>BSBK01001033.1:1710000-2332177 GCA_027943335.1 Chamaecyparis obtusa
CAATTGAGATCTAAAATAGTGTAATAAGGCATGGAAAACCAATAAATGTAATAGTTAAGCTATGTATCCTCTGTTAGTCCCAAGATCAATTTACTGAGAAGGGGAGTGAATTAGTAATCTGCCAATTATATAACTTTTTAACCTCTTAAAATTTACAAAAAAATCAAAAGATTAACTTAACAACAACAAATGAAAATCATAACCATAAGCACATCTACATAAAAATGAAACATTTGAAATAGAGATTTATCTCATGGAAACCCAATTTGGGAGAAAACCATGGTGGGAATTAGTACCCGCTAAATGATGTACTCTTTTGAAGTACCCCTATGGGGAGCTTAACCCTGTTAGGAGTTTAAAAAACACTGTTAGGTGATGCCTGGTTAAGGGATTTACCTTAGGCCTATTAGGATCATTACCCTATTAAGAGTAGCCTTGTTAGAGGAATTTAGACACAAGATAATGTGCTGTCCTATTAATTGATTTACAATAAGGACCTACTAGGATCCACTCGATTAAGGGATTTTGACTGTTGCAAATATTAGGAAACAACATAAAGAATGATTTGTAGAATAGCACAAACTCTTCTTGGTCAGGTCCAATAAAGCACACAATCTCTTCACAATACACTTAACTTTGTCCTAGCTTGATCACAACTCCCACTTTACAACCACACTTCCCCAACACATGACCAACACACTTAACTTCCAACTTCATCCATTATATATTGAACTATTAAGTCCACTACCTTAATCAAGCCCTAAATATGAAATACATTTAAATTTAAATTATCTAGCTTAGAACCAACATGCCACAAACCAAAATTCATTGTATAGAACATATTTTCCAAGACCACATCGGCCCATACAATGAATTACATAGAATTTTGTGTCAAGGGGTCAAACACATTTTGACCAAACTAATGCTTCCTCTAGAATCTTCTCCACATGCTAGTATAAAATAATGTGATGCCAGATCAATACCTCCAATCATGAAGACATGACACCAGATCAAGATTGAATGAACCAATTCCACAAAAGCCTCAACACCGATTAAATATTTATCACCTATTTCTTAAGAGCACAAACACTTTAACCTGTTAACAACTCTTACTCTGCTCACCGATCATTTATCCTACACAGAGGTCACTCAAATTAGTTGCAGTCACAACCATAGATTCTACATACTTTCAACAACCTTCTCCTATGACTGCACCACATAACTCATCATAGATTTGACAAACCAATCAAATCAACTATCACTTATCACTGAGTGTTCTAGTAGTTGCAATGATAGCATTCATGAGATCATAAATTTCTTACTGGTCAACATCAACATTAGTGGTCATACATTTAACATTCATAGACATCCCCAAGTCTCTCATAAGGGTTTCTAAAATTGCAACACCTTGATCATCTTACTTATACTTAGAAACATAATAAGAATACTAGGTCGATATTTGAAATCAATCACGATCCAATAAATGATCATCATGCAATCAAATCTATATTATGACAACACCATAAATCACTTACCATCACTGCATTAGTTATACCAACAATCTCCCCATTTGGCATTGATGGAAACACTCTCTTCAACACCCACTTCCTCTCTCTAACATGCAATAAACAAAACTAGGAATAAAAGATATTCCCACTTTTGTCATCCACCTCTATTATAGTTACTCCCCCTTTGACCGAACTTATCTCATCTGAACTTCCCTTTCTGTAACTCTTAACATTTTTAAACACACATCTCTCCCTTTGACAACAATGCCAAAGGTGCCAAATATACATGATATCTTCTCTTCTGATCCTTACTAATCACAAAATATTACTTCATAGATTGCTCCCCCTAAGGAGTATCCCCAAAACATCAATCCAAACTTAAATATATTCACTGGATACACTTGGATTTATGCAAGTTCATCTTCTTTTAATTCAAATTAGATAAGGGAATGAACCCCAGTTTACCTCTTAGATACTCAAATGTATCCTTAGGTAATGGCTTAGTGAAAATATCTACAACCTACTCCTTATTTGGCACATACTCCAACCTCACTTCCTTTTCCTATACTTATATTTGATATCTACATGCTTAGTCTTAGAGTGTAACACCAAGTTCTTAGATGTGTTAATAACACTTGTATTATCATAATAGATAACCATTGGTTCAATTACCTTTACTTGAATTCCTTCTAGAATCTTCTTTATGTTAGAATAAATGAGAGGGGGGTGAATCAGTTATCCACAATCCCAATCACAAAATGTATATCCAAAAACAATTTACTAAAACTTCTGCAGCTCGGTAAACTAAAATATTATTATGTCTGTGCTTTTACCGATTACCAATTAATAACATATAATGATTACCGATCAAATCCAATATGCAACATGTAAAGTATGACATCAAACAAATATCACAATCAACACATAACACAAGAGATTTAACGTGGAAATACTGTGAAGGGAAAAACCACCTGGGACTGACAACCCAAAAATTGTTCACTCCTCTGAAGTGAGGTCGGTGAAGACCCAACCCTGTTAAAGGTTACAAACACACTGTGAGGTGTGACCTTGTTAGAGGATTCTAGAACAACCATTATCATCCAACTAGCATTCACTACGGGGTTGACAAGATAACAAATGTACACTCTATGAATGGCATTACAAGACTTTCTAGTCCACTCTGTTAAGAGATTTATCTATTTACAATGGTTAAAATGTAACAGCAGCTGATCTGATTACAACACAACTTCAATGAAAGATTATCAGATCTATGTTAAACTCATTCAAATCCTCTGATCAATATATCAATTCTATTTCTATCAATATTCAGTAACTAATGTTGCTTGGTAATAGCTTTTTGATGCTCGATAATCTTTGTAGTTCAGTTCTCCTTAACCAGTCTAATCAGGCATGCATGAAGCTTGTTCATGTGATATCTCTGTAGTCTCCTTCTTCCAGCATAATTTCATCATGAAATCCTAGTCTCTTAAATAGATGAGTAAACCATTTTAATTCCATCCATCAGATTTTTTTCGCTTAAACCTTCCTTGGATGATGTTTTAGTAACACATTTTGTTTCAATCCATTAGATCATCTCTGTATTATGTTAGTCATCGATCTTCGTAACAAAAAAATATCTTCATCTCTGATTTCGAGGTACTTTACAACTCATCAACTTCCATCAGCTAAACTAGTCATTTAGTTCTTTTTTTCTACTCGATTCAAAAAGAAATGTGTCGATGAACACAAGCTTGGTTTATACTATGATTGGTATACACTACACTATGTTGGTGTATACTAAAATGGTTCTTTAACCGACAACACTACTTTGTGCATTTTTCTCTTATCCTTCATCATAGATGAATGCAACATAATCAAGTCAATAACATAAGGTCATAGACTCATTCATAAGTTACCCAATGTATTCCTTATCCTTATCTATCATCTCCATCTTCCTCATGTAGATATATTCTGTTCTTCATCTCTTTTCTTCTTCTTTCTATAGATGTTTGGGTATAGTAACTTACAAGATAAGTACTGTTAAGACTAGTTGACATCAATGACAACATATTACTGATTTAATCATCTTACATATCTAATCAACAACTCAGTGATCTAAAATCATAGATCTTCAAGTCATACAGTTTATACAAATCACTTGTAGCTCATCAATCTCTCCCTTTGGCATTGAGGGAAACACAAGCAATATGAAATATGTCATACACATACCAAACATGTATTCTACAACTCTGTCAACAAATGCTGTAATGGTATAAGCTCTCCCTAGCTTAATATGTTTAATCACTATGTTACATAAAAACATTTGTAAGTGCAGACTAACTTATGCAAATATGTTCTTTTTAGCTCTCCCTATTCTGTATCTCTCTCCTTGTCTTTGGCTTCATATTCTTCTCATATTCTTCATATTGATCTCTCTCTCCCTTTGATAACAATGCCAAAGAGAAATAAACATATAGCTCTGTAGTAGCCATGTAACTCTCTGTTGCTCAGTGCATTCTCTGTATCTTAGTATACTGTTATGCAAATATGTTCCATTATTTCATCCTTTCACAACCTTAGACAGAAATCCAAAGTGTGAACTCTACTACATCAACATGTATGATCTTCTGATGAGATTAGGCTGATGCAACCTCTAGATCACCTTAGTGACCGGTAGATAGGGGACAGACCCCAAGTCTAGTCCTCAAGTATTCATATGTATCCTTCGGTAGAGGCTTTGTAAATATGTCAACAAGTTGTTCTTTTGATGTAACAAATTCTAGCTTCACTTGCTTCTCCTGTACTTGTTCCCTTAAGTAGTGATACTTAATAGATATATGCTTTGTTTTAGAGTGCATCATTGGATTATTTGAAATATCAATAGCACTAGTGTTATCACAATATATAATCACCGGCTCAATGATTACCTCATTCATACCTTCTAACACTTGCTTGATATATGCAATATTTGAGCAGTTAGTAGCAGCAACAACATACTCTGCTTCAGCTGTAGACTGAGAAATGCAAGCCTATTTCTTACTTGTCCATGTAACAAGTCTTTCACCAAAGAAGAATGCTCCTCCTATGGTACTCTTTCTATCATCCACATTTCCAACCCAATCAGCATTGGTGTATACCTTCAGTTCAAACTTTCCTTTCTTAGGATAACACAGTCCATAATCTTCAGTTTTCTTTAGGCATCTTAAGATTCTCTTTGTAGAAATCATGTGTGACTCTCTAGGGTTTGCAGAAAATCTAGCAACATGTGCAAAAGTTTCACCATAATCTATTCCTTCCTCTTGTGCATATCCCTTGCATACTAACCTAGCTTTGTTCCTTGTTACCTCTCCACTCTCATTAAGATTGTTTTTGAATATCCACTTAGTACCGATAACATTCTTGTCCTTAGGTCTGGGTACTAAAATCCAAGTTTTGTTCTTCTCTATCTATTCTGTTTCCTCTTTCATTGCATTAACCCATTCATCATTTTCTAATGCAACTTTTACATTCTTCAGTTTATATTCACAAACTAGACATGTACCTTGTCTTACTTTACTTCTTGTTTGCATGCCAGCTTGTCTGTCTCCAATGATTTGTGTCTCAGGATGATGTATTCTAAAAAATCTTGCTAGTATCTGATCTCTTCTTTCTTGTTCATCCTGTCTAGGTTCATTTGCTTGCTCAGTAAGTGCTTCCTGCTCATCGGTTTCTTTTTCTTGTTCCTCAGTATTGTTTTCCTGCAGACCGGTTGTCACTATTTGTTGCATCGGTAGGTACTTTGGTTTTTTAATTTAACTGAATTTGCCGTAGTCTTCTGGTTCTTTTGTGCTTTCCTCTGCATTCTTATCATCAAAATCATCAACTCAAACATTAGTACTTTCAATCATTTTATTAGTTACTTTGTTAAGACACTTGTATGCTTTACTTTTAGTGGAATATCCCATAAATATCCCTTCATCACATTTTGAGTCAAACTTCCCATTTCTTTCATCTTTCAGAGTAAAGCATTTACTTCTAGAAATCTTGAAATAACTTATAGTGGGTTTGTGACCAAACCATAACTCATAGGGTGTCTTATTAGTGTCCTTCTTCAGTTGTACTCAGTTTAGAGCATAAATAGTTGTGCTAACAACTTCTCTCCAGTATGTCTGAGCAACATTCTTTTGCAACATCGGTGTCCTTGCATAGTCAATGATTGACCTATTCCTCCTTTCAGCTATTCCATTTTGTTGTGGCATCCTCGGTGTAGAGACCTATCTTTTAATACCATGCTCATTAAAAAAATTAGTAAATTCATCATAAATAAATTCACCACCTCGGTCAAATCTTAAGCATTTCAATTCTTTACCAATCTCTTTCTCAACTTTTGCTTTATACCACTTGAACATCTTAAATGCCTCTAGTTTTTCCTTCAAGAACATGACTATCATTAATCTAGTATAATCATCAACAAAAAGAATAAAATATCTGTCTCCATAGTAACTTTGAGTTCTCATAGGACCACATAGGTCAGTATGCACTAACTCAAGTAATTTATTTGTTGAATAATCTTTGCTTTTGAAACTACACTTTGTCATTTTACCTTTTTGACATTCATGGCACATAACATGATCAGGCTTAGATAAGTTAGACAAACCTCTAACATTTTTCTTTTTACTAATCTTAATCATGTTATCAAAATTCACATGACATAACCTCTTATGCCACAACCATGCATCTTCATCTTTCATCATTAAACAAGAATACTGATCATTATCAAGATAAAATAGATTACCTCTCGATTATGTTCCAGATCCAATAAGTCTTCCTCCATCATCATATATCTTCACTTTCTTTCTCTCAAAAGCAACTTAGTGGCCTGAATTATTCAGCTGTGCCACACTTAGCAAATTATAGTTTAGACCTTTTACCCAATAAGCATTATCACATCTTATTTTATCATTTATCATGAGGGATCCTTTTCCTCTAACCATAGAGGGTGCATCATTACCCATTCTTATAGATCCTCCATTGTGTTCTTCAAGATGATCAAATTTCTCTTCATCACTAGTCATGTGATGTTTACAACCACTATCTATAATCCATGTATCATTCTTATTAACCTTAGAGATAAGTGTTGTCTCTACATACCTCTCATCCTCTTTTGATTCATCCTTCATTGCAACAAATACTACCTCCACATCTTCATCAGTGTCGGTATCAGTGACATCTTCTTCTACAATGTAGCACACCTTCTTGCCTTTATCATTATTGTCTTGGCTGTCTTTGTTGTCGTGTCGGTAACTTTTGTTGCCTCTTCTTCCATAGCTTCCTTCACTAGATCGGTCTTTATTTCTGTCATCATCTTTCCTATGTGGACATCTAGCAGCAATATGACCAAACTCTTTACAATTAAAGCATGATAAAGGTAATTTACCTCTATACCTTCCTTTACCTTTAAGTAACCTTTTGGCCATACAAGCTTCAAGTTCATCAAGCTCATCATCAGTATTGCTATCATTATCATCATTCTTATTTTTGCTACTAGACTTACCAATCTTTAGAGAAGATATAAAAGTAGATTCAAAAGATGGTACAACACTATTATCAAAGTTATTCAGTTCAAAGGTTGTAAGCTTACCAATCAAATTATCAAGAGTAAGGTTGTTACCAGATGTAGACCTTGTTTAATGAATTGCATATATTCGGATTGCATAAATCAGCAATAAGGTTTTGAGAACTTTGCTTACCACTGTCTCTTCATCAATAACACCATCAGATGCTCTAATAGCATGTACTACCTCTTTTAGTCTATTTTTGTACTACACAATATTTTCACCTTCCTTCATCTTCATATCATCAAATCTACCCCTTAAGATTTCAGCTCTGGCTCTTTTGACATTCACATCACCACTATAAACTTGAGAAAGTTTATCCCACATATCTTTAGCAGTAGTGCAATTTTTAATATCTTCAAATTCAGCATCGGTACAAGCAGCAACAATCTCCATCATAGTAACATTATGTTCATGCCTATCTCTTAGTTGATCAAGGGTCAAGGGACTAGTGGGTGGTGCAATGTATCCATTCTCCATTAGTGTAAGGGCATAATTCCCAATTCCAGATACATGTAGCTTCATTCAGCTTTGCCATACTATGAAGTTATCTTTGTTCAACTTTGGCACTTCCCTCTTATACATTTTGAGATCTTTGTGCTAAAGTCCTTAAAACTCTATTCCAAGAAACCAATGCTTTGATAACAGTTGTTAGAATAACTGAGAGTAACATTATGTTCATGCCTATCTCTTAGTTGATCAAGGGTCAAGGGACTAGTGGGTGGTGCAATGTATCCATTCTTCATTAGTGTAAGGGCATAATTCCCAATTCCAGATACATGTAGCTTCATTCAGCTTTGCCATACTATGAAGTTATCTTTGTTCAGCTTTGGCACTTCCCTCTTATACATTTTGAGATCTTTGTGCTAAAGTCCTTAAAACTCTATTCCAATAAACCAATGCTTTGATAACAGTTGTTAGAATAACTTAGAGGGGTGTGAATCGGGTTATCCACAGTCCCAATCACAAAATGTATATCCAAAAACAATTTACTAAAACTTCTGTAGCTCGGTAAACTAAAATAGTATTTTGTCTGTGCTTTTACTGATTACTAGTTAATAACATATAATGATTACCGATCAAATCCAATATGAAACATGTAAAGTATGACATAAAAAAAACATCACAATCAACACATAACACAAGAGATTTAACATGGAAATCCTGTGAAGGGAAAAACCACCTGGGATTGGCAACCCAAAAATTGTTCACTCTTCTGAGGTGAGGTCAGTGAAGACCCAACCATGTTAAAGGTTACAAACACACTATGAGGTGTGACCTTGTTAGAGGATTTTAGACCAACCATTATCGTCCAACCAAAATTCACTATGGGGTTGACAGGATAACAAATGTACACTATGAATGACATTACAAGACTTTCTAGTCCACTCTGTTAAGAGATTTATCTGTTTACAATGGTTAAAATGTAACAATAGTTGATCTGATTACAACACAACTTCAATTGTAGATTATCAAATCTATGTTAAGCTCATTCAAATCCTCTGATCAATATATCAATTCTATTTCTATCAATATTCAGTAACTTACTGTCGCTCGGTAATAGCTTTCTAACGCTTGATAATCTCTGCAGTTTGGTTCTCCTTAACTAGTCTGATCAAACATGCATGAAGCTTGTTCATGTGATATCTCTATAGTAGCCTTCTTCTGGCATAATTTCATCATGAAATCCTAGTCTCTTAAATAGATGAGTAAACTATTTTAATTCCATCCATTAGATTTTGCTGCTTAATCTCCTTTGCTGATTTTTCCACATAAACCTTCCTCGGTTGATGTGTCAGTAACACATTTTATTTCAATCCAGTAGATCTTCTCCATATTATGTTAGTGGTTGATCATCATAACAAATAACATCTTCATCTCTGATTTCAAGGTACTTTATAGCTCATCAACTTCCATCGGCTAAACTAGTCATTTAGTTCTTTTCTTTTGCTCGGTTAACAAAGAAATGTGTCAGTGAACACAAGCTTAGTTTATACTATGATTGGTATACACTACACTACATCGGTGTATACTGAAATGGTTCTTTAACCGACAACACTACTTTGTGCATTTTGCTCTTATCCTTCATCATAGATGAATGCAACATAATCAAGTCAATAACATAAGGTCATAGACTCATTCATAAGTTACCCAATGTATTCCTCATCCTCATCTGTCATCTCCATCTTCCTCATGTAGATATATTCTGTTCTTCATCTCTTTTCTTCTTCTTTCTACATATGTTTGGGTATAGTAACTTACAAGATAAGTACTGTCAAGACTAGTTGACATCAATGACAACATATTACTGATTTAATCATCTTACATATCTAATTAGCAACTCAATGATCTAAAATCATAGATCTTCAAGTCATATAGTTTATACAAATTAGTTGTAGTTCATCACTTTATCCATACTACCCATTGTATCATCTTAAAATGGAAGCACTTCCATGTTAAGAGATTTTAGCCCTCTGAGTAAGTGGTTTGGGGTCATGTTGAATGCCTTGAATTAACCTTTGCTTGGATTTGGCTTTCTCCCCACTTTCCACTTCTTTTCTGCACTTGATTCCTTCATTCTAGGTGAAATTAGGGTTAGGATCCTGAGGATTCTCCTTAGTTTCCCTCTTCCATGGCTCTATTTTCTAGGTAGGATTTAGAAATAGGTCCTCCTAGCCTTCATCATAGTAATCATAGGATTTTATGTCTATCGCTGACATTCTGTCTTGTTCTGATATCATTTCTAGGTTTCTGGGCATCCCCGGGACCTCCTGACCTGGTTCTGACTGAATCTAGGCCTAGGGTCAAATTCAAGGTGGATCCTGACTATGTCAAGATCAAGTTTGAACTTGACTAGGTTAGGTCCATCCTTGATTTTTCCCCCCTCTTTCAAATTTCTAGAATCCTAGATTTTTGGGCATTGGGCTTTCGGGATATTTATTTTCTCGCCTCTGGGTTGGCCATTTTGGGTTTCGGGATGGTAAATCCTTTAATTGCATTTAATATAGGTATATTTTCTAAAGGTTAGGACCTAATTGGGATTTAATTCTCCAAGATGGCCCCTTTAGAGGATTGTGCCCTAGTTCACTATAAAAGGAGGCCTTCCTCTCATTTTCATCATCAAGTTTTGTGAGAACATCTCTCAATCAAGTTTTTTATGCTCAAGCACTCTCAAGCTCTCAAGGTGATCAAGCAAGCATCCATTCAAGCATTCAAGTCCTCTTCTCCATCTAAGATATCCATTGAAGATCAAGGATTCAAGCATTCAAGCCATTGAAGGGATTTGGTTTAAGCATTGAAGATTCATCATTCAAACCCTAGATCTAGCCATCATGATGGTGTGATCTTCCTTCAAGATCCTTTGTTCATCTTCAAGATCCATTTCATTCTTCCTTCAAGGTGGATTCCAAGCATACAATCATGGAGGTTTGATTTACATTTATTTTTTTGTTCAAGATTTCATATCAATATACTTGTTTACATTCAAAATACAATTACATATCTATTGAATTGCATAGCTTCATTGTTAGATCCTTTTCTACTACTTGCTAGCATTCCTATTTCAATTTCAATATTAAGGTTGATTCCAAACCAGGGTTTGGCCAAGGCAAACCCCTCAAACAAACAATAAAAACCTTCATTTTCTTGCAGGTACAGGTGTGGAAATTCAGATCTGAGAGTGAATTTGGATACCTTTTTTGGAAAACTTCTGAGATCCGCAAACAGAATTTGAATCAGACTTCAAATAAAGAATGTAGTATTTGACCTTTTATGAGGGTCAAACCCGACCTAAGCTCATCTTGGAGAAAGATTTCTATGTTTTCTCTATCTCAGCATTTCCAGTCCAAAATAGGTTGCATAATTTCCCAAAAGTATACACAGACATCAGAATTTGACATTTTCCAAATTTGCCCTAATTTGAGGTTAGTATTTGTATTTCAATTATTTCATATTTCAAGCATAATTTCATTCATAGGGAAATATTGGATTTACTCTCTCTCTCTTCCATATTCCTCATAAATTGATTTGATTGTGTATTAACCTCTTGGTTGATCAAATTGGATCTCTTCTTTGGGAATTTGGGTTTGAGAATAGATCTCATATTTCCCCCCTTTACATCTGAATAGGGGTGAATCCATTTTACCACTATTCATTTTGGTGAACCTGACATACTTACTCCTTTTCTTTTGTGGATTTAGATGCCCTATTGTGTTAGATCTCCCTTTGCATTATCTTGTGTGTTCACCTTCACTATTCATTTTGGTGAACCTGACATACTTACTCTCCTTTATTTTGTGGAATTAGATGCCCTATTGTGTTAGATTTTAGATCCTTTCTTGCATTTAGATTAGATCTCGTTTATGCTCTTGCATTTTACATTAAAAAATCCAAAAAAATCTATATATTCAATAAAATACACAAACATTTCTTACATTCACTATGGAAAATATTAAGATGTTTTGGTGCATGGTTATGTTCTTTATTACTCTTCTTTTAGCATCTCTTTATCATACCTATGATGTTTATGAAAGTATAATTCACTTCATTATATTGATGACCCTTCACTTTTCTCTTGCTTATGCTTTTGTGAAGTTGACCGACACTAGTCTACCTACATTTAAAACTTTTGTTAGAGATTTATGTGGTAGCCTTATTCATCTTTTGGATTATGTGAAGAATTGGGTAGATGACACACCATCTCCTAATCATCCTAATCTTAATCCTATCAATCCTAATCTTAATCCTATTAATCCTAATCTTAATCCTATTAATCCTAATCCTAATCTTCCTAATCCTATTCTGATACCTAATTCTCCATCTGTTAATCCTCGCTCTTCCCATACTTATGATGGGATTCAAGCTATCATTCAGGATGTAGATGTGCAAGATTTCTTTGATTTACCTTCTCCTCCGATTCATGATGATATTAAAGGAAAGGGTAAAGAAACTTCTTCAAAACCTATTATCCCACCTTATGTGACCTTTACTCATGAGCATGATAAACAATCACCTCTTGTAGAAGCTTTACATAATATGTACACTACTGGATATAATATGGTGACTAAACAAGGTTATAAAGGTTTAGGGCTAGGAGTTAATGAGCATGGTATTAGGTTTCTAGTTCATATACCCCCTAAACCGAATATGTATGGTGTTGGGTGTTCAAAATATCAAGTTAAGGTAGGTGATGCTAAACATCATCCTCCTCTCCCCACACCTATCTTAGATAACCCTAATACTCATCAAGAAATTTCTAAGAAGGTATATGTTGAGCTAATGAATTCTGAGAAAGAAATCTTTAGACCTATGTTGATAGATGCTCTATACAAATATAAATGTCCTTTTCATTATAGTAACAAAAACTTACTTGCTGATTGTAAACATTTCAAGTTATATGTTAGAGAAAGAGTTGCTTCAAGAATTATATCTCACTCTCGTGCAGTTTTACAATTCCTTCATAATTTTGATATAGGGGATTCCCCTCCTTTAGATATAATGTAGATTTTCTTTCCCTCTTATCTTGGGACTAGGGGGCAAAATGTGTATCTTCATCTAGTCTCCTAGGATCCATTAGGTCTTTTATTGGGGCTTAATTGGTATTCTTTCTCTCCTATTTTTCTATGGTTTTGCATTATGTCTTTAATCATCCATACAATATTTCAAGATATCTTTCCTATGACATGTGTTTTGCGAAGGTATCCCTTGTCTTTATCTCTGGGGGGCAAGGTACCTCTTTCTTTTTGTTTGTCTAGGGAACTGCTTTCCTTGGCCTAGTGGTATTTGTTTATATTGAAATATTATTTCAACATATTGATAGATGTTTTGACTATGGATAACCTTCTTATATGAGAAGTTTTTGTCCTAAGTCGTCACTTCTTCTCTATGGTGCAAATTATGTTCTTTATAAACTCTCACCCTTGCTTTGGTGTTAGAGTTATTTTCATCATTCCAAAGATTCCTCTTCCTCTTCTTTGTAGGGGGCTTGGTGATTGAATCTTTGTTCCCTCCTTTTTGAAAGTTGATATTTTATCTAAAGCACTCCTCTTTGGTGGTGGTCTTGTTGATAAGATCTCTTTCATTTGAGGATCCTTTTCCATGAGTGACATATCCTTTTCATGATTATCTATACTCTTGGATGTAGGGGTCAATGTACCTCGCTAAGGATATAGTATACATTGTTGTAAATAGGATATCTCCTTGCTTTGTGAAGTAGGTATCCTCTTCCATCTTTGTCCTACACTTGGGGGGCAAGGATGCCATTTCCTTCTATCTTTCTGGGATTCACCTCTTTCCTTGGGTAAGTAGTATCTATCTATTATGTGACATCCAATCATACATGAAAATTTTGGTTTGCATTGAGGACCAATGTCCTTGATAACAACCTCTTTTATTGTTTGACATTGGGTTTCCATGGTTGATATATCTCTCACCTTGGAAAATAAATAGTGTGCTATCCCTCATAAGGGTTACTTTATTTTCACTTCTTGCATGATATCTCTTTACATTCATCCCTTCCATGGCCTCATAGGAGCTATGACCTTCTTGGCTTGGACTAGGTGTTGATTGAGGATATTGTCTTGATGCTGAAGAAGGCTTTATCCTTGTTCCTTTCTTTCCTTAACATGTCAAAATAGTATGTTTTTTTCCATATTAAGGAGGGGGGCATATATAGGGCCTCCCTTGTACTATAGTTTTTTAGTTTTATATGCTAAATCTTGGAAGGTAATGCACATAAGTTGCTAAATCCTAAAAAGATAGGCATTTATATGCTAAATATTTTGAAGGTAATGCACATAAGTTGCTAAATCCTGAGGAGACACACAGTTTTCAAAATTTTCAATATGCTAAATCCTCTAAAGGTAATGCCATAAGTTTCTAAATCCTGAAGAGACACGCATTTCCTGTTTCAAATATGCTAAATCTTGGAAGGTAACGCACATAAGTTGCTAAATCCTGAGGAGACACACATTTCATATTCATAGTGATACAAGAAGGTGGATCTATGGGTATTCCAAAAGCCATCAAAAGATGCATTACATTTGCAAGCACAGTTAATGAGTGAACCTATTGGGCTCTCCCTCCAGGGTGATTCACGGTAAGGTGGGCATCTTACTGGGCGAGGTAATCACTTTCTCTTTTCTCTCTTTTTTCTTTCATGCTAATAGGATGGGATCATGAAGCTATGTTATTTATAGTGTTGTTCTTGTCTTTCTTATGTAAACATTTATTCTTTTATGATAGCTTTCCAAATATGATATTAGTATGAGAAATATTTCTTAGCGAGGTTTCTTATGCTAATTGATTTGGGTTGTTTAGTACTAACCCTTGTTCTTTTGACACCTTCATGCATGTATGCCAAGTTATAATCCTTAGTCTGGGGGCTCATATCCTTAGCTAAGTGTTATTTTATCTCTTTGTGAATCCACTTGTACCTCCTCTTTCTTTTCCTTTACCAAGAGTTTGCATCGAGTCCATACTCTTGCTAAAGTGGGGGCTTAATGTATCATCTTAAAATGGAAGCACTTCCATGTTAAGAGCATTTAGCCCTTCGAGTAAGTAGTTTGGGGTCATGTTGAATGCCTTGAATTGATCTTTTCTTGGATCTGGCTTTCTCCCTACTTTCCACTTCTTTTCTACACTTGATTCCTTCATTCTAGGTGAAATTAGGGTTAGGATCCTGACGATTCTCCTTAATTTACCTCTTC
Source organism: Chamaecyparis obtusa (assembly GCA_027943335.1). Classification (NCBI taxonomy): domain Eukaryota; kingdom Viridiplantae; phylum Streptophyta; class Pinopsida; order Cupressales; family Cupressaceae; genus Chamaecyparis; species Chamaecyparis obtusa. Next base: position 1,724,809 of record BSBK01001033.1, read on the forward strand.
CATGGCTCTATTTTCTAGGTAGGATTTAGAAATAGGTCCTCCTAGCCTTCATAATACTAATCATAGGATTTTATGTCTATCCCTGACATTCTGTCATGTTCTGATATCATTTCTAGGTTTCTGGGCATCCCCGGGACCTCCTGACTTAGTTCTGACTGAATTTGGGCCCAGGGTTAAATTCGAGGTTGATCCTAACTAGGTTAGGATCAAGGTCAAACCTAACTAGGTCAAGTCCAACCTTTATTTTCCCCCCTCATTCAAATTTCCTGAATCCTAGATTTCTAGGCATTGGGCTTTCGGGATATTTATTTTCCCACCTCCGGGTTGGCCATTTCGGGTTTCGGGATGGTAAATCCTTTAATTGCATTTAATATAAGTATATTTTCTAAAGGTTAGGACCTAATTAGGATTTAATTCTCCAAGGTGGTCCCTTTAGAGGATTGTGCCCTAGTTCACTATAAAAGGAGGCCTTCCTCTCTCATTTTCATCATCAAGTTTTGTGAGAACATCTCTCAATCAAGTTTTTTATGCTCAAGCACTCGGCTCTCAAGGTGATCAAGCAAGCATCCATTCAAGAATTCAAGTCCTCTTCTCCATCTAAGTTCTCCATTGAAGATCAAGGATTCAAGCATTCAAGCCATTGAAGGGATTTGGTTTAAGCATTCAATATTCATCATTCAAACCCTAGATCTAGCCATCATGATGGTGTGATCTTCTTTCAAGATCCTTTGTTCATCTTAAAGATCCATTTCATTCTTCCTTCAAGGTGGATTCCAAGCATACAATCATGGAGGTTTGATTTACATTTATTGTTTTGTTCAAGCTTTCATACCAATATACTTGTTTACATTCAAAATACAATTACATATCTATTGAAATGCATAACTTCATTGTTAGATCATTTTCTACTACTTGCTAGCATTCCTATTTCAATTTGAATATTAAGGTTGATTCCAAATCAGGGTTTGACCAAGGCAAACCCCTCAAACAAACCAAAAAAAACCTCATTTTCTTGCAAGTACAGGTGTAGAATTTTGGATCTGAGAGTGAATTTGGATACCCTTTTCGGCAAAATTCTGAGATCTGCGAATAGAATTTGAATCAGACTTCAAATAAAGAATGTAGTATTTGACCTTTTATGAGGGTCAAACCTGACCTGAGCTCATCTTGGAGAAAAATTTTTGGGTTTTCTTTGTCTCGGCATTTCCAGTCTAGAACAGGTTGCAGAATTGCCCGAAAGTATACATAGACATCAGAGTTTGACATTTTCTAGATTTTCCCTAATTTGAGGTTAGTATTTGTATTTCAATTATTTCATATTTCAAGCATAATTTCATTCATAGGGAAATACTGGATTTACTCTCTCTCTCTCTCTTCCATATTCCTCATAAATTGATTCGATTGTGTATTAACCTCTTGGTTGATCAAATTGGATCTCTTTTTTGGGAATTTGGGTTTGAGAATAGATCTCATATTTCCCCCCTTTACATTTGAATAGGGGTGAATCCATTTTACAACTATTCACCCATGTATATTTAATTATAGAAACAAAATACTCAAATTCAACTGTTGATTGAGATATATCGTTATGCTTCTTACTTTTCCAAGATACGATCCTTTCTCCAAGAAATAATGTACTTCCACTTGTGATCTTCCCGTCAGAAACATTACCTACCCAATCCACATCAATAAAGACTTTCAAAGAGTAATTACCTTTATGTTCAGACCAAAGACCATAGTCTTCAGTTCTCTTAAGATATCTGAAGATTCTCTTCACTGCAACCAAATGTGATTCCTTAGGATTAGTAGAAAATGTAGCCACTAATCCAACTACTTGTGCCATTACTAGTCTATTGTGCACCACATACTATAGCTTATCAATGATGGACATGTAAATTTTCTCATCCACCTCTTTAGAATCATCTTCCTTTGATAGTTTACAACCAGTTACCATAGGGGTACCAAATGATTTTGAGTCTTCGAACCCAAATGTCTTTAATATTTCTTTTATGGATTTGGAATAGTTGATTCTCAATACTTTTCTTACCACATCCTCCTTAGGAAGATTAACACCAAAACCTCAGATATAAAAAATAAATTCTTTGATTCTCCGACTGTATTTCTCAATGTTCTCATTTTCTTTCATCCTCATGTCATCATATTTTCCTTTCAATCTATCAACCTTTGCCTTCTGCACATGTGGATCTCCACCATAGATAGTCTTGAACTTCTCCCACATCTCATAAGTAGTATCTAGGTCTTTGACATCAATAAAATCTACATCTAAAAGAGTAATGATAATAGCTTCCATAATAGTGGTATTTTCTTGTATGATCCCAATACTAAACACCCATACCTTTAAGATAGAGCTTCATCCAGCTACACCGAATTGAGTAATTATCTCTTGTGAATTTGGAACTTTCCTTTCTCATCAGCTTCATATCTTTACCTCAAGATGTTAATCTTTCCCACAATAGAGGACCAAATATCTAATACCGATTGTTAGTCCTAAGATTATATTACTGAGAGGGGGTGTGAATTAGTAATCTACCAATTATTCAACTTTTTAACCTCTTAAACTTTATAACAACATTCACAAGATTAACTTAATAGAATTAAATGAAAATCATAATCATAAAAACATCCACATAAAAATGAAACATTTTAAACACAAAGATTTATCTCTTAGAAATCCAATTTGGGAGAAAACCATGATGGGAATTAGTACCTACTAAATGATGCACTCTTATGAAGTACACCCTATGAGGAGTTTCACCATGTTAGGAGTTTAAAAAAACATTATTAGGTGCTACCTGGTTAAGGGATTTATCTTAGGCCTATTAGGAACTTTACCTTATTAAGAGTAACCTTGATAGAGGACTTTAGACACAAGCTAATGTGCCACCCTTTAATTTAAAGGATTTATAATAAGGACCTTCTAGGATCCACTCGGTTAAGGGATTTTGATTGGTGCAACTATTAGAAAACAAAATAAAGAATGATCTATAGAATAAAACTACCTATGTTTGATCATATCTACTAAAGCACACAATCTCTTCATAATACACTTAACTCTATCCTGGCTTGATCACAACTCCCACTTTACAACCACACTTTCCCAACACTCGATCAACACACTTAACTCCAAACTTCATCCATTATATAATGAACTATTAAGTGTACCACCTTAATCAAGCCCTAAATATGAAATAGATTTTAATTTCAAATATCCAGCTTAGATCCAACATGCCACAAACCAAAATTCAATGTAAAAAACATATTTTCCAAGACCGTGTCAAACCATATAATGAATTACAGAGAATTTTGTGTCAAGGGGTCTAACAAATTTTGACAAAACTCATGCTTCCTCTAGAATCTTCTCCACACTCTAGAATTAAACAATGTGATGCTAGATCATCACCTCAAAGCATGAAGACATGACACAAAATCAAGACTGACTCAATGAATTCCATCACAGCCTCAACACTAATCACTGATCAAAGATTTATCAATTGTCACTCAAGAATACAAACACTTTAACCTATTAACAACTTTGACTCTACTCACTGATCACCTATCCTGCACACTGGTCACTCAAACTAGTTGCAATCATAGCTATAGCCCTCTACATACTGTCAAAAACCTTCTCCTATGACCGTGCCACATAACTCATCATAGATTTGACAAACCAATCAAATCACCTATCACCTGTCACTGACTATTCTAGCAGTTGCACTGATAGCCTTCATCAGATCATAAATTTCTTACTAGTCAACATCAATAGTAGAGGTCATGCATTTAACATTTAGAGACATCCCCAAGTCTCTCATATGGATCTCTATAACTAAAACTCATCGCAACACCTTGATAATCATACTTATACTTAGCAACATACTAGGAACACTAGGTCAATACTTGACATCAATGACAAGCCAATAAATGATCATCATGCAATCAAATTTATATTATGATAACACCAAAAATCACTTTACATCACTACATCAGTTATGCCAATAGCCTATTTGGCCTAATAAGTGTAATTTGAAAATAATATGCACTAAGGGAATTAGGAGATGTAGGTTAGGTTTTTTGAGTCATCTATGATGTAAAAAGGCCAAAAGAAATCCTTTTGTGTTGATGGGATAGGTTCAAGGTTTAAAAGTTGAAAGTTAATAAATTCAAATTTAAATCTTAAATGGCTAGTTAGCCAAATAGGTGGTTATGGAGGTTGAAATTGGTTTGGGGGTTTGAAATATATTTAACACTCTTGTATTCACACCCAATAGAGGTTGTTGATGTTGAAGAAAGGTCTTGGATGTAAAGAAAATAAGTTCATTAATAAAAGTGACATGGGTTTCCTCAAGATAGTGTAGAGATCTAAATATTTCTTGCATCATAGATTAGTTTTTCTTTCATTCTTGAATTGTAAAGGAACCCCAAATGTTTCCTTAATGTTCTAGTAATAATTTGAAGTCATTTTGAGGGTTCTTACATTTGTTTGGTTTAATTTATCTTGATTGTCCTCCATATTTTTGTAGTTGACATATTTTCATTATTTTGGGGACATTATGAGAGCCTAGACTCATTCCACTTTATGTTACTCTTGTTTCTTGTGGAATAAGTCTAGATCAGTGTATCATATCCATATAAACTAACATGTATGCAAGAATAGGAGTTTTGTGTGAAGCTGATCACCATTTGGACAAAGGTGCATGTTGAATTGTATAAGCACAAGGTGCAAGGTAATGGTCTGAGAGATTTGTCTTAAAGAGGACCACTTTTTATGTTGGGAAGTGTAAAGATATGATGGAATCATGGTTTTAGGACCTTTGGTTGGGTCATGAAGTTTTAGGGAGGCGTTATTTGAAAAATCCCTAGGTTTTAAGGCCTAGAAGTGAGGGTTTTGTGTTTGTCTGGTCAAATGAGCATGGCTATCTAAATGAGTGTGAAAATAATTATTTTGGGATCATAACCTAATTCTTTCAGAGGGTTTAAGGTCTTGAAGGGTCATATATGTGGTAGTTCCTTTGTAAATGAGGGAAAATTAGGCCTATTTTAGGGAGTTGTAGGGTATTGTCCGTATAACTAGTACAAAAGAACAATAGTTGAGTTTTGGATATGTAATGTAATTTGGAAAAGGGTATCAAGATCTATGATTATTTTGTGTGATGTTTTGGAGAAAATTTGAGTTAAGTCAACAAAACCAATTTTGAACGGCTACTAGATAAGGCCTAGTTGGAGCTAGATAGGGGTTTGATGACTAGTTGAATGAGTAACCATAGTATAATGAGATATGTCAAGTGGGGTATAAGGAGACTCTAGAATGTGTTGGAACAAACTATTGAAGTTGGAAGTCAAGTTTTGGTGATTAGAGGGTATCCTGTGAGTAAGGAAAGGTGAGACAATCTTGTGGATTTGGTTGTCATATCTGGGTAGATCATTTGTACTATTGATTGAGTTTGTTGTGGGATTAATACCTCTATATCAATGATGGGATCATGCCTTACACTATGGGATGCATTTGGTTATAATACATTATTTTGGCTTTACCAATATCATAGCTGATTTAGATGTTAGATTATGTTGTTGTTTATTGCTTTGATCATATCTTCATGATGATTCTTTTAGGATGTGACATGATTCTTTATGATGATTATCTCTCATTTCCTATATATTGCGTCATTATTACTATTAGGTAATTCATTGATATTTTTCATTGGTATATGCTCATGTTGACGTAAATGATTGTTTTAATTCTTTATTATTTAATTTAAATGATTATGTACTTGAGAATTAAATATGGAATGACCAATGTTTTGACATTTTAATACATACGAATGATCACGTCACTAGAGAGTTATTGTTTCATTAGGAATACTTTTATTATTTTTTGTTTCTTTGATTATTCATATTGTGAGTAGTTGGACTTGATATTTTCATGTTTTAGTGAATAGGTACTAGACATTATTTCATCTGAGCTGCAAGTTTGAGCATGTCTTATCTCTAGTAGTGGCACAAGACTTGACTATGTCCTTGAATCTCAACACTTGACTATGTCTAGATTTGAGTAGTGACCTTGAACTACTTGCATACTATTATCTTCATTGTGATTTCATTAGGATCACAAAACTATCTCCTAATTTCTACATATGTTGGGCATGTGTGTTAGCAATTGTGTGTGTGTGTACCTTGTGTTTATGGTTAGGTGACTATCTCTATTAGAATGTGGGGTGGGCTTGAGGATACCATGTCATTGGGTGGTGTTTCACTTTACCACTACTAGGGACTAGTGTATAGGTGATTATCTTATTCTAGAGATAGAGTCGAGCACAATGTGATCCTTCTTTCCCTTTTATCTCTCACTTTATGTGATTTTGGTTATGTATTGATATGATTAGTAGTTTATACTGGATTTCCATGTATATGATTATATAAAGTTTTTACAACCTTAAATTGTGTTATGTGGTACTCCCCAATGCAGAATTAGTTGTTTACTAGTCTTGTATTAGTGTCGGCTTAGGAGTTAGATTGTTTTCTTTTTTCTTTTGTCAAAAAATTATGGATCGATGCCTCTACCTGCATCAATGCCTATGCTAATTTTCATTTCAACCTACAAGATTAGTGCATGCGACTTACTTTTCTAAGACATTTTGTCTTAGATTTTTACTAGTTGGGTTGGCATCTGTACATGCTAATCAATGCTTGTGTAGATCAATGCCTCTTCCTACTTTCGCATTTGTGCCCAATTTGGTTTTTTTGTCAGGATTGAATGTTGAGTGTCTTGCTTATGTTTATGAGATGGGTGTATGATTGTTCTCTACTCATTATTTATGGTTAGAAGATAATTAACATGTATGTACATAATCATATAGAAGAATTTACCTTTGGATTAAAATAAATATCTATTAGATGTTTCTAAAGATGGATTAACCTCTATATTTAGCCATTGGTTATTTTATTCTTAGTGTCTTTTGATTCATGGATGTTTTCTTAATCCTTGCAAGGAAATCTTTAGAACATGTGTATTCCATTATGAGTGTGTCATCAGGTTGTCATGGAACCCTTAGAATTACTTTTTAGTCTTCCACTTGTGCAGAATGATGTAATGATCATAGTTTACTTCCTTATATGTCTATATCTTTCTTATGCATTATGGTTATTGGATGCACTTATGTTCATGATGTAATTTACATGTTCAAAAAAAATTGTTTAGTGCATATTTGACCCATTTTTCTGAGGGTTCCGTGGCAAGGCATTACAGATTTGGTAGTTTGGGAGTTGTGAAAAAGGTCCGTTTTCTTCAATAAACCTCTAAATCTAGTCCTTTATCATGAATCACACATGTATTACATGTTTAGTTTAGTTGTGAAAGACTAGGGCCTATTTATTGAAAAAAATTGTAGGTTTTAGAAAGCAAGTAGATCTAAGAGCATTTGGTGTATCACCTCATAGGGTATAATTAAATTTCAAATAAATCCTTCTCCTTTTCCCTGTAAAGAGAGTTTATTTTTAGGAGGTATCATAAGAGAACCAAACCATAATCTAGAGATTCACCTTTTCTATGAGCAACCCATAGGCTCAAATTTGTTTACATATTTCATCAGATTGTTGAGCTCCTAGCTTAGTATCAAGATGTAAGCCTTGCGACAATTTTTTTTTAGCAAACCTAGTGGGACCCTATGGATTGTTTGAGTAGAAAAATTTCTACACATTTTTGGTATTTAGTTTGGATACCAGTGATTACATCCTTTGGAGGTAATAAAAAATAAAACCTGGTGACTCCAAGTTCAAACTTTCTAGTTTAAAGTAGACAAAAGTGCAGGTATGTACAAAGGTAAAATATGATTTTTTCTTATTTCTAATTTTTTTAATGAATTTTAAGCATTTATGAATTTTTCAACATGACTACATTTTATGTAAATGCATGCTAAAAGCCCCCATATCATGAGAATGTCAATCCTATAACTTCATTTTACCCATTTCAAATTGAACAAGAAACTAATTTAAGTCCTAATTCCTTTACAACAACTGATAATTAGAATGTTCAATATGATTTCCACCCACCCACCCCTTCGCAATCATCCAATAAACCCCAAAAGCATAAAATTATTGAGCTTAGAGATAAGAAAAACATGATCAAGAATACTTTGGTTGGATTCAACAAGTTGATAGATGATATTAATAGGGACCAAGAGATTGAATTGAAATTGTAAGAATGTTCTTATCAAGATTAACTCCATGAGTAGGAGGATTTTTCTCATCAAGCTCAACTTCATAAGTGGGAATTGGAGGCACAACGTAGGCAGTTTGGGAAACTTTTTGAAATGGAGTTAGAGGCTCAATGGAAGCAACACGAGGAGAAGTAAAAAAGGGAGTTAGATGCAATACATAAGAAATATATAGATAATATTGCATGATTAGATTCAAAATTAATTATTTCTTCTTCATTAGAATAAGTTCTACTTAAGAAAGAAGCCAACCTAACTATTACCTTTCCTAATCCATATTTTATAAAAATATTCCTATGTTTATTGCGATATGCTTCATACATGATTATCCTATTCTTGAGAAAGTTCAGCCTATAATACCTCAAGATTAACCTCTCAAAAAGCCCATTTACCTTCAAATAACCCCAAAAATTTCACAAGTTTATCTGGTTGGTCTTATTTTATCCCATGAGAGTCTTTCTGGTGAGAAAAGTAAATGATTTTCCAAGGTAGAAGAGGAACTAAACATAGCTTGCAATCCTTCATTTGAAGAAGTAAAAGAGGAATTAATATTATTGTAGTAAAGTGATGATTAAAATAGGTTGGAATAGAAAAGTATAGAGAGAGAATTATGATCAACATGAGGTTTTTCCTAATTTTTAAATGAACTTCTACTTTTTGTTGAGGAAGAGGAAATTGTAAAATATTTTCCTATGCACACAACTTAGTTGGGACAACAAGATGAGAGGATAATTGAAGGTAATAATGATGAAATTCTTAATTTCTTATTTGATGAACTTTGTTGTTTTAGTGACCAAGATGAAGAAGACATGACTATATCAATAAAAAAATCAAACACATGGGAAATATTGAGGAGAAATAATGATAATTTTGTGAAAGAAGTTGTTGTTTAAGTTGAAAAAGTTACTAAATTAGATCATATACTTCAAGTTGTTGTCTTATCAAACATTGAAGAGACCTAGAATGAAGTCAAGATCAATACTATTATGCATACAAAGAGCCATTGAAGAGGGATTATTTTGGGATGGTTTGAAGACATTTGTTTGAACACAGAGATTAAAGAAACAACTCGTGAAGAATTAAATCATGGGAAATAGGGGAAAGATGTACAAGAAGCTATGGTTCCACTTGAACCACATGAACTAATTCATTTCAATTAGTAGGATGAGGTCATAGAAGTACTTAATTAGTTTATTAACAACAAGGAGAACTCATGTTTCAATCACACAAGGGTATGTCCTATAAGACATCTAGTCCATTTGGAGTCCAAGAATACTACACATGTCAAGATTTCACCCAAGCATGAAGCTTCAATAGGAGGAAATAAATCTCAAAAATTCAATGAACTTCCTAACAATAATATTTATAATCAAAATGAAGAGGTAGACCATATTGTTTTTATTATTGGAGAATTATTCTAACCATTTGTCAAGCATATCCCATTTATTTACTTCTTTTGAGTTGTAGATAAGCTCAATAACCATCCTAATTTGGGAAAGAAGGGATTTTATTTCCAAAAAATAGTCAATGGTTTCACTTAAGTCATCAACAGTTCATTAGTCTAGGAGTAGGTTAGTTTTATTTTTATTTCCTTTCCCACAAGTCTTGATGCACATGTTTGTTGGGTTTTAGTTTTATTAATTTAGTTGTGTTAGCTTAACTGATGCTGAGATTGTTGGGTGTTGATTGGTACAAGTTTGATGATAAGATCAGTTATGGTGTTTTCATTGATGTCAACTAAGTATTGTGTTGGTTGATAGTGAGCTGATAAGTGTTTGAGTTGCTGAATCTTATGTGTGGTGAGTATGTGAATGAATTGGAGTGTGCGATCATTTTTGAAGACTCATGGATGTCTCTAGATACATTTGGTATGATCGTGCATGATGGGAACAAGGATGGAGCGAGTTATGATAAATTGAAGAGCAACATGGAAGACATGAGAAAAAATAATGAAAGACAGTGAATGATTTGATTGCTCTATCAAATCACTATGGATGCAAGTGTTGTCGTCATGATATGATTATATTGACTAGGATATGTTAGTGATCCTATAATTGCTATAGGATTAGAGTAACACAAGGTATCATTTCAGTTGAAAGAAGAACACTTTGTGCTAGATACCAAACTGTTTGAACAAGTTTGAATAGTTGGTGTTTGATCGGTGAGAGGTGATGATGCAGTTAGTTATGGAGAATGTTTTCATGATCTAGGTATCAAAGTGACATGGCATAATATATTTGTAATTATGATTTTATATTTCATTGTTCGAGGTGATTAGATCTATCAAGTTTTGGAAGCCTGTTGGGGAAAGTCAAATAAAGTTTGATTATTCTTGTTTTAAATCAATGTGTGACGAATCTTGAAGCCAACCTAAATTTGTAATTGAATATTATAAATTGATAATATGTTTTAGGGTTTAAGGATCAAGTGGGAATGACTTTACTTCAAATATAATACATTTTGTTAGTCAGCTAAGGCCCTAATGGAAATGTAATGTATTTATAGGTAAATTAGTGAATTATGCAAGTGTAGATCGTAGATGCGAAGGTGCGGTCAAGTGAAGAGAAAAGATTGTCTGCAAGAGAAGTATTATTTGTGATTAATTGGATCTTAAAAATAACTAGATAAGTGCTACACCTAGATCATTGTACATGTTGATGAGCCCAGTTTATGGTTATTTAGTTTATAGTTTTTTGGTTCAGACTTAAATTATTTCATGAGTTTTCATAAACAATATTCAGACTTTCTATGTTTCTATGCTATGACTATGTGTGTATTTGATACTTTCAAGACTAAAGAAATATGTTGAATATATATATATAGATTATGTGGTTATGTATGACAAATTATGATATTCTTTCCATTTTGCATTAATGAGGTAGTGTTCCTATAGCCATGTGATGAGGATACACTAAAGTAGGAAAGCTTATTATGAATCTTTATCTTGGCTGTGTGTTGCAGTTTTTGGTGCGCTAATCTCCTACAGGAAAGAATAAGTTAGCGAGCAATGAAGACTCAACATCAGAGTGGAATCATCAAGACAAGTAACTGCTTTCAAGTTTCATAATGGTTCCACTATTCCAGTCAGTAATAGTTGCTGTTGCAGATAGAGTCAATTCAAGTATTAGGTGTTTTGGAGGAAATCCAGTGCTTGTGCGTTCCTATATTCCTATGAATTTGAATGCGGTTTACTCCTGCGTTAAATGTCTTATAACTGAAAGTTGTTGTATCCATGAATTGGAGGATCCTAGTTCTTAGGAGTTTTGTTTTCTAGTTTTTGATAAATAAGCTGGAGTTTGTGATTCCTGGTTAGCTAGATGTTCAAGAAATCCTCTTTGTAACCCAGCAAATAAGTGAATACAGTCTTGTTATTTAATCTTATTACTTGATGTTTCTATGAATGAATAAATGATATTTCCAGATCTCAGTCTTTGATTTTTAAATTTAGTCACTTTTCCATGGGGGCCCACACGGAAGTTGAACTTAGTTCATACTTAAGTAGGAATTAGACTTAAGTTTTCTTGAAGTAATTATACTCTGTTGCTCCTGCAGCCACTTAGTAACAAAACTAATGGCTATTTTCTGTAGCATGGATGCTTAGTTAGGTTTACTGTTTGCAACATTATCTTAGGTTCTAAATTAAGTTTTTATTTCCACTTTTAGCATAGATTTCCTGTAGCTTCATCTTTATTTATTTGTAATGATTTCAAAGGTGAATTAGATCATATACTTTGTAGCCACCATTTCAAGTTTACGCTCCCAGATTGATAAATTGAATGAGTTCAGTATACTATTTTAGGTATGACACTTGATGCTATTTGACCATAGGATCATTATAAAAGGATGTCCAATCCTTTATTACTAAAGGTATTATACTGACCAACCATTTTTGGTGCCGTTGCCAGGGATGGTGTCAATCTAGTTCAACCCTGAAGTCATTATGTTAGTTTAAATTTTGCATTAGTTTACATGCATAGAAGAAGAAGAGACCACCTTGGGAGATTCCTTCCTTGCATTATTCAGGATGACCCATTTGATATTTTTCATCAAGAGCCTGAGGAACCCCAAGCTGAGAACATACAAGAAGAAGAACCATTTGAGAATGTATTTGCTGATGCATATGAATAATTGCCTTCACCTTCATCATCTGAAGAATCATACCATCTGAATAACCTTTTTTCTGACCCAAAGTATCAAGATAATCCACTTTCTCTCATTTTTTATCAGCCACAATAGCCAAGATCTCCTCCAAGAATGGCTCATCCCATCCTACTAGTTATGGGAACAGTTTTGACAAGGCTAAGGGAAACTTAGACAAAGTTCTCAAGAGATGCCGAGACTATAACATTTCTCTAAATAGTGAGAAATGCTTCATGATGATGGAGGAGGGGGTTGTTCTAGGCCATTTCATTTCTTAAAATGACATTCAAGTGGACCCTGCCAAGATTGAAGTCATCAGTACCTTACCCACACTAGAGAAGCATAAGGATGTGCAAAGTTTTCTTGGACATGCCAGATACTATAGAAGATTCATAAAGGATTTCAGTCAGCTTGCTGCACCACTTTATAACTTATTAAAAAAGGATTCCAACTTTATTTGGGACTCTAAGTGTAACAAGTCCTTCCTGTAGCTAAAGGAGGTTCTCACCACAATGCCAGTCTTGAGGGGACCTAATTGGGGCTTGCCTTTCTACATACATACAGATGCCTTAGATTATGATATTGGTGTAGTACTTGGTCATCAGGTAGATTTAGTTGAGCATGCTATTTACTTCATCAGTAATAATCTACAAGGAGCAGAGTTCAACTACACAGTGATTGAAAAGGAACTGCTTGTGTTTATCTATGCGCTGAATAAATTCAGGCACTATATTACTAGGTATGAAATCTATGTTCATACTAATCACTCTACCATTAAGTACTTGATGAAAAAGCTGGCCATATCTAGATGGTTGGCTCACTGGTTACTACTTATGCAGGAATTTGATATTACAATTGTAGACAAGCCTGACAAGGCCAATGTTGTAGCTAATTTTCTCTCTCGGTTGCATGTCCCTGATGATCCTACAACCATTGATGATAGTTTTCCAGATGAACACCTATTTTTTCTATCGATAAAAAATACTTGGTATGCAGACATTGCTAATTACCTCACTACAGGAAAGACGCCAACCCACTTCTTTGCTAAAGAAATGAAGCTATTAGTTGAAAAGAGCTTTAACTATTCTTGGATTTTCTGATTTATTTTTTATACTTGTCCTAAACAAGTAATGCGTCGATGCATAAGGGAAGATTAAAAATATGAAATCTTAAGGGCATGCCATGATGAGTCCTGTGGTGGTCATTTTGCAGCCAAATGGACAACCTTTAAAATATTGACTACTGGGTACTATTGGCCAAGCCTACACAAGGATGCAGCTAGGTACACCAAAAAATGTGATAAGTGCCAACACACGGGGATACCCACTAAATTAGATGAGATGCCCCTGTAGCCTCAGATAGTTGTTGCACCCTTTGATAAATGGGGGATTGACTTTGTGGGTCCTATTGAACCCTCTTCACAAGGTAAATCCTACATTCTAGTTTGTACTGATTGTGTCACAAAGTGGGCAGAGGCAAAACCCATGAAACATCCCAAGGATAACAATGTTGCAAAGTTCTTGTATGAATTTATTTTTACAAGGTTTGGTGTCCCTAGGGAGTTACAATCTGATCAGGGAGCTCAATTTACCTCTAACTTGATAACTAATTTGATGGAAGAGTACAACATTTGGCATGGCAAATCATCACCTTATCATCCCCAAGACAATGGCTAAGTAGAGGTTACTAATAGGGAGATGTAAGCCATTCTTACCAAGATAATAGAACTCCATAAAAAGGATTGGGCCACACACCTTCCTGAAGCTCTATGGGCATATAAGACCACTTGGAAATCTACCACAGGCTTCATTCCTTTCGAGCTAGTCTATGGCCGGTTAATTGTCATACCTGTAGAGTTTGAACATAATACATTAATGAATTATCTAGAGCTTGGTATGGATCTTACCTCTACCCAAAAGGAAATAATTTTTAATTTAAATGGCCTTGATGAGTGGAAGAAATCTGCATTGAATAATACTGAACTCATCCAGAGTCAACGCAAGCAATGGCATGATATGTTTATCAAGGATAAAATGTTTGTGGTAGGAGATTGGGCACTTCTTTACGATTCCAGGTATCAACACAATCCAAGGAAGTTTCAAACTTTCTAGTTAGGACCGTATGAGATTGTTGCTTTGTTTCCCAATGGTGCGGTCCAACTATCTACTGTTGATCCTGTTCAATTCAAGTTGTTAAAGATTTAACAATAAGCCAAAGCTGGCTATATGTTTGTCATTGATGACAACATATGGTAAGAAGCATGCACATAAGTCTTATGTAGTAATATTTGAGTATATGTAGCATGGACATGTTATCAACATGATATCATGGACACAGAGGTTAATTGTTATTACAAAGAGTTATATAGTAGCTTGTGTCAGTAGTGTTCCTGACAGAGTTACAGGCAGTGTTCTGTGTGTGATTGTCCATACAGTTATCATGGAGCCTTGTGCCCTTGGATATGGGATAGAGACATGTTAGCATTGCTCCATTCATGGATGTAGAGTCTGATATGTAGTAGAAGTAAAGTTATGTAGTCGCTATTCACCAGTTGTAGTTTCTTGTGTTTATCAAGAAGAGCCGACAGAGATTATATTGGTATAGGAGTTCTGCCTATCATTTCAGTAGGTGCACTTGGATTAGTGATTAGAGAAGAGTTAAGAATGTTTGGCTAAGAGCACATGATGTATTTCAGCCTGAGGAGAAAGTTTCAGTAAATTTGTTAGAGCTGACAGTGTGTAGCGTGCATCTACACTTATTGATTTGGACAAGTCCCAATTTGTGTTGCGTGCTTAGTAGAGCCGACTGAGATATTATTAGAGAGTATTATTGTTTCTCTATTATGATTTTAAGGTGGTTCTAATAGGCCAACTTGATTATATCATTTAGAGAGAATATATTTATAGGCAGTCATTTGTGATTGCTAAGACATGGTTCAGAGTTGAAAAAGTAGAGTAGAGTAGAGAGTGTGAAGTGTTGAGCCATCAGTAGAAGGTCTATGTGACCAAGTAAAGAGTATATGATATTCATTGGAACTGATCAAGACAATAGGTCTACCTCATAGTTCACCAAGATCTAGATATAGTGTGTATCTGTTATCCAGAAGGTTGTAGCCTTCACCCCTTTGAGTAGTGAGCTCTCGGACAGTGCGTCCTCACCCTTAACAAGGATCATTATACACTAGTGCAGTGTATTAGTGGGTGTCAATTCCCACCGAGGTTTTTACCTATTTGGATTTCCCTATAACATAAATATTGGTGTTGAGTTCAAGTGTTCTTTCATTGTGTTTATGCTTAATGTTTAAGTATACTTAATTTGATAAAGAATTGAAACTTGTAGATAACTGATTCACCCCCCCTCTCAGTTATCTCTTGGGACTATTCCTAACAATTGGTATCAGAGCCAAGTGCCTTAGAGAGAAAGTTTAACAACTTGAGTTTGATCAGATGTCATTCTTTAGAAAAGATAGTCCTAAGTTTGATGGAGAGAACTATCCTGATTGGAAGAACAAAATGGTGACTCATTTGTAGTGCATTTCTTTTGAAGTTTTTGAAGTGGCTATCAAAGATATTAAGATCCCCTCTCTAGAAGATCTTGCAAAGGATGATGCTACTAGCAAGAAGAAGGATTTATTCCATCAGAATGCAATAGCCAAAGAAGCCCTTATCAACACCTTATCTGATAGTGAGTTTTCAAAATTAAAGAAAGTAGACACAACCTACAAGATATGGAAGCACGTAGAAGACATGTTTGAAGGAGATACACGAGCAAAGAATGTGCATAGAAAGACATGGAAGAAAAGATACAATGCATTAGAGATGCTACCTAAAGAAAACATCAGAGCTTACAACCAAATGATTAATGAAGCAGTTGCTGGAATCAGGAATAATGGTGGAGAGATCTCAGAGGAAGACGTTATGGATAAATTGATGACTACTCTTACAACAGAGTATGAAAACAAGATCAACATCCTTGATGAGACCATGCAACTTACAAAAAATTTCAAGAGAGAGACCTTGATCAGCAAAATTTTAGCTTTTGAGATTTCAAGATTGAAGATAGAGCCTAAAAGTGAGACAACCTTCAAAGCATTAGTCCATGGTAAGAAATCTTCAAACACTTCTGGTAATTTTGATGATGAAGATGAAGACAAAGAGTTAGATGATATTATTGCTATGATTGCTAAGAAATAAAGAAAAGGAAAAGGAAAGTATGAAGGTCAGTTACCTTTCAAATGTTTCTCATGTAATAAGATTGGTCACTCTGCATCCAATTGTCCTACAAGATTTAAGAAATTCAGAACCAACTACAAGCGTAAGTATATGAAAGAATGTTACTATGCTGGTGATGGAGTTTCTGATGATGATTCAATTGAAGATGAAATTGGATTCATTTCTATTATGGATAAGATGGATCATGAAGATAAGAAAAAGGAACAAGAGCTAGCATTGATTTCACAAGTAGACATAAGAACATATTGGATTATAGATAGCGGTTGTTCACATCACATGACAGGTGATAAAGACCAATTTGTTCATATGGACAAATAAAATGGTGGTATGGTTAGATTTGGAGACAACAATCCTAAACCTATCATTGGTAGAAGAGCTATTACATTGGATGGAAAGAACAACACTGATGATGTTCTTTATGTAGATGGTTTGCAGCATAACCTTCTTAGTGTTGGACAGTTGCTTGAAAAAGGTTATAGATTGGAGTTCAAAGTTAACAAATGCATCATTAACAATAATGATGGTGTAACGATTGCATCAGGTTCAAAGACTAATGGTAATGTTTTTCAGCTTAATTCAGAAGCAAGTTGCTTTTTTGCTAAAGTAGATGACAATTGGCTGTGGCATAAAAGACTATGTCATATCAAATTTGATAACATAGTAAAGATAAACAATGTAAAGGTAGTAAGAGATCTACCTAGCATAACAAAGCCAATTGATACTATTTGTAGGGAATGTGTGATGGGAAAGCATGTGAGGAACTCATTCAGAAACAAGAATAATTTAGAAGAGAACAAGTTGGATCCGATTCATACAAACCTATGTGGACCAACTCAAACAAGATCATACTATGGTGAAAGGTATTTCATTTTGTTTGTTGATGATTATTCTAGAATGATGTGGGTTGCGTTCTTGAAAGATAAGTCAAAATAATTTGAGAAGTTCAAAATATTCAAAGCTAAGGTTGAAAATGAATTTGGACTAAAGATAAAGTGTCTAAGATTGGATAGAGGAGGAGAATTCACCTTTGACAGATTATATGAGTACTGCAAATAACATGGCATAAAGAGACAATTGGGTGCACCTAGAACCCCTCAACAAAATGGGACTGCAGAGAGAAGGAATATGATCATCCTTGATATAGTGCACACCATCATGGTTGAAGGAAATATTGTACACACCTATTGGAGAGATGTGGTGAATACAACAGTCTATACCATCAATAGATTACAATTGAGGCCTGGCATGGATAAGATACCTTATGAGCTATGGTTTGGTAATGTTCCCACAGTGAAATACTTTAGAATCTTTGGGAGCAAGTGCTACATCAAGAGGGATGAAGCAATAGGCAATTTTGATGCAAGAAGTGATGAAGGTATTTTTCTTGGTTACTCTACTAAAAGTAAAGCTTATAGATGTTTTAACTTGCGATTGAAGAAGATGATTGAAAGTGCTCATGTTAAGATTGATGAAAAGTTTATGGTTCAAGAAAGATATCATGACTATGCACCTATGATTGAAGAAGAACCCATTCCTTCCACTAGTGAGACAGTTGTTGAAGAGATGTTTGACAATATTAATGTAATGTTCAATGAGCCTGAAACAAGTGAAGAAGAAACTCAGAAGGAAGATGAGTCTGTATCACCTAAAGTTCCAAAGTATACATCTAGATATCACTCTAAGGATGACATCATTGGAGATTAGAGTAGTAAAGTCACAACAAGATCAAAAGTAAAGAGTTCAACAAGCAATGAAGTGGTATGTTTAATATCTTAGATATAACCTTTAAGTGTTGAAGATGCATGTAATGATTTAGATTGGTATGATTCTATGAAAGAAGAACTAGATCATATTATCAACAATGATACTTGGGAACTAGTCCCAAGACCTAGTGATAAGAATGTGATTTGAACAAAGTGGATATTCAAAAACAAGATGAATGAAGATGGTATAGTAGTAAGGAATAAATCAAGGTTAGTATGTAAGGGATATGAGGAAAGAGAAGGTATTGATTATTCAAACACATTTGCACCTATGAGTAGATTAGAAGCTATTAAGTTGTTTCTAGCTTATGCAACATTCAAAAACTTCAAAGTTTATCAGATGGATGTTAAGTCAACATTCTTGAATGGAGAGTTAAAGGAAGAAGTATACATTGAGCAGCCAAAAGGATTCACCTTATCAGACAAACCTGATATGGTATGCAGATTGAAGAAAGACCTTTATGGACTTAAGAATGCCCCTAGAGAATGGTATTGGAGACTTGATGGATATCTAAAAAAAATTGGATTCAGGAAAGGAGTAGCAGATTGTAATCTATTCATAAGAGAGACATCTAAAGGTTTACTACTTGTAGCTATATTTTTTGATGACATTATCTTTGGAGGTAATGACAAACTTAGTGTAGAATTTTCTAAGGAGATGCAGAGTGAGTTTGAGATGAGCATGATTGGACCTATCAAATATTTTTTGGGATTAAATGTGCAACAAACAAAGAAAGGTATTTTCATTAATCAGTCAAAGTATGTGAAAGACATATTGAAGAAGTTCAAGATGGATGATTGCAAACCAGTGGGTACACCTATGATAATAGGATGCAAGCTTACAAAAGAAGATGATTCTCTAGTAGTATATATAACATTGTACAATTCTATGATTAGTAAACTCATATATCTTTCTCAAACTAGACCTAATATCTCTAATGCAATTGGCATAGTTAGAAGATTTGTAGCAGAGCCTAAACAAAGTCACCTCATGGCAGTAAAGAGAATATTTAGATATCTGCATCACACTATAGATTATGGTCTATGGTATCCTAACTCAGAGAATGTTGAGCTTCATGTATATATAGATGTAGATTGGGCAGGATGCATTGATGATAGAAAGAGTACATCAGGAGGAGCAGTGTTTCTTGGTGATAGACTTGTCACTTGGACAAGAAAGAAGAAAAATTGTATTTCTTAGTCAACAATAGAAGAAGAGTATGTTGCAATAGCCTTGAATTGTTCTACAATTGTTTGGATCAAATAGATGATAAAGGATTTTGGAATTCATATTGATTATCCTATTGTTATTCATTGTGATAACACTAGCACTATCAACATGTCAAAGAATCCTATGATGCATGCAAAAACAAAGCACATAGAGATTAAGTATTACTTCCTAACATAGAAAGTGGAAGAGAAAGAAGTCAAATTGGATTATGCAAGTACAAAGGAACAAATAGTAGATATATTCACAAAGCCCTTACCAAAGGATACTTTTGAGTATCTTAGGGAGAAGCTGGGAGTAATTCCCTTCCCTGATTCTGCTTAAAGAAAGTAGAAAGAGCATCAATCCTTAGTGACTGATGGATGGTTGACTACTCTACTTCAAGAGTAGTACTAGAGCTTAACAGATTGGCACCCTTTTCCATTGATGTCAAAGGGGGAGTAGTATACAGTCATGAAAAACTGTATTAAAGGGGGAGTAATATTTAGTCATGGAAGTAGTTCAGTTGATGAAATAGAGAATATTGAAGAATATTGCAGTAGATGGAGGATTCATCCTTGGGGGAGTTTTGAAGAGGAAATGGAGAATGTTATAAAAGAATTGGTCAGTTGGATTGGTGGTGTTTTTCATTCCATATGTTGCCATCAATGCCAAAGGGGGAGATTGTTGGAGATTTTCTAGTAAGCCAGAGATGACTGTATGTTTGTCATTGATGAAAACATATGGTAAGAAGCATGTGTAGAATTATTATGTAGTAAGCTTTGAGTATATGTAGCATGGAAATGTTATCAACATGATATCATTGACATAGAGGTTAATTGTTAGTACAAACAGTTATATAGCAGCTTGTGTCAGTAGTGTTCCTAACAAAGTTACAAGTAGTGTTCTATGTGTGATTGTCCATAAAATTATCATGGAGCCTTGTGCCCTTGGATATGGGATGGAGAAATGTTAGTGTTGCTGCATTCATGGACATAGAGTCTGATGTGTAGTAGAAGTAAAGTTATGCAGTCGCTATTCACTAGTTGTAGTTTCCTGTGTTTATCCAGAAGAGCTGACATATATTATATTGGTATAGGAATTTCGCCTATCATTTCGGTATGTGCACTTGGATTAGTGAGTAGAGAAGAGTTAAGAATGTTTGGCTAAGAGTGCATGATGTAATTCAACTTGAGGAGAAAGTTTTAGGAAAATTTGTAGAGCCGACGGTGTGTAGCGTGTGTCTATATTTATTGATTTGGACAGGTCCTAGTTTGTGTTGCGTGCTTATTAGAGTTGACTGACATATGATTAGAGAGTATTATTGTTTCTCTATTATGATTTCAAGGTGGTTATAATAGGCTGACTTGATTATATCATTTTGAGAGAAGATATTTATAGGCAGTCATTTGTGATTGCTAAGACATGGTTCAGAGTTGAAAAAGTAGAGCAAAGCAGAGAGTGCAAAGTGTTGAGACATCACCAGAAGGTCTATGTGACCAATTAAATATTATATTATATTCATTGGAACTAATCAAGACAATAGGTCTACCTTGTAGTTCACCAAGATCTAGATATAGTGTGTATATGTTATCTACAAGGTTGCAGCCTTCACCCCTTTGAGTAGTGAGCTCTCAGATAGTGCATCCTCACTCCTATCAGGGTCAATCATAAAAGAATCCTAATAGGGTTTGACCTTTGACCAGGTCACTGTACTTATTACATTGTAAAGATCAACTCCTAACATGGTTGTAAGATCTTCTAACAAGGATCATTATACACTAGTGCAATTTATTACTGGGTGTCAATTCCCACCGGGGTTTTTACCTATTTTGGTTTCCCCATATCCAAAATATTGGTGTTAAGTTCAAGTGTTCTTTCATTGTGTTTATGCTTAAAGTTTAAGTATACTTAATTGGATAAAGAATTGAAACTTGTAGATAACTGATTCAGCCCCCCTCTCAGTTATCTCTTGGGACTATTCTTAACACAAGTTGCTAGTCAATGGTCATAGGTTGAAATTGTACAAAAAACCTCAGAGTAAAGAAGAGTTCCTACAATAGTTCTCATTCACCATTGATGATATTTCTCCTACAACCTCTGGAAATGAGCCTTCTACTCATTTAAGTTCTTTTCTTTAAAAGTTCTCGTCACACCATAATAAACGCTTTCTTCATGAAAGTGATTTCTCCGTAATAAATTCCACTTCATCATTTCTTTTCTTTCACCCATTCATTTCATTATTCTCCACCAATGGATGATGACAGCAACCACCCTTAGCAAAATTTTAGGTCCGTACACAGTCCGAGGTATTTTTTTCTTAATTTGTTTTTCCAACTTTTAGCAATGCCTTGTCACATGCGCAATTGTGGGACCAATTGCCAAATTAAGCTGAGGGGGAGATATATCATTTTTTTTGTCTTACATATTCATAAAATATTTATAGTTTATTCTTTTATCTTACATGTACTTTACACACTTCTTGCCATGATTTGACAATCTTAAGGAGTTATGTGCTATGATTTTATTTTGCACATATCATGCTAGGGTGGCAAGTATGTGCTAGTATGAAGTCTGTAGCTATGTAATTATGAGAAGTTAATGTGTGAGATATTCTTGATCTGCACTCATATTTACTTGGGAGCTCATTTCCAAAATACTAGAACTTTTTGTATTCAAAATTTTCCCATAACTTGCCATTTCAAACTCCTTGTCTGAGCCTTGTTTTAGTGTGTTTAAATTTCCTGCAACTTCATTTTGGGAAATTTGACAATCTAAAAATGAGAGGTGACCTTATCTGGAGTGAACCCACAGTGCATGATATTTTGTTAGATGATCAAGCTTGCAGGCCATACTTCTAAGCAAGAGGATGGCTTGATTACATTCTGCTCACCAGTTGGGATGGTGAGGTTGCATTGTAATTTCTGAGCACATTGGAGGAAGGAGTGGCCATAATTTAGGGGTTAAGGGTACCATTTTCACAGGTAGTAGTGGCTGATGTAATGGGTTTTCCTTAGGAAGGGGAAGAATTTATAGAAAGCCTTGATTTGACAATGTCTAGGGTGCAGTTTACCCTGCACTCAGACCCACCTCTAGAAATTGACAAGAAGCAAGGTACGTAAAGAATGTCTTTACCATACCCATTTAGGCAGTGTGAAATCCATATTATCAAGTATTTCACTTATGAGGGATGACAGTCATACTTGCACTCTATTCATTTCAAGTTTTTATGTTGCCTACAACATGAAAATTGACCCATAAACATCCCATCTTTATGTTTAACATTTTGAAGAAGCAGGCTGCTTTGGTATAGGAAGGTAAACTTAACTCTATTTCACATCATTGTTTGGTTAAGTTAATTATTGAAAAGGCCTTGAGGGAACAATCAGAAATATCATGGGAAGAATTTTTGTCACAAGGATTTAAAGAATAAACCCGGGAGCTTCTAAGGCAAAGTGTTGGGCTGAGAATTCAAACTGAACAAGGGGTTAAGAAAATTATTGTAGAACTTGAACCAGGACCTTCCTGCAAGAAAAAATCTAGGGTTAGGACTCCTAAATATTCCTCTCATCTGTCTACTTTTGGGTCAATCAAGAATGAGGAAGAAGAAAATGCCTCTACAGAGAAGTCTACTCCTGTGTCAAAAAGGGTTTCTTGGAGAAATGTGGATAAGGAAGGAAAAACTATTCCTAGTTCTTGTCAGCAGACAAAAGAATAGTCTCTTGTAGCCACAAACGCTTCCAGGAAGTGGAAAATTCTAGAGACAAAGGAAAAAATCCATTAAGAAGGAGTAGCAGGAGAAAGCAAAATGTGATTGCAGATGTACCACTAGAAGGGTTAATTGTTGAACCTGAAACCTCTAAGCAAAAGGAAGAAGAACTTAGGAATATTCAGCAGGAATCACATGAGAATTTTCCTAAGATTGAGAAAGAATAGGTTCCTGATAAGAAAATGAATGATGAAGAAGTCATAATAATTGGTGATGACTCTAGATCTGAAGGGCATGCTTTCATATTCTAGAGAAGAGGTTCATCCTCTAAGGATCCTTAGATAAGTGATAGTTGTAGTGACTCAAAAAATGATGAGATGTATGAGGGATGCTGTACAATGGAAGAAGAGGAACTAGGATTATCTCCTACAGCAAAGAAGAATTTGTATGAAGAAAACCTTGATGTTAATATAGATCTTGTTAATAAAGTGGTGGAGTAGATTTTAAGTGAGGGGTTGGATGCATTAGCTTGTGCTGCACAACAATGTAGTAACATTGAGAGATCTATAGTGATGTGGATGGATCCTATGAAAGGGATAAGTTTCAAAAATAGTAAGTCCCCTTTTCTTCATTCAACAGAGAATTCTTGTATCAGTTCTATGTCAGATAAGTTTGGTTCTGTGTCTTTGTTATCTATTATTTTTCAGTTGTCCAAGCAATTGGTTTTAGAAAGAGAACAATGGAAACAACAAAGGAAAGAGTTGAATAGGGTCATAGATCAACATTATCAGGAGACTCTTGAATAGGAAGAAAAAGTAGAACAACTACATGTGAAACTCAACAGAGTAACAACCCTTATTCCTGAGTTAATGAACTATAGGTCTCCATCTCCTGTATAAACCCTATTCCTAAAGGAACATTTGTTGAATTAACAAATGATTTACATCATGCAAGATAGGTCCCCATTGTTGCAAGAACCTCTTCAGTTTTTCTAGGCTTTTAAAAATTCTCCTGTAGCCATTAAGAATTTACTGTGTGAGTTCTTTCTCCATAATTTAGTAGTCCCAAATGACAGAGTCTGGAATCCCTTATTGTATGTTGGGGATATCTAGTTGAGAGCTCTTATGTCTTGGATTCAGAATGAGATCAGTTGGGAATCCCAAGCTAAGATATATAGGGAGTTGGAGGAAGAAATTCCCCTTTATCTAAGACCAGAAGCTAAGGACCCTAGGACTTGTTATTATGACTGGTTAAGGATTGCACCTTCAGACTCAGGCAGTAAGCTTATTTATCCGCTTTGAAATGCAACGTTTGATGAATATGATCAGTTAGCTAATGTTGAGTTTCCTAAAGCCATGAACTCCATCCAGTGGCATTGGATCAGTTTAACTAAGGAATTAAGAGATAAGGATCCACATTCACCCCTTAATTTTGATATGGCAAATAGGCATGCACCTTGGTACATCTCTTTGGGGAGGGTGAGATAGAGTTTTTGGATTCCACTTACCTTTCAACCACATCTGCTCATGTCTCCTTTGTTAGAAAATTTAGAGAGCTTAGATAGTTATGATATGGAGGGAGAAGTGAATAGGTGGGAAATGCACAAGGAAACCAAAGGATTTTACTGGAGCTTTGCCAAGGGAGGTGTTGGTCAGAAATTAGATGCGGACTACAGAATGACAACCAGACTCAAGAAATTCATGTTTACTATGGGACCAACAAAAGGTCAAGCTGGGGGGCAATGATGAGCCCAATTTATGGTTATTTAGTTTATAGTTTTCTGGTTCAAAATTAAATTATTTCATGAGTTTTCATAAACAATATTCAGACTTTCTATGTTTCTATGTTGTGACTATGTGTGTATTTGATACTTTCAAGACTAAAGAAATATGTTGAATATATATATAGATTATGTGGTTATGTATGATGAAGTCTGATATTCTTTCCATTCTGCATTAATGGGGTAGTGTTCCTATAGCCATGTGATGAGGATACACTAAAGTAGGAAAAATTATTATGAATCTTTATCTTGGATGTTTGTTGTGCTAATCTCCTACATGAAAGAATAAGTCAGTGGGCAATGAAGACTTAGCATCGAAGTGGCATCATCAAGACAAGTAATTTCTTTCAAGTTTCATAATGGTTCCACTACTCCAGTCAGTAGCAGTTGTTTTTGCAGACCGAGTCAATTCAAGTATCGAGTGTTTTGGAGGAAATCCAACGCTCACGTGTTCCTATATTCTTGTGAATTTGAATGTGGTTTACTCTTGCGTTAAATGTATTGTAACTAAAAGTTGTATCCATGAATTGGAGGATCCTAGTTCTTAGGAGTTTTTTTTTCTAGTTGCTTATAAATAAGCTGGAGTTTGTGATTCCTGGTTAGCTAGATATTCAGGAAATCCTCTTTGTAACCCAATAAATAAGTGAATACAATCTTGTTATTTCATCTTGTTACTTGATGTTTCTATGAATGAATAAATGATATTTCTAAATCTCAGTCTTTGAGTTTTCAATTCAGTCACTCTTCCATGGGGGCCCACATGGAAGGTGAACTTAGTTCATACTTAAGTAGGAATTAGACTTAAGTTTTCTTGAAGTAATTATACTCTATTGCTCCTGCAGCCTCTTAGTAACAAAACTAATGGCCATTTCCTATAGTATGGATGCTTAGTTAGGTTTACTATTTGCAACATTATCTTAGGTTCTAAATTAAGTTGTTATTTTCACTTATAGCATAGATTTCTTGCAGCTTCATCTTTATTTAGTTGTAATGACTTTAAAGGTGAATTAGAGCATATACTTTGTAGCCACCATTTCAAGTTTATGCTCCCAGATCGATAAATTGAATGAGTTCAGTATATTATTTTAGGTATGACACATGATGCTGTATGACCATAGGATCATTGTAAAAGGATGTCCAATCCTTTATTACTAAAGGTATTATACTGACCAACCACATGTTGATTCCTAATAGTTTCTACAAGAAAATTCCTTAACTAGGTAGACTTTAACAAGTCTGATTTGTAAATCCTTTAACTAGGTGGATCTTTAATTAGGGTTTGAAATCCTTTAACAAGGTTACTCCTAACATGGCTAGAGGAAAATCCCTTAATTGGGTGACTCATAAGAGGGCCTAATCCTAACTAGGCATCATTGTAAGCTCTTAATAGGGCTACGCCTTTAACACTATACATTTTAGAAGAGTGAAGATTATTAGTGGGTCCTAATTCCCACCATGGTTCTTTACCCTTAATTAGGGTTTCTATGATAAAAATACTAGTGTCACTTTTTTGAATATTTGAATGTTTGTTTGGTTACTTTTTCTATTGCATGCATAAAGTTTAAAGTTGATGAATATTGTTAATGTTGTGGAATGAATTGTGAAAATTTTTAGATATGATAGATTACCAATTCAACCCCTCTCTCAGTAATCTTGGACCTTATTGTATTAACAATTGGTATCAGAGATCTTGGTCCTGTTTGTGGTAATCTTAACAACTTGAGAAAAAGATCCAATGATGAAGAAAGAAGGTCCTAAGTTCACAAGAGATAACTACATAATATGGAGTGACCAGATGAAGATCTATCTAAAAGGTATGTGGCCACAATTTAGGATTCATGTTGAGATTAGATATGTTGTTCCTATTGGGACTCTTACTACAGATCAATTCAAGAAGCAGTAGAAGAATATGAAAGCATTGGAGGATATAGTAAGTACTCTCTTTGACAATAAATATATTGATATACATGGTTTAAAGACTACTAATTAGGTTTGGGAAAATCTTAAAATAATCTATGGCAGAGACAAGCATGTTCAAAAAGCCATGGTAGGTAGTCTAAAGGTAAAATATGATGACATGAAAATGGTGGAAGGAAAAAACATTTCTCAATATGGTCAAATGATAAAATAATTTTTTGGTGCTATCAAGAGTGTTAGTGGTACCATTGAAGAAGAAGATGTGGTAAGTAAAATGTTGAGGAATTTTCTACCTACTTATGCCATTAGGGTTTCCTCCATTTATGAGTTGAAAATAATAGATAATGTCTCTATTGATGGTCTGATTGGTAAGCTTACTACTTTTAAGCTGAGTAACTTTGATAATAGTATTCGTAGAGTTGAAGAAAATTTTAAAGCCTCTTTTCATTAGCATAAGAGAAGAAGGGAAAACAAATCAGTCATGAATCTTCCCGCATGCCAAGTTATTCTAGGGAATTTGAATCTATTTTGGATGATGAAAAAAGAAAGTGGAACTTGTAGCATTACTTGCAAGTGATAGGGAGACTCCTAGAATCACCTTGAGTTGTCTTGAAATCTTCTTAGGTTACACTTAGGACCTCTTAGGGCTTCCTCAATCTGCCCTCAAACACTTGGAAATAATCAATCCTTTCCCACTATCAAGAGTCTTCATATCTTCTTTGGTTTCTACTCTTTGTCTTCAAAGAGAACTCTGCTAATCCATAACTCACAAGCCCTAACCAATGGTTATAAGTGTAGGAGGCTAAGGGATTATTTCAACTAAAATTTTGACTCCCAAATTGAGTCTCTTCTTGCTAGGTCCATCCATTTATCCATCACTTCCTATTTTCCTATGATTTAGGCCTTGTAGCCTTTTTGCCCAATTAGGCCTCCTAAAATGTAGGATTCACCTTCACTGCTAAATCTCCTTAAAGAAACCCCTAATATATGTTTTAAGCTCACATATATGTCCTAAGACCTCCAAGATTTTCTTGGTCTAGGGTCCCAACACTGTCTGTACACCCTATTTCAGAATTAGGGCCTTCTACTAGGTTTTAGACCAGTCTTTGGTCTTTGTCTTCAAAACTTGGCAAGTTGATTCCATGGGCACTCCTCCTATTCCTTGAGTACTTGAAAATACAAAAAAACATTATCATGGTCTTCTTGGTTCATGACACTACTCCTCCTGCAATATTCCTACTCAAACTCTTGGTCTTCCTAGCCGAGCTTTACACACAACTTGCCTAGGGAAAGACCTTAAAAATCAATGCATGCATCTTTAGAGCCTAGACTTGAGGCATATTGAAGCTCATTAACCCTAGTCTCCATCCCCAAAAGGCCATACAGGAACTATGTTGGGAAATGGAGCTAGGCTTACATCTCTGCAACATTGTCAAAACTAGATAGAGAATTGTATAAACCTAAAGAATTTACAAAATGCTTGAAAACCTAGTCTAGGGAACAAAACAAAAGATGGAAACTCTCTATTACATGCCAAAAAATGATAAAAAAGAATGACAGTGCTTAATCTAATCCATACAATGATCAAGACACCACTGGTAATCAAATCTTCACATTGTTCTCAGAAAAACTTCTTTTGCTTTGTATCTCAGTCCGTACAAAATGATATCCAACCCCCTAAATTAGGGTTTTTCCACCTTAAATATCCTCAACTCATATGTTTAGGCCTTTTTGGAAACTTTAAACCCTACTAAGGCTGAAACCCTTAAAGATAGCCTTTGTTGTCAAAAACTTTTGGAAAGTTGCAAATGTTGCATAAGCAACATTTTTACATCTTTTTCAACTTTTCACTTTTGAAGTGACTTAACTCCAACTAACCTATCTAACCTCAGTTAGACCACCTAGGGCATCAAAGGACCCTAAAAACATTGATCACATCATTTTTCCATCTGATGACATCATCAAGTACAGTGCATTAATAAAGCTAAATTTGAGCTTTTAGCCTAGAAATAACCAATAACCTAGACTAACACCACACCACACTTAGTCCACCTAACCTTATCTAATTCCAATGCCCTTAAAGAGGGTCTTTGCACACCAAAAATAGGATAGCCAATTGGCTTCCCAGGGGTGCTCCTGCATGAGCAAGGAGACTACCTAGAGGTATCGATAAGTATAAAGGAAAGTTATCTTTGAAGTATTTCTCATGCAATAAGATAGGACATATTTCTACTAGGTGTCCTAATGGTGAGTAGAAGGAAAAGTTCAAAAGATTCAAGGAAAAATGAAAGAAACAATGTTATGTTGTAGTAGATGAAGGTTTGATTGATGAGGAGTCAGAAGATAATGAAGAAGATGAGATAGTATTTTTTGCAATGAAAGAGGATGCTGAAGAAGGTGAGAAGGCCTTAGCCTCACACATAAATCAAGCTAATAAGTGGGTCATTGACAATGGCTGCTCTCATCACATGACTAGTGATAGAAGTAAGTTCATTAATCTTGAAGAATTTGATGGTGGTGTGGTCAGGTTTGGTAACAACACACTATTCTTGGTAAAAGGAAAAAGATACAATTTATTTGAATGGAAAAATTAGTGTTGATGATATCTATTTTGTAGAAGGTATAACAAATAATTTATTGAGTGTGGGTCAATTGAATGATAAAGGTAATCACCTAGAATTCAAAGGAGGTGTATGTATGATACTTGGAAGCTCAAGAGATATGATTTCTATTGGTATGCATACCAATGGTAATTTATTCCATTTGAATAGTACTATTAATATTGTTTGGTTTCTAAAGTTGAGGATAGTTGGATGTGGCATAGAAGGTTTTGTCATGTAAAATTTCATAGTTCGGTCAAAGTTAGTAAGATGAATGTAGTTAGAGGTTTGCCACAATTAGTTAAACCAGACAACATGATGTGTAGGGAATGTCATCTGGGTAAGTTAACTAGATCTACTTTCAGTAGCAAGTCATTTTCATTGGAGAATATACTAGATTTAGTGCATAATGATCTCTATGGTCCTATGAGGATAAAAAGATATCATAGAGATAAATATTTCATATTGTTTACTAATTATTACTCAAGGATGATTTGGATGACTTTCTTGAAGCATAAATATGAAGATTTCTATAAGTTCAAAGTGTTCAAATCACTTGTTGAGAATGAAACATGTAAGAGCTTGAAATTTTTAAGATCAGATAAAGGAGGAGAGTTCACTTCATGGGAGCTCATTGAGTATTATGATGAAAATGGAATCAAAATGAAGATATCTACACCAAGAACTCCACAAAATAATAGTATTGTTGAAAGGAGGAACATAACTATAATTGATGCTACTAGGACAATGCTGATTCAAGGTAATGTACCTAAGTCATATTGGAGAGAATAAATTAGCACTGTAGTCTACATAATAAACCAAGTACAAGTGAATAAAGGAACTGGTAAAAAAACTTATGAATTATGGTATGGCCATTCACCTAGTGTCAAATATTTCAAAGTTTTTGGTAGTGGATTCTATATCAAGAGAGATGATTTCACTAGAAAGTTAGATCCTAAGAGTGATGAAGGTATTTTATTGGGATATTATACTAATAGAAATGCCTACAAGTGTTTCAATAAAAGGACTAACAAGATGGTTGAAAGTGAAAATGTGAAGGTAGATGAACATCCAGATAAATATAATGAAATAAGAAAGAAAGAAATAGAAAATGATCAATAATTTGTGTATGTGCAACCACAAGAGAAAGACACTATTGAATAAAATAATGTGGAAGAAGAGGTTCAACCAGTGGAACAAGAAGAAGAAGCACTTAGAAATGAACCTACTATTCTAAGGTATGTGAAATTGAATCATTCGACTAATCAAATTATTGGTGATAAAGATGCAGGAGTGCAAACTAGAAGGAAGATCAAAGAAAGTACATGTCTAATTTGAAATTTTGAGTCTAAAACTATGAAGGAAGTCTTGAAGAGTGAAGATTGGAAATAGGAAATGTAAGATTAACTTGATTAGATTAAGAAGAATGACACATGGACACTTGTTCCTAGACCAATATACAAGAAAGTGATTGGTACAAAGTGGGTTTTCAAGAACAAACTGAATGAAGATGGAGAAGTGGTTCATAATAAGGCAATATTTGTGTGTAAGGACTATGCAAAAGTGGAAGGAACAGACTATGGAGAGACACTTTCTCTCATGGCAGGACTTGAATGGGTAAGAATTTTACTTGCTTATGCTTCATATAAGAAGTTTAATTTTTTTCAAATGGATGTCAAATTTACTTTTCTAAATGGGACTCTTGAAGAAGAGGTATACATAGAACAACAAGATGGGTTTGCATTAACTAAGGATAAGGATATGGTGTGAAAGATGAAAAAGGCATTGTATGGACTAAAACAAGAACCTAGAGAATGGTATGAAATATTGCACTCTTATCTCATCAAGATTGATTTCATAAGACCAAGTGAAGATAGCAATGTGTACTTGAATGTTGAAGGTGATAAGATACTATTAGATGAAGTGTTTTTGGATGACATAATATTTGGAGGAGATGATGAAATGAATTTGGCATTTGCTGAGGAGATGAAGAAGGAGTTTGAGATGTCAATGATATGAGAAATTAAGTTCTTTATTGGATTGTAGATTTCACAACTAAAGGATGGTATCTATATCAGTCAGTACAAGTACATAAAGGAAGTATTGAAGACCTTTGGAATGGAAGATTCCAAGGAATTTGGAACCCCCATGGTGACAAGATGAAAAATATCTAAGGATGATGATTTAAGTGCACTGGATGCAACTCTATATAGATCCATTATTGGTAAGTTGTATTCTATTGCTCATAGTAGACCAGACATTACACAAGTAGTTGGAATAGTAGCTAGATTTCAAGCTAATCCTAAGGAATATCACATGGTATCGATGAAGAGGATATTAAGGTACATGAAAGGGATAAAATACTATGGTCTTTGGTATGCTTACAAAGGTGATTTCTCTTTGAGTGTTTTTACTGATGCAAATTGGGTAGGAAACATTGATGATAGAAATATTACAAGTGGAGGAGAATTGTTTCTAGGAGGAAGACATGTGTCATGGACAAGTAAGAAGAAAAATTTCATCTCCCACTCTATGATAAAATATGAGTATGTAGCAGCAACTATCAATTGTACACAAATAACATGGATGATGCAGATGCTAGAAGGTATCAAAGAGAAGGTAACTGAACTAGTGGCTATATTATGCGATAATAAAAGTGAAATAAATGTTTCAAAGATCTTGGCGATGCATTCTAAGAAAAAGCACATTGCAATCAAGTATCATTTCTTAAGAGAGCAAGTGCAAGAAAAGGTATTCTAGTTAGAATATGTGCCAACTAAAGAACAACTAGTAGATATATTTACTAAGCCATTACCTAAGACACTTTTGAGTATATGAGAGGTAAGTTATTGGTTATTTCCCTACCTGACAAAAAACAAGATGTTGTTAGCATCAATCTAGTGGACTCATTGAATATCTTTCACTTTTGGGTTGATGTTAAAGGGGACTACTCCTTAGGGGGAGAAGTCAAAGGAAAACGAATATGTTAAAGCAATAGGTGACCTATGTTGCACTTTTGGAATTTTTTTCAAAGGGGGAGAAGAACTAGAATTCATGCACATGGGAGAAGAGAAAAGAACACTTTGAAGGAGAAGACTAGGAAGATCAAGACATGAAGTTTGGTGCATCAGCTAAGGGGGAGCTATAGTTATCATATCAATGTGATGCTTATGTGGTGTTTCCATCAATGCCAAAGGGGGATATTGATGGCATAAATTATATTGATATTTTTTAGTGTTGATTGGTACAAGTTTGATGACAAGAAGATTAGTTATGGTGTTTTCATTGATGTCAACTAAGAACTGTATTGGTTGATAGTGAGCTGCTAAGTGTTTGAGTTGTTGAATCCTATGTGTAGTGAATATGTGAATGAATTGGAGTGTGCGATCATTGGTGAAGACTCAAGGATGTCTCTAGATGCATTATGCATGATCATGCTTTATGGGAAAAGGGATGGAGTGAGTTATGATTGATTGAGAAGAGATAGGGCAGACCGGAGAATAGATAGTGATAGATGGTGAATGATTTTATTTCTCTATCAAATCAGTATAGATCCAAATTTTGTGTTTATGATATGTTTATCTTGACTAGGATATGTTAGTGATACTATGATCGCTACAGGATTGGAGTACTACAAGGTATTGTTTCAGTTGATAGAAGATCACTTTATTCTAGATAGGAAAATGTTTGAATATGTTTGAGCAGTTGGTGTTAGATCGGTGAGAGGTAATAATGTGGTTAGTTGTGGTGAATCTTTTCATGATCCAAGTGTAAAGGTGAAATGGAATAATAGATTTTTAATGATTATTTTATGTTTCATTGCTCGAGGTGATTAGATCTATCAAGTTTTAGAAGCGCATTGGGGAAGTCAAATAAAGCTTGATTGTTCTTATTTAATCAATGTGTGATAAATCTTGAGACTGACCTCAATTTGTAATTAAATATTCTAAATTGATAATACATTTTAGGGTTCAAGGATTGAGTGAGAATAATTTTAATTCAAATGTAATACATTTTTAAAGTTGGTTAATGCCTAATGAACATGTAATGTATTTATATGTAAATAAGTGAATTATACAATTGTAGATCATGGATGCAAAGGTGCGGTCGAGTGAAGATTATCTGCAAGAGAAGAAGTGTTTGTGCTTAATTATATCTAGAAAAGTAGTGGAGAAGTGATACATCTAGATCATTGTACTTGTTGATTTCTAATAGTTTCTCAAAGAAAATCCCTTAACCGGGTAGACTTTAACAGGTCTGATTTGTAAATCCTTTAAACAAGTGGCTCTTTAATTAGGGTTTGAAATATTTTAACAAGGTTACCCCTAGCAGGTTAAAGCTCCTAATAGGGCTAGAGGTAAATCCCTTAACCAGGAAACTCCTAACAAGGTTTGCTCATAAGTGGGCATCATTGTAAGCTCCTTATAGGGCCAGGCCTTTAATGAGGTACATTTCAAAAGAGTGAAGATTATTAGTGGGTTCTAATTCCCACCCTATTTTTTACCCTTAATTAGGGTTTCCATGATAAAAATATTATTGTCACTTTGTTGCATATTTGAATGGTTGTTTGGTTACTTTTTTAATTGCATGCATAAATTTTAAGCTGATAAATGTGGTTAATGTAGTGGAATGAATTGTGAAATATTTTAGATTTGATAGATTATTGATACACCCCCCCCTTTTAGTAATCTTGGACCTTATAGTATTAACAAGTTGTTGTTGTTCAATGCTTCTAACAACTATGTCAACATTTAATCTGAGTTTTTAAAGTCATATATTGAATCCTATACCCAATTAATACTTAAGGCCATTGATCCTTATTATTTAGAAAATAAAAACCCTTGAGAGGTTACCAAAATTTTACCTTTTTCTCAGTCCGGTGAAAAATAGGTGCGTTTATATGATTATTAGGCTTCCAAATCATTCTAGGACTTTGAAAAACAAATCTTTGGAATTAAATGTTAAAAATGTTTGAAAATGGGCTTTTAAGTTTCAAAATGGAAAGAACTCTGTAAGCTTGCAAAAATGACTTTGCAAGGAAAATAAAGTTGAAGATTTTATCTGTTTTAAATGCTCTCCACCTCTAATTAGAATCTAATTCTTTATGAGTTATCTAGAACTTGAGTTTGGAAATAAGAGTTAGTCCAAAGAAAACCTAAGGCCTATGTTTTTTATTTTGCAATGTCTATTTGATGCATTAATATCCAATATAACACATATTAGTGAGTTAAAATTTTTTTTATGTAAAAGGAATACCAATTCTTGTGAAGAACTTTAGATGTTGAAGATGAGGGTAACACTTCTAGAGATCCAAATGAGATAACAAAAGTCTCATGAAATAAAATAGCGATTTCAAGAGTGTCAACAAAAAATGCTAATTCAAAATAGAAGATATATCTCAAGAAAGAACAATATATTTATTAACAAATATCAGTTAAAGGGAGAAAAATAGTTTGAACAAGAAAATGGAGGATTTATCAAAGAGAATGGAAAATAAAAAAGAACAATAGTACTTCATTCGTAAGAATCAAATATTCATTTGAGAGCAACAAATAGCATAATAAACAATAGTTATCAGTTATGTATTGGAAAAGTACCTTCATAGGGTTAGTTTGACAATAATTGAACAAAATAAACTAAATTACCACCATTAGTGAGCTATTTGATGTAAATAAAGTCAATAAGCACTCTATGGACTCTAATTAAGTATGCTAGTGCTAAGCTCTTAGCAAGCTTCCATTAGTGACAACCTTAAAATGAAAAAAATGATAAAAGATTAACACAAATTAAGCCTACTTCAATGAAACTATGCTTAATTATGCCTAAAAATGCCTTTCTAGCTAAAATTCTCAATAACTATGATGCAATTCTCAAATATGTGGATCCATTGTCCTCATTTTAGCCTTTATTTTATATATTTTTGTAAGCATAGGGGGTGGAGTTGAGTATCATGGTTAGGTCAAGGTTTAGTCCATGGTTTAAAATTTGGGGACAATTTAAATGGTTTTTCCTCAAAGCTTGGGAGAATGAGACAAAATGAGTGGTCAAGATGCTCTCACCTTATGTGTGATTGAGATTTGATTTTGGCTTAATCCATGTGAGTCCAATCCTCAATTTTTATTGGTTGAGGTTGATGATCTACAACTGATTGAATATCTTGATGAACTAAAGAAACAATGATTAGAGATCACCAAGATATTAAAGTGATATGTAAGATGATTAAATTAGTCAATATGTTGTCATTGATGTCAACTAGTTTTGACTATACGTATCATGATAGTTGCAAACATCTGAACATTTGTAGAAGGATGAAATGATGAAGAAATGAGACATCTACATAAGGAAAAAATGGATATGACAGGTAAGGATAAGGTATATATTGGGTAATTTATTGATGAGTCTATGTCATTATATTGTTGACTTGAGCATGTTACATTATTCTATTATGAAGAAGAGATCAAAATTGAACAAGTTAATATGGTCGACAATTGAAGATTTTTGTATACACCGAGTTAGTCTTTTGTATATTGAGTGACAGTAATAACTAAGTTAGTTATCACCCACACATTCAGCATTTAACCAAGTATGGATGAAAACATTAAATGATATAACAACTAACTGAAATTGATGAGATGGAAATTGCTTATGATTTTGAGGTAACAGATGAAGTTTGTTATAAGATCCATGATTGAAAAAAATCATAGATGATCTAAGGGAAGAGAATGAAACATGTTATTGACACATCTGCCAGAGAAAGTTTGAAGTGACAAAATGGATGAAGAAGATTAAGAGGAAAAATCTAATGGTTGATATGAAAATGGTTTACACATCTATTTAAGAGACATGATATTCATTGTTGAACTATGCAAAATAAATAGAGACTACAAAAGATTTTGTGTGAAGACATTTTTCATGTATTCCTGATCAAACTAGTTATAGGCAGAACCAAGTTGTAGGCATAACCGAGCGTTAGAGATATATATACACCAAGTGAAGTAAGTTGAAGGATATGATGAAGTGAATTGGTTATTGATCAAAAGAGTTTTTTATGAGCTTAGCATAGATCTGAATACTTGAAAATTAAGTTTTATTTGAATCAGATCACTATTGTATTAGTTTAACCATTATTACAACAAAATCTCTTAACCGAGTGGACTTAACAGTCTTTTTGTATTTCCATATGACATTCAAGGAATGTTAATTGTTATCTTGTTGACCCCATAGTGAATGCTGGTCAAAATTTAACTGTTAGTGATAAATCCTTTAACCAAGTTACACCTAATAGTGTGCATTGTAACCTTTAACATGGTTGGCTCCTAACCAAGCTCACTTCAGAAGAGAAATATTTTTGGGTTACCAGTCTAAGGTGGGTTTTCCCTTAGCAGGGTTTCCATGTTAAATCATTATGTTATGTGTTATTTTTTATGATTGTTTTGCTATAATAATTTACATGTTGTATATTTTTTTAATTGGTAAAGACAGTTTTGGATAATTACTAGTATTTGGTAAATGAACAGAAATATATTTATTTTATCTTACCGAGTAGTTTGATTTGTTGAATAAGTTTAAAAAAGTACATCTGAGAGTTTGGGACTGTAGGATAACTGATTTAACTGATTCAGCCCCCCCTCTCAATTATCTAACAATTTGTATCAAAGCCATATTGGTTGCTTGGAGGAAAGTTTCAAGTACTTAAGCAAAAGATCACATGATGTATAAAAGGGAAGTGCCTAAGCTAAACAAAGATAACTTCACGACATGGAAAAGAAGGATGAGACTACACATATCTGGAATTGGAGAATCTTCTCTACATATCCTAGACCATGGCTACATACAACCGACTATTGGACCTTTGAAAGTTGATCAGTTGAGAGACAGACATAAACATAATATAACTATGATAGAGATTGACGTTGCTCTATCTGATGCAGAATTTGAAGATGTCAAAGCATGCACAACAATGAAAGCAATGTGGGACAAGCTTGCACTAGTTTATGGTGGTGATGTAAATGTAATGAGAGCCAGAGCTAAAAGCCTAAGAGGTAGATTTGATGATATGAAGATGAACGAAGGTGATAACATCACACAATACTCTAACCGAATCAAAGAGGTGGTCAATGTTATCCGAGGAGAAGGAGGTATTATTTTTGAAGACATTGTTGTAAGTAAAATACTGAGAACCTTGCTTCCTATTATGCTATTAGAATCTCTACTATTCATGAAATGAGATCTGCACCTAGTAGTACTCTTACACTTGATAGTCTATTTGGTAAGATGACTAATTTTGAGCTAAATAATTATGACAATAGTATTGTACCGAGTGTTGAGTCTGCATTTATGTCATCCCTAAAGATTGGTAAGTCTAGTAGTAAGCATAACATAAAAAATGAAAGTGGTAGTGACAATGAAGATGAGCTTGATGAGCTTAAAGAACTTATGGCCAGGGGATTTCAGAAAGGTAAAGGAAGGTATAAAGGAAAATTACCTTTAGCTTGTTTTAATTGTAAAGAAATTGGCCATATTGCTGCTAGATGTCCTAACAGGAAAGAAGAAGATAAAGACAATGATTGATCTGGTGATGGAAAGTTTGGTAGAAGAGATAAGAGAGGAAACTGATACTATGACAGAAGAAACAACCGAGACTACAATGACAAAGGCAAGAAGACATGTTACCTTTTTGGAGATGATGATAATGACACCGAATCTGATGATGAAATTGAAGTGGTATTTTTTGCAATGAAAGATGATGCAGAAGAAGAATAAAGGTATGTAGAAACAAAACTTATATCTAAAGTTAGCAAGAATGATACATGGATTATTGATAGTGGTTGTACACATCACATGACTAGTGATGAGGATAAATTTGAATACCTTGAACACTACAATGGAGGATTAGTTAGAATAGGAAATGATACACCTTGTCTAGTGAAAGGAAAAGGATCTATCTTGTTGAATGATAAGATTAGATGTGATAATACATATTGGGTGAAAGGACTTAACTATAATTTTTTTTGTGTGGCACAACTGAATAATTCAGGTCACCAAGTTGCATTTGAAAGTAAGAAGGTGAAAATCTATGATGAAACTGAAAAGTTGGTCGATACTGGTAGACAATCCAAAGGTAATCTATTCCATCTTGACAATGCTGAAACTTCTTGTTTGTTGGCTAGAAATGAAGATGTATGGTTGTGGCATAAGAGATTATGTCATGTAAACTTTGATAATATGGTTAAGATCAGTAAAAGGAGAATAGTTATAGGTTTACCAAGTCTAACTAAACCTAGCCATGTTATGTGCAATCAATGTCAAAAAGGAAAAATGACTAAATCTAGTTTCAAAAGCAAAGACTATTCATCTAAAGGTATTTTGGATTTGGTACATACCAAATTATATGGTACTATGAGAACTCAAAGTTATTATGGTGACAAATATTTCATTTTATTTGTTGATGACTACTCTAGGATGATGACAGTTATGTTTCTAAAAGAGAAATCTAAAGCTTTTAAATTATTTAAGTGGTATATGGCTAAAGTTGAAAAGGAAATTGGGAAAGATTTAAAATGCTTAAGATCTGATTGAGGAGGTGAGTTTATTTTTGATGAATTCACTAACTTTTGTAATGAGCATGGAATTAAAAGATGGGTTTCTGCACCGAGGACACCACAACATAATAGTATTGCAGAAAGAGGGAATCGATCTATAGTTGACTATGCCAGAACATTGATGATTGAGAAAGATGTTGCACAAATGTATTGGAGAGAAGATGTTAGTATTGTTGTATACACCTTGAACTAAGTTCAACTAAAGAAAGACGCAAATAAGACACCTTATGAGTTATGGTTTGGCTACACACTGAATGTAAGTTATTTCATAATTTTTGGAAGTAGATGTTACATTTTGAAAGATGATAAAAATGGTAAATTTGACTCTAAGGTGATGAAGGAATATTTTTAGGATATTCTAATAAGAGAAAAGCATACAAATGTTTGAACAAGGCTACTAATAAAATGATTGAAAGTGCTAATGTGAAAGTTGATGAGTTTGCTAAAAAGAATGATGAAGAAAGTAGGAAGGAACTGAAAGAATATGGTAGGTTTACATATATTGAGCATCCAAACTATCTATCCAAGCCATTGGATGAGTCTACTGAGTGATAGGAAAATGCTACCGAGAATCGGCAAATACAAATTGAGAACTAGGAAGAAGATACCGAGGAAGAAAATGAACCTAAACCGAATGATGAGAAAAGAAGAGAACAAGTGCTGGCAAGATTTTTTAGAAGGCACCATCTAAATAACCAAATCATTGGAGACAAGCAAGCTGGCATGATGACACAAAGTAAGTTAAGATATAAAACATGCTTAGTTTGTGAATTTGAGCCTAAGAATGTTAGAGATGCACTTGAAAGTGAAGAATGGATTAAGGCTATGAATGAAGAAATTGAATAGATTGAGAAAAAAATATGGAAATTAGTATTGAGACCGAGTGATAAAAATGTAATTGGTACTAAGTGGATTTTTAGAAACAAGTTGAATGAGAATGGTGAAGTAACTAGAAACAAAGCAAGACTTGTATGCAAGGGATATGCACAAGAAGAAGGAATTGACTATGGTGAAACTTTTGCACCTATAGAAAGACTTAAAGGAGTCAGAATATTACTTGCATATGTTGTACATAAGGGATTCAAAGTATATCAAATATATATGAAATCAACATTTCTAAATGGAATTCTTGAGGAGGAGGTCTATATAGAACAACCTGAAGGTTTTGTTGATCCAAATAAGAACATGGTATGTAGAGTGCACAAAGCACTGTATGGACTGAAGCAATCACCAAGAGCATGGTATGAAAGATTACATTCTTATCTTATTAGTATTGGCTTTGTAAGGACAAGTAACAATAGCAATTTGTACATGAAAGGAGAATCTAATTATAATATTTTGATTGCTGAAATTTTTGTTGATGATATAATCTTTGGAGGACATGATATGATTTGCAAATATTTTTTTGATGAAATGAGAAAAGAGTTTGAAATGTCAATGTTTGGAGAGATTAAATTATTTTTAGGTTTGTAGATTATACAATAGAATGATGAGATTTTCATAACTCAATCAAAATACATCAAGGAAGTGTTAAAGACTTTTGACATGGAAGATTCAAAACCTGTAGGTACACCAATGGTGATAGGATGTAAGTTGATAAAAGATGATGAATCAACCAAGGTAAATCAGATACTGTATAGATCAATGATTGGAAAACTGATGTATGTGGTACACAGTAGGCCTGATATAGCACATGTAGTTGAGATTGTAGCAAGATTTTCTTCTAATCCTAAGGATTCACATATGGTTGTTGTTAAAAGGATTTTGAGATATTTGAAGAAGACTGAAGATTATGGTTTATGGTACAAAAAGGAAAGCAAATTTGAACTCAGAGTTTACACTAATGCAGATTGGACTGGAAACATTGATGACCAAAAGAACACAACTAGTGGAGCATTCTTTTTGGGAGAAAGGATTATAACATGGATAAGTAAGAAACAAGCATGTATTTCTCAGTCTACTACTGAAGCAGAGTATGTTGTTGCTGCTGCTAATTGTTCAAATATTTCTTGGATAAAACAAGTGTTGGAAGGAATGAATGAGATGATCACTGATCTAGTGATTATATATTGTGACAACACTAGTGCTATAAATATTTCCAAGAATCCGGTGATGCATTAAAAAACAAAGCACATATCTATTAAGTATCACTATTTGAGGGAACAAGTACAAGAAAAGAAAGTAAAACTAAAATTTGTGAAGTCTAAAGAATAACTTGCTGACATATTCACCAAGCCCTTACTGAAGGACACTTTTGAGTACTTGAGGACTAGACTAGGGGTCCGTCCCCTGTCTATTGGTCACTAAGGTGATCAGGAGGTTGCATCAACCTATACTTTATTAGAAAATCATTCATGTTGATGCACATAGCTCACACTTTAGGATTACTAAGGTTGTGAAAGATTGTAGAAGCTGGAACAAAGAATTGTATATCAGTAGATGAAGGTACTTGATCTGGACCGAACAATAGAGAACAACTTGGATGTTGAAGAGCTATTTATTTTCTTTTGGTATTTTTGTCAAAGGGAGAGATTTATATAAAATATCCATTGATGAGAACATGAAAAAAGTGAGAAAGAATCAAAGAACTGAAAAAGATCAAATCTGTAGGGAGAGTCTGCATGGAATGTTGTTTGTAGTGATTAAACATATTAAATATAAAGCTAGGGAGAGCTTACCGAGCTACAAAATTTACCTATATAGTTGTCGAGAATATTTTTGGTATGGTATGGCATATTTCATATTGTTTGTGTTGCCATAGATTCCAAAGGGAGAGATTGATGATCTACAACTGATTGCATATCTTAATGAACTGAAGAAATAGTGATTAGAGATCACCAACCTTTTAAAGTGATATGTAAGATGATTAAATTAGTCAACATGTTGTCATTGATGTCAACTATTTTTTACTATACTTATCATGATAGTTGCAAACATCTGAACATATGTAGAAGGAAGAAATGATGAAGAAATGAGACATCTACATAAGGAAAAGATGGATATGATAGATAAGGACAAGGTATACATTGGGTAACTTATTCATGAGTCTATGGCATTATATTGTTGACTTAAGCATGTTATATTATTCTATCATAAAGAAGAGATCAGAATTGAACAAAATAATGTGGTCGGTAATTGAAGATTTTTGTATACTGAGTCAGTCTTGTGTATACCGAGTGACAGTAATAACCAAGTTAGTTATCACCAACGCATTCAATATTAATCGAGTATGGATGAAAACATTAAATGATATAACAATCAACTGAAATTGATGAGTTGGAAATTGCTTATGATTTTGAGGTAATAGATGAAGTTTGTTATAAGATCCACGACTAAAAAAATTCATAGATGATCTAAGGGAAGAGAATGAAACATGTTATTGACACATCTTCCAGAGAAAGTTTGAAGCAGAAAAATGGACGAAGAAGATTAAGAGGCAAAATCTAATGGCTGATATGAAAATGGTTTACATGTCTATTTAAGAGACATGATATTCATTATTGAACTATGCTGGATAAATAGAGACTGCAGAAGATTTTGCATGAGGACAGTTTTCATGCATTCCTGATAAAAATGGTTACAGATAAAATTGAGCTGCAGGCATAACCGAGCGTCAGAGATATATATACTCCGAGTGAAGTAAGTTGAAGGATATGAGGAAGTGAATTGGTTATTGATCAGAAGATTTTTTTATGAGCTTAACATAGATCTAAATTCTTGCAAATTAAGTTGTATTTGAATCAGATCACTACTGTGTCAGTTTAACCATTGTTACAACAAAATATTTTAACCGAGTGGACTTAACAGTCTTTTTGTATTTCCATATGACATTCAAGGAATGTTAATTGTTATCTTGTTGACCCCATAGTGAATGCTGGTCAAAATTTAACTGTTAGTGATAAATCCTTTAACCAGGTCACACCTGAAAATGTGCATTGTAACCTTTAACAGGGTTGGCTCCTAACTGAGCTCACTTCAGAAGAGTGAAATATTTTTGGGTTACTAGTCCTAGGTGGTTTTTCCCTTAGCAGGGTTTCCACATTAAATCATTGTGTTATGTGTTATTTTTTATGATTGTTTTGCTATCATACTTTACATGTTGCATATTTGATTAATCGGTAAAGACAGTTTTGGATAATTACTGGTATTCGGTAAATGAACAAAAAGATAGTTATTTTATCTTACCGAGAAGTTTGATTTGT
This sequence comes from Chamaecyparis obtusa, assembly GCA_027943335.1. NCBI lineage: Eukaryota > Viridiplantae > Streptophyta > Pinopsida > Cupressales > Cupressaceae > Chamaecyparis > Chamaecyparis obtusa. The sequence continues at coordinate 1,768,189 of BSBK01001033.1, forward strand.
TGAATAAGTTTGAAAAAGTACATTTGAGGGTTTGGGACTGTAGGATAACTAATTTAACTAATTCACCCCCCCTCTCAGTTATCTAATAATAATTTCCTCCCATGTGGTGGATGAGGGAAAATAAGAATTAATTAATTGAATTTAATTGATTTGTTTAGCCATGTGTACCCCTTAAATGGGTTGATTTGATTTTTAATTGAACTATACAATTAATTAGATTAATTGTATAATTAATTGATTTATTTGATTTGATTGATTTAATTGACTTTTGATTTTCAATTATTGTTGGATTTTGGCTTGAATGCAATTAATGCCTTGATTTTGCCTTAGTTTCTCACTTGATTTGACCTTGACCATTTTTAGGTGATTACATTAGTAATAGAAAATAAATTGCATCATGTCTTGGGATGATATGTATGAGAGAACAACAGTCCATGTAAATTAACATAATTTCTTTATTAAAGACAATCAGTTTCAACATAAGAGGTACATTCTCAAACCTTAGGATTGCATAAATCTTGACCATATTGTATCTATTGTCCATCTTATCTATATTCACTATTCTTCAAAATGGGCGTTGGTATCCTTAAGGTTTTTTTATTTATCAACGATGTCTTATGTCTTTCTTTCAAAGTTCAATGGTTGTTAGAAGAGGGTTAATTATTTCACATTGAGGTTTCCTTGATGAAAAACAAGATTGGTGTTGGTAGATTCAATAATCTCCCGATTTCTTAGAATTTCATGCCCTTTTTCAATGAGGGATAGGTATTATTGAAGGTTTTATTGGAGATTTTCCAAGCAAGCCAGTGCTGACTATATGTTTGTCATTGATGACAACATATGGTAAGTAGCATGCATTGAAGACTTATGTAGTAAGCTTTGAGTATATGTTGCATGGACATGTTATCAACATGATATCATGGACACAGAGGTTAACTATTAGTATAAATAGTTATATAGCAGCTTGTGTCAGCAATGTTCCTGACAGAGTTACATATAGTATTTGGTGAATAATTGCCCGTATAGTTATCATGGAGCCTTGCGTGTTTGGATATGTGATGGAGACATGTTAGTGATGTTAAATTCATGGACACAGAGTCTGATGATCAGTAGAAGTGAAGTTATGTAGTCGCTATTCAGCAGTAGCATTTTCCTATGTTTATTCAGAAGAGCCGACATAGATTTTATTGGTTCTAGAGTTGTGCCTATCATTTCGGTATGCACCCTTGGATTAATGCTTGGAGAAGAGTTAGTAATGTTTGGTTAAGAGTGCATGATGTAATTAAGCTTGAGGAGAAAGATATAATTATTTTGGTAGAGCTGACAGTGTGTATCGTGCGTCTACAATCATCATTATTAGACAGGTCCCAGAATGTGTTGTTGGCTTAGTAGTGTGTGTGTGAGTTTAACACCTTCATGAAATTAAGATCAAGTAGCAACAATTTAAGCTAAATACAAAGGAAATTTACTCTAAAATGCAACTACAATCTATAACATCTCATGGATCTCTAGAAAGAAGTGGTAAGTGAGCTCTCAGCTGCAAATCCTCACTAGTGACACCTCTAAAATGAGAATAATGCTGCTATGATGCTTCTAAATGCTTATTCTATGATGAATTTATGCTTAATCTAGCTCCATTGATAACAATGCAATGATAAAATGCTAAAATGATAACTCTAAATGCTCAAATGCTTCAATTGCTCTTAGAAATGATCTCAATTGACTATAGTAACAATGCTTTTCAATTGAAATTCTAAGATTGAAATGCTCTCCAAAATGCTTCATACTTATAGTAATTTCCCAAGGGTAGGGGGTAGAGTGAGTTGATCATGGTTATGCTTGGGTAAGGTCAATTGGCTTTGCTTTGTCCATAAATGGGGGGACAAGGAGGGGACAATCATTTAAATGGTTTCAAAAGGCTGGACCATTTCAAAAAAAGTGAGTGATTTGTGTCCATTTTGTCTCCAATTTGCTTTGTTGAGGGAAATTATGATTAATTAATTAATTAAAGTAATTAAATTTAGCCATGAAGGGAAAGAAGTTCATTTTGATTTTTGCTTTCAACAACTATGTCATTAATCGAATTTAATCAATTTCATAGTGTTTTTCCCCTTTTCAAGCTTTATTTAATCATTTAATTGAATTTTCCTTTGATTTGAATTGCGTTTGTTCCATTTATTGATTTTTCGTGCTATTTTGATGATTTGATTGCACTTTTTGATTGATTTAAGCCTTTTGCCAATTTTTCGTGTCTACAAATGCCCCTCTTTGAGTCGATGTGTGAAGAACACTGATTCAAAGATTCCCTTGGTATGATGATCTGATTTTGTTCTGGTTCTATGATTCCTCGATACCTTTGATAGTTGGTACGATGATATGATACTATCTCTGATAGTGATATGCTACTTGATATGATATGATAAACTGATCTGATACTGATTTGCCTCTTGATATGATATGATACTGATATGATAACCTGATATGATATGCCCCAGTGATAAATGTTTTTGATAAGATGCCAATTTGATACTCTGATGCCCCCTTAGAAATAAAACATATTGATTCCTTGATTTGAAAGATTTTGATTGATTGGTCCAATATGTTTTCATTTCTGAAAAATATTGACGATATGCCGTGACTTGCAATTTTCATATCCAAGATAGATAGGTCTATTGTAGTTAAGCGAAACAAGTGATTAGGATATCGGGATAATGGTACCAATGAATGTGATTTGTCAATCTGATAGGATAGTTCTGATAGGTATAAATCAATTAGTGTGAAAACTGATATGATTTGATACTGTTGCTTCGTTCTCAGGACACAGAGACACAAATGATGGTACTGGCTGTGATTGCTTGATACTTTGATAGGATTGATTGATGTAAAATGACTCACTGATATAGAATACTGATATGATTCCCTTGATTTGTGAAATAGGTACATTTCCATAAATGATATATATATGGACCTTAGCTTTCTTGGATATTAGGATTTAAGTCATGGTTTGACCCAGCTAGAGTATAGGTTATTAAGACGATTGATTATGGAGCTCCTTCAGTTTATTAATATTGTATCATGTTTCAGTTATTGATCAGGACTTGGATGTATCACTTTGATGACATTGTATCTTTGATTAGACAGACTTCATGGATCTTTGATGTTATGGGCATTTATTGATGATCTATGGACTTTCCTTGATTCTTGATTGAACCCCCCCATTTGATGATTGATCAAGATTTTGATTGAATGAACCCCCTTGTCCTTGGAAAAATACTACAAACAAATGCACATGCAATTAATCTAACATGATAATGCAATTAACCTTCCATGATAATGCAATGCAATGCAGCTAAGTGTCACTAGCTTTTAGCAAATAAATGCCTTGAGGATAAATTTTCATCATTGAGCATTTTGGGACCAGAAAGTCGATACAATCACCACTTCCCACTAACATGATGATATGAATACTGCTTTTATATCACTTTTGGTAGCACCCTTTTGGAAACTAGTACAACCCTCACTAGTTGGATGACCAAACTATGGGAGTATGAATACCAATCCATTTTCTCAAACAATCAAAGGTCAACCTTCCACACTAAATGAAAGTCCTCGATGGTTCTTTGGTGACCATGTCGTTAGATGAATTCACATAAGTTGTGGGATCTTCCTCAAGATAGTCACTCAAAGACAAGAAAAATATCATGTCTCCATCATCGCCAATCTAGTCAAAACCTCATCGATTAGCTAAAAAGATGTGATAAAAATCAATGTAAGTAAAGACCATCAAAAGAAAGCTTCAAGTGTTTTGCATTGTTTCATGATTTTCAAAAAGTATTTCCAAGCATTCTGATCTTTTAAAGTGTTTTGTCAATTTTTAATCCTGAATAATAAAGTCAATGAAGGCTCTGTTGGAAACAATTGTCTGAAGGAAATTGCTACTCAATTATGTATTGTCTTTGATGTCACACTATGTCATAGTCCGCAGCAATCTGCTTCTACCGAGCTCAGTCGGTCTGCCAGACAGGGATATTAATGCTTACCGAGTCCACTCGGTTATCGAAGAAAAGCAGTGTTTACCAAGTTCACTCGGTTGCCGAAGAAAGTTTAGTGTTTACCGAGTTCAGTCGGCCATCGAAGAAAGTTTAGTGTTTACCGAGTTCAGTCGGTCATCGAGGAAAGTTAGTATTTACCGAGTTCAGTCGGTTATCAAAGGTAAAGGATTGTTGGTGTTTACCGAGTTCCCTCGGTCTCCGAAAAATTATAAAAAGATATGGTCACCGAGCACTGTCGGCCCTTGAAGGATTTTTGCAAATAGAGTTTACTTAATTCAGCCGACTGTTATACTAAATAGTGTCGATTTGACTAATCCAAAATCATATAAATAAAAGGTCAAATGTGAAAAGTAAATATAACACAGCAGAAGATTTACAGAAGAAAAGAAGGAAAGATATATGCGAATTTGTGAAGGATGTTCAGATATCCTTGAGGAGCAGCAGAGATTTATTCGATCAGAGAGGATCAGACTTATGCAGAACAGAGATCTGTAATCAGCAAGACAGTTGCATTATTATACAGGTCACTTTTTCATTGTTACCTTCTTATCATTGTAACAGTGAATTCTAAATCTCTTAACCAAGTTGGTTTAACAGCCATAATATAAATCCTCTAACAAGGTGACAATTCCATTGAATTGTTTTCAAGACCTCTTACCAGGCCACTCCTAGCAGGGTGTTTTAAATCCTCTAACAAGGTCACACCTAACAGTGTGTTTTGTAACCTTTTACCGGGTTGGCTTCTAACCGGGCATCACTTCAGAAAAGTGAAAATCAGTATCTAGATACATTGGTGGTTTTTCCCATATTGGGTTTCCACATTAAATCTTGTGTCTCTTGTGTTCTTAATTGCTTCCTCAATCATTTACATGCACTGATGAATATCTAAAGATAATATTGCTAATACTTTCTGCATCTTCAAAGTTCCTGCAATCTATTTACCGAGTGCTAAAACAGACAACATTGTTAAGATATCTTAAAGGATCTGCAAAGAATTAATTAGGAAGTGTTTTATGGTTGACTGATTCACCCCCCCCCTCTCAGTCACTTCATCCATATTCCATCAGGCTCATGGATCAAGTTGTGGTAATCAAATTCTTGGTTAGTGAACAATGATATCCATCAAAGGTTCACAAAAATCTCTCTCTTCTAAAATTCCAATCTCTCTCTCTGATGTGACTAAATGTTGTACTATTGAATCCTTTTGAAGTTAATGCCTTGCTTCATGTGAAATCATGCTTGTTTGCTGAAATCCGCTGATTAAGATCAAATGCCCCAGTTGGATAGAAAAAATGTTGGACCTGGACAAACTTCCAAAATATTACCGAAGCTTGGTTTATGCAAGATGCAACTCAAAGCATTTTATGCTTTCCTTTTTACCAGCTCTCAAACAAGATCACATTGGTTTGCCCCCAATGTCTAGCAAGATATAGGACATGAAAGATGGATTTTCAAGCTGATGGATTAGAGATGGAAAGGCTATGATGGAAGAAGTATGTGAATGTGACCCATAGGACTATCTCCTCAAGAGTACCCAAGCTAAGGAAAAAATGATATAGCAATGTGAAGCATGTTTTTGGATAAGCCATGGAAGTCAATTGTGCAGGTCTAGATAGTGTATAGGATAATTATTTGTTGCCATAAAAATGAGGGATCCAAAAGAGTGGACATGTCAAGAAGTTTTTGATAACAATTTTTTTTTTTAAGTTCTTCATCTTGATCAAGACCAAGGGTCAATTTTGGTAAGATGTGGATAAGATAACACAATCATGATAAAGGAGTGATGGAGGCTATGACGGGATGTTTTGGGATTATGAAAAAGCTATCAAGGAATAATGAAGGTGAATTTGGGATAAGCAAGATCATGATAGGGTAACATGGATGCAACAAGTACATAAGCTGATGGAAAGGATAATGGATGTCAAGATACTTGATGCTCATGGATATGTTCAACCTTGTCAAGATGAAAAGTGAGAGAGGAAATATGGACATAAGTGAGATAAATGATAGGAAGATAGAGGATGGCATGGATGAAACTTGCCTCCAAGTGTGGAGTGCAAGAAGGAAAAATTACACATGACGCTTGTTTGCTAGGTTTTCATCATGGTACTTGTCTAAGGTGCCACAAGAAGTGGTTTTTACCATAAGACAAATTTATTTCTCTTTACTTTTGCTACCAAGGTGCCTATTGCTAGGTTTTCACTAAGGCACTTTTTTTATTTTTTCATTTTTTTTTCTTTTTTTCTTTGCTTTTTTCTTTTTTTGTACTTTTCAATATTTTCCCAACATCAGAATCTTTGGACAATGCTCCTCTGAAAGATATGCCGTAATAAACCATGGGTATGACTATGATGCTCAAAGATATTGATAAGAGGGATGGAAGGATGGAAATTATGCATTGGAAAATGAATGTGAGGATAAGAAGAAGGTATGTTGTAGATGGGAATGTTGGCAAGATCAACTTTGACACACACTTTGAAGAGTGGTGGAATGATGGAGGAATGATAGATGAAGGAGATAAGGGTCCTTTTGAGGTAGTGGATTTTTGGATATGAGAACCCAAATTAGACTTGGAAAGTGGAGGATGTTTGGAAGGAGATGGAATGGAAGCCTTTGGAAGCTTGAATGTCAATTTTGATTCTTCTTTTGTGTGCAAGTCCTTCAAAAGTGACTTGGGAATCCACATAGTCTTTGATTTTTCTTTCTTTTGTGATGCTTTTGAATGCATTTCTTCAATGAGGGATTTAGGAACCCACATTTTATTTTTTTCTTTTTGCTTTGTGGACCTTTTTGGCCTTTTGGATATTTCATTTTTCTTTTCATTCACATGTCGATTAGATGGGACATTGTGATTTTTATACATATATGGATTCTTGGATTTATGATTTTTATGTTGTACATCAAAATTGCTTCCAAAAGACTTAGGAATTGTGGATGAATAGGAATAATATGAAGGGTTCATATGGATCAGTGTTTGGACATTCTTCAAGTATGTGTGCCTTTGTTGATCTTGATACATGGTAGGGTAAGTGATTGGATAACTAGGGATGATAGGAATAGATGATGGAGGAATATATGGACCTAATATGGATGGAAGGAACGAAGACTTTTGTTTTGGGACATAGGAACCCAAAATGGATTTAGAGGATAGTGGAGGTATGTGGTTGCTTTTGAATGGAGGAATATAAGGTGTGAAAGGGATATCAATATCTTTGGAAGGAACTGCATCGCCAAGATTCTTATGTTTAGGATTTATCTTTATACCAATAGGCTCATGAATAGCTTTGATAGGAACACATTTGATAGGATCAACTAAAGCTTGAGTGAATTTATTATCATGCAAGGGATTTGAAAGAATGATGGTTTCTTAAGGTGAACATGGAGGAATATGACAAGGAAATGATGGGATGCTTTGATCTTGACAAGGATCTTCGAATGATGTAGAGATGGTATTTTGCTCTTGATTTTCAATATGCTCATTGGAAGTTATGGAAGGGATATCTTGATCTTGCTTGGGAAGTGGAGAAGATGTGGAACTTGGAAGGGTACTTTGTTCTTGGAATGGAAGGATATCATCTTGGAAGCCATGAAAGAATGCAAGGGGATCATCACAAGGTTCAAGGGATATGGGACCTTCATCAAATATGGGAGGAGATTGTGTATAATCTTGATCTTGATCTTTATCACTATTTATCTCTTTTCTCTTTGGATTATCTTCTTGACATGGAGCCACTTCTAAGGATAAGGTAGATGTTTGGATATGTATGGGGAATATTTGGAAGAATGATGTAGGATCCTCTTGAATGGGTATAATAGGCATTGAAGCACATGAAGCCTTGGGGTCCAAGATCTTTGAAGCATGGAAAAGGTCTGCAACAAGATGTAAACTAGCTTGGGTTTCTTTTAGAGGTAGCCCTTGAGGGTAGCCATAGTCAACTGGAAAGGTGTTATCATTAGGTTCACTTTTTGATGGAGGAATTTTGGATAATTGTGGAGCTTTGGGAGATGACTGAAAGATGAAAGGAGTACATGCCATGGGATAAACCTTACTAGATAGGGGTTTGTGCATTAGATCTTGCTTGAGAGTGATACTTTTCTCTTCATACTCTTTATTATCTTGATCACAAATAGGTTGATTATGAAATTTCCTTTGATCCAAGATAGGTTTGTCACTCTTAAATGCTTGTTTTTGTGAGGAGGATGAAGATATGGATGGTGCATCATCATAAAGAAAAGGACACCTTGATCTTAACAATGAATTTTTAGATGGTATCTCTTTTTGTTTTTCCTCATTCTCTAGCAAGGTTGATGTGTCAAAATCACGAGGAAGCTTAGCTCCTGCTTGAACTAACTTCATGAAATATGCTTCTTTATTCCTCTCCAAAACTAATTGCATTATTTTCATGAACATGGGATCTTGGAGTGCTTCTGAAACTTCATCTTCAGATACTTCATCATCTTGATTCCAATGGAGATTTTGATCTTGATTTTGATAATTGTTCTCCATAATAGGGTTGATTTTTTTCTCAAATAGACTCATCATTATAAATGATTTTCAAGAATATGATCTATTTGTTGCATTGATAAAGAGTACCTTCGAAAAGGGTATCCAAATATGAAACCAATTTTTTCTAAATCCTTCGGGAAATACTCTTTGTTTTCCCTTTTGTGTTTTTGGGCGTCACTGAACCAAGCATAGGCGTGACCAAAAATCCTGTAGGCATGCACTGGTTTGTTGTTAGGCGGTCCTCAGTAGGTTCTTAGGTGACACTTTACTGTTACTAAGTGGGTTTCCAATTCTTCCAGGCGTGTCTCAATTTTTTTAAAGCATGACTTTAGGATGTCTACGTGGGTTTGAATAAGTCACAGGTGTGATTGAATCTCTGATAGGCGAGTGTGTTTTGTGCACAGGTGACACCTCTTTGACCAGGGTATAATATTTTAGATTTTTTAAAACTTTTCATCAGATATTTTTGAAAATTTCTTGTTTTGAAAATTGAAAACAAACGCAACACACACATAAATGTCTCTAAACAACAACTAATGTGTATATTCTCGAATGTTTTCATAAGTATAGCACAAGAATGAATTCCAAATAGCCTACCTAGAGTCAAATTGGTTTGTAAACATGGCTCTACAAGGTGGCCTTTCTAATTTAGCTAGGATTTAATAAATGTTCCGTTCAAATGAATTAAAATCTCTCATCCCCCAAGTATGTTAAGGGGCTTCCCACATGCACCGAGGCATGATTTTGCACAATCCGTAAGGACTACTAAAGGAACTTTGAGAAGATTAAAATCCCTTTGTCATGCACCCCATTAAGGATGCATGTGTTTCATTTTATAGTGGGTTGGATTCTCGCGGCAAAAGCAAGTGTATCCCACTTTGGGCTGTCCCTCTCACTAGCCTCGCTAAGGCAAATTTGGGAGACGAGCCCACTAAATCTCTAGCATGTTCATTTTGCAAGTAAGACAGACTTTGAATTTTAAGTAAAGTTTTTGGGAGTTTGTTTCATCAAGAAGGTGAAGAGCATATCCCTAACTTTCCTTTTGATTCTCAAACGCTTCAAACACTTAGTTCTTTTTCAACCTCTTGACAAGGAGGTTCTTAGAATTGAAATGTGTGGTTCAATTTCTTCCCTATTAAAGCTAGGTTTAAATGACAATGCCACAAGTTAAGGGAATGCAAGCTTGTTTGAGTAGAATACCTTTCCTTGTAGCTAGCAAAAGGCTAGGGGCATTTTTGAGTTATTGATTTTCATTTTTCACTTACTCACCTTGGCAATTTGCTCCAACTCCCTCCTCCAACAAGTTAGTCCAACACAACCAATTCACAATGAGGGGAAACCAAACTTGCATGTAATCAATCAAAAGATTTTAATGAAAGAAGCTTTAATCTCAAGGTTCATAAATCCAATTTAGAGACACAAATTTCTGCTTATAAGCTTCAATCACAGCTAAATATTTCTCATATACCTAGACATCCTCATCTAGTGTGGATTCAAGGACAGCCTTTGTATGCACTTGATTCTCCTTCTTTATTTTCTTTGCCAATGCTTTTCCCTCCTTGTTGAACCTACTTTCTGGATTTTTCACTCTCGGATGTCTGCTCATTTACTGGTTAACAACAAACATAGAGAGTCATATTTTCAAATTTTATCAAATTGAACGTGAAAATAGCAAATTAAACACAGACGACATCCTCTAGCTAGTAGGTGTGAATAAATCACTCAGAGGCATGACTTTATTGATTAGACACAACACTTCTCAGTGCACAAGCAACATTAATAATAGCATAGGAGGTAAATCTATTATGCAAAGCGTAAACAAAACTCTAAATCCGTGGCAAATAGTCAATGCAGAGAGACATCCAAAGCTTCTAAAGAGATAAAGATACTATCACAAGTGTAACATTAATGATCAAAGGCATGATAATCTCAATTACTACGTGATAGAAAATTTCTCCTTAAGCGTGATATTAAGTGGAAAGCGCAATGCAAAGAGGAAATTAAAGCGATAGAAAATAAGTGATACGTGATACTTCCCTATGTTTAGGCATGATTTAAAGCTGTAAAGGCTAAATGCTTTGCCATTCCAGGTGTGAGTTTCCAACTAATAGGTGTACGATCAGGCTTCCGAAGTGACACTGTAAGGATTCTAAGCATGAATAGATCTCCCGTAGGCGTGACTTTAGAAAATTCTTGCAGAAAACACACAAAAACTAGACAAAAATGTATGCAAAGATGATTTAAATCACAAATTTGTTAGTATTTGAGGCTCAATGCCCCATGGTGGGCACCATTTGTGTGTGTGAGTTTAACACCTTCATGAAATTAAGATCAAGTAGCAACAATTTAAGCTAAATAAAAAAGAAATTTACTCTAAAATGCAACTACAATCTATAACATCTCATGGATCTCTAGAAAGAAGTGGTAAGTGAGCTCTCAGCTGCAAATCCTCACTAGTGACACCTCTAAAATGAGAATAATGCTGCTATGATGCTTCTAAATGCTTATTCTATGATGAATTTATGCTTAATCTAGCTCCATTGATAACAATGCAATGATAAAATGCTAAAATGATAACTCTAGATGCTCAAATGCTTCAATTGCTCTTAGAAATGATCTTAATTGACTATAGTAACAATGTTTTTCAATTGAAATTCTAAGATTGAAATGCTCTCCAAAATGCTTCATACTTATAGTAATTTCCCAAGGGTAGGGGGTAGAGTGAGTTGATCATGGTTATGCTTGGGTAAGGTCAATTGGCTTTGCTTTGTCCATAAATGGGGGGACAAGGAGGGGACAATCATTTAAATGGTTTTCAAAAGGCTGGACCATTTCAACAAAAGTGAGTGATTTGTGTCCATTTTGTCTCCAATTTGCTTTGTTGAGGGAAATTATGATTAATTAATTAATTAAAGTAATTAAATTTAGCCATGAAGGGAAAGAGGTTCATTTTGATTTTTGCTTTCAACAACTATGTCATTAATTGAATTTAATCAATTTCGTAGTGTTTTTCCCTTTTTCAAGCTTTATTTAATCATTTAATTGAATTTTCCTTTGATTTGAATTGCCTTTGTTCCATTTATTGATTTTTCGTGCTATTTTGATGATTTGATTGAACTTTTTGATTGATTTAAGCCTTTTGCCAATTTTTCGTGTCTACAAGTAGAGCTGACTCAGTTATTATTGGAGTTTTTTATGACTTCTCTAATATGATTTCAAGGTGTTTCTAATAGGCTGACTTGATTATATCATTTAGAGGAAAGATATTTATAGGCAGTCATTTGTAATTGCTAGGGTGTGGTTCAGAGTTGACTGTGAAGAGAAGAGCGGAGTGTACGAAGTGTTGAGCCATCAGAAGAAGGTCTATGTGACCAAGTAAAGTATTTGTGCTATACATTGGAACTGATCCAGATAGTAGGTCAAATCGTAGTTCACCAAGATCCAAATATAGTATATATCTGTTATTTAGAAGGTTGTATCCTTCTACCATTTGAGCAGTGTGCTCTCGGATAGTGCGTCCTCACCCCTAACAGGGTTAATTATAAAAGAATCCTAATAGGGTCCAACCCTTGACCAGGTCTAGTGTACTAAACATATTGTAAAGAAACTCCTAACAGGGTTAAGGATCTTCTAACAAGGATCATAATACACTGGTACAAAATATTAGTGGGTGTCAATTCCCATCGGGGTTTTTACCTATTTGGGTTTCCCCGTAACTAAAATATTGTTGTTGTGTTCAAGTGTTCTCTCATTGTGTTTATGATTTATGTTTAAGTATACTTAATTGGATAAAGAATTGAAATTTATGGATAACTGATTCACCCCCCCCCCCCCACTCTCAATTATCTCTTGGACTATTCCTAACAATTGGTATCAGATCCAAGTGCCTCAGAGAGAAAGTTTAATAGCTTGAGGTTGATCAGATGGCATTCTTCAGAAAAGAAAGTCCTAAGTTTGATGGAGAGAATTATCTTGACTAGAAGAACAAGATGGTGACACATTTGCAGTGCATTGCTTTTGAAGTTTTTGATGTAACTATCAAAGAAGTCAAGATCCCTACTTTAGAAGACCTTGCAAAGGATGATGCTGCTGAAAAGAAAAATGAATTGTTTCATTAGAATGCAATAGAAAAAGAAGCCCTTATCAGTGCCCTATTTGATAGTGATTTTTTAGAAATAAAGAAAGTAGATACAGCCCACAAAATATGGAAGTACCTAGAAGACATATTTGAAGGAGACAAACAAGCAAAGGATGCACATAGAAAAACTTGGAAGAAAAGATACAATGCATTAGAGATGTTACCTGAAGAGAAAATCAGAGCTTACAACCAAAGGATTAATGAAGTAGTTGTAGGAATCAGGAACAATGGTGGAGAGATCTCAGAAGAATACATTATGGACAAGTTGATGACCACTCTCATAGTAGAGTATGAAAACAAGATCAAAATCCTTGATGAGTCCATGGAGCTTACATCAAATTTCAAGAGAGAGACCTTGATCAGCAAAATTTCAGCTTTTGAGATTTCAAGATTGAAGACAGAACCTAAAAGTGAAACAACCTTCAAAGCTTCAGTCCATGGTAAGAAATCTGCAAACACCTCTGGTAATTTTGATGATGATGATGAAGAGAAAACACTAGATGATTTCATTGCTATGATTGCTAAAAGAGAAAAGAAAGGAAAAGGAAAATATGAAGGTCAATTACCATTCAAATGCTTTTCATGTAATAAGATTGGTCACTTTGCACCTAAGTGTCCTACAAGAGTTAAAAAGTTCAACAATAACGACAAGCCTAAGTATTCAAAGGAATGCTACTATGCTGGAGATGGAGTATCAGATGAAGAATTAGGAGAAGAGGAGATTGGATTCATTGCTCTTGAAGATAAAAAGAATTCATAAGAGTTAGCATTGATTTCACAAGAAGACATCAGGACAGATTGGATCATTGATAGTGGTTGCTCACATCACATGACAGGTGACAAAGACAGATTTGTTCATTTGGATAGATACAAAGGAGGCATGGTTAGATTTGGAGATAACACTCCTAAACCTATCATTGGTAGAGGATCCATCACCCTGGATGGAAAGAACAACACTGATGATGTTCTTTATGTTGATGGTTTAAAACATAACCTACTGAGTGTTGAGTAGTTGCTTGACAAAGGCTATAGATTGGAGTTCAATGGAAACAAGTGTATCATTAACAACAAGGAAGGAGAAATAATTGCATCAGGATCAAAGACTAAAGGTGATGTTTTTCAGCTTAATCTAGAAGCAAGTTGTTTTATTGCTAAAGTAGATGATAGTTGGCTATGGCACAAAAGACTATGTCATATCAATTTTGATAACATAGTAAAGATCAGTAATGTTAAGGCAGTAAGAGACCTACCTAGCATAGCAAAGCTAGTTGATACTATATGTAGGGAATGTGTAATGGGAAATCATGTGAGGAATTCATTCAGGAGCAAGCATAATTCAATAAAGAACAAGATGGATCTGATTCATACAGATCTATGTGGACCAACTCAAACAAGATCATACTATGGTGAAAGGTATTTGATTTTGTTTGTAGATGATTATTGTAGAATGATGTGGGTTGTGTTCTTGAAAGATAAGTCATAAGCATTTGAGAAGTTCAAAATATTCAAGGCTAAGGTTGAGAATGAATCTGGACTTAAGATAACATGTCTAAGGTCAGATAGAGGAGGAGAATTCACCTTTGACAGATTCTATGAGTACTGTGAAGAACATGGCATAAAAAGATAGTTAAGTGCACCTAGAACACCTCAGTAGAATGGGATTGCAGAGAGAAGAAACATGATTATCCTTGACACAGCGTGCACCATCATCATTGAAGGAAAAGTTGTACATACCTATTGGAGAGACATGGTCAATACAACAATCTATACAATTAATAGAATACAATTAAGGCCTGGCATTGACAAGACACCTTATGAGTTATGGTTTGGTAATATTCCCATAGTGAAATACTTTAGAATCTTTGGAAGCAAGTGCTACATCAAGAGGGATGAAGTAGTATGCAAGTTTGATGCAAGAAGTGATGAAGGTATTTTTATTGGTTACTCTACTAAAAGTAAAGCTTATAGATGTTTTAACTTAAGATTGATGAGAAGTTAATGGTCAAAGAAAGATATCATGATTACTCACCTATGATTGAAGATGAACCTAGACCCTCCACTAGTGAGATAGTTGTTGAAGAGATGTTTGACAGTATCAATGTATTGTTCAATGACCCTGAAACAAGTGAAGAAGAAACTCAGAAGGAAGATGATATAGTATGACCTAAAGTTCCAAAGTTTACATCTAGAAACCATTCCAAGAATGACATCATTGGAGATCAGAGCGGCAAAGTCTTAACAAGATCACAAGCAAAGAATTCAGCTAGTAATGAGGCAGTATGTTTACTATCTCAGATTGAACCTTTAAGTGTTGAAGATGCATGTGTGTGTGTGAATTTTGTACCTAACTATAGAAACAACACTTCGGTAAAACATTAGAGGTTAGTAGAAATCAAAATCGTGCAGTGAAATGGAAACTAATCTAACCAGGTGATTTACTACCTTCTAGTAGATGCGAGTATGTATTCTTAGATTGGACCGAGATTAGTGACCTTGATGACACCTAAATGAAGGATTTGAATGCAACATCTAGATATGAGATGAATGCAAATTAATCTATTTTTTTATGATTTTCTATGCAATAAGATAAGATAAACTGATATGAATCTATTCTAGATGAAAAATTGATATGACATGTAATTAATCTAACAATGATATGCTAAATATGAAACTAATATGACAAGATTGATCTCACAAAAGTTGTTGATTTGCAAAGAAGCTTCAATTCTTCAGATGTCGATTCACCAACGTGATTGTGCAAATTCGTGGATTGATTTTGGCAGAGTAAGTATGCAAACTTGTGAGATGATTTGTGAAGAGTTGAAGCCTTGATTTTATAGAAATCCAGCGCTTTGGGGATGCATGGAAGAAGCCATAAATCACTCAAGTTGATTTTTGAGTCAACAAGGAATTAAAGATAGTTAACTCACAAAAATCATGCAAAAATAGCTTTTTGATTTAAATTAGAAGTTGAGATCAGCTTTCAACTCAAAAGAGGGTTGAGTTTATTTTTAAAACAACTTGAATTGATTTCCTAATTTAAAGTTTAACTGTCTTTTTGGATGTGCATAATTAATTATGAATTAAATAAATAAAGTGATTTATCCTCAACTTAACTGATTAAAAAAATAAAACAATTGATTTATGGGTTAATCAATTATTAAATCAAACTTTTATTCAAAAACTATATTATTAAATTTGACAATTGACATTAATTAATTAAATAAGAATTTAATCAATTAGTCATAGGATATTTGATTTATTGTCAAAATGAAATAATACAATTTAGGAATAAACATAATTAAATCCAATTAAATAATTAAGTGGCAGTATTAAATCTAATTAATTAAATATTCAAAATATTCAATTAATCAAACTTTAGGATAAATATGATTTATTGCCAAATAATCATTAAATTAAAGATAACTAAGATAAATAGGAATATTACTAGGAATATTCCCCGATGTAGAATTTAGGATAATCAATTAGGATTCGATAATGTGCCGACCTGCCTTAGGTTAGGACTTTGATGTCGATTTCATTTGATGTGTCGATATAGGAGATTAATGAACCTATAGCCCATTTTTGGGGTATTACATTTTGCCCCTCTTTGAATTGCTATGTGAAGCGCAGTGGTTCAAAGATAGTCTATGTATGATATTGAAACTGATGTTTGAAATTGAAATTGATATGAAGCAAAAACTAATTGACATTTGATATGAAGATAATAGGTCCTGAATGACCAAAGATAATGTTAACTATAACAACAATGAACCGATGATTGTGAAAAAGTGTCAAAACACTTGATTTTGAACCTTATGATTGCGAAGAAGTGAGTGACCAATTCTAGACCTGATTGTCGATAAGAATCACATTGGTATCACATCTAAACCCTTCAGTTATGAAGAACCAAGGAAATAACACTAATGAACCAATGGTTATGAAAAATTGATACAGTCTACAAGATTAAGAGAATATCAGATTGATATGGATCTTGATGAATCTGATATGCCCCGAGCGATGGTTGATTTTCCCCAAGCAATGAGGTCTTTTTGATGAATCAACAACTAGACGTGGTTGTTGTCTTGATTACTGAGGAAAGATATGATTTCAAATTTAGATTATAGACTTTGAATGATATGCAATACCATGCCCCCTTCAGGATGAAAATCAAAATCTAACAAGAAAAGTCAACATTGAATAGCTTAGAAGCATGTTAATTTATTTGAGAAATGGTTATTCACGTTCAAGAACACATTCTACATTGTTTGGAGGTCTAGAAGACCAAGTTTGACTAGGTGAAACCATGAGTTGACCATAGTTGACTAAGTTGAAATTTCCATAGTTTGATGTAAGGTAATCAGTTAAGTTGAATACTGGATTTCTGTGATGATTGAAGGTTGATTATGCAAGCAGTAGACCGTTTTAGGTCCAAAAATTTTAAATTACAATTTTGACATAGTAAATGATCTTAGATTTATATTTTGATCTTGAAAATGGATTCAGAATGTCGAAATTAGCCAGGGGTGCAATTTTCATGAAAAACAGAGCACTTTTGAAAATTAGGTCAAAAGCTATATAAAGGCTGGAAGGGTCATTTTCAATTCATTTCAACCTTTTGACTTTAGAAATCTTGTGGAGCCCTCTGAGAAAAAATGGTAGAGAAAGTGACAGAACCAAGGGTACTTGTGAGTTCACATTGATTTGAGTGCAGTCAGAGACACCAGAGACCTCGGCAGTACATACATCTGGTAGGTGGACCTTTGTGCTTTGCTAAAAATTCAATTTTTCCATGTTTTATAGCATTTTTAGGATTTTTCGTACATTTTTTAATTTTTAATTTTTGCATGCATGGAAACTCATATGACTCTCCAGTGAGACTTGTAGGACTTTTTAAATGCAGATAGGTTGTCATCTCATTATCCCCCAAGACTCGTATCAGAGGGACCCAAGAGTTGTACGATGTTTCATCGGGTCCCTCATAACTCGTAAGATGAGGGATGCACTGTTGTGTCACTATGCTTTGTCGTATGGTATGATGTAGAAACTTGTACAACTTTTCCTGCCAGTCTGAAATGTCGTATGAAAAACAGTGAGCAAAAAACTCATTACTAGGTCAAATTTTTGAATTTTCTAATTCTATAGCCTGATTTTTGACCTTTGAACCTACCTTTTGACATACTGAACTACTCAATTCTTGCCCTTATAACCCATTCTATGACCAAATTACTGATAGGATTCCTTGTTTCTATGCTGTGTAGGTCATATATCCAGATGTTCATTTATGGATTTCACATCCAGCCACTCAGAGATTGTGTGTCACTACCTGACCCGATGAGGGTACATCTTGCGTCCTGTGGATTTGAGTACCTTATACATTTACCCAAGATTAGGGTAAATCATGGACTTTTGACTACTCTAATTGAGAGATTTCTTTTAGAGACCCAGACATTCCACCTGCCGACTGGGGAGATCACTGTTACCCCTGAGGATGTGTATCGTATATTGTGCATTCCTTTCCATGCAAGCTAGTGGCCAGAGTATGTGAGTTCGGGAACTCAAGTTTATTAGCTTTCAGACGTCTCTTTGGAGATGATACTCAGATGATTGCCTCCATTTCTTGGGAGACCTTAGTGCAACAATATGGATAGACACACTAGCTAGAGTGTATCATTGCCGGGATGATCGGCGGTATTATTATGTCCGACCATCAGCAAAATGGTCTTTTGATGGGCTGGGCCCCTATGGTAGCACATTTGATGGTGAATCCCTCTGAGTTGGCTTGGGGTCAGTGTATTTTGGCCCATATGTTCTCTGAGATGCATGAGGTAGTGTATCAGGAGAGAAAGTCTTTTGCAGCTGGAGCTTTAGTTCTACAGATCTGGGCATGGGAGCATATCCTAGTGTTGAGACCAGTATGTACTTCATAGAGTAGCCACATGAGCCTATTATATATATATGCTGGATATGTCATACAGGGGTGGATGGGCCATGTAGAGTACTAGAGGTGATGCCTCGATGATATGACTTTTGTTCGGTGGAGACCATATGTAGCTATTGAGCCTTGGCCGACTGTGCGAGAGCAATTTAGTTTCTTCTTTCAGAGCCGTGTGATGATTGGGAGGTCATCCTCCACTATAGAGAGATTCCTTATTACCAGGGTCTGGTGGTAGTATGGAAAAGTGCATGATGCCCTAGAGGATTATGCTACTTATGCTCAGATAGGTCATGAGCTTGGACTCGGATGGAACACAAGGCTCTCATATGCTTTGTGTTCACAGGAGTACAGTGCTATTGTCGGTAGAGATTGGGAGTAGTTACTAGATGTACTTGATGCTAGTGTTACAGATGGATTCATCACATGGCTTGCTGATCATCCAATTCATAGATTTTTTGATCTGATAGAGCTGATACCCTCCATGGAGGAGGTGATGGATGTTACAGGTGCTCTGATGGGACATGGTCCTAGACCCACATAGGTTCTTATTGTGCACCCCACACCTTCAAGACCTAGAGTGATGCCTCCACCACAGAGACCATCAGGACATATGAGGCCCCCTTGTCCCACTAGTTCCATAGCAGGTAGATCGATAGGTTCTCATAGATGGACTAGGGGAGAGGGTGGTACTCTAGGGGGTGTTGGTTCAGTTGAGGATCTAATAAAGGAGGACACATGTTTTGATTTAGGTGCTGAGGTTAGATGCCATAAGGCATAGAGAGCAGAGACCACTGAGTAGGTTGCCTCAGATACTAAGATGCCAGCAGTCGATGTTGATCCTACTGTTCCTCTTACTCCATAGGAGACTATCAGACGACTCAGAGTATAGGTCAGGGACTTGAAGGTTCATAGTGCTCGGTGGGAGGAGAGATTTTTAGAGGCCAATAGACAATGCACTGAGCTTCATGCTGAGGTGCAGAGATTATAGGTAGAGGTGATTCATTAGACCTCCCAGGTAGCTTACTATGTGTCCACATATTATACTATTGTTCATGCTGCACAGAGAGTCCCTTCGTACTCTCAGTATATGATGGCATCAGAGGGAGCCAAAGTGCCCATAGAAAAGGCAGTACTGGATGCACCACCTCCACCTCCATCAAATGTAGAGGATTAGGCTGACAGTTGATTTTCTTTGATATGTTCTGATATACTATGCTCTTTTTGATCATTGATATACTATTCTGACTTTGATAGCTCACATGAGTGTATTCTTTTGTACACTGTGCCAGTAGTGCACCCCTGACTAGTTCAAGATTTTTGATATATATGAGATCGATATTGTGGTTATAACTTCATTTGTACTTGTCATGTTTAGATTTATGATGATATCATATGATGCTTATGTTATGAGTAGTGTAGAATGTATGTATGGATATATGCAATGCAATGATTTCTTTCATATGTATGGATGTTATGCAAATGTATTTGATTATGGAAAGATGTATGTATGATTTATGCTTATGCACATGGATTTATGCTTATGCACATGGATGTATTGTAATGCAAAAAGTGATTATGATATGTAAATGCAATGATACCCATGATATGTTTTGTAGGTATTAACGAAGACAAGTACTCAGTCTTATGTCAAAAGGATGTTTAACCCAGGAGGATAACTACTTGCGGTTCTATGAAGAGACCTTCGAGTTAGGTTTCAGCTTTTGTTAGATTTGAAGAGATATTTGAAGAATTGTTTAAGCATTGAAGTTCGTTTAGCCATTTGTGAGATCATGCAAATATGCAAAATGCAAAGAAACAAGAAAAGTAAAATGCAACCTAAGACCTAGGACCTAGTCACTGATCATGTGTTGGTCATTCTCATCATTGAATTTTTTAGTAACCAGATAAATCAATATAATGCCCACTAGTTATGAAACCATAGACATATGAATATTGATTTGTATGCACAAGAATCAATACAACACCCACTGATTAGGAAACCATGGATATATGAATATTGATTTTGTTTTCAGAATGTCGGATTGGATATAAGCACCAAGGCATAAATGCCAGGATGACCTGAATATCATGTCCATTTTGATATAGCAATTTGTATAAGCATCAAAACATAAATGTTGTGATGACCCGAATACACCTTGCATTACAAACACATCAAGCAGTCAAGAGATCATTCTAAATCCAATGTGAATTACCCGTAGTGACCCTTTATCATTCACATCCTTAGGTAAGATTGCATTTCACAATAGGAGAAAGAACTTACTCAAAAAAGACAATAGTTAGATCAAACTTCCTTGAATTTTTTGGGTAGCAATGGTCGAGGTACACATGGCCATCCAATTCGAGATAGAGACTCTTACAGTCGGACACCATTTCAATCCAGAATTTCCAAAGTTGTTAGATTTTCACATACAAGAAGAAAACAAAGAAAAGATCATGCCCCCAGTCATCACTCTCTAAATCCTGTAAAGGACATCATCAAAGAGCTCGAAGGGACACAATATGCAAAAAAATCTCAATGCAAATTAGTAAGCATAGAAGGAGATAAAAGCATGTAAAAAGCATAGATTGTTTTTAATTTGTGTTTGATGTTTGATTGTGTTGTTGTAGATGTAAAATCTCTTCTGGAGACAAGATAGACTGACTAACTTGGATGAAGCTTCAAAGGATCTTGACTGGATATGATACGTCTGAGGTGTACTGGAGACCATAGGATATGACATTGATTGCCCCCAAGTGTTAAGCATTGATAGGATACAGATGCTTGAGCTGATTGGTGTACAAACTGACTTATTGAAAATAGGAATGCAGAAACAAACCGGGAGATATGTACAAACTAAAGCAAGACTAAAAGTTGGGAAAGACCAAGATTGCGTTGATAGATGGAGCATTTTGAAACAAGTGGCACCTGTTTGCTAGGTTTTCACCATCTTGGAAAAGATTATATTTTTGCTACCAAGGCACCCATTTCCAGGTTTTCACCAAGGCACTTTTTCTTTTTCTCATTTTTATTTTTTTTTGTATTTTTCATTTTTTTAATTTTTTTTTGATATTTTTGATATTTTTACCATAGACTGAATGCCTTAGGCATAGAATTTCTTCAGATGGATAATATTGATTGGTTCTCAGAGCTGTTCTCCTTCAATCATTGAGAGTTGATAGGCACTAGAGCCAAAAGTAGCAGTGATTACAAAGGGACCCAACTAGTTGGGTTCAAACTTCCCCTTGCGTTCTCAATGTGATTGATTTTTAGGATTCTCTCTCAAGACTAGATCGCCAACCTAAAATTCTCTGTGTCTAACTTTCTTGTTGTAACCTCTAGACATTATCTTCTGATATACTCTGAGATGATCATACGCTGCTTGTCTGTGCTCATCTAGTAGTTCAAGTTCTTGCAACCTAGACACTCTGTAGTCATCATCAGTTACTAGACCATGCATTTTGATTCTTAGTGATGGGATTTCAACCTCAATAGACAGTACCGCTTTAGACCCATAAACTAAAGCAAAAGGTGTAGCCCTAGTAGGCATCCTGATACTTGTTCTGTAGGCCCAGAGAGCTAGATTGATCATGAGATGCCAGTCTCTTCTTGTTTTATTAACTGTATGGTGCAAGATTTTCAATAGATTCTTGTTAGAAGCTTCTGCTTGTCCATTCCCTTGAGGATAGTAGATAGATGATGAATGTTATGTAATCTTGAATTTAGCACATAAATCATCTAGATCTTTGTTCTTGAATTGTCCACCATTATCTATGATTATGGAATGAGGTATCCCATATCTGCATATGATATAGTTCAATATGAACATAGATATTTATTTTCTAGTTGCTTGTGTCAAAGGGACTGCTTCTACCCATTTTGTAAAATAATTTGTAGCTGTGATTATATGGGTATGCCCATTAGAAGAATGAGGATGTATAGCTCCTATAAGATCAAAGGCCTATTGATGAAAAGGCCATTGTGTAGTAAAGGGAATTAGATCTCTCCCTGGAGCATGAATTAAGTTGCCATGCACTTGGCACCTTTGACAGTTCTTAGCAAACTTGATAGACTCTTTCTCCATTTCAGGCCAATAGTACCCAGCCCTAATAAGTTTTCAAGGTAGTGTTAAACCATTTGAGTGTGACCCACAAATACCTTCGTGGACTTCCTCTAATGCATGTTGAGACTCTTCCTGTTCTAAACATCTAAGTAGCATACCATCTAGACCTCATTTATACAGATCATGACCAATGATGACATATCAGGAGGCATTACGGATAAGGTATCTCTTTTCATGATGGTTGAAGGTATCAGGAATGATTTGGTCTTGGAGATAGGAAAATAGGTTTTTGTATCTAGATGAATCATGACCAATAACAGTGCAGATCATGCAGGTTTTAGGGGAATCATAAGCAGGATAAGATAGTGCTTCCACCAGGAAATCGTAGCGTAGCTCACATTTAGGCTACTGTAATAGAGTAGATAGCATTGCCATTACATCAACAACCTTGTTCTCTGTTCTAGGAATTTTCTCAAATGTGATAGATATGAAATACTTCTTTAGATCATCTACCATTATCTTGTATGGGATAAGATTTTCATCTTTAGTTTGGTACACATCATTGACTTGATGGATAACAAGTTGAGAGTCTCCATGAATGTGTAATTCTGTTACTCTCCACTCAATTGCTAGTTTCATGCCATTAAGAAGGGATTCATTTTCTGCAATATTGTTTGTGCAAGGGAACTTCAATTTGAATGCTTTAGGTATGGAGTATCCTTGAGGAGTTATGAATAATATGCCTGCTCTTGATCCATTCTATGTATAGGATCCATCAAAGAATAAATGCCATTCTCTAGAAGAAAGAGTCATGATAGAGGAATCTGAAAATTCTATTTGCATTGGTGTATCATCAATCATAGGTGCATCTGCTAATTGATCAGCAATAACCTATCCTTTTATAGCTTTTCTTTCCACATATTCAATGTCAAATTCACTTAAGAGGATGACCCATTTAGCTAATCTACTTATGAGGGAAGCTTTTCTTAGTAGGTACTTGAGTGGATCAATTTTAGCTACCAAATGTGTGGTATGAGCTAACATGTAATGTCTTAGTTTCTATGATGCAAAGATCACAGCTAGACAAGCATTCTCAATCATAGAATAATTCTTTTCATATGCCACCAATGTTCTACTGATATAGTATATAGCTCTTTCCTTTTTGTTCTCATCATGTTGTGCAAGCAATGCCCCTAGTGATGTATCTGTAGCGGATACATACAAGATCAAAGGCTTCCCTAGAATGGGAGGCATCAAGATAGGAGGATTTGATAGATACTTCTTGATATGGTTAAATTTGTTCTCACATTCTTCATTCCATGCAAAGGTCACACCTTTATGTAATGTTTTTGTAAAAGGTTGTGATATGTCCGCTAGCTAAGATATGAAGCATCTGATAGATTGAACTCTTCCTTGCAGTGTCCTCATTTGACTGATGTTTTTGGGAGGTTGCATCTCCATTATAGCCTTCACTTTAGCTGGATCAACTTCAGTGCCCTTCTTTGAAACTATGTATCCTAAGAGCTTTCTAGAAGTGACACCAAAAGCACACTTCTTAGGATTTAGTCTAAGACTAAATTTTTCCATTCTATCTAGTATCTTGCTCAAGTCATTTAGATGTTTAGTTCTAATCATAGATTTTGCTAAAGTATCATCAACATAATCCTCCATAGTCCTATGCATCATGTCATGAAAAATAGATGTCATGGCTCTTTGATATGTAGCACCAACATTTTTAAGCCCAAATGGCATGACATTCCAATAGAAGGTACCCCATGCACATGTAAAAGCGGTTTTCTCTTGATCTTCTGGAGCAATTTTTATTTGATTATATCCAGAAAAACCATCCATTAAAGAATACATCTCGAAGATCATATCAATGTTAGGTAGTGGAAAATCATCCTTAGGGCATGCTCTATTTACATCTCGAAAGTCTATGCACACTTTGATTGATTTGTCTAGTTTTAAAATAGGTACAATATTAGAGATCCACTCTGCATAATCGATAACTCAGATGAATCTAGCTTTTAGGAGCTTCTCTAATTTATCTTTTACCAAGAGTGCAACATGAAGATGCATCTTTCTCAATTTTTGCTTAACAGGTTTGACATTTGGAGCTATAGATAAATGATGCATTATAAGATTAGGATCCAACCCTGGCATTATATTTCCATGAAAAGTTGATCTTCTTTTCTATTAGGAATGTTGTAAATTTTTTCTTCTCTTCTTCTAATAAAGATTGTGTACATGGATCAATTGTGGTTCCTCTACTGTTCCCAAGTTGATGGATTGAGTAGGCTCGATTAGAACTAGAGATCTATCCTGTAAATGACTTGGAAGGACATCAAATATCTCATCCTTAGGCACCTCAAAGAGGTTTTCACCTTTGGATACGTCATTTATTTTTACTTTTATAGGTTCTGAGACTGCCACAAAGTGGTTTTCACCCTCAGAACTCCTTTTCTTTTTATCCTTATTCTTATTTTTATGACTAAGATACTTGATGTCCAACTCCATCATACTAATGCTCGGTTCACTGATGGAAGTCCTCATAGGCTCAACTACATTGAGATAGTAAGAAAGGGCATAGTCATTTGGGAAGGTATAAATACCATGGCTCAGATTTATGGAGGTTTGATCAAGAAGTTCAGGATGTTGGATAGTCAAAATGGGGAAAGATTGGGAGATAGTGTTTACGGATATGGAGCTTTCATCATCGGTCCTAACCCGATGCTCAAGTTCAAAGGTGATATTACAACTTAAGACATTCAATTCATGAATAGGCTGAATGTCATTGTGATAGTCTACTTTAGCCATCGGTGGATTAGACTCAATAAGTTCATCATTTCGCTCTAGACTTATGTTGGTGAATAACATCAGCATGTTTCCCTGTAATAAGCTCATCATCTTCTGGAATGGCTCCCCATTCATAGTCATTAGATTCTTCATCTATGCCTCTAGGAAATATAAGAACATGAGTAAAGTCAAGATGAATACCCCAAGAAGGGTTACCCTCAGATTCTGATTTGAATTCATACTCATGAGAATCTATCTCAGAATAACTACCACCTTCCTCTTTGTCTATTTGATTGTCTTAGAGATTAGCTGGTTCTTGTGTCGCAACTATCTCTTGCTCTATAGTAGGTGCTTGTGTTTCTACTACATTGATTCTTTTTATTGGATCATCTTCATCTTCAAGGAGATCTTTGATTTCCTTAGGCAAAAACTCATAAGGGATAAGTTCTGAGCTGTCTGAATCACTATCTGATGGTTCAGTTTCTTCCTTCTTAAGAAGGGGTTCTCTTGGTGCGATCTGCTCTATGACATGAGAACAGTTACCTTTGAGGTGGAAGGGTTTCTTTTTAAAGCCTAAGCCAACAATATCTTTGTTTTCCCTACCAGTATGTGAAATAGGTGCTATAAGACCTTCTCCTCTGACTCCTAGAGGTCCTTTACCTGGATATCCCATCTTAGCTATTAATTTATCTCCTAGACCATATGTCTTAGAAGGGATTTTGGATATTGTAGAGTCACTAGTTTGAACAACTTGAGATTTAGGTTCATCTTTGTATAGCCATGTAAGCACAGCTTCATCTTCTTCAAATTCTTGCTTGGAGACTTGTTATGCCACAAAATTTCTTTTATATGCCTCAAGAGGTTCTTTAGAGTCTGGTTTGGACTATGTTAAAGATTTTCCATAAGACTTAGGTGAGATAGGTAGAGATGTCAAAGATAAGACTGGTTCTATAGTATATTCTCCCATACCATTTTCTTTGATATTGACCTCTTTTGCAACATCTTCCATTTTAGATGTGGATGCTTTTTTTGTTGGCTTAATGGAAGATTCTCTATTATTAGGCACAAGTTTATCCACACTTTCCTTCAATGTATTGCAAGTGGTGGATATGTCTGCTAGAATAGTGACCTCTACTCCTTCATAAGGAAATTTCAAGCATTGGTGGAATGTAGAAGGAATAGCCTTCATCTCATGTATCCATGGTCTCCCTAGAAGAATGTTGTAAGCCAAAGGTAGATCAAGAACTTGACATATAGTATCCCTGATAATTGGAACTACTCTGATAGGTAAGATAATGGTGCCTTTAGAAGATATTTCTTGTTCATCATAGGCTTTAATAGTTATTTTCTTTCTAGGATCAATAGCCAATTCTAAAAATCCCAATTGTGTGACCAAGCTGTAAGAGCAAATGTTTAGGCCAATGCCCCCATCTATCAACACATGTTTGACTCTACAGTTCTAGATCAAGACTTCTATATGCAAGGGCTGGTTATGCAGGTGACTCAAGGAGTTTTCATCTTCCTCTAAAAAGGAGATATATTGCGGAGATGTAAGATGTCCAACCATAGTCTGGAACCTATCTAAATCAAGGTCATTAGGAACATTGGATCTGAGAAAAGCTTTGTCTAGAATAGCTCTATGAGCTGGAGATATTCGAAGCAACTCAAACATGTATATTTTTGCATTAGTGTGTTGGAGTTGTTGAATAATGCTATAAGATGTTGGCCTCGTATCTTTAGGATTGGAAGATTTAGAAGCAGCCTTCTGTTTGGAAGCGGAAGAAAGATTGAAGGGCATCTTAGGGACATTTGATGAATTTGGGATTTGTCCATTTAGATGTGCCTGAGCCTGTGATCGAGTCACTGCATTAGCTCAAGTATGATCTCTATCTCTTTGCACAATTGTGATGACATTGCAATGCTCAGAGAGACAAGGTTCAACCATATTGATAACAACATTATTTCTAGGGTAAGCATAATTGACCTTTGCCCCCATATTAGGTTGAGAAGATGAAACTTCTTGACCATGTTTCAAAAATGGTTCTGTGAATGCTGTATGATAATTATTGCTCTTATGATTGTTAATCATGATGTATCCTTTATCAATCAGATCTTGAATAGTATGTTTCAAGCGTAAGAAATTATTAGTTTTGTGACCTTTACCCTGATGAAAATCATAGAATTCATTCTATCTCCACCATTTCAGTTTAGGGTCAGGATCAGATTTTTGGATCTTAGGCAAAGAGATGATGTTGTTAGCCAACAAAGTTCTCATAGCTGATTCAAAAGATTCTCCAAGTGGAGTGAACTTCTGTTTATTATCAGCAGACCAAGATTTGTATTCTGGCTTCTTTTGAGATGGTTGAGACACCTTTTGCTTTGAAGCTTTGATGGCTTGGGTACCAATAGTTAGATTGAAAGCTGGTGCCTTTGATGGGGCATGGATAATATCAAAAATGCCATTTGTGATGATGCCTTTATTCTTGTTCCATTTTTTGTTCTTGTCTTTAGAACTAGATCCTGATTCGTACTTGTCCTTTTGAAGTGTGATGTCTCCTTTTTTCACAAGTACTTTTTCAATTTTGATCGCATTGTCTACCATCTTATCAAAAGATGTATGATCTTGCATTTGTAAAGGGTAGTTGATTTCTAGGACAAGATTATTGATGAAGATTTCCAGTTTCTCAGTTTTTGGAATAGGCCTAGCATATAGAGAGAATTTCTTCCTCCATCTCTTGAGAAATGTCAGGAATGGTTCTCTTGGATACTGTTTGAGATTGTAGATATCAATCATGGTTATTGGGTGTTGAATGTTGTAGGAGTATTGCTGATAGAACAACTTGATCAACTCCTCAAAAGTTTTGATAGTAGAAGGCAATCTAGAGAACCAATGAATGGTTGCTCCCCCCAGAGATTGAGGAAAGAGACGCATCAGATAGGTTGGTTCGTGCATGAACTCCATAGATTGTGTACAGAATTCTTTGACATGATCTTGATGATCTAAGTGTCTATCATACTTATCATATTTAGGCATCTCCACTCTTTTTGGGAATGGTGGCATGTACAAGTCTTTGTCAAATGGAAAAGGACATAGGGCCTCCATGGAGAACTCTTTGGGTTCCTTTTCTTTCTCAAGTTGATTAAGTTTGACTTGCATGGTGTGTATTTGTTTCATCATAGCCAAAATAGGAGTTTCTTCCTCATGCATAATGATATCTTCAACATTAAAGTTGGGAGGAAGTTTAGCTGCTTGATGAGCTAATTGTAAAAAGTATGCTTCTCTATCTTCTTTCAAGAAATGCTTCATCATTCTTTTGAAGTCATCGTCATTTTGATACCAAGAAATTTCTTCAGGTGTGGGTTCTTGATCTACACCATGTTGAGATTGAGCTCTTTGAGAGCCAAATTTTGTCCCTACTTGAGACATGGTAGGATTTCTCCCTAGGATAGATCGAGGAGGAGTTTGTTGATTACCTCCGTGAGTTGATGGAGGAGGAATGTAACCAGTTTTCAATCAAAAATTGCCAAGACCATCATCTTCGTAAAGACCATAATTGTAGATTTTCTCAAGAGTTGGAGCTTGGAGAGTATTCAGAGGTATGGTATGTGATACTTCTCTAGATTTCTTGTGAGAGGAAGCTCTAGTTTCCACCATTAACCTTGGGTGAAACAAAAGAACATGATGAAGACAACTGAAGAAAGATCTAATTCAAGAAGATGAAATGACGCAACCTTGTCAAGGTTTGATTGATTGAAGCTTAGATTAGACATAAATGAAAGAGACTATGCCCTATATGTATGGGTAGATGCCCAAAAGATAGTGGACACGAGTTCACAACACTTAGCCATTTTGAAGATGGATTGAAGATTGATAGTTATGACAAGGTTTTGACATAAGATGAAAAAGACTCAAATCAATTAAACAGAAGGCTAAATCAGATTCAAAAGGCCACTTTAGAAAAATGATTGGATTCTCAGTAGTTGTTGCTCTATTCCTGACATAGTGATTTTCTTGATAGACTCTGGAAATAGGCTGGAAAAGCTAGGTCTCTGACAGTTCTGACAACTTTCTGGCAATTTTTCAAAATTTCTCAAATGAATTTCTACAGGCTCGTACGACAGTGGGTATAGCATGAAATGATAATTGAAAAAATTGTATGACTATTGCAAAACTCACATGACAATTGATAGCAGGGTTTTTGACTTTTTTGAATTAACTGGCAGTGAAACTCGTACGATAATATACTAGCTACCATACGATAATCTGGGGGTTCTGAAATGACAATAGCCAAAAGTTGTATGACTTTCTGACTTTACAAGATGAATTTTGATTCCAAAAAGGTGTTTGACATCAGATTTTGCAATTTTTCAAATTCTTAGTTTAGATTGTTCACAAAATTGTCTGTCCAGATTTGAAGATTGTAGCAGATCGATTCGTTCTTAGTAACCATATAGATAAACAGGCATGCAAAATAGCAAGAAAGTGATTTCAAGAACGTCTAAAAATAATGAATAGGGGACAAAGTGACCCTGCGCATGAACAATCAAGTGATTGAATTGTGCTAATCCCTAGGAGTGCTAACAGTGTATGTTCCAAATTTTTTTGCAATAACACACATATTCCTAGAAAATGAAAGTTTGGCCTCACTAGGGTTTTTAGTAATGGTATGACTCTACAACTTTTGTGATCTCAAGAGAGTGAACTCCAATCTAGGTGCACCGGGGTTTTGACACAGTTTGAAAATTTAATCAATCAGGAGCTACTAGGGAGATCTGACAACCCAACAAGAGACCACACCTATGAAGATTTCCTCCACAAGGATATTTATATAGCGGCTGATGCTACCAAGGCAAAAATGGCTATTACCGCTTGAGGTTCCATCAACATGGTTGAACCAATTAAGGGAATGTCCACTATAGTTAACCCTCTCTAAAGGTGACTCACAAAATATACCACATCGAGACTGGTTCTAGATTCAAGGATCTGAGTTTCTGATACTACCCAAAAAGGGAGTAGAGCATAGTCCTCTAGCCTTTTCACTTTTAACCCAAACAAAGCAGACAGATTAATCTGACATGCTAAGACCAAGATTATCTCACAAAGATCTATGATGTCAACCACTTATGATTTATCAACCTCTTTGGAGAGAGAATGTATCAATCAAAAGCTGAAGATGCACAAATCTAGTAGAACGTGAGATGCTCTCAGTAACCTCCCTACCTACAAGGGTTCCTTCATTGAGAAGAGTTCGGCTGGAAACCCACTCTCTCAAGAACCATGAATAGTGTTCATAGGGCCTATTTACTATGTGTAACAAAGATGCTGAAAAGCAAATCTATGTTCATTTTTATAGCCCAAAATGAAATCTGTGATATGAAAGCAATAAAAGGTCACACAAGCTTGACACGCAAGAGTTCTTTTTAATCCAAATCAAAATGTTATCAGCTGAGAAGATTACCTGAATTCCTTACAATGTGCTTAGTAGATTCTTACCTATTTTTAGCAATTCTCATGCTTTTCCCAATCAAAACCAACATAAATCAATCAGAAACAAAAAATTTAATTGTTAATGTTAGCTGTCAGTCCAAATCAGAAAAATAAATCTGGAAAACTGCCTGAAAAAGTGAAATGACAATTGAAACCTGGCATTGAAACTCATATGATAGTGGGTCACCTCCCAGATGATAGTCCAGAAACTCGTACGACATTGGGTATCAGATCATACGACAATAGGGTTTCTAAACGACACTGTGTTTCTGACAGTATGATCCTCTATCAAATAAACTGTCATATGATAGTGGGTATCTCCTGATACTAGTTTCTAACAAAACTTGTACGAAAATTGTATGGACATAAATTAAAAATTGTAGCTTGGAATGGAAAATGATAAGAAGATGATAGAAATTGATAGAAATTGAATGGAAACCCATTTCAGGACCCCACAGTGGGCGCCGGAAATGTGTGTGTGAATTTTGTACCTAGCTATAGACACAACACTTCAGTAAAACATTAGAGGTTCACAGAAATCAAAATCATGCAGTGAAATGGAAACTAATCTAACCAGATGATTTATTGCCTTCTAGTAGATGCGAGTATGTATTCTCAGATTGGACCGAGATCAGTGACCTTGATGACACCTAAACAAAGGATTTGAATGCAAAATCTAGATATGAGATGAATGCAAATTAATCTATTTTTTTATGATTTTCTATGCAATAAGATAAGATAAATTGATATGAATCTATTCTAGATGAAAAACTGATATGACATGCAATTAATCTAACAATGATATGCTAAATATGAAACTAATATGACAAGATTGATCTCACAAAAGTTGTTGATTCACAAAGAAGCTTCAATTCTTTAGATGTCGATTCACTAGCATGATTGTGCAAATTCATGGATTGATTTTGGCAGAGTAAGTATGCAAACTTGTGAGATGATTTGTGAAGAGATGAAGCCTTGATTTTATAGAAATCTAGGGCTTTGGGGATGCATGGAAAAAGTCATAAATCACTCAGGTTGATTTTTGAGTCAACAAGGAATTAAAGATAGTTAACTCACAAAAAATCATGCAAAAATAGCTTTTTGATTTAAATCAAAAGTTGAGATCAGCTTTCAACTCAAAAGAAAGTTGAGTTTATTTTTAAAACAACTTGAATTGATTTCCTGATTTAAAGTTTAACTGTCTTTTTGGATGTGCATAATTAATTATGAATTAAATAAATAAATAAAGTGATTTATCCTCAACTTAACTGATTAAAAAAAAAAAACAATTGATTTATGGGTTAATCAATTATTAAATCAAACTTTTATTCAAAAACTATATTATTAAAATTGACAATTGACATTAATTAATTAAATAAGAATTTAATCAATTAGTCATAGGATATTTGATTTATTGTCAAAATGAAATAATACAATTTAGGAATAAACATAATTAAATCTAATTAAATAATTAAGTGGCAGTATTAAATCTAATTAATTAAATATTCAAAATATTCAATTAATCAAACTTTAGGATAAATATGATTTATTGCCAAATAATCATTAAATTAAAGATAACTAAGATAAATAGGAATATTACTAGGAATATTCGTCGATGCAGAATTTAGGATAATCAATTAGGATTCGATAATGTGCCGATTTGCCTTAGGTTAGGACTTTGATGTCAATTTTGTTTGATGTGTCGATATAGGAGATTAATGAACCTATAGCCCATTTTTGGGGTATTACATCATGTAATGATTTAGATTGGCATGATGCTATGAAAGAAGAACTAGATCAAAT
Organism: Chamaecyparis obtusa; assembly: GCA_027943335.1. Lineage (NCBI taxonomy): Eukaryota > Viridiplantae > Streptophyta > Pinopsida > Cupressales > Cupressaceae > Chamaecyparis > Chamaecyparis obtusa. The sequence goes on from BSBK01001033.1 coordinate 1,800,972, forward strand.
TATTGAGAATGACACTTGGGAACTAGTCCCAAGACCTAGTAATAAGAATGTGATTGGAACAAAGTGGATATTCAGAAACAAGATGACTAAAGATGGTCTAGTACAGTAGTATGAAATAAAGAAAGGTTAGTATGTAAGGGATATGCACAAAGAGAAGGCATTGATTATTCAGACATATTTGCACCTGTGAGTAGATTAGAAGCTATTAAGTTGTTTCTAGCTTATGCAACAATCAAAAACTTCAAATTCTATCAGATGGATGTCAAGTCAACATTCTTGAATGGATATTTGAACAAAGAAGTATACATTGAGCAGCCAGAAGGATTCACCTTATCAGACAGACCTGATATGGTATGTAGATTGAAGAAGACCCTCTATGGACTTAAGCAAGCCCCTAGAGCATGGTATGAGAGACTATATGGATATCTAGCAAAGATTGGATTCAAGAAAGGAGCAACAGACTGCAATCTATTCATAAGAGAAACATCTGAAGGTTTACTACTTGTAGCTATATTTGTTGATGACATTATCTTTGGAGATAATGAAAAACTTAGTGCTGAATTTGCTAAGGAGATGCAAAGTGAATTTGAGATGAGCATGATTGGACCTATCAAATACTTTTTGGGATTGAATGTGTAGCATACAGAGAAAGGTATTTTCATTAATCAGTCCAAGTATGTGAAATAGATATTAAAGAAATTCAAGATGGATGATTGAAAACCTGTAGGGACACCTATGATAATTGGATGCAAGCTTACAAAAGAAAATGATTCACCAACAGTAGATATAACATTGTACAATTCTATGATTGGAAAAATTATTTATCTTACTCAGACTAGACCTGATATTTCCAATGCAGTTGGCATAGTTGGAAGATTTGCAGAAGAGCCTACACAAAGTCACCTCATGGTAGTAAAAATAATATTTAGATACTTGCAAGGCACTATAGAATATGGTCTATGGTATCCCAATTTAGAAAATGTTTAGCTTCATGTATATACTAATGCAGATTGGGTAGGATGCGTTGATGATAGAAAGAGTACATCAGGAGGTGCAATGCTTCTTGGTGACAAACTTGTCACTTGGACAAGCAAGAAGTAGAATTGTATCTCTTAGTCAAAAATAGAAGTGAAGTATGTTGCAACAACCCTAAATTGTTCTACAATTGTTTGGATCAAGAAAATGATAAAGGATTTTGGAATTCAGATTGACTATCTTATTGTTATACATTGTGATAACACTAGCACTATCAATATGTCGAAGAACACTGTGATGCATGCAAAGACAAAACACATTGAGATCAAGTATCACTTCATAAGAGAAAAAGTAGCAGAAAAAGAAGTTAAGTTGGACTATGTCAGTACTAAAGATCAACTAGTAGACATATTCACAAAGCCCTTACCAAAGGATACTTTTGAGTATCTCAGGGAGAAGTTGGGAGTAATTCCCTTCCTTGACTCTACCTAGAAGAAAGAAGAAAGAGCATCAGTCCTTAGGGACTGATGGATGGTTGACTACTCTACCTCAGGAGTAGTACCAGTGCTTAAACTATTCAGTGCCCTTTTCCATTGATGTCAAAGGGGGAGTAATACATAGTCATGAAAAAAAATTTAAAAGGAGTAATATACTAAGGGGGAGTTGTATTTAGTTATGGGAGCGGTTCAATTGAGGAAATGGAGAATGTTAAAGAATATTGCAGCAGATGGAGGATTCATCCTTGGGGGAGTTTTGAAGAGGAAATGGAGAATGTTATAAAATAAATGTTCATTTGGGATGGTGGTGTTTTTCATTCCATATATTGCCATCAATGCCAAAGAGGGAGATTGTTGGAGATTTTCCAAGAAAGCCAGTGCTGACTGTATGTTTGTCATTGATGACAACATATGGTAAGTAGCCTGCATTGAAGAATTATGTAGTAAGATTTGAGTATATGTTGCATGGACATGTTATCAGCATGATGTCATAGATGCAGAGGTTAATTGTTAGTACAGACAGTTATATAGTAACGTGTGTCAGTAGTGTTCCTGATAGAGTTACAGATAGTGTTCGGTGAATGATTTTCCGTAGAGTTATCATGGAGACTTGCAAATTTGGATATGTGATGGAGACATGTTAGTGATGTTACATTCATGGACACAGAGTCTGATGATCAATATAAGTGAAGTTATGCAGTCGCTATTTAGCAGTAGCAGTTTCCTGTGTTTATTCAGAAGAGTCGGCCGAGATTTTATTGGTTCTGGAGTTGCACTTATCATTTCAGTATGCACCCTTGTATTAATACTTGGATAAGAGTTATTAATGTTTGGTTAAGAGCACATGATGTAATTTAGCTTGAGGAGAAAGATCTAGTTATTTTGGTAGAGCCGATAGTGTGTAGCATGTGTCTACAATTATCATTATTAGACAGGTCCCAGAATGTGTTGCATGCTTAGTAGAGCCGACTGAATTATTATTGGAGTTTGTTATGAATTCTTTAAAATTATTTCAAGGTGGTCCTAACAGGCCGCCTTGATTATATAATTTAGAGGAAAGATATTTATAGGGAGTCATTTGTAATTGCCAGGGTGTGGTTCAGAGTTGACTGTGAATAGAAGAGCAGAGTGTGTGAAGTGTTGAGCCATTAGAAGAAGGTCTATGTGACCAAGTAAAGTATTTGTTCTATACATTGGAACTAATCTAGACAACAGGTCAAAGTGCAATTCACCAAGATCTAGATATAGTGTGTATCTATTATTCAGAAGGTTGTAGGCTTCTCCCATTTGAGCAGTGTGCTTTCGGATAGTGTGTCCTCACCCCTAACAAGGTTAATTATAAAATATTCCTAATAGGGTCCAACCCTTGACTAGGTCTACTGTACTAAACATATTGTAAAGAAACTCCTAATAGGGTTAAGGATCTTCTAACAAGGATCATAATACACTGGTACAGAATATTAGTGGGTGTCAATTCCCACGGGGGTTTTTACCTATTTCGGTTTCCCCATAACCAAAATATTATTGTTGTGTTCTCAAGTGTTCTCTCATTGTGTTTATGCTTTATGTTTAAGTATAATTAATTGGATAAAGAATTGAAACTTGTGGATAACTGATTCACCCCCCCTTCTCAGTTATCTCTTGGACTATTCCTAACAGGTTTATATGTTGCTTTGACAACCATATGATTGTTCTTCAAGTGCATAGTCATTTTTTCTAAAATTTGTCTCTACTCCTCTTCAATATTTTCTATGACTCTCGATAATATATTCAATGTGTGCCAAATAATTATATTAACTTATATGCATTAAATAGTGATCAACACATGAAGGAAGAGAACTATTATGAGGGGAGTATGATAAGGATAGACAAAGAAGATGTGATAATAGTGAGAATGGTGTAATTAATGATGACGTGATATGAAGGGATGATATTTTGTACGAAAAAGATAGTGATGGACATATATCACGATACTTAGACATCCACTGCACAAATAAATATTTAATGACAAAATAGTGCTTTACAATCACCAGTGAAAATAGTGAGAAGGGATTTGAAAAAGATACACAAATTCAACAAAGAAATAAGGACAATCTAGAAATTATAGTCAAGGAGTTTGATGAACAAGTGTTGTTGCTATTTGGTTATAAATCTGCTACTATTGTTTAGTTTTTCCAAGCTCACAATAGTGTCATGTGTGGTCCATTTCAAAGAATTAAATTGCAAGAGGGAAATTAGTCCATTAGATCAAAAGGCCTCCATGAGACATGACAATGATATCCATAAGTGTAAATGAACAAGTGAATAATTGTACATGACATTGTTAATAAGGTGATAGTCAGGGTCATGCCTAAATAGTACATAAAATAGTGATTAATACTAAGGAAGGCACTACAATCAAAGAAAAAAGGAAAAAATTGATGGACATATCTTTGTTTCATTCATTTGATATAATTTTCACCATACCAAAAGGATACATTGCCATTAGATCAAAAACAAGAACAAGAAAAATATAGAGAAGGGAGAATGTAAACAATGAAAAGAGAAATAGTAATGCATTCAATACAAGGGAAAAGATAGTTACCAAGAAGAGGATGAAGGGAAATCTTTTAGTGAAAGGAGTAGTGATACTAATGTTTAAAACTAGAGAGAATACCCCACTATCAAATCTTTCCATTAACAATGCAAACATTTTCATCAAAACAATCAAGAAGATGCATCAAATACTGATTAAAAATATTAAAAATTTAGTTTTACAAAATGAGAAGAAATGGGCAAGAATGGAGATACTATGAAAATACTATTAGAATGCAGTGATGTCATGGAGAAAAAGTAGAGTTATGAAAATGATATATGCATAGGAATAGTGCTCAAGAATGTATAGAGTATTGGTAATGAACACGTAAAAAATAATAAAAAATGAGAGAGGTCATGAACTAAAAAATTGCAAGCTCTTAAATAGTGATTAAGAAAGGCACACATTAATCAATAAAGAGATAAAAAATACAGTGTTAAGAAACAAGGGAAATCAAGTCATGATGTAATACAGAGTTGTAGAAAACATGGAGAGGACGTAATTAGATCAAGAGCATTCAAGGCCTAGAAAAGTGGAGGTTTTGAAGAAAATACAATACTTATAGTTTAGTTTAGTTTGTTACATAGGTGTGACACTAGTTGAGGCAACTTTTGGGCCACCTAAGAGTCAATCAAGAGAAGTTCCAACACCTTTTTTGCATGTTTTTCATTCTCATATGACCCAAGGAGGCTCTCTCTATCAGTTCAAACACATTTCAAGGGATATCATTCAATTCAGAGATGGAGTTCACTTTTTGTTGGGATTGAGATAGTTTTTGTACAATTATTCATTCTACTTTTTTTTCCCTAATTAGTTCTTTTTCTTTTGGCCTTTTGCACATGCATGGATATTGTAACTCAAAATTTTGTACTTGTAATAGAATTTTTATTTTATTTTCAATGAAGAAAGAAACATGTTGTGGTTCCACAACCATGCTCCCCTTTTTGAGCCACTTGGCTAAAGGGCCCCCCCCTTCTTTTAGCTTGTTGTTTTTTATTTTTTGCTTGTCAATTTGGTTTATGTCCCTCTGTCTCTTTAGTTTTGTCTAGTTTCACACTTTCAGCATCCCCTTGGTGCAAAAGGGCTGAAAGGCCAAAAGAGTATTTTTCTCTAACACTGGCACATCCTCAAGATTTTGGACGTTCGAAGGTTTGAAACACCAAAATTTTGATTCCCCGAAGGGAATCGACCTTTCAGTATTTTAGCCTTTTGGACGTCTGAGACCCTCGAAAGCCCGAAAGGTCGATCGATGGTGGTGGCTGACATCACCCAGCCGATTTCCTATATGAGGCAGAAGAATGCATGGTTTTCTCACTTTACGTTTTGTGCCAAAAGTCATTTTCAGAGCTCTTTGTGCGTGCATTTTCCTCTAGTCTCTACCTTTTCACCATAGCATTTTTCTTTGATTCTCTTCATCCTTGTCAGTGTGTTTGAGGTAGGCTTCTTCACCTCCCTCTCTATTTGTTTCTCATTCTATGGTTTGGGTCTCTTAGTTTAGTTTAGTTTCGCTAGGGTTTAGGGTTTCGTAGTTGTTTTGTCTTGCTTCAAGGTCGTAGGGTTGTCCCCTTGGACCCCTTAGCATAGAGTTCATGGTCGAACTTGATCTAGGGCTCATTTTTGAGCTCTAACCCTCGAAACCCTTGTTTTGGTATTTTGGCCCTAGAAGTTTCAGACTTTCGCAATCCAAAATTTTGGAGAAGGGTTTCACTTCAAGTTTTTTTTGCTAAGTCCTGGTTTCAATGTTTCAGCGTTTCGCACACTGAAACCTTCACATCTCCGAAATGCTAAAACCCAAAATGTCAGCCGAAAAAAACCCAACTCCTTCACATTTCTAGAGGTTTTGCACTCCAAAGTTTCCATGTTGTTTTTCCACCTGGAAGACTGAAGTTTGGCTTGTATATCCTCTTTTGTGACATTTTGGCCTTTCGAAGGTCCAACACCTCCAAAGCTCTGAAAGGCCAAAATTGTGCTCCCTAAACATTTAGACTTGGCTTTTTGCAGGGTTTTCTTGATTGGTTTTATATAATTTTCATCAGTGCTCCTCCTTGATTATCCATATGATGATTGCTGATTCATGGCTCATTTGTTTTTTGTAGAAATGGTAGAGAAAGTGAGCTCACTGGCTATGAGGTACCAATTCAAAGGCTACCATGCACCATCCAAGTGGGAAGTTTGCATTAAAAAATCACAGACATAGACATTGGTAACGTCAGTTGGAATGACTACTTATTAAAGTGTGCACAACTAGCAGGGAGATCAGAGGACTGCACTTCATTAGTGTATTATTCTCTAGTAAATGTGGCGACACACCCCATGTCTATCCTTTCTTCTAACTTGATCACCACGCTGGAAAACCACTACGTACCAGATGAGAGACTGGTCAAAAATAGCATGGGAGAAGTGGTTCTAGATCACCGACTAGACAATATTGAGGATGTCTTCCATCTACCAAAGGGTATAGACAAATTCTATAGTTTTTGCATTGGCAAGGGGATGAACTTCTACAACAATGACATCCAATTGTATCATGATATAGTGATGAGGGACTATCTTATGCAACCTCTACGGAAGAACAAACTAGACAAGATAGACATGAGGAGAGGGTACATGAAAGAATACATTCAAGCAACCATCACCATGATCAGTCGGGTGTATGGATTGAAAAAGTCTATACAATTGGAGCCATGGATGATCTTGATCATAGAGATGACAAAGGAGATGAACGAAAGGTTTGATTGGGCCACCATCCTTAGTGATAACCTAGATCAATAGTTGATCACAATGAAGAATGACCCGCACTTCTACATGACATCCTATGTTGTGTACCTATTGGCAGTAAGGGCAGTATACCCAGGGCTAGTAAAAGTTGGTGCCATGGCCAAACCAAATGCCTGACCATTTATAATGTACTCATAGTTGGTTAGGAAGGAGTACTTTACATAGGACAACCTGAAGTATCTCATTGTTTATGATGCTTTCATTTTTTCTATTATCCCCTCCATAGAAGGAGATTATGCCAAGAGAATGTATACAGAAGTAGCAGCTAAAGTGAAGGCCCTTGGGGCATTTTACATTTAGTTCAAGACCTTCACATACATCTAGGTGGTAGGAAGAACCCTAACTCTAAAGAAGCTTCTGAGGTATCTATTAGATAGGATAATCCTATTAGAAATGGCTAGGCAACTATCAGATGCTCACGATCATATCCAACATAAGAAGAAGCATTGTTGGGATTTCTCAATCTCCATAGGCCCCCATTGCTTGCAAGACATGAAGATATGCAAGTCATTGGCCTTCGAATGGGATGAATACCCATTGCAAAACTTCAATCTCATAAGGACCAGATTTGACCCCATTGGCACTTTTAGCCATATAATGGGAAGACATTATGTGCATGAGCCTCACATCAAGGACCACTAGATAAACTGTCTGGATGACTACGAGGTTAGGATTGGTGACTACTATTAGATGAGTCTAGAGTTAGCGTAGGCTTCTCTACTACTCTGAATACCACAAAAGGTGAGGGAGGCTGATTCTCAAGATATTTTGGATCCCATCTACAACTAGAATAAGGTATATACCAGGGCAATCCTAAATGAAGAAGTGGATAGGGATGAGAATGATGACATAAATTTCAAAGCTAGACATGTCATCAAGGTGATAGAGGAATAGATCACTCATCCATTTCCAATGGACTCCATACCAATGAAGCAACAACCAACTTAGCCATCTAAAGAAAAGAAGAAGAAAGGGGAAAAAGTGTCAATGCCGCAATTCAAAGAGGTTGCACTGCTAAGGCCAAAGATAGTGTATAGACATGAATTCCCTATAGCGTATGGATCAACTAATTTCTCAAAGAAGCCAAAAACTAGAATGATTGGAAGCATAGAATCTCTAGATGCTCCCTCTTCTAGTGGTCTAGAACCTCCAAGTGCACCCAAGAAGGCACCAAAAGTTAAAATAACTAGACCTAGGCCTGTTGGGGTGATCAAGGGACATGTTTACAAAAGGAAGAGAGCCTCAACACCTACACATATGGATACTCTTTTGGAGGAAGAGGAAGAAGATGGGGAGGACCTAGTACCCCTCAATAGAAGGAATTGATTTTTGGGATTCCTAAAGAAAAGAAATTTTTAGGAGGAAGATGCACAAGAAGATGTCAATGGAGGAGCTCAAGGAGAGCAAGTAAATTTGGATGCTCTAGGTGATGATGATTTTGATATCTCTAACTTTGAAGGCCTTCATGGATTCAAAGAGACTAAGAAACAAGCTCCGATTGAAGAACCCTCTGTAGAACAACCCTATTCTTTTACTTCTCTCCTGACACAATTCACTAGCCCTCTGGACAATATAGGGGAGGAAGTTCAATGGGAATCTTAGGAATTAGTCAAGGAGGTTACCGATGAAGTTCAAAAGGAGACTACTGAGTCATGAAAATATTATTCCATGGGAGTTACCTCTGAAGAAGATATGGGAACCCAAGTCCCTTCAGCTCTACAAAAAATGCCAACTCCACCGCATCCTGCGCAGAAAGTTTCGGTTCCACCTCAACATCAAACACCATCTACCACTCCACTTTTGCCTCCAGTTCAAACCACTCCACTACCACCACAACCTCCACCATTTCATATTCCCATGCCTACTCCACCTCCTCCATCAATGCCTTCGCTCACTCCCCCTCTTGATCCTAATCCCCCTGTATAGTTTCCTCCTGCTCAAGCACCCACTCCTCCACCTTCTCAGACTGAGATAGTAGCACAAGGGCCTCAAGAGCCAGAGAAGGAAATTGAGGTTATCAGCGAGGTTCCATCTGAAGAACAAGCTAGATCAGAAGGATAGGTTGGAGGAGAAGAACAAAAAAATGTGGTAGAGGAGCAGAATATAAGAGAAGAACAGGGAATAGAAGGAGAAGAGGAGGAGAGTCATGAGGAGATGGAGACAAAGCACAAGGCTACTACCTTGAGCCTAGTCACACCATATGAGCCCATTAACACCTTCTCAAAGCCCACTTGGTTTACCAAGGAAATCCAACCAAGGGTAAGGGTATATACCGATGAAGATGATATAGATATGGTAGCGTTGGGACGAGCATTCCACCAAGTAGGATCTAGTGCCCGGGCAAGGACCCTCCCATATGTAACACAAGATTAGGTGGGAAGGTGGAAGACACAGGTGGCTAATCCTACAATGAATGTCAGTATGGAAGAGATCACCCCAGATGACTATGTATTGGAAGAGGTGGACCTAGGAGAGCCAATGAGAGAAGGGAGTAAAAATTTGGCTACGCTAGGACTGAAGCATGCTTTGGGCTTCAGGGATAAAGATGAGGAAAAGATCAAAGCATTAATGGAAAAAAATGAGGCAATGAAGAATTTTATTCTTAAAACAGCGGGTCCCATTGACCCTAGTAATCTTAAGGCTTCATTATAGGCTATTTTGGAGAAAATGGGTGATATAGAATTACTGGCAGATATCCCACATTCTTTTATTCATGCATGTACAACTAGAAGGCAGATTTTGAAGAGTTTTCCAAGGTGGGTCTTAAGAATATTTTGGGGCCCTTCACGGGTATTCTTCAGGGGATAACCTATTTGGTTGAAATTATGTGTGGAGAAGATGGTGTAGATGAGAAAATTTTGAAGTGGCAAAAGGCTCTGGAAGACCTCACAATAATAAGGAAGAAGCACTTCCAAGTTTTGGTTAAGATATACGATGGGTCAGAGTTGGATAATTTTGAAGAATGGATCCAAGACATCATTGGTGCTCTGAGTGTTTTTGAGAAAATGTTGAAGAAAATGGATAAGAAGAGGGATGAAGGTTTACTTTGGGCTAACGAGATGCATAAGTTTTTTGAAGGGTTAGACCTGGACTTGTATGATGAAGATGATGAGAAAATGATGCATCCTGTTAACATTATCATAGGTCAATACCTTGATATCTTTAGCGGAGTCAGAACAAAAGAAGACCTCCAACATATGTTCTATCAGAAGGAAGAAATCCAAAAAAATTTGTCTCGTGACAAACAAATAAGGGGGTTTGCAAATGAATTACTCACCTTTTGGGAGAAGCAACAAGAATGCCTTAAAGGGGTCAAGATGGCTGATTTTGAAGAGGTACAGGAGATTGTGGATAGGCTCTATAAAGCTCATCCAGAAATCCTTCCAAGTCGATAAACATCCAGTTTTGACTTAGCCAAATTTTGTATGGAGGAGAACAATTTTTGTACACTTAGCCATTTTTTAAGACCAAGATTTTCGACATTTTGGGCTTGTAGGATTTTTCGGCCTCTGAAAGTCTGAAAGTTGTAAATAAGTTGTTCCAACACTTAACCAATTCTTGAACTCCATTTTTTTGGGGTGATGGTCAGGGTCCGAAATTCCTGGGGCATCACTGCCATTAACTCCAGTCTTCTTTTGCTTTTTCAGTCAGGATGATCACTTATATGGGGTCTTTTTTGCATGATTTGAGGGTTTCTTCTAGTTGAGTCCATGGAGAAGAGCTACAATGATGAATAAAGGGAAGAACTACTAGTTTTAAGGAGAATATGCACGAGTTCCAAACTTTGTTTTAGAGTAGTTTTTGTGCATAATTTGCTCCCAAATTGTAATGCATGAGGTTTAATTCCATGCTAGAGTAGTTTAAACTTGTTTTAGGGATATTTTCTTTCATGTAAACTCTAGTTTAGATTTATTTTCAAGTTTTTATGCAGTCGAAACCATAGCTGTGAAATTGGGAGCACGACTCTATAAATTGTATGAAATCAATGTAATTAAGGTTGATTATTATTGCAATACAATACATACAATTGGTGCTTCAATCGTGGTATGATTTTTTTGCTATCTTTGTGAAATTCATGAATTTGTGTTTTCTCATTTGTTTATTTCAAAGAGCCAATTGATTGTATGGTGATTTTGATCTGCGATTCTTTTAGTCTGGTGTTTATCTTTACTGCATTGCTTTGTTGTGATGAATTATTAGGAAGATCTCTCTTTTCGGTGCTTTAAGCTAAATTTGTCTCATGTGTGCGTAAATCTGTGGTGGCTTCGTGATCTGATGAATTTTGACTTATCATACATTTGTGTTTATTTTCATTGATGATTACATCTGCTAAGCTGTGATTGTGATTTATTCAGATCTCTATTTTGTGGGTTTTCCTATATCTTCTTGGTATTTTAATTTGCAAAGCAACGTAACATCGGTTTATGTCCATTAGTTTCCTTTTCCACAAATTTCTTTCAAAATTCTTGTTACCTTGCTCCTTACTTTCTTTGAAAATCAGTCACAGTAGATTAAATAGATTAATGTTGCTTTCATTTAAAAGATTCAAAAAATCCAAAAAGAGAAATATTGTTGTGTTTTAAGATTTGTTTTGCAGTCCCTCGAGATCGAACCAACAAAGGCCTCCTCGTGAACAGATTCACATTCATCTTCAGTTGAGCTATCTAAGTGGTTGAGACCCAACTCAGAAGGAACCTTGAGATTGATTTACATCACTCTTCCAAGAGGGGAATTTTCTTACGTAAATTCCTAGCCATTGTCTCATGTAAAAATGATGCTCAACACAATAGTTATCCTTCTTCATACTTCTTGTTTTATAATGCATGAATTATTTGATGATGTTTATGTGTTTCACTCTTAGAATCCTTTGATTTCATCTCATTCAAGTGATATTGATGCAAGAGGATGCATGATTAATACAAGTAATATATTGTTGCAACTAATTTGGTAGTTTAGGAGTTGTAAAAATAGGCTATTTTCCTTCAGGGCATGTGCACAAAGATGGGGGACCAAAAAGAAGGTAAAAGATGCCACTTTTTTTTTCTTGAAATCAAAAAATTTTGAACATTGACAAGAAAATCAAGATAGTTACACTCAATATTTGAAGGTACAACAAGAACAAGCATTGGAGCAATACCCTAAATCTAGTTTCTAAATTACTTTAAAAAAAAAAGTTGAGATTAAGGGCCTCAAAAAGGGGGAGCACACAAAGTGGTCCTATTTTTTGTGAAAAAATAATAAATAGCATCTAGTGTACTTTCCCTAAGATGTCAAATTTTTTAAATTTTTTTAAATTTCTTTGGTGAGAAGTTAAGTAACACCATGTAGTTTATCCTAGATGTTTTGGCTAATTTTTTTATGAATGTATTATTTTTACGAATCTTCAAAGTGAACACATCCAGAAAACATAAAATTTAATTGTACCCTCCTACAAATGTAATTTATTTCAAAATTTGATGAACGGGCCAAAATCTATGCCTTAAAAATTATATGTAGGTTTTTGAGAAAAATTAGGTGTACCTATTGAAGAAATAAGAGATGGAAAACTTAATATAATAAAAATTCAAAATAAATTATATGGTTAGATAGCCAATACAAAGCTTAAAAATATCAAAATGTCTACTTTTGTCTACATTGAACTACGTGCAAACTTGACGAAGAGCACAAACAAAAATATGAGATTTTTTTGTATAATTTTTTATTAACACATCTCAAACCTATTATATTTATCCAAGCCTTTGGGTTAGATGCCCAAGGAAAATCCAATCCTAAGGCTTGGTGTTTCCCAAATCTATTAATATTGTGCACACTCTATATGACATGCACCATACAAGTATAAGTCACATTTCAATATGTGTTTTTCCTTTCTTATACTTTAAGTTATATTTCATGTATATATTGTCAGGATGTTTGAGAGTTGTTTCAGATATATAGGAGTTATAATTTGGATTCTAGGTTTTTGATGATTATATAAATTTTAGACAATCAAATTTCAACAATTAACATGATCCATTTAGTAGTCTCTCATTATTGCTCTCTCTCTCTCTCTCTCTCCTAAAACATAAACCCTAAACCCTATATCCATAAGCTCTGAATTATATACTAGTCCTTAAACCACATAAATGAAGCTCTCTCTCTCTCTCTCTCTCTCTCTCTCTCTCTCTCTCTCTCTCTCTACCTTTCCCCTTCTCCCTTTTCCCCACTCCCTTTATACCTCTCTATCTCTCTCCATCTTTCCCTTATCTTCATATTTGATACTTATACCCAATCTCTCCCATACCTCTCCCTCCTAAACCATAAACCCTACCTCAACACTAAACCCTATAAACATAGTCTCTAAACCCTATACTTGTGCCTAAACCATATAACCTCAAGTCCTAAACTCTAAATTATTTCTCTCCTTCTCCCTTCCCCCTCTCTCTTTCCTCATCTCTCACTCTATCCTCTCTCTTCTCTCCCTCTCACTCTAAAACCTAAACTGCATGACCTAAACCCTAAACTCTAGAACCATAATCCATAATCCCTAAATCCTATAACCATAATCCTTAAATCCTTTCTCCCCTCTATATATTTCTACCTCTGTCACTCTCTCCCTCTTATGTTCCTCCCATCTCCCCCTATCCCCCACCTCTCTCCCTCTTTCCCTCTTTCTATCTCACACTCTCTCCCTAATAGATGTGAGGGATAGAGAAGAGTAGAGAGAAGAAAAAATAGAAAGAGAGGGATAATGAGGGAGAAATATATATATATATATATATATATATATATATATATATATATATAGAGAGAGAGAGAGAGAGAGAGAGAGAGAGAGAGAGAGAGAGAGAGAGAGAGAGAGAGATGTTTTCAATGCTACAGTTGGTATACGCCATATATGGTGCACACTCTATTTGGCGCACTCCATATAGGATTAGTGTACCCAAGCCTAAGGCTCGATATGCCAAACCATATGGTGGGTTCCATACCCTTTTTAGGGACCAAAAACATAAGAGACAACTTTTTGGTCCCCCATCTTTGTGCAGTTACCTCATGCCTCCTACCATTCCTCTATGCCTATTAGAATTAAAAATACTTTTTTATTTTGTCTTAATTTTTAATTTAATACAATAAAAATTATTTTAATTTTTAATTTAATACAATGAAAATTATTTTAATTTCTAATTTAATATAATGAAAATTATTTTAATTTTTAATTTAATACAATGAAAATTATTTTAATTTTTAATTTAAGATAGTTAAAATAATAATTTATGTGTTTAAGGTAAAATATTAATTGTCTTAAAAAAATGACTTCAACTTCCTTCTTATGTAGAAGTGGTATAGAGGAGTAATAACTATTTATTTAGTCATTTTTGTTTGTGTGACTAATTATTTAGTTTTTTTTTTTACTTGATGACCAAATTGTTCATTGATTTGGTAATTTATAGCCGTGTTACAAAAAATGACTATAATTTGGTCATTTTTACTTGTTGCAGTCAAAAGTTTTAGTCACCTAGTCATTTATTTGTCAAATTTATACTAGTGGATGACTAGGAATTTGTTGTTAGTTTTCAAGTGAGTTTATCGGCTTATGGTTGATTTTGGTCAAGGATTTGTGCATATTTTGGGGCTAGGCTTTCCCTTTCTAAAGCTAGGATTTAGCTGTTCTTTTCTCAAAATTGGGTTTCTGCTTCTTGTTTCAGGGCTTTTGCTAATGGGGCTACTATGGATTCAGACTCTACCTCTTCCCATATGGAGGTTTTTGACTTTCTCTGTGAGAGAGGTTAATTGTAACTTTATGTGGTCACCTCCTTTTGGTGGTTTCTTGGATGTGGGATGGAATCATGGTTGGCTCTCTAGTCTATTGGTCTCTCCCTTCTCTAATCCTATTGAGGTGGGTTCCTTCCTTTATTGGGGTGGAAATGAGTTGTGCAATTGGGGGGTTAATTTTCTATTGGAGTAATGGAATTGTTTATTATTGTACGATCTTAAATTCAAATATGAAGGTTTGGTAGCCTTTCAAAACCCCCTTGTAATATTTTCACACCCTTATGGGTTGTGTGCTAACCGCTTCTCATTCTGTAGTAGCTCTTTGGTTGTGTGTTGTAATTGGCCTTTTTGTCCATTTGTGGCCTCTTGTTCACTAAGAATACTTTCTGAGGAAGGATACAATTTTTTTTGTTAGTGCCCCATTAATGACATGTACCTATAAATGCCAACACCTCTATATTTATTGTGTTGTTGATCTCCTCAACACCTTTGGGCTATGGTTCTTGTTAGAGTTATCATATTATAGCTAATAATTAATTTATTTAATTATTAGTCTATTATACTCTACACTTAAGTTAAACTTAGGCATCTTATTATTCTTTAGGGTTTTCACCTTTAGGGTTTTGGTATCCTTTTATAAGGATTCCCTCTTTGTATTTTTTTATTCACTTATTGGATCATAATGGGGAATAGATTATTGTATTGAGATTCTCTCTCTCATTTATTTTGCTCAATCATGGCTTCTCTTTCTCAGATTTATGATTACATGCCTCCATAGTTTTTTTTCTCTTTCTGTGACAGGTGTTTGCATGCAAGAATTCTTGGGAGCTATGGGTTTCTTTTCATCAACTCCAACATGGTATCAGAGCTTTAGATCTTCATGCCCCTATTCATTATTTGAGAGGGTTTGGTTGTGTTCTTCAGATCTGTGTTTTTTCAGAAGCTTTTTATGTGGATTTAGGGGGGAAATTTGTTTCTAGTCATTTTGGGCTCAAACGGACATCACCATTACGCTCAGAGTGCCCAAAAACCCTAGAATCCATATAAAATATGTCCATTTTGGACAACTTTACAATTTGAGGCAAAATTTTTGAGCTCAAAGCCATACGGCCTTGGTGCGCATCCCGAGGTGAGATGAAAAAAATAATATTTTTATTTTTTCTAAAAAAATGTGCAGCATTTTTTTTGGTTAAAAATAAAAATAAAAATCAAATCTTTTATGCATTTGATTTTTTGGAATGAAAAAAGTTTTTTTTGTAAAACTTTTTGACTTTGCATGCATACCCAAAAAAGGTACTGATAGTTGACATAGGTAGGTATGTCAGACCTACGTGCTGACATCATTAGTACATATGCCTGCCTCACCATGTCGTGATTAAATTTGACGTGCAAGAAACCGTCATTCTCTTTGAGTTTTTTGTTCTCTAGAGCTGTCTGTGGTCTTTTGGCCGTATCTTGAGCATACGGTATCGGCTTTTTGACTTCTTTATATCATCGGAAAGCTGTTTTTGAGCCCGATCCAATGGAAGAAGTTTTATTCTCTGATTTTTCTATTTTGATTGTGTTTTTTTTGTCAAATTTGATGTTTGTTTTTGCCTTCCGGGAGCAATATCTTGGTCATTCGAACTCCTTTTTGGGCAAACTAGATATCGTCGGAAAGCTAGTTCAATGAGTGTTTCAATGGCAATGGTCTTATTTTCCAGATTCTTCTCTAGGTTCTTTCTCCTCCGAGTTTTTCACTTTCACACTCTGGTAGATTACTTAGGTTCTACAGGTCCTGGGATCTCTGCTTCTATTCTTCTGGCTCACCCTTCTTTCTTTCTTCTGAGCATTGTATACTTCTCTTATGTAGCATTCTCTTTTTTGAAAATGCACTGAGATAAAGTGTTTTCTTTTGCATATGTGGGATCTTGTTCACCTTGTGTTTGTTTGTACTCGCACTCCATTATAAAGTGCTATGAGGGGGTTATGATGTTTTGCCTTTTGTGCTCATCCACCTTTGTCAAGTGAGTGTCCCTTCCATGACATAGCCTCATGTTGTGTGTCTAGAAGGTCAATTCTTCTTCTTTGACACCACCCTTTATCCTGTGTTTGTACCCTCTTTTGCACTGTTGGTGTTCCTGATTCTTCTTCTTGTATTTTTTTCTGACATTGCATTTTAGTGTTCTTGTCACACCTCTCTTTGTTCAACATTATGGGGTGGTTAACTTGTTGGTTCTATTGCTTCCTTGGTTCATTTGAGTGATCTACGTATACATTTTTTGTTCCTATGTACTAGGCGGATGCAGTGGCTAGGCACCTATGCATTTCAGTGAGATGGATCATCTACTATATAGACGCTCATTCATTCCTTCTTTTGGAGGCCACCTCTTCGATTGATCGGCTCTTCAGACTTTGTCTTCTCTACCTGATCATGCACTTCTTTGGTGGAGGTTCCAGAAGTTACTTTTGACAATGTTTACAGCTTCATGCTTCGGAGATGCTATACATGCTCTTTCTTGTTCCTTTCTTTGAGACTTTCCCTAGATTGGAGGCTTTGTTTCCTTCATCTAGTTTATTTCTTGTATTTGGGTACCCGATCAGGCCTAGTTGCTGGGACCCATAGTTCTTTCATGCATTTTGTTTTCATGCATCTTTTAGTGCTTAATTGTTTAGCTTCTCCCTAAGTTACACTTAAGGGGGGGTGTTAGAGTTGTCATATTATAGCTAATAATTAATTTATTTAATTATTAGTCTATTATACTCTACACTTAAGTTAAACTTAGGCAACTTATTATTCTTTAGGGTTTCGGTATCCTTTTATAAGGATTCCCTCTTTGTATTTTTTTATTCACTTATTGGATCATAATGGGGAATAGATTATTGTATTGAGATTCTCTCTCTCATTTATTTTGCTCAATCATGGCTTCTTTTTCTCAGATCTATGATTACATGCCTCCATAGCTTTTTTCTCTTTCTGTGACAAGTGTTTGCATGCAGGGATTCTTGGGAGCTATGGGTTGCTTTTCATCAACTCTAACAGTTCTATAACACCCTTGTTATGTTATTGAACTTAATAAAAAACTTAGGTACTCCATGATATCTATTTGAAGATTCTTTATGATATGTCATATCATACATTATAAATTGGTCAACAACAGTAACACTTTCTTCTAGTGCTCGTGTGTTTATCAATGCTCTTACATTTTTTATGTGGAAGACCCTACTTTTAGGAAAACCATTAGAAACAAAAAAAGTTCAACCAAAAATACTAAACAATATTAAAAACCTATCTAAAGTCAGAGTGGTTTGAATCCAAATTGTTCTAAATTCATTTGTTAACAATACATCACCATTCACCATTTCTATACTTCTTTTGTAAAAGTAAAAATGACTTACCATGTAAATATCTATTATTAGTTCCATCAAAGCCATTAAATATGAATTCCTCACTAAGTGAACACATTGGAATATACAATGTATTATTAAGTGAACCTTAAGGACTATCCACAAAATCTACATTAGATGCAAAGAGAAAGTATCTGGATGACACAAATTGCTATCATGTAGAGAAGCAACTGAAACATGCACACCCATACTCCTACACTCTTCATAAGATGAAACAAAGACACTTATACTGAAGGATATAATACTTGTATAAGAGGTAGTAAATACATCTCCTTTAAAGAGTATATTTGAATCTATCATTAAATTTAGATCACATATAAGAATAGAAAATAAGAACTCGTTAGATTTAAAAATAAAATAATAAAATCAAATCTCAAGGCCAAACCCAAAGGGCGTAGAAAATGTTATTTTTCACAATATATATAGAGGGCTAAAAAAAAACCCCTCCCAAATGAATGTAAACTAACACTCACACACTTGTGTGCATGCAATGGTGAGCTGATAGGAGATGTCACTTTTCCATTAAAAAATGTTGAAAATATCTAGAGCACGAAAATAACCATTTTCCTTGCACTAGGATTTCCTATGAGGTAACCCATCCCAATACTACTCCAACTTGAGTGCGCTTAACTAAAAAGTCTCCTCCATGGTTAAGACCACTCTAGTTGCAACTTTGATGCAAAGGTCACATCAGTAGACTAGGATAAAGAACCAATCTCCCACAACTCTTCACAAATTAGTTCTATGCAATAACCAATCCTTCCAACCTTTGAATATGGTAGATAAAAATTAGTTAGGGATGTCTAAGCCCCTCTCCAATCTAGACCCCACTCTTAGAGTCATTCTCTAACTTCTCCAATTTAAGGCCTTATGGACACTTTCCCTATTTTGGGCCAAATAAGAGAAATCTTCACCAGAGGTGTTACTTAACCAATCTAAGGATTGGAACACCTTATTTATCTCACAAAAATAGAGAATAAATCACTATATTGTCCTCCCAACTTCCACAGATCTCCAATCACAACTTCACCTACAAATCCTAGTAGGTCTTCAAAATTGCTTCCGGGTATGCAATCCTTGACCCTTGAAGATTCTAGAAGAACTAAGACCAGATTTGGATACCCTTCTAGGTGTTTCAAATTTCCCCAATTCCACAAACCCCAAACTTACTCTGACAACGCTTAGCCCACACTAGGTACACATGCCTAATTGGCCAAATTAGCCCTGGTTTACACTAGAGGTGGTTAAGGATGGGTGCATAAAACCAATTAAGTGTTTTAGGAACCTTCAATACCCTTCAAACACTCCAAATCCACTCAAAAAATATTCACTTCAATTGGTTCATCGGACTGCACACCCTTTCTTCCAACTGTCTGACTGAACACATTGAGATGTTCAGTCTAGGGCTTGGTGCAAGAACCCTTTGCTGACCAGTTCCTATTGAATGCTTTTGGAATCATACATAATATACATCTAACTTGTATTCCCCAAATAATTAAGGGTTTCCACTTGAGGAATGGAAAGTTAGACCCCCATTTGTGAGGCAGGCCTGGTGAAATCCTCTTTCCTGACTGTCTCCACAAATTGGGTGATAAATCTACCTACACAAACCCAAATGAGATAAAACCACTTGCATAAAAATAAAAATTCATGAAGGTTTACAACCATGTTAGTTACAGTTATCAATTCTTCCACACACATTTGTACACAATCATATTTACACAAGAAAATGGTGGATTCTTATTTAAATTGCATCCAAAATTTGGTTTTTTGGTTCTAACCTCTTGAAGAGGTCTTGGAATGATTAAATACAACCAAAAAATGGGTTCCAACTAGTCCCTTAATAGTTGTGACTATTGGCAACCAAATTTTAACTTCTCAAGCAACTTTTGAAAAGTTGTTCGAGCAAGTTTTGCAACTTTTTGTTGCAACTTTTGGAAAATTGACACATTGATCACCAAATGACTCACAAGATGATCATAAACAATGATCCAAGTCATATATGTTGGAGATTTTCCAGCAAGCCAGTACTGACTGTATGTTTGTCATTGATGAAAACATATGGTAAGTAGCATGCATGGAAGACTTATGCAGTAAGCTTTTAGTATATGTAGCT
This sequence comes from Chamaecyparis obtusa, assembly GCA_027943335.1. Taxonomy (NCBI): domain Eukaryota; kingdom Viridiplantae; phylum Streptophyta; class Pinopsida; order Cupressales; family Cupressaceae; genus Chamaecyparis; species Chamaecyparis obtusa. The sequence goes on from BSBK01001033.1 coordinate 1,821,049, forward strand.
TGGACATGTTATCTGAATGATATCATGGATGCATAGGTTAATTATTGGTATAGATAATTATGTAGTAGCTTGTGTCAGCAGTGTTCTTGACATAGTTACAAACAATGTTCTGTGAGTGAATGTTCGTACAATCATCATGGAGCCTTGCACATTTGGATATGTGATGGAGACATATTAGTAATGTTACATTCATGGACACAGAGTTTGATAATCAGTAGAAGAGAAGTTATGCAACCGCTATTCAGCAGTAGCAGTTTCCTGTGTTTATTTAGAAGAGCTGACACATATTATATTGGTTCAAGAGTTGCACTTATCATTTTGATATGCACCCTTGGATTAGGGATTGGAGAAGAGTTAAGAATGTTTGGTTAAGAACTCATAATGTAATTCACCTTGTGGAGAAAGTTTCAGTTAATTTGGTAGAGCCGATAGTGTGTAGCATGTGTCTACATTTATTAATATTGGACAGGTCCTAGATTGTGTTGTGTGCTTAGTAGAGCTGACAAAAGTATTATTGGAATGTGTTATGGTTTCTCTAATGTGATTTCAAGGTGGTTCTAACAGATCAAATTGATTATATCATTTGGAGGAAAGATATTTATAGGCAGTCATTTATGATTGCTAAGGCATGGTTGAGAGTTGAATGTGGAGAGTAGAGCAGAGTGTGTGAAGTGTTGAGCCATCAGTAGAAGGTCTATGTGACGAAGTAAAGAGTTTATGCTATACATTGGAACTGATCCAGATAGTAGGTCAAAGCATAGCTCACCAAGATCCAGATATAGTGTGTATCTGTTATTGAGAAGGTTGTAGCCTTCACCCCTTTGAGAAGTGTGCTCTCAGATAGTGCGTACTCTCCCCTAAAACGGTTAATTGTAAAAGAGTCCTAACAGGGTCCGACCCTTGACCAGGTCACTATACTAAACGCATTGTAAAGACAACTCCTAACAGGGTTAAGGATAAGATTGGTCACTTGGCTCTAATACCAATTTTTAGGAATAGTCCCAAGCTTGGTCAATTTCTATTTAAATGCTTTTCATGTAATAAGATTGGCCACTTTGCATCTAAGTGTCCTACAAGAGCTAAAAATGTCAAAAATGAGTACAAGCCTAAGTATTCAAAGGAATGCTACTATTCTAGAGATGGATTATCAGATGATGATTCAGTTGAAGATGAAATTGGATTCATTGCTATTATAGAGAAAATGAATAATGAAAAAGATCATGAAGATGAGAAAAAGGAAGAAAACTTAGCATTAATTTCACAATAAGACATAAGGACAGATTGGATCATAGATAGTGGTTGTTCACATCACATGACAGGTTATAAAGATAGGTTTGATCATCTAGACAAATACAATGGTGTCATGGTTAGATTTGGAGATAATACTCCCAAACCTATCATTGGAAGAGGAGCTATCACATTGGATGGAAAGAACAAAAATGATAATGTTCTCTATGTAGATGGTTTGAAACATAGCCTTCTTAGTGTTGGGAAGTTACTTGAAAAAGGTTATCAGCTGGAGTTCAAAGAAAAAAAATGCATCATTAACAACATGGATGGTGTTATGATTGCATCAGGTTCAAAGGCTAAAGGTAATTTTTTCCAACTTAATTCAGAGGCAAGTTGTTTTGTTGCTAAAGTTGATGACAGTTGGCTATGGCATAAAAGACTATGTCATATCAATTTTGATAACATAGTAAAGATAAGTAATGAGAAAGCAGTTAGAGACCTACCTGGCATAGTAAAGTCAGTTGATACTATCTGCAGGGAATGTGTAATGGGAAAGCATGTGAGGAATTCATTCAGGAGCAAGCATAATTCAGCAGAGAACAAGCTGGATCTGATTCATACAGGCCTATGTGGACCAACTCAAACAAGATCATACTATGGTGAAAGTTATTTCATTTTTTTTGTTGATGATTATACTAGAATGATGTGGGTTGCGTTCTTGAAAGATAATTCAGAAGCTTTTGAGAAGTTCAAAATATTCAAAGCTAAGGTTGAGAATGAATCTGGACTAAAGATAAAGTGTCTAAGATTGGATAGAGGAGGAGAATTCACCTATGACAGATTCTATGAGTACTGCAAAGAACATGACATAAAAAATAGTTGAGTGTACCTAGAACCCCTTAGCAAAATGGGATTGCAGAGAGAAGGAATAGGATCATACTTGATACAACGCGCACCATCATGATTGAAGGAAAAGTTGCACACACCTATTGGAGAGATGCGGTCAATACATCAGTCTATACAATCAATAGAATACAATTAAGACCTGGTGCGAACAAAACACCTTATGAGCTATGGTTTGGTAATGTTCCCATAGTAAAATACTTTAGAATCTTTGGAAGAAAGTGCTACATCAAGAGGGATGAAGCAATAAGCAAGTTTGATGCAAGAAGTGATGAAGGTATTTTCCTTGGTTATTCTACTAAAAGCAAAGTTTATAGATGTTTTAATTTGAGATTAAAGAAGATCATTGAAAGTGCTCATGTTAAGATTGATGAAAAGTTTATGGTTCAAGAAAGATATCATGATTATTCATTTATGATTGAAGAAGAACCCTGACCTTCTACTAGTGAAGCAATTGTTGAAGAGATGTTTGATAGTATTGATGTATTATTCAATGACCCTGACACAAGTAAAGAAGAAACTTAGAAAGAAGATGAGTCAATATCACCTAAATTTCCAAAGTATACATCTAGATATCACTCTAAGGATGACATCATTGGAGATCAGAGCAGGAAAGTCACAACAAGATCAAAAGCAAAGAATTCAGCAAGCAATGAAGCAGTATGTTTACTATCTTAGATTGAACCTTTAAGTGTTGAAGATGCATGTAATGATTCAGATTGGCATGATGCTATGAAAGAAGAACTAGATCAGATTATCAAGAATGATACTTGGGAACTGGTCCCAAGACCTAGTGACAATAATGTGATTGGAACAAAGTGGATATTCAAAAACAAGATGAATGAAGATGGTCTAGTAGTAAGGAACAAAGCAAGGTTAGTATGTAAGGGATATGCGCAAAGAGAAGGTATTGATTATTCAGACACTTTTGCACTAGTGAGCAGATTAGAAGCTATTAAGTTATTTTTAGCTTTTGCAACATTAAAAAACTTCAAAGTTTATCAGATGGATGTTAAGTCAGCATTCTTGAATGGAGAGCTAAAAGGAGAAGTATACATTGAGCAGCGAGAAGGATTCACCTTATCAGTTAAACCTGATATGGTATGTAGATTGAAGAAAGCCCTCTATGGAATTAAGCAAGCCCCTAGAGCATGGTATGAGAAACTTGATGGATATCTAACAAAAAATGGATTCAAGAAAGGAGTAGCAGATTGTAATATATTCATAAGAGAGACATCTGAAGGTCTACTACTTACAGCTATATTTGTTGATGACATTATCTTTGGGGGTAATGACAAACTTAGTGCAGTATTTGCTAAGGAGATGTAGAGTGAGTTTGAGATGAGGATGATTGGACCTATCAAATAATTCTTGGGATTAAATGTGCAGAAGACAAAAAAATGTATTTTCATTAATCAGTCCAAATATGTGAAAGATATATTAAAGAAGTTCAAGATGGATGATTGCAAGCCAGTGGGTACACCTTTGATAACTGGATGCAAGCTTACAAAAGAAGATGATTCTCTAGCAGTAGATACAACATTATACAAGTCTATGATTGGTAAACTCATATATCTTACTCAAACTAGACTAGCCATTTCTAATGCAGTTGCTATTGTTGGAAGATTTGCAGCAGAGCCTAAACAAAGTCACCTCATGGCCATAAAAAGAATATTTAGATATTTGCAGGGCACTATAGATTATGGTCTATGGTATCCTAACTCAGAGAATGTTGAGCTTCATGTTTATACAAATGCTGATTGGGCATGATGCATTGATGATAGAAAGAGTACATCAAGTGGAGCAGTGTTTCTTGGTGACAGACTTGTCACTTGGACAAGCAAGAAGCAAAATTGTATTTCTTAGTAAAAAACAAAATCGGAGTATTTTGCAGTAGCCATGAAATATTCTACAATTATTTGGATCAAGAAAATTATAAAGGACTTTGATATTCAGATTGATTATCCTATTGTTATTCATTGTGATAACACTAGCACTATCAACATGTCAAATAATTCTGTGATGCATGCAAAGACAAAGAACATAGAGATCAAGTATCACTTCCTTAGAGAGAAAGTGGCAGAGAAATAAGTCAAGTTGGACTATGTGAGTACTAAAGATCAATTGGTAGACATATTCATAAATCATTTGCCAAAGGATACTTTTGAGTATCTCAGGGAGAAGCTGGGAGTGTTAGAGTAATAGATATATTTGACTTTATAATTAAATCATTTCGATTTAATTACTTAAGTCCTCTATTATTCTTTTTCACTTAAGCTATCTCTTTTAGGTGCATAATAATTAATATTTCTATTAATTATTATTGCACAACCTAGTTTTTTGTGGCTTTAGGGTTTCTGTTCTTATAAGCCGCTTTTGTAATTTTTTCCTTCATTCTCTCTTAATACAGTTTGAGCTCTAACATTTTGAGCACAAGAGGGTTTTGCTTTTTCCATATTTTTGCTTCATTCTTTGTGACAGGTTTATTGCATGCAGCTGGATCTTGGAGTTGAATCTGATATTTCATCAGTTTCTACATGGTATCAGAGCCTTGCTACTGCAGCTTGTTCAAAGTTTACTGAAGCTGTGGATCCAAGCCTTTCTTTCTGGGGTTTTTTCAGTTGTTTTTTATTAGATTTGGGGGGCTACTTTTTTTTGGAGCACTTTGGGTAAAAACCAACCTCACGGTTGCATCCAGAAGGCCCAAAAACCCCTATTTCCATATAAACTTCGACCTATTTGGCATCCGGGATATCTGAGAAATTTTTTTTGCCCTATTAGGGCCGTACGACACGATTTTCAAAAAAAATATTAAAATTTTTTTGAAAAACGCCATTTTTTTTAGCGCTCCGGAGCGCGCCGCCAACTCCCCGCCGCTGCGCCACCCAGGCGCCACCGGAGCTCGGCCCCTGCGCCACCGCGCCGCCCGCGGACCGCCCCGCCTCCTCCCGGCCCGGCCGCTGCCCCAGCTCCGCCCGGCCGCCGCTGCCCCGCCCGGCCGCCGCCGCCGCTCCGCCCGGCCGCCGCCGCCGCTCCGCCCGGCCACTGCAGCAGGTGACGTCACCTGCTGACGTCACCTTCTTTTTCCGGCGCCGTGAAATTTTTCTGGCGATTTTCAAAATTTTCCGACCGTACGGTTATGACGTCATGCTGACGTCAGCGACGGCCCAGTGACGGTCATACGGCCGTCAAATTTTTTGCCGTCCCTGGTTTTTTCCAGAGAGCTTACATTTGGGGGTACTTGGGCATTTTTGCTCCTACAGGGTTCATACGGACTCGAAAATTGACATATGTTATATCACCGGAAAGGTCTTTCCGAGACGGACGCAATGATGCTGGTTTGGTTTGCTGATTCAGCCATTTGAGCTTTTTTTTTAGCGTCAAAGTCAAGGCTTCTCCTTTCCTCCTTCTCTGCATCTGGAGTCCAGGTTTTCTCCTCATTCTTTGTGCTTTCAGTTATTTGCTGTACGGGGGTTTGTTTTATACATTGTGGGGGGGGTGTTTTTCATTTCTGTAATTTACTTCAGAAAAGACCTTTCTACTCTTGTCTTCTTCTTCTCTCAATGTCGGACCCCTCTGTGGCCCGGCTGACACCGCACAATTACCATACATGGAAAGCACACATGACTAGGCTGCTCATGTCACATGGCTTATGGTCATGTCTGGATGAACACCAACCTGTTCTGCAGCGTCCCTTTAAAATTCTTCAGCACAGGAACAAAATGGATGAAGCCATGGGTTTGATTGCACTGAACATCTCTGACAGTCTCTTATTTCACCTGGAAGGTTTGACCACTCCTAGGGCTATTTGGAGCAAGTTTTCAACCTTGTTTGGTACAGTCAACGAATTCCGGAAGCTTCAGCTTGATGCAGAGTTGACCTCTTTGACTCCTTCTGATTTCCCCACTATAGAGGACTTCTTGATGAAGTTCAAGTCTTTGCGTACAGTTTTGCAGGGATGTGGAAAAATCAAGACAGATGATGAGTGTATCTATTTGATACTCTCAAAGTTGCGAGGACAGTACCAGATCTTTTCTTCCACTTTCTACTCCACCATGGATGCTTTGGGTACCAGACATGTTATGCCCTCTTTTGAGACTTTCTGTGACAGGTTGACTCGTGAGCAGTCCAAGATCACTCAGATGGATTCACTTGCAGGTTCACAGTCACAGGCATTGCTTGCCAAGACACTTCAGGATTCTCAGAAGCAGAAACTGAAGTAGATATCTGATTCCTCTTCTCATCACTCTACTGGCCCACCATCTTCTTCTAAGAAGGAGAAACAGAAGACTGAGAGCCCTTCATGTTCCTATTGTCAGAAGGGAACACATGATGAGTCACTTTGCTATCAGAAGAAGTTTGATGGTTACGAGAAACAGATAGCGGATTTGCAAGCTCTTCTTCAGCAGAGCAATCTTTCCTCTCCATCCTCTTCTAGCTCACAGGGGTCTGCTTATCAGTCTTCCTCTATCTATTCTACAGCTGGACAGGATCTTGGAAAGGGTCATGCATTACGGGCTTCTGTTGCATCCCCTTCACAAGTCCCTTGGATACTGGATTCAGGTGCTTCTCACCATATGGCATCTTCTCGGGAGATCTTCTCTTCTTTTGAGGCTTCTCCTATTTCCCATATTATCATTGGGAATAACACTGTTATGACTGTCTGTGGGAAAGGCACTGTATGCATTCAGGATGGCACATTCAATGATGTGTTGTATGTTCCATCTCTGTCTTCAAACCTTCTCTCAATTTTTTAGATTACTCACAGTGGGTCAGGGAAGACAATTGAGTTCACTCCAGATTCAGTCTTCATCCGAGATAGTATGATAGGAAGTATTGTTGCTACAGGGACAGTTGATCATTCCACCCGTCTCTACTCCTTCTCACACTTTGGTCCACCTTTGCCAGAGCACGACTCTCCTACTTTGAGAGAGCATCATGTGGTACAGTCAGGTCGTTTGAACCTTTGTGTGGTTCCTGAGACTACTGTTATGACTGCCATGCCACCACCTGTTGAGCTTTTTTCTGTTCAGCCGGATTCTTCTTCAGCACTGCTTGATCCTCCAGCTCCATTCATCGAGCCACCAGGTGCAGTTGTTGAGGATTCTTCAGAGGACACTCATCTCCTCTCTCATGACAGTGTCAGCACACCTGTCATACCACTTGCATTGGGGATTCCCTTTCAGGATCCTCGTGTCTTCTCATTTGAGCATCAGCTCGGCCTTCCAGTGACACCTCATCCTTCGAGGTCACCTCTTCAGCACCCACTGACCTTCACTCCTCTGCATTGGAGTCACAGTGGTTTGCTCATTGCTCCAGGGGTTCTTTCATTCTGGGGGGCTCTGGAGCCTCGACCCTCTCTCTCGGGGGGGGTTGGCAGCACGCATTGTACTTATGCCTTTGAGAGAGTCTCTTGAAGTCATTCCTTCTTGTCTTTGCTTGCTTTTTCATCTCTTTTTGGAGAGGAGTTTTTCCCACTGGGTTTTCTCCTTTACTCCGGTTTATAGAGATTTCCTTGTACTGGGTACCTGATCAGGCCTTGTTGCCGGGACCCATTTTTTTTGCTTTCTTAGCTGTGCTAGGTTAGCTTCCTCCTGAGCTACGCTTAAGGGGGGGTGATAGAGTAATAGATATATTTGACTTTATAATTAAATCATTTCGATTTAATTACTTAAGTCCTCTATTATTCTTTTTCACTTAAGCTATCTCTTTTAGGTGCATAATAATTAATATTTCTATTAATTATTATTGCACAACCTAGTTTTTTGTGGCTTTAGGGTTTCTGTTCTTATAAGCCGCTTTTGTAATTTTTTCCTTCATTCTCTCTTAATACAGTTTGAGCTCTAACATTTTGAGCACAAGAGGGTTTTGCTTTTTCCATATTTTTGCTTCATTCTTTGTGACAGGTTTATTGCATGCAGCTGGATCTTGGAGTTGAATCTGATATTTCATCAGTTTCTACAGGGAGTAATTCCCTTCCCTAATTCTTCTTAGAAGAAAGAAGAAAGAGCATCAATCCTTAGGGACTGGTGGATGGTTGACTACTCTACTTCAGGAGTAGTATCGGTGCTTTAAATGATTGGTGCCCTTTGCCATTGGTGTCAAAGGGGGAGTAATATATAGTCATGAAAAACATAAGTGAAGAAGGAGTTATATACTAAGGGGGAGTAGTATTCAATCATGAAAGCAGTTCAGTTTAGAAAATGGAGAATGTTGAAGAATATTACAATAGATGGAGGATTCATCCTTGGGGGAGTTTTGATGAGGAAATGGAGAATGTTATAAAAAAGAATTGTTCACTTGGATTGGTGGTGTTTTTCATTCCATATGTTGCCATCAATGCCAAAGGGGGAGATTGCTGGAGATTTTCCAGCAAGCCAGTACTGACTGTATGTTTGTCATTGATGACAACATATGGTAAGTAGCATGTGTGGAAGACTTATGCAGTAAGCTTTCAATATATGTAGCATGGACATGTTATCAGCATGATATCATGGATGCAGAGGATAATTATTAGTACAGACAGTTATGTAGCAGCTTGTGTCAGCAGTGTTCCTAACATAGTTATAAACAGTGTTCTGTGAGTGAATGTTCACACAGTCATCATGGAGCCTTGGCATTTGGATATGTGATGGAGACATATTAGTAATGTTACATTCATGGATATAGAGTCTGATGATTAGTGGAAGAGAATTTATGCAGTCACTATTCACTAGTAGCAGTTTCCTGTGTTTATTCAGAAGAGCTGACAAAGATTATATTGGTTCAGGAGTTGCGCTTATCATTTTGATATGTGACCTTGGATTAGGGATTGGAGAAGAGTTAAGAACACATAATGTAATTTGGTAGAGCTGACAGTGTGTAGCGTGCATCTACATTTATTAATATTAGATAAGTCCCAGATTGTGTTGCGTGCTTAGTAGAGCCGACAAAAGTATTGTTGGAATGTGTTATGGTTTCTCTAATGTGATTTCAAGGTGGTTCTAATAGGATGACTTGATTATATCATTTGGAAGAAAGATATTTATAGGCAGTCATTTATGATTGCTAAGGCATGGTTGAGAGTTGAATGTGGAGAGCAGAGCAGAGTGTGCGAAGTGTTGAGCCATTAGTAGAAGGTCTATGTGACCAAGTAAAGAGTTTATGCTATACATTGGAACTAATCTAGATAATAGGTCAAAGCGTAGTTCACCAAGATCCAAATATAGTGTGTATCTATTATTTAGAAGGTTGTAGCCTTCACCCCTTTGAGAAGTGTGCTCTCAGACAATGCTTCCTCACCCCTAACATGGTTAATTGTAAAAGAGTCCTAACAGGGTCTGACCCTTGACCAGGTCATTGTACTAAATGCATTGTAAAGACAAATCCTAACAGGGTTAAGGATCTTCTAACAAAGATCATAATACTCTAGTATAGATTATTAGTGGGTGTCAATTCCCATCAGGGTTTTTACCTATTTGGGTTTCCCCGTAACCAAAATATTGGTGTTGTGTTCAAGTGTTATTTCATTTTGTTTATGCTTATGTTTAAGTATACTTAATTGGATAATTAATTGAAACTTGTAGATAACTGATTCACCCCCCCCGCCCCTCTCAGTTATCTCTTGGGACTATTCCTAACAATATACCCCCTAAATGATTGAAAAAAATCAAAATCCTTCTTAAAACATCATAAACACTTAAAATCTCTATCTCATCTATCCCTAAGAAACTTATAATCCAAGTGGACTAAGGCATTCTAAGGCTTATAGACATGCCAATGGGATCCTTGACCACACAAATGGATTCAAACATGTAAGGGATGATCTCTAGGATCCATAAAAAAAAAAAAAAAACATAAGCAACATCCTGGATGATACCATGGGTGCCCTGCACCATGCTCCTCAGGACAAAAGAAATCAAGTCCCTTGAGTTGGCAAGTCCGCTAGAGGAAATCTAGTCTTCTCAATGGCTTCAGGTGTCAACCATGTAGCATCTTCCAATGGTTTAGTCTTCCATTTTACCAAGTACTCGTAGTATGTATTCCTTCTAGTCTTTTTGGACACCCTTTTCTCCAAGATGCATTCAATCTCCAGAGGGGATGACTTAGGAAGATCCTTCAACAAATCCTCCTGTTGAGAGCTTGATTCACTTGCAACAACATCATTATCTACAATACCCTTATAAGCATACGAGTCAATGACATTAAAAATAGGAGACAAGTGGATGTGAGTAGGGAGATCAATATGGTAAGCATTGGAACCACACTTCTTAAGGATCTTATAAGGTCCAATCTTCTTCACCATCAACTTAGTGTACCTCTCCTTAGGAATCCTTTCTTTCTTCAGGTGGACCATGACCAAGTCACCAACTTGGAAATGTAACTCCTTCCTCCTCTTGTCTTCATGTTCCTTATACTTAGCAGTGGTGTGTTGTAACTTTGATTTGGCCTGCTCCTGAATATCTTTCATGACAGTCACAAAATCTTCTCCCAAACCACTAGGCTTCTCCAAATCACTGAAATCTCTCAATTCTAAAATACCCCTGGGATGAACACCATAAATAATTTGGAAAGGAGTTCTCACTATGCTCCTGTTAACTGAATCATTATAAGAGAACTCTACTTGGGCTAGAATGGAATCCCAACTAGAACCATGTTCTTGGTTGAGACACCTCAACAAGTTACCAAGAGATTTGTTAATTACCTAAGTTTTCCCATTAGATTGAGGGTGGTATGCTGAATAAAAATACACATTGGTACCCAATTTCTTCCACAGTGTCCTCCAAAAGTGGCCCAAGAATCTAGGATATCTATTTGAGATGATGGGCCTTAGAAAACCATGCAACCTAACCACTTCCATGAAAAACAACCCTACAACATGAGAGGCATCATATGTTGTCCTACATGGAACAAAATGAGCCATTTTAGAGAACCTATCCACAATCACAAAAATACTATCATAACCAGCCTTAGTTTTGGGAAGTCCAAGGACAAAATCCATGCTAATGGAGTCCCATGGCTTAGATGGAATAGGTAATGGAGTATAGAGTCTGGAATTTGAGGTGTGACCCTTGGATCTCTGGAAAACCAAACATTTTTCCACAAATCTCCTGACATCAATCTACAATCGGGGCCAAAAGTAGAATCTCCTAACTGACTCCAAGATCTTATCCACCCCAAAATGCCCTGCTAGACTTCCACAATGTTTCTCTTTAGTAATATTTTCTCTCATGGAACCCTTTGGAACACAAAGTAACCCTCCTTCAAACAAAAGACCATCTTGGATAAAAAATTTAGGAAATTCAGTATGATACCTTGCAGTCATGTCCACACAAATTTGATAAATGTCTTTGAAGTCCTCATCCTCTGCATACATGTCCTTCTTGGCTGCTATTCTTGTACTTTCCAATTGCATAGCTTGAATTGTGAGGTTCCTCCTACTTAGGGCATATGCAACCTTATTCACAACATCTTTTTTATGCTTTGTAGTCAAAGTGTAAGATTGAAATAATTCCATCCATTTGACATGCCTATGATTAAGTTTCTCTTGCCTATTAAGAAAACTAAGTGCATGGTTATATGTGAAAATAATAAACTCCTTAGGCAATAGGTAGTGCCTCCATTTTCTCAAGGACTGAGCCGCGACATAGAGTTCAAGGTTATAAGTGGATTATTTTTGCTTGGCCTCATTCAATTTTTCACTAAAGAAGGCTACTAGCCTCCCTTCTTGGCTAAGGACCCCTCCAATAGCTTTATTTCTTTCTTCAAACTCTACCGCAAAAGCCTTATGAAAATTAGGCAGAATTAGGACCGGTTGCTCTGAGATCTTCTTCTTTAAAACTTCAAAGGATTCATTGGCCTCCTTGGTCCATACAAAAACACACTTTCTACCACCATTAATTGTGTTTATTATAGGAGTACAAATGCCACTAAAATTATTGATAAACTTCCTATAGAAACTACACAAACCATGAAAACTCTTTACCTCTATTGCTAAAGTAGGTGGTGGCCAGTTGAGGATAGCCTCTACCTTGGTTGGATCCATCTTCAAACTGCCCTTAGATATCACAAACCCCAAAAAGAAAAGCCCATCCTGCAAGAATGAACACTTCTCAAGGTTTACCTTTAATCCTTCTTCATGGAGTCTTTTGAGGACCAAATAAAGGTGATGGAGATGCTCCTCTCTATTGCTACTAAAGATCAGTATGTCATCCAAATAAACCACCACAAACTTGTGAAGAAAAGGTTTCAAAACTTCATTCATTAGGCACATGAATGTTCTTGGGTCACTGGACAAGACAAATGGCATAACTACCCACTCAAAAAAATCCTCATTGGTCTTAAATGTTGACTTCCACTCATCCCCCTCTCTGATTCTTATCTCGTGATAGCCACTTTTGAGATCAATTTTGGAATAGAACTTAGCTCCTCCTAAGAAATCCATAAGGTCCTCCATTCTAGGCATTGGGAACCAGTATCTAATAGTAATTCTATTAATAGCTCTAGAATTAGTGCACAATCTCCAAGTGACCTCCTTTTTAGGTGCAAGGACTGCATGGACAACACATGGACTAATACTCTTCCCAATGAATCCATTCTCCAACAATTCTTCGATTTTTCTAGCCACTTCTGCATTTTATTCTGGTGTGAGTTTATAGGAAGCCTTATTAGGTAGGGTAGCCCCTAGTATCAAGTCAATGCAATGACTTATCTCCCTCTTTGGTGGAAGAGACTCATTACTACTATCTACAAAAATACCATTGTATTTGTCTAGCAATTCTGCAACCTCCTTAGAACCAACACTCCTCATGGCTTCTTGACATGACTTCTCATTCCTTTGGTTAGCCTCTTTAGGTATGATTACTATAGAAAATCATGGCACATTATCCTCCTTAAGGACTTTCAAGAACTCCTCCTTTACCATCATGACACTACTAGAAAAGAATTTATCCTTGGGGTCATCATGTAAAGTAGTCATTGTAATGCTTTCCCCATCCTTGGTTATGGTGAACACATTTGTTTTCCCATCATGTTGGGAATTGGTGTCATATTGCCAAGGCCTCCCTAGAAGGAGATGACATGCATCCATGGCTACAACCTCACACATTACCTTGTCCCTATATTCACCTATTTGGAAATCAACCCAAAACTGTTCATTAATGATGGTTTGTTTCTCCTTACTTAGCCAAGACACCTTATATGGACTAGGGTGAGGGATTATTTTTAACCCAAGTTTATTTACCATTTCTAATGAAGCCAAATTCTCAGTAAAGCCAAAGTCTACAATTACCTTGCATACTTTACCCTTGACCTTACATGTAGTTCGGAAGATAGACTTTCTTTGAGGAAGCTCCTTGCTAATTTGCATCAAAAGTGATTTGTAAAACATCAGACATTCCCCATTCTTAGGGTTAGCATGCTTGGAAGAAATGGTATGGTAAGAGGTAGTGCTTTGCAATCCTCTTCTTAGGTTAGCTGTACCCTTCTATCTTCTTTATTGCTTGTACCATTCTTTTCTGGAAATCTGAATGACTGGTGTCCCACTTGATTACAAGAGAAGCATCTGCCAGTGAATAAACTAGGGCCTCTTCCTCTGGATCTGCCTCTATTATTTGGCCTCCTACCTCTAAAGGAACCTCTGCTACTTGCATCAGTCTCTGCTCCCTGACTGCTAGACTCTCCTTGGCTTCTAGGAAAAGTTCCTCTGCCATTGAATCTACCTCTCCCTCTAAAGGTATTTCCTCTTCCTCTACTCTGCTCCCCTTTTCTCTTCTGCTTCTCCTCAATCTTGAGGGCTAATTGGAAGCATTTTTGGACTATGTCCAAGGTAACCAAGGTAATTTCATCTTGTATACTGTATTTAAGGCCATTGATGTACCTTGCAAGCTTTTGTTTTTCAATTTCATACAATTTAGCTTTAAGAGTCAAAGTGTGAAACTCTTGGGTGTAGGAACTCACATCAAGGTCCCTCTGCTTTAAATTTTGCAAATTCTTGTGGAGCATCACCTCATAATCCTCAAGTAAAAACTGCTTCTTCACTTCTGCCTTCATCCTCATCCATGTGGTGATGGTGATCTTACCTTCCTCTATCCTCTCATTTTGGAGGAAATTCCATGAATTCAAGGTTGGTCCTTTACCCTTAGATTTGTAGGCACCTCCTCACACTCAAAATGATTCTCAAGGGCTTCTATCCAGTCTATACATTCTTTTGGTTCCAACTTTCCATGGAACATGGCTAGATCCACTTTATCTTTCTTCCCTATCCTCTCTAGGACTGCAAGCATGGCTCTCTGATCTTCTGGTAGGCTATCTTGTCTAGAATAGCTCTCCTCCTCTTCAACTTCTTCTTTTGACTCCTCATTCTGTCCCCTTCTTACTTGTCCTTTCAATTTTTCCAATTCCCTCTTCATAGCCCTATTCTCTTCTTTGAATGCTCTACTCTCAGCCATTTGTTCCTTCACTATCTTGGCCAACTCAACATTGGTTATCCTCACAGGAATCTCTCTATCCCATTCTTCTCCTTCAGACATTTTTTCTTCTTCTATCCTTCCCAAATAGAGTCTTGGTGGCTCTAATACCACTTGACACAGACGTCACAATGGTAGACTAGGACAAAGGACCAATCTCCCACAACTCTTTGCAAATTGGTTCTATGAAATAACTAATCCTTCCAACCTTTGAATATGGTAGATAAAAACCAGTTAGGGATGTCTAAGCCCCTCTCCAAAATATACCCCACTCTTAGAGTCATTCTCTAACTTCTCCAATTTAAGGCCTTGGGGACACTTTCCCTATTTTGGGCCAAATAAGAGAAATCTTCACCAGAGGTGTTACTTAGCCAATCTAAGGATTGGAACACCTTATTTATCTCACAAAAATAGAGAATCAATCACTATATTGTCCTCCCAACTTCCACAAATCTTCAATCACAACTTCACTTACAAATCCTAGTAAGTCTTCAAACTTTCTTCCAGGTATGCAATCCTTGACCCCTGAAGAGTCCAGAAGAACTAAGACCAGATTTAGATACCCTTTTGGGTGTTTCAAAGTTCCCCAAGTCCACGAGCCTTGACCTTACTCCGGAAACACTTAACCCACACTAGGTACACATGCCTAATTGGCCAAATTAACCTTGGTTTACACTAGAGGTGGTTAAGGATGGGTGCATAAGACCAATGTAGTGTTTTAGGAGCCTTCAATACCCTTCAAACACTCCAAATCCACTCACAAACTGATCACTTCAATCGGATCATTGGACTGCACACCCTCTCTTCCAACTATCAGACTGAACACATTGAGATGTTCAATCTAGGGCTTGGTGCAAAAACCCTTTGCCGACCAGTTCCTATTGAATGCTTTTGGAATCATACATAATATACATCTAACTTTAATTCCCCAAATAATTAAAGGTTTCCACCAAAGGAATGGCAAGTTAGACCCCCATTTGTGAGGCAGGCCTGGTGAAACCCTCTTTCCTGACTGTCTCCACAAATCAGGTGATAACTCTACCTACAAAAACCCAAATGAGATAAAACCACTTGCATCAAAACAAAGATTCATGAAGGTTTACAACCATGTCAGTTACAATTATCAATTCTTCCGTACACAATCATATTTGCACAAGAAAATAGTAGATTCTTATTCAAATTGCATCCAAAATTTGGTTTTTCAGTTCTAACCTCTTGCAGAGGTCTTGGAATGATTAAATACATCCAAAAAATGGGTTCCAATCAGTCCCTTAATAGTTGTGACCATTGGCAAACACATTTGAACTTCTCGAGCAACTTTTGAAAAGTTGCTCGAGCAAGTTTTGCAACTTTTTGTTGCAACTTTTGTAAAATTGACAAATTGCTCACCAAATGACTCACAAGGTCATCATGAACAATGATCCAAGTCATATACCCCCTAAATGATTGAAAAACATCAAAACCCTGCTTAAAACATCATAAACACTTAAAATCTCTATCTCATCTATCCCTAAGAAACTTATAATCCAAGTGGACTAAGTCATTCCAAGGCTTATAGACATGCCAATGGGATGCTTGACCACACAAATGGATTCAAACATGGACGGGATGATCTCTAGGATCCATCCACCTTATTACATAAGAAAAACAAACAAAAACATAAGCAACATCCTGAATGATGCCTTGGGTGCCCTGCACCAAACCCCACTTGCAAAACCTTTAGCAAGTGTTGTACCTTATTAACCTTTCATTAGAAAACCCATTTATTTCACCAATTGATAAGTAGGATATACTTTCCACAAGTCAAATTATGATATTTCTATTAGGATTCAATTGTGTAATTTTTTGATTCAAACGCAGTGGCCCATGTTTCATGAGTAGTGGTTCAGAAGAACCCATCTCTCATGATAATGAATGGAACACTTCACACTCATTGCATCTAGGTGATGCTCATAAAGGTGAAGCACTCACACTTTTTGAGAGGTCACCCATTCTAGTACTAATCCAACTCGAGAATGCTTAACTACATAGTTTCCTCAATGGTTAAGCCCACTCTACTTGTAACCCTATTTGAAAAACTTTCAACAAGTGGTGTGCCTTATGAATTATTCATTAGAAAGCCCCTTTAGCTCACTAATTGATAAGTAGGAGATATTTTCCATAATAAGTCAAATTATGATATTGCTATCAGGATTCAATTGTGTAGCTTTTTGAGTCAATCTCATTGATCCATGTTTCATGAGTAGTGGTTCACAAGAACCCATCTCTCATGAGAATGAATGGAACTCTTAGCACTCATTGCATCTAGGTGATGGTCACAGAGGTGAAGCGTAGGGACTTCTTGGGAGGTCACCTATCCTAGTACTACTCCAACTTGAGTGCACATAACTACATAGTTTTATCCATGGTTAAGCCCACTCTACTTGCAATCCCATTTGAAAAACCTTCAACAAGTGTTGTGCCTTATGAACCATTCATTAGAAAGCCTCTTGAGCATTGCCTAGATGCAATGAGTTCTAAGTGTTCCATTCGTTCTCGTGAGAGATGGATTCTTATGAACCACTACTCATGAGACATGGGTCAATGAGTTTGACTAAAAAAACTACACAGTTAAATCCTGATAGCAATATCATAATTTGACTTGTGGAAATTATCTCCTACTTATCAATTGGTAAGCTTAAGGGGATTTCTAATGAATGGTTCACAAGGCACAACACTTGCTGAAGGTTTTACAAATGGGGTTGCAAATAGTATGTGCTTAGCCATGGAGGAAACTTCATAGTTAAGCACGCTTGAGCTAGAGTAGAACTAGGATAGGTGACCTCTCGGGAAGTTCCAATGCTTCACCTCTGTGAGCATCGCCTAGATGCAAATAGTGCTTAGTGATCCATTCATTATGATGAGAGATGGGTTGTTGTGAACCACTACCCATGAAACATGGGTTGATGAGTTTGACTCAAAAAACTACGCAGTTGAATCTTGATAGCAATACCATAATTTGACTTGCTATGGAAAATATCTCCTACTTATCAAATGATAGGAAGTGTTAAATGAACTAGGAGCCCTACAACTATTTAAAATAATAATTATATATACAAATACATTATATTATAATGCTTAGATTAAAATTCCATGTTGGATGAAGAGTCAATTGTGATGAGGAAAAGTGTGTGGGAAACCCTTACAATATATATTGTAAACTCATTTTCAATATCACCAACAATCTCATTTTGACTGGATAAAAATGAAAATGGATGATGATATAACAGGTAGTTATAATAATTCATAAAAAGTTAATAATATAGATGGTGTTTGATTAATTGCTTGTTGATGACATATAAGTTTTGTCATCCAAAGATGAAACCTTTCTAGATGCGAAAATAAACATAAAACACTCAATTTCATTAATAGAGGACGATTTCTCACAGAATCAATAGTGAGAGTAATTAGTGTGTCAATCTTTATTGATAATGTGAAAACTAAATTTAATATACCAATTATTGTGTACAATAAAAAAATATTAAATTAAAAATTTTTAGAATATAACATATTTTTAAAACCAATTCAATTTGCTTTAAAATTGAAAATTTAGTATATTTCAAATAAAATATTGTAAAAAAACTCATAATTTAAATAAAAATTAAAGAAATATTTTCTTTAAAGAAATATAAAAATTAAAATTAACAATTACAATATCTTCAAATATTTAAAATAATAAATAAAAAATCATCTTTAACCAATTTCATTAGATTTAAACTTGAAAATTTAATATATTTAAAATAAATATTATAAAATAATCTTTTAATTTAAATAAAAATGAACCAAATATTTTCAAATTTCTACGAAAAAAATCATGTTTCAAATTTTAAAATAATAAACAAAAAATCATCTTTTGTTTTAATTTAGAGAATACAAAAAATATAAATAAAATAATTTTTAAAAATAATTTTAAAAAAAACATCTTATATATTAATTAAGAGAATATAAATAAAATAAATTGGAAATAGGACAAAATAAATTAGATATAGAGATAATAGTAAACAAAATTTTAAACAAATGAAAAACAAATAGATAAGAAGATAACATCTAATCTAAAAGTATGATCATAAAAAAAATAGTCAAATGCAAAAAAAAATTAAAATTAAAATTAAAATTCAGGAAGCTCCCACAAATAATCTATAGACTAAATTAATCAAATATTAAAAATCCATATTTAATAGATGTTTGATTGATGGTTGTATTGTATATATATATATAGTCTTGATCCTTAGACTATAAACCTTTACCCAGCTTTCAAATACATGACAAAAGAAATGTGTATCGTTGTCACCGAGCAGCCCTAATCTATACCAGTGCGGCCCTAATCCTGAAATAGCGACCTTGTGTTTACAGATCTATCCGCCTATGAATGTTTGGACTGAGTGCTTGCTAAAATGCACCAATTGAGTCGGCTCTCAAGAGGAAGAAACCATGCTTTGGCTTTGATTACAATCATGCTCTATTAGACCGATTCAATGGTGTTCCAAATGTTCAAAGATATGCCAAAGCAATACATACTAGGGTGATGTAAAATGCAATGCTAAATGTTTTTATTGCTAAACTATTTGGTTTTATCTTTGCTTAGCCATTTACCCTTCCTTACCTAGGACTACCTTTCATATACACAACCGTAAATGCTCAAATCAAGCCTAAACAGCGTGAATGTCAATAGGGTATAATGGTTGAACGAATGAAGGAATTTTAATAACTATTGCTAGTTCAAATTAATCTGTTTTTTAATTCTTTTTCATATTGGCTTGTTATGAATCTTGAATGAGAAAGTCGTTATTTTATGAAGCCTGGCATTTTGTTATAAATCTTGAATGAGAAAGTCGTAATTTTATGAATAATGGTTGAATGAATGAAGGAATTTTAATAACGATTGCTAGTCCTGGCAAACACTAAATTAATCTGTTTTCGAATTCTTTTTTCTTTTTGGCTCTTTTGTTATGAATCTTGAATGAAAAAGTCATCATTTTATGAAGCCTTACCGATTAGGATCCTAAAGAGTCAACCCAAAAAGACAGGAAAAAGCCAGTTTGATTTTGGGGATTAGACTGCAATCAAGATGTGCACAAATAGAGCCAAATTCTATTGTAACCAGGTGAATGCCCAAAACAAGTTTGAAACAGACAAGGATGCACTTTTCACATCTAGAATATACATTCTCAATGACAAGTATTCCCATACAAATATTGACATCCTTGAATATTCAAGGAACGCCAAACCACATGATACTTTAAAAGGATCCCACTTGCTGAGATTATTTGAGGAATATACATGATTCAGAAAATGTACCATATTTCATCTCTTTGTAGCATCAACTTATAATTAATCCACGGGAACATTCTATAACGAGAAGCCCCCTTGAAAATCTGCTTCGAGGAAACTAGTACAATTTTCTCTTTGGAGGAAGAGAGATCTCAAAAAGCAAAAATAGTAGCAATTTCCAGGCCTACCAACTCTAGAAGCAGACAAAAGCCACATGTCCTGTTTTCTCTGACGATGATCTGTATCATAAGAAAACAAACCCAGAGGATTTGCACTGAACAGAATAAGCATTCTCGGTTTTAGATCCCAGGTCTGAAGGGTATCTGACCGAAGTGATTTGCACTCAATAAGCCACATTGTTGGGATCGGCAGACCACAGCTCAAATGGATCTCTTGTAAGCAACATGAAATCCTACAAATTGATCAATGAACCAAGAAATTTGGTAAGTACTTGCAAACTTATCAAGATTAAATAAATCAAATTGACATTTTAAAAAATCCACCATCGTATCAAGAATCCCATATATCATAAAAATGGAAAGAAAACATCAATCCGTATACCTACTGTTTTTAGGCAGCTTTCATTTGTTGAAATGTCGCAGTTGTTCTACAAAAGTAGATCAGTTTAAATGGCTGTCATAGATAAACTGGATTTTCTAGTAGAGGCATCAAGCTTCAAAAAGATGCTTAAAAAAGACTACCATGAAACTGGAAACCATAAACTTGCGTACCTTGTTCCAAAATGGTATTATAGTTGAACTTGTGTTGTAATATAAGCTAGGTAACCCCCCCTGTCACAGGGGACTAAAAGACAGCTTTAATACCTGTCACAGGGGACTAAAAGACAGCTTTAATATGGGCCGTTGCAGAGATTTGCACTAAAGGAACGCCCTTAGAAAATCACACCACCAAGTCCAGAACATAAAGAGAACAAAAATATGCTAAGTCTCGCTTAAAAGAAAGTGGGAAAGTCAGATGGACCAGGTACAACCTTTGGATATATATGATAGACTGGATTGCCCTGCACACGGCTGCTTAGTTGAAGGAACTTGTGATTTAGACGTATGCTTATTCAAATTATTGTAGTATGCTTATTCAAATTATTGTAATCTGCTATACAAAGGCAGAAGGCAGAGATACGACATCTATATATTCGACTTATTTCCATAAAAAAAAAGTCACTTTTGGCGAGAGGCAAGAAGTGACCTCCCTTTTCTAAAAAGTTCTTTAGAGGATTAAGCTTATAAAGTTTTCAAACTTGATCATGCATAAGAGAACCTATATGCCTTAAATTCTAATTTCACAGGATGGTTACCAAGAAAGCATTTGGAGAAACTCAGATATTAGCGAACAAGTAAGCAAAATTAATTGAACCAGCTATGGTCAAATAGTGGAGATAATGCAGAGGATTCAGAAAGAACTTATAAAAGCAACCTACTTTGTTCAACCTTGTAATTTGAAATATCTCATTCAACAATGTCATCTTGCTTGAATTAATCACTAGATATGCTGTAAACAATAATAAAGGAGAGAAAAGGAATGAAGTGGCAATTCATCTCGCAATACAACCATGCTTTAGAGTACTTGCTTGAATGAGTAAGGTTGACAGCTGCCTCAATAAATCGGAAGATACAATAAATCGTCCAGCCTCAAAGACGTGATATAAAAATTGAATATCAGTTTTCATAACTTAGACGACAAACAAAGAAGCCGTGTTCTCAGAAGTATATCAGCAACACGAATTAGACAACCTGATTGAATTGGACAACCTGATTGAATTAGACAAGCAGCACGAACAGTTTATCCAACCTGACTTTTGTAACGATGATTTAATGAGATATCCAATTTTCTTCACTCTCATCAGTTTTTTCCCCTTTATTTGTTTGATAGCTCATAATCTTCTGTGACAGAAATAAAATCCCAGGTTATTTTATGGTGTCTGTACAAAAGTTCAATATATTAAGATTTTGTGCAATTTACAACCTTGGTCGAAATTCACATGAGAGAATATCCAAGAACCATATATAGGACCCAGAAATTTCTATGATTTCCGCTCACATTATAAAGCCTCTACAATTGCAAGACTGTGAAGAGACACTGCTCTCGGTATATGGCAATTTACTATACATGGACCGAGACGATATGCATTGAATTGCCTGGCAGACATTCAGTCACTTGCCTAGCAGTGTCGTATGTCATGTGAAAGGAGCCACGCCTTCCACAATCATTTCGGGGTACAATTTTCTTGTGGCTTTGTTGACATCCGCTTAAGAAATTCATAAGTTGTAATCATGGTGGTTGCTGACATGGACATGCTAGCCCATCTAGGTCCCAAGCCTCTATAACAAGCAGTCCACCCACCCTCCTTAACAAGATTTCTTACGGTTTGGGCTATGGTGGGCCTTCTATTTTCTTCGCCTTCAAGGACTTGCAACCTAGTTTTAATGGTATCGAGCGGCGTTGTTACAAGGGCTGCAACCCCTCCGGCCAATGCAGCACTCAATCCTTGAACTGCAACCACCGATTTTAAGCCCGGACCTGGGTCAATGCCTTCCTTCATTCGCCCATCCTTCCTGCTGCAATAACCAAGGTTGTCCCACACCATTCTCTGTACAACGCAATAGGAAGCCCACCAGAGTGCATTGGAAGGAGCATAAGTGAGAATTGACATTCCAAAGCCTCTGTACAGACCCCTTAAGCCCTCTGTCTTGAGAACGATCCTAAAGGCATCTATGCCATTTGCATAGCTTGTGGAAGCCGGAGGAAAGCCACGGGCACCCTGCACCATTAGCCTCTGGCTGATGACATCCACAGGGGTCCAAACCAACTGGGCTGCTACAGATGCACTGAGCCCAGCAGCAGCATTGGCAACAGCTGCTGCTGTGGGCTCAGAAAACCCTAATTTCACACTAGTAGTTCCCACAGTGCTCTTCGTGATTTCCAGGGCACTCATGTAAAGAGCCCTTGCTGGAATGGTACCCATCAGTGATGTTCCCAAGCCGCGGTAGAGACCACAGAATCCCTCATGCTTGAGTATGTTTAATCCGAGACTAATAGACGTGCTCTGGGTTTTTGTAACCTGCTGCCTAGTTTTAAGAACAATCACAGGGTATAGAGTGACAGACACACCTGAAAAAAGAGCTGCTCCCAGGAAGAAGAACTTGGATTTATCAAGCATTTGCCAATCAATATCTTCAGGCAATCTTACATCCGGTCCTGATTCCTCTGAAGCGCTCAGACTCATTTTCTTTGTCACCTTGAATCACTGTTGGTGACCTAATAGTACATATTTGCATAAACTGCATCTATTACTCATTCATGAAGCAGAAAATGTCATCAAATCGAAGAAAAGCTCTGCCATAAATTACCATATGTTCACCATTCTTGACACAAAGTATTCCGAAGTTTGCCAATACATTTCCACCTCAACAACCAACAAAGAAAGAAAATTCCTCGAATTCAAAAAACAAGCCGCAATTTCGCTGATCCAAACAAACATGCCCTAGAAAGCTAATTCACAAACGCTCAGAAAGATCGGTGCCACGTTTCTCCGTGCCCGAAACTCTCATCAATAAATCAGTCATATGCGACAACAATGGCATTTAGACCCTAAAGTCTATTAAATACCTTTATTTGAAACCCACATAAAATTTCCTCAATTCTTTAGCTTGAAACCGAAATCAGTGTTCTGCACCTTCAATTCTTTCGCTTGAAACCCAAATCAAAATTTCCTCTTCCAATTCTACTTAAAACCTGTAACAGGTTTTTGCATTATTCTTCAGAGCCATAACAGTGCTCCCGCCTCGTTCCTGGTCTCCATACCCAGCCAAATTTCAACATTCAGATACCCAAGACCAAAAATTTGATCATCTCCTAACCAAAAAGAATCCCGCGAGAGAAAATCAGTTAGTTATTCAGACCCCAAAGAATCCCGTCTGACCCAAAATCCGAAGAAGATATCTTATCCAGAACTTGTTTGCAAAAATTTGTGTAGGCCACACCTCCCAGGGCCTACGAGGTGGGTAACCCTCGTAACCTTCCCTTAAAACAAATTCATGTCTTTTTCTCTGTCATATCCTTTGGTGCCCATTTCCACACCAAAAACCCATCCTCCTAACTTGATGGGGACTGAACGATATTTATATTTACATCGCTTCGGTTATAGTGCTCAAAAGATAAGTGATGACATGGCAGCGTCAGAATGGTGACAGTCATCCCAATACTACAGATTCCCACATGGCGGTCCTCCTCCACCGCCAGACGCAGTTTAATTTTTTCTTTAAATTATGTGGGCATGTAGGTACATAGTTTTCAATCCAATGGGTGCGAGCCCTGCATTTCAATTTACTTGATAAAAAGGAAAAATAAGGACAGCGCTGAAGTTAATGGTAGCCCATTGATTATTTTATGGGCTTCTTTTTTCAATACTATGGGAGAGACAAAAGAACATCGGTTAGTGATTGTTGGTACACAATGTTAAAAGAGTTTGTTGTTTTTGTATTGAACAATGCAAATGAATTAAGACAAAAGTATTTTCAATACTATGGTAGAGAAAAACAGAACATTGGTTAGTGATGTGGTTGATACACAATATTACAAAAGTTTGCTGTCTTTTATTGAACAATGCAAAAGAATTATATATATATATATAAATAAAGTGAAAAGAGTTTGTTATTATTATTACTTGTGAGAAATAATTTCGAGTAATATAATTTTATAAGAAAAGGGACAAGGTATAATCTTAAAATTTTCATCAATAGAGGGTAGAATTATATGAGACACCTGTTGACCACAACTAATAAAAGGGGCCATAGTTGGTCCCCATGCTAAGATGATAGCAAGAAAATCATGTTGAAGTATTCATCATGGCAATGGATTGTAACAGAAAAGGATAAATAGATCAAAATTGATCTGCAAAAGGCAAGGAGTTGTATCTATAAAACCCAAGGCTTGTATTGTATTAAGGGTTCTATTCCCTTGAATTCTCAATTATGAGAAGATAGAAATACTTTTTAGGAAAATAACTTGTAAATTTACAACAGTTTGAGTCTACTTTATATAATGGCATTTTAATTTGAGAAGTGTATTATAATGTTTGTATTTTGGAGCTTACTCTCCAGCCTTGACATGTTTGGGCTTAATGAAATACAAGGACTATGTGTTGAATATACCAAATAACTAAGAGGGGGGTGAATAAGTTATTCCCACACACTTATAAAACTTTTCTCTGTTGGTCAACTCACAATTAACAGATATAACAACTTCAAATTTATCGGTTAAGCACATCAACATTCACAAATGAAACATATGCAATTGAGAACAGAGGAACATCGACACAGAGAACACCAGATTTTATGTGGAAAACCCAAGATAGGAAAAACCTGGAAGAAGCTAATTGTCATGAAATGTAAGAACACTTGTTAAGATGACACCGAAAGGTGGTTTATTACAAAGGATTACTGCTAGGAATGCTCACTGCAAATACAAAGGCTCACTACCAAAATATTAAGGCTTATTGTTGATACATAAGATCTCATTGTCGATACACAAAGCTCATTGTCGATACAAGACTCACATGCATAAAATATGAAAAGAGATAGAATCCACTGCTGATATCAATAGGTAACTAACCGCGAACATAGATCTCCAGCAAATAGATTTGCATCCACTTTGCATATCATCCACATAAGCTACACATACATGTATACATGCTACTTCTTCTCGAATACATAAAGATTTTCTTTATTTATACCAGCATTCGATCTTACATATGTTGGCTTCACACCAAACGTGTGATATCACCAATGCAACACTATCACAATTACATTTAATTCATAGCATCAGTCCTAAATCTAGGACATACACAAGAGAACAAAACATGATACAGATGGGTCGGACTTAAGGTGTTACAATACACATTGCATTTACTGAAGCCATCTAAATGCCACAACCAAGACTACAAGATGGATACTCAAAATAGTCATTACCACCGTTAGGATACCAACTTGAATGTGCTTATGGTTGATACATCAATCCATCTTGACGAGCTAGGAAACCTGAGAAGTCTTCATTATGAATATCCCTTATGTATAACCAAAAACTCTTGTTACACCACCAACAGATAACATGACATGTCAAAACACCAATTGAAACAACCAGATTGTTGGTAAGAGGTTTTGACATCAATGATAACTAATGCCAACACTTCCTCACATATCCTAACAATATCCCCCTTTGGCATTGATGGAAAAACTTCAAAAACAAAAGGAGCTAATACGAAAAACTAATTTGCCAAAAATGCAAAGATGCTCCCCCTGAGTAGATGCTATCATTTTTTCTCCTTATCAAAAACTCTCCCCCTTTTTCCATAATGGAAAAGGGTCAAAAACCAAGTAAACCTATCGACAATAAAGCAACAATTTTGATTGTAAATACCTTTTATACCTCAATTTCAAAACATGGAACTCTTTCTTCCATTTTGTAATCACTGCCTCCATTCTGGCACACAAACTATCACACTCTACCAACTTGTCAAATGATCTTATACAACCAAACATAGGAAATTTCTTCTCAAAATCATCAGCATCAATCAAGATACCAATAGCATGCTCCATCCTAACCAGGGATAACTTTAGTGGCGAATATTTTCCAATTGGCGAATTTCACTTGTCAGGGACACAAAATTTGGCAAAAAAAATTAGACTTTCAAGGTGGCCATGTCGCCCGCACTTTATAAAAATTGGGTCCCATGCATAGGCCAATCGCCAATAGTGATATGGACTTATTTGTATTTCAATGACGACTTCGCCAATAGAATCTAATTTTTCCACACAGTAAATTGAATATTTTCGTCTACAATTTCCAAAGTTTGTCTTAATCAATGGTCATATTCACCAATATGTGGTCAAAATTTAAGTTGGGGTACAGGTTACGTACATAGATTTGACATGTGTCTCTATTCCAGAGACTTTTCATGGGACTTTTTATCCTTTCAAACTTTGGCCCGAAATAAATTTGAATGTGGACACATGTCTTTATTTCAAAGACTTTCTCTGGAACTTGGTGTCCTTTAAAAGTTTGGCCCAAAATAGGATTTATGCCATTAATTTACGATCATCCAACGATTATAAAAAATAGGTTTACTATATGTCTGATGATATAAAATTAAGTTAGGACACCTTACTAAAATATTAAAAGTTGTTTGAGCTTTCGAAGGGGCTGCCCCAAAACCCCCATTCAATAATTTGGAGGGAAATTGCAGTGATAAAAGTGGGAAAATTTAACCTTCAAGTCTGATAATTAATTAGGATCCATATAACAATAATGGTGAAATGATGGTTGCTAGGTATGTGTACTTCTAGCCGCGATTTTCTTCAACAATGAAAGATTCGCCAGGATTTTATAGAATTTTCATACAATTGAAAAAAAATCACCAATTAAATTAATATTTTTTCCTTTCAAATAAAAAAAATTCACCAACAATATTATTTTTATCCACCCAAAATAATGTAGGATTCGCCAGGATTTTACACTTTTTCTAGGGAGGGGGTTTCTTAAAGTTTTCCCTGATCCTAACTTCCACCATGTCCTTTACAAGCCAAAAAGTCTTGATCAGGTCTTCTCTTTGCCTTTGTTGAGACAATAGCTCAACCTGCAGTTCTCCTATGCTCATCCTTTTCTTACTTTTTCTGTCTCTAAAAATATCATAGGATTTACCTATGAGTGTGAAATTGTCTTTGTTCCTTCAAGTACAAACACTTCAATAAATCCTTATATCAATTGGTTAGTGTATACACTTAAAAATAGCTTCATTAATTAATTAAATATTTATTATTTAATTACTATTGACTTGATAAATTAATTAAATATTTATTATTTAATTAATATTTGTTTCTTCTATTTATTAAATAAATTATTCAATTTATTTAATAAATTCACTATAGTCTAATTCTATATCCTAAGTCTTCTAAATAGTCTATTAAAGTGATTTAATTAAATACACAATCACCTAAATATGACTAAGTCCCCTAGTCCACTTCATCCACCTAGTCACCTGACACATCACCTTGGCTAAGATAAATAATTATTATTAATTATTTATTCATATTTATCCTCACCCACACATGTCCTATTCTTAAGGGCTATGTGGCCTCATAGGACTTGGTCTCATGACCACATGTCCTCTCAACAACCAAGTCAAGAGACATTCCCTATTCCTAAGGGGCTTCTCAAGCCACCTCTAAGGGTCAAGAGTGAGTCATAGGACACTTGTGCAAAGAGTCCTCATGAGGAAAAGGTCTTTCCCTCTTTCTCTCTTTGGTCTTTGTGAGACACTTGACATGTGTCTTTCCCTTCCACCTTCTTCTCCTCCATGTCAATATGAGAGGAACATCATCCCTATTCTTCCTCTCACATTCCAACTACATCCCCCTTTCTCTCAACTCCTTCAACCAAGTCAATTCTAGCCCTAGGATCTTCCACCTTTCATTCTCAACTGTAGGATTCTGCCACCTAGGCCTAGATCCTCCAAAACTCTATGAAAGGAGCCTCATTTTCCATTTGAAAGCTAATAGGTAATTTTGATAACAAGCATTCAAGCATCCAAGCATTCAAGCAATCAAGCAACCAAGCATCCATATTATCATCCCATCATTTCATCCACCATATTTGCATAATCAAGTTTTAGTTGTGCACTCATTTCATTCAATCTCCACACTTTGGAATCATCTTGGGAAAGAGCTTCATTTGGAAATCTGAGAGCTCAACATCTTCAAGAAATCAAGGCTAGGAGGACAATGGAGACAAGCTGCATTTTTAGGTGAAGGTAAATTGTTAATTTGGTTTCATTCATTATTGCATTCTTCATTGTAGTTTGCTCATTAGATAGATTTATTAACCTTTTATTAGTTAATTCATCATTCAGAATAGTATCCAACTAATTTGCATACATTTTTGGTGCTAGAAGGAGGGCACAAACTGGGCTTTTCACTTTTACTTTTTAGTTTTCCGTGTGCAAGTTTTTCTACAGGTTATTTCTGCGCATTTGTCCACGATTCCTGCGCATCTGTTCATTTCTGCTGCGCATCCATTTTCTGTATTTTCCTCTCTGTTATATTTACTACGTATTTGTCCACGATTCCTACGCATGTATCCATTTTTGCGGCGCATACATAGTAACTGCGCATACATACCACCAAGCTGCACATTCATTAAACTGTTTCACGTATACATCATTCCTGCGCATACATCCATACTAACTGCGCATCTATATCACTGTTCTGCGCATCTATCAATTTCTGTAGAAAAATTCAATTTTTTGTTAGATTTGTTTTTAGCTAACATTTTGACGAGTGTCTGTTCGTTCTAGTAGTATTTTTAGGCTGTTTTGCAGGATGTAATTTTTGAAGACCCCATTGCTAAAAACATTTTTCTAACAATTTGATTTGCAGATTGCCAAGGGGTTTGCAAAATAGACTATAATCTCGTTTGGGCTTAAAATACATGTTTTTGCTTTGTGTGTTTTCCTTAGCATAGATTCAAGTGTCTGTTGTGTTTTGCTTAATAGCATATTTGTAATCCCAAAATTATAACAACGTATCCTCTCCCCTCGCCATTCGTGGACCTTGGGTGTAAGAGAAATTGTTATAATTTTTAGAGGGCGGTCTTTGGTGGGAAAAGAGGTACTCACCCCAAGGAACGACCCAACCCGTAACAGGCTAAAGCCAAGCCCTTCCAAACCGGTATATAAAAAATGCTAGTGTGATTAGTCTCACATTAGATAGGTGTGAATTAGTTGTGGCAACCAAAATCTCCTCCAGTACCCTAGTGGTGTGTTAAAGTCCTACTTAGTAGAGGTGAAAGCCTTGCTTTGAAAGGATTGGGAGAGCCCCCTTAATTGGGAAAATGACTTGATCACAACCACCTGAACGGATGTCCTTATTAACAACTTTTGTTTAGTGGCCAAAAACCTTCTATCTGCTGGCTCAAGGAGTCACCCAAGCTCGTGAAGACACCCCACATTACTCACGGTTCATAGTAGAGATAGCAGTTCTTTGGGAAGTAATGACCCATTGAATTCAGAACTTGGTGTGCCTGAGAAGTGAGTGCACTGTAAGGAGGAGCCCATGCCTCCAAGTTCCTAGGCTGTCCGCTGTGGATTTGCGTGGCTGGATTTTATTATCCTAGTGGGGATTCAGCAGATATCGTCCTTGCCAACCTTAGGAGTGTAAGCGTGTTTGTGCATTCATACTAGATTAAATTAGATTAAAATCATCTTTGTCTTGCGTGTGTGTGTTTATGCATTTTTACTTTGCCAAAAACCAGAAAACATCAGAAAAATAAATTTTTTTTTTTCTCAATCATCAAACGAACAAAATCATCAAAAATTTGATAACTTGCGCATACATCAAATCTTGCTGCGCATATGATCTCTATTACTGCGCATTTACATTTATCAGATCGCATCTGTCAAAATTTGCTGCGCATTTGTTTCATTTTATTGCACATATATCACACTGTCCTGCGCATTTGTTGCTGCGCATTTACAATAGAGAGCATTCCCACTGGCTTTTGGAATTTCAAAATCACTTTTTCAAATACCCATTTTCGTCCTTAGTAAGATTTTGGAAAAACAGTCAAGTTGCATAGACCTCTGATTTCTAATTTGACCACTTTCATAACTTTTCATCACATTCCTTTCTCAAGAGTCAACAAGTCACTTTCTTCCAATCTTAAGATTTTCAGTGTGGTGTTGAAAATTTACCTTATCTATCAGACTTTGATCTTGGTGAGCTTATCATATTAGGATATATCATCCTTAACCATCAAGCTTACTTAGATTATTGTTTCTTGACACCAATTTTCAATACTTATCATATCTTTTCTACCAATCATTCTCCATATCTTTTTATCAAAAATCTTTCTTTTCTGCAATCAATTTCATCTGTTTTATGGTTCAAACTCGATCTCAGAAACTCAAAAAACCTATTAATCTAGAATCCCTAGACAAAATGGAAGGCAATACCAGCAATGAAGAGAATCCTTGGCCCAAACAGCCTCCTAAGAAAACTCATCCTCTCACATTCGATGACGAACCTATTGACGAGGAACTTAGGGATGCTGCACAAGATCCTAAATTTTTACAAGTCATGGAACGACTTTTAGGCTTGGATAAAGAGATGTATTTCCTCATGCTTGCTCAACAAGGAGCTAAGTTACCAAGTGATTTTTATGTTACCTATCTTAGAGAACCAGCTCATACAAAAAATCCAGATATCCTTAAAGGTTCTCAAGATCCACATGGAGCAAAGGAAATCAATCAACAATCCAATGCTTCTCAAATCAATCAACAATCCAATGCGTCCCATAGTGATCAACAACAAAATGTTTTTCAAAATAATCAACAATCCAATGATCCTCAACATACTCAACAACATAATGTTTCCCAAAACCCGCAAGGAAGCACATTATCTTTGGATCTTGTCCTACAACAAATCCAGATGCTTCAACAACCAATTCGTGATATCCAAACTAGATCATCAACTAAGAAGTATTCTTTGGATGATATATGTCCTTATCCTTTTGATAAGAACTTAGTCATGATTCCATTCCCTCCTCATTTTGAGGTACCAAAATTTGACAAATATAAAGGGAATTCGGATCCACAAGACCATATTCGAGAGTTTTGTGCTGCTTGTATTGAAGTCACTCACAATGACACTTATCTTATGCGACTATTTCTGCGAAGTTTAGGAGGACAAGCCATGGAATGGTTCTCCAAACTCCCCCCCGGCATTAAATCTTTCAATGAGCTTTTGGACAAATTCGTGACTCATTATTCATATAACATCAAACATGAAGTCACTATGCTTGATCTTTGCAATACACATCAAAAGAATGGAGAACCCTTCCTTACTTTTTTGCAAAGATGACGTCAATTATTTGCCAAATATCCACGAATGATTTCCGAACAAGAAAAGATGGATATTTTTGTTGCATAACCTTACACTAGAAATGAGTTATAGGTTACAATTGCAATGTCCACCAAACTTCAATAAGCTCATAGAAAATGGTATCAAGATTGAGGAAGCCATGGTCTGAAAAGGTGAGATAAAACTTTATTCTAAAGACAATGCTGGATCCTCAAATTTGAATTCCAATACTTATAATTCCAATTCCAACAATGACAAATCGAAATATTGAAATAAAACAAAAACATTGTCAATGACGGAATTGTTGATAATCGTAATGTCCAACCGACAAAACCTCTTCTAAATCTCACAAGTACGACCAACGCTACTCAAGCTACATACAACAATCAGTCAGCAAATCAAAATAGCAACAAGGATTCATCTAAACCAAGATTGCCTTTTATCTCACCTCGAAGAAACTTTACTCCTTTAGGGGAATCTCTCGAATCAACATTATAGAAGTTAATCACCAAGAAACTCATCACGCTTCCTGAACTCAAAGACTATGAACCTAGAGTGAAGCCTTCTTGGTGGAATGGAAATGATTATTGTGAATTCCACAGAGGAAGAGGACATATAACCAATGAATGCCAACGGCTTAAAAATGTGATCCAAGACTTAATCGAAAGCGGTGAAATTAGTGTTGACGGACATGTCTCGAATGAATCACATATGGCCTTCAAAGATCCACTTCCTGAGCATGAAAAGGGAGGTTCTTCCAACAATAAGGGTGACAACCAAGCCAATTATAATAACACACCCTATAGATATGTTGGTAACATTTCTGACCGTCATCCTTCTACATATTATGCCAATGTTATTACCATAAAGGGAAAATCAGAGAGTCAACCAATCCATGCTACTACTCGTGCTCAAGCCAAGGTTACTCTCCAAGGAGTCCAGTCTAAACCAAGCACTACTCATAACAAGTTCGTTTGTGTCCCAAAGTCCATACCCAATACTTCCAACCAGTATAATCTTTTGGAAAAGCTCAAAAAGACACCGGCCTAGATATCCATCTTAGAGCTTTTGCGTCTTTCTCCATCTCACAAAGATATCCTTGAAAAAGCTCTTTTAGAGACCCAGGTTCCAACAACTCTAGATCTTGATCAATTTCAAGCTATGGTAGGCCATTTAATGACCCCACACTATTTGTCCTTTACTGAAAATGATGATTTAGCCATTACCCAACCTCATAATGCTCCTTTACATATTGAAGTCCTTGTCTAGAATCACAAGATTAAAAGAGTATTAATAGATGGGGGAGCTGGCTTGAATATCTGCACGTTAAAGTTGGTCCTTGCATTGGGATTTTCTGAGAATGCCATTGATCCAAAGAAGAAAATCACAATAAAAGCCTATGATGAGGAAGAGAGATCATCCAAGGGGTCCGTTGTTCTTCCAATTAGAATTGGTCCTATTGTCAAAGATGTATCTTGTCAAGTCCTGGACATGGATCTTGCTTATAATGTTCTTTTGGGAAGACCATGGATTCATTCCATGCACGTTGTGCCATCAACTTATCACCGATGTATAAAATTCCCTCATAATGGACAGGAGATCACTATCAAAGGAGATTCTAATCCTTTTCAATATTGTAGCAATGTGAAGATTTCTGATTCTTTGGTTCCCTATAATCATACTGGATCTTCTGCAATTACACCTGGTCACCTTAGTAATATAGCATCAACTTCTAAATCAGATGGGATCAAGATAGATATCAAAGAAAGAAGTATGGGAGAATATACTTTAGGTCAAGCTCTTTGTATCACTGAGTTACCTTTATCTCCCAAATCATATGGTAGGTCTTTGATCACTAAACAACAATCAGAACCCCCTTCCACACTTGTTTATAACACATTTATAAGTGGGGGCACAATATCCAAAGAGGCAGCTGAGCATAATGCAAATTATTGGCTTAAGACAAAAGATTGAAGATGATATTAAACATGATTATATATCACCTGATGTCTATGGAAAAGGGTATACTTTGCTACAAAAGATGGGATATGAAGGTGCTGGACCTCTAGGGTTACAAAGAGAAGGTGTTATAAAACCAATTTTGCAAAATCCCAATTATCAAAGAGACACTACAGGATTAGGATATAAAGGAGAAGGACCACAAGAAACAAAAGGAAAAGAAAAAATACCACCTTTTCATGAGACATCTAAAGCTCCTACCTTATAATTCAGAAAGCATGGTATGTATGTAGATCCAGAGAAACAAAGGATAGCTCAAAGAATCATTGATAGACTTGAAGATAATGATGATTCTGATTCTAATGATTATGAATGGGATTCCTTATATGATGGTACTGAAGAAATAGGAGTCGATGTTGTCCATCAATATAGTAACGATTACCATGAGGGTGAGAGTTCAATGAGTGACTCACTACGATTGGTCCCATGTAATACTACTCGTGTTGATCGTGAGCGAAGTGAGCGTTATCTTGTGACAGATGATTCGGATGAGAGTATGGAAATAGACCTCGCTGATACTATCATAAACTTTGACAACTTTTCCATCAATACCATCTTTGCTTTTGAAACCAACCCAAATGATCCAATGCCCCTTGTCCGTCCTGACCTTATTGATTGGGATTCTCCCGATCACCCAGAACTTGATGTCTTCCATAATGATGACATGATCATTGACTATCTTGGTATCAGGGATCATTTACCACCAGGGGATCACAAGTCAGGATTTTCGATAGAACTCAATGACATGGCCTATTTTGGAGAGAGTGCCAATCCTTTCAGTCATAAAAATATAAAAATAATCAGCAGATCTAATGGTGAAAACCACTCAGTGGCAGTATTAGATCCAAAAATAGTAAAAAGAAAAGACGCATCTGATGGTGAAAACCTCTCTGAGGTGCCTGACGATGGAAGGATTGACACTCTTCCCAACTATCTTGATCAAGAGCAATCTGCCATTCTTATAGAACCAACAGTACCACTTAACATTGGAACAGAGGAGTCTCCCTGCATCCTCAAAGTAGCAGCATCCTTGACAGAATCAGAGAAAGAAGCTTTTGCAAAATTCTTCAGAACAAAACAAATCAACTTTGCTTGGTCCTATGCTGATATGCCTGGTTTGGACCCTAATCTCATTATGCATCATCTATCTATCAAACCAGGTGTAAAACCAGTTAAGCAGAAGCTCCGCAAAATGCATCCTCACATTGCTCTAATGGTGAAAGCAGAATTGAAGAAGCTCCTAGATGTTGGATTCATTCGAGCTATTGATTATGCTGAGTGGATTTCAAATATTGTTCTGGTTTCAAAACCAGACAAGTCTATTAGGATTTGTATTGATTTTTGAGATCTTAATAAAGCTTGTCCGAAAGATGACTTCCCTTTGCCAAATATTGATATGATTGTTGACCTAACAGCTGGGCATGAGATGTTATCATTAATGGATGGATTTTTTGGTTATAACCAAATCAAGATTACGCCAGAAGATTAGGAAAAAACTGCTTTTACTTGTCCATGGGGTACATACTGTTGGAATGTAATGCCTTTTGGCCTGAAAAATGCTGGAGCAACTTACCAAAGAGCCATGACCACGATCTTCCATGACATGATGCATACCATCATGGAAGATTATGTTGACGACATTTTAGCAAAATCCAAAGATAGAGCTGGTCATTTGAGAGTGTTAGATAGAATATTCACCCAGATGGAAAAATATCAGATTCGACTCAATCCAAAGAAATGTGCATTCGGGGTCACATCTGGCAAATTGTTAGGGTACATTGTCTCAGCTAAAGGAATCGAAGTAGATCCAGAAAAAGTTAAAGCAATATTGGAGATGGCTTCCCCCACTAACATCAGTCAGCTAAGATCTTTATAGGGGCGTCTACAATCCATCCGAAGATTTGTTTCTCAACTAGCAGATCGCAGTCATCCCTTTCAACATTTGTTGCATAAAAATATCTTATTCCAATGGGATGGTACATGTGAGGAAGCTTTCAACAAAATCAAGCAGTATCTAGTGAATCCTCCAACTCTGATGTCACCAATTCTAGGCAAGCCACTCTTGCTCTACATTTCAGCCACGACAGTCTCACTAGGGGCTCTTCTCGCTCAGCAAGATCATGAAGGAAAAGAAAAAACCATCTACTACATCAGTCGCACTTTAGTGGGATATGAGTTAAACTATTCCCCTATTGAAAGAGCATGTTTGGCTGTTGTCTTTGCTTCATAGAAGTGGTGACATTACATGTTGTCACATTCTACTCAGCTTATTGCAAAGATTGATCCATTAAAGTATTTGTTAAGCAAGACTGCATTGACAGGCAGGTTGGCTAAGTGGGTCATGCTACTTAGTGAGTTTGATATTGAATATGTAGACAGGAAGGCTATCAAAGGTCAAGTGATCGCAGATCAACTAGCTGATGCTCCATTAACGGATGACCATCCTATACACACAGAGTTTCCTGATGCTCATATCTTAGCTTTGTCTACACAAACATGGAAATTATACTTTGATGGCTTATACACTCAATAGGGTTCAGGAGCTGGTATACTTTTTATCACGCCACAAGGATACACTATTCTAAAATCTTTCAAGTTGTTATTTCCTTGCACTAATAATGTAGCTGAATATGAGGCTTTGCTGATTGGGTTAAAAATGGCTTTACAATGGAACGTATCTGAAATAAATGTCTACGGAGATTCTCAACTGATTGTTAACCAAGTTAATGATGATTACCAGACCAAAGATGATAAGTTATTGCCATATAAACGTATGGTTGATGACTTTAAAAAGTATTTCTCTATCATCACTTTTGAGAAGATTCCTCGGCATGAAAATAAGGCTACTAATGCCATGGCAATGATTGCTTCTTTATTTGATATAGAAGATACCAAGGCCCATTTTGAGTTCTTGGTGGAATCCCTGACTTGTCCTGCATATGATGACCCTGATGCGAGTATTATATGTCATCTGATTAGACATGACTCCCCAACCTATGGAAAGATCTATTCTTACCTCAAAGATAACACTTTACCTCCTGACCTATCCCGCAATAAAAAATGAACTTTTCTCCACCAAACCTCCCGCTATATCTTAATATCTGTCACCCTTTATCGGCGAGGTTTTGATGGTACTCTCCTGCAATGTCTCGAACATGATGAAGCTCAAATTTCCTTACGGGATGTACATGAAGGTATTTGTGGGACACATTCGAGTGGTCCCTCTTTGGCTAAGAAACTCATGCATATGGGTTATTATTGGCCTACCATGGAAGCAGACTCCTTTCATTTTGCTAGGGCATGCAAGAAATGTCAGATACATGGAAACCTTATCCATGCTCCAGCACAAGAGTTACATCCTTTTACAACTACTTTTCCATTCAGTCGGTGGGGACTCGACCTCGTGGGCACTATCAATCCTCCATCTTCCAATGGTCACAAATGGATCCTCACTGCCACAGAATACTTCACTAAATGGATTGAGGCTGTTCCATTAATTACTGCCACAGGGAAACAAATATCCATGTTTATCTTAAACTATATCATCTGCAGATATGGTATACCTATGTATCTCATTACTGATCATGGGAAACCATTCCAAAATCAGGACATGGATGAACTGTGCACCAAATTCCACATCACCCACAACTATTCCACCATCTACTATCCTCAAGGAAACGGCCAAGCTGAGGCGTCAAACAAAAAAATTGTTAAAATCCTACAAAAGACTGTCAATGACGCTGGCCGTGACTGGCATCTCCAACTTAATCCTACCTTATGGGTTTATCGCACCTCCATCCGTACTCCTACTGGAGCCACTCCATACTCCCTTGTCTATGGATCTGAAGTGGTTCTACCCCTCGAGGTCGAGTTG
This sequence comes from Chamaecyparis obtusa, assembly GCA_027943335.1. Lineage (NCBI taxonomy): Eukaryota > Viridiplantae > Streptophyta > Pinopsida > Cupressales > Cupressaceae > Chamaecyparis > Chamaecyparis obtusa. Next base: position 1,858,761 of record BSBK01001033.1, read on the forward strand.
CCTTCACTTTGTGTTACTCTTAAAGATTTAATTCCTGATGAAGAGTATAGAGTTGCACGCTTGACTAAATTGGACCTCCTAGATGAACGCCATTAGCGCACCTATGATCATTTGAAAGTTTTTCAGTAGCGTCTGTCCCGTCAGTACAATAGCAAGGTAAAGATCAGAGACTTTCAGTTGGGTGACTTAGTCCTTCGAGAAAATCCAAAGAATCAACAACACCGTGAAAAGAAGGGTAAGTTCAAACCTAATTGGTTAGGACCTTTTGTGATTACAGAAGTCTATGGTTCTGGAGCTTATCAGTTATCTACACCTGAAGGGGATCCCTTGGATGAGCCTCTTAACAGTATCCATCTCAAGAAGTTTTATCCCTGAAATCCCAATGCAAGGGGCATTTATATAGGATGTATATATATATTCTGTAAATAAAATATAGTAAAAAATACAAAAAAAATAAAAAATCACAAAATCAAAAGACAAACTGCAATAAAAGCATGTGGTAAAAACTTGGAAACAGGCGCTATATGTGACAAGTTAGCTCCTCTATCTATTAGGATTCTTCTAGTGTGTCCGTTCATTGTATATATCCACAATAAAATGGTTAGTCAGTCCTCATCCCCACCATGTATATATCATAATAAAATGGCCAGTTCATGCACCATTCCTTGTATTTATCCATAATAAAATCCCATCATAGCTTGATCTTTTGTCATTGGTCTTCGTCCTAGTCTTTTTGCGTCTTCATCCATAATAAGTCAGTCCATCACCTAGCTAGGGGCATGTCCTTGACCTAGTTTGGGAAGTGGATCTATGATAGCCATGACTCTTAGAGGAAATCATGGGGTTATTTTCACCAGGCAAGCAAACACAATCAAATGTCCTTTTACAATGGTATCTTCATGCTGAATCCAAATCTATGATCTATTCTTCGAAACTTGACCACTTATCTATATATCTTGACTATACATCATCACTTGAATTGATCAACATATCCTAAATCAATCTTTTTGGCAAAAGAAATGTATATTCATGACAGGCATGTTAGAATGGTTTGTTGTAGATTATGCATTCATATCTGGATTTCATTGTTATCATGTTTCCTATGCTATTCCGGGATATCTTTTGACATGAGTTTGAAACTCCCATATGTCATTGATTAGAATAGCCGGGATGGGGCATGGTATTTTCTTTGATTGCTATTTGTGGGGTATTTTTTGATGAAATCAAAGGACCCAATAATTTGGGGTGTCTGTGTATAAGTGCCTTCATCCATTTCATAGTATGAACAACATAAAATCATGTTGCTTTGCAAATACTATTTATGGTGATACGCCATCGCATACCTTGACTCCAAATATTTGTTCCTTGATGGAGGGGGAAATATTCCTTGTCTGTTACGCAAATGAAACTCAGGTCATCTCGGTTCAATTATACCTAGATGCTTGTCAAGTTTGCAATATTAAACTCCATGCAAGAAGTGCTCAGGTCATCTTGGTTTAATTATACCATGATGCTTGCATTTTCTTGCAACATAACGAGCTCAATGATGAAAATTAAATTCTAGTTATTATGAAGTTCTAAGATGTTACATGAAGTTGTGGAGATACTCGTTTCATATTTCATTTTGCATTGCATTATACCATCTCCTAAATTTGCATATCAGTGCTCCTTTTATAGAGATTTGTAGGTTATCTGATTCTCCTAATCCATTTTTCTTATGTCAAAAACATTGTTATTTAAGTTGAGGACATTTGGATAACCAAACATATTATGATTTTTTTGCATTTAACACTTAAATCATTTAGAGACATATGTTATCTTCATTAGAAGTGTTCATTTATATATATAATTTGGTCATTTATTATAGCTATCGTTTCATCTCATTTTCTTTTATCATGTTATCAGTTATTACATTTAATCATCTTAGGTACATTATCATTTATTACATTAGATATCATTTGCATTATATCATTCATTTATTATTCATTATCCACATTGTTTATCACAATATTGCATTGATAATCACATAGCATTAGTAAACTCATTTAAGACATGCATTTATATCACCATCATATGATTATTAACCATTAAGCATCAACAATATCAAATCATGCATATAAATCATTTTGCATTCTAAGACATACATTTTATGCATATGAAAGTAAATCATCACATCCTGCATATGTCAGTACACACATGTATATAAATCATCAAAGCAAATCATGATAGAACTGCATCACATACAATCCATAAAACAACAAAAATATCTGAATGTCCAATGATATAAATCAATAACAATGTGTCCATAGTCACTGTCCATCAAGTCAAAATATAATGATACAATGAATCATAATGGTACAATAGTGTATACAATGCTCTCTCACCATCTATGAGCCACTGCCTCCAGACTCTGTTTGTCGCTGTCTACGGGATGCAATGTGGCCCTGTGCTGCTGCACTCCCTGATGCTGAGGATCCACCCTGACCTCCTGAACTTGTCGGTGCTCTGGGAGGACGTGATGATACCCCTCCACTGCTAGCTGGTGCCTGTCGCTCATATGCTACTGATCTGATGCTAACTGAGCTCTCTTTATAGCTCCTGATCCACTGATCCCTCGGGACTGCCTGTCTGTATGCCTCTCGCTAGTAGGATATCTCCTTCCCGACATGTATCATGGCTCTCATGATATCCCCATGGGGACCTAGGTCCTCTATCCTCTGTAACTCAACTAATAGCATCTCTGACTCCCCGAGTCTCTCAACAGCTGAATCTCTCTCTGCTCGCAACACATCCATCTATCTGCCCATCCTCTTAATTTGTCTCTCCAGACCTGGAACCCAGTCTGCCTCTACTTGGATAGCTGCTATTCGAACTAGCAGTGCATCAATATAAGGCTCCTCCTCAGCAGCATCTCTATGTAAATAGGGATCCTGTCCCCCGATGTCCATGTCCGCCTGCTCATCCTGTGCCTATAGATCTGGCATCTCCACATCTGGCTCACCCTATATACCACCCTGTACCACACCAACCTGGGCCAATAGAATGTCTGCCTCATCCTGTACCTACCCCTGTGCCTGTACCTATGGTACCTTTTCCTGTGCCTATACTACCGCAACTGGTATCTGTACCTGAGCGACTGGTTCCTGTAATGGTGCTCTTGTAGCTGGCTATGCTGGCTGTACTGAAGGCTGTCTCCGTCCCTATCCCCTCTGCCTCACTCCACCTCCCCTCATCCGTGGGCCAACTCTCCCTCCATCTCCCCCACCTCCATCTCTGCCACCATCTCCACCACCTCCATCTCCTCCTCCATCTCCTCCTCTCCCTCGCCCCCTCCTATCTCAACCTCACCGCCTCCCCAGACGTCTATCTACTAGATCTCTCTCTGGAGGTCTCGCTGCTGGATCTGTAATTCGTGGCACCGGATGATCTCTCAAAAATTGCTCTAAATCAATAGTCATCCCAGGGTCAACCACTTTCTGTCTCATGGACCATGCCTAGAATGGTGCATCCAAAAACTCCTGCCGTGCAACATCAAATGATGCCATCGGCCCCCAATCCCGTCTCTCCTGATGTGTCTGTGCAAACTTGGTCACTCCCTGGGGCATACCCTATATCCTGCCAAACTGTCGCAGAACTCGGCTAACCAGCTGTCTCTCAATAATAAAGGGCATTTTCCCTATCAGCCATCGCGCCTCAAAACAAAATCCCAATTGCTGCTCATCATCCCATGGCTCACACCCTAGGTAGGGTCTCCATGTCACTGTGTCCAATGTATCAAAAGTATAGCACCAAAACTCTAAATGGCCCAGTTTTGCCTGAGATAAAACTGAGGAGTATAAATGAATATCGGGCTGCCCTGCACCCCGGAATTGAATCGCCAATGGCCTAGTCACTGCAATATGCTCCCATGCCCAAACATGAAGTAGTGTCACCCCTGCTGATAGAGATGCACTCCCGTGGTACACCACCTGATGTAAATCATGGTATAGGTGTGCTAATAAACACACCCCCCAAGCAAATCGGGTCCCCTCCATCACCCGCTATAATGTACGGCCCAACTGCAAATTTGTGTGACCTCTGATCAGGGCATACGAATCCCCCAATCGCACTTGCTAGAACCACTAGAAGAGGGTCATACAAGTCGACCATATCCTTCCAGCTAATCTCCCCATCCTCTATGTCATCATCCCCAAAGATGGCTCTGCACTCTATGACTCCACCGTGTCGATCATACTGCACTAACTCTCCTGTGATGGGAAGCGGGAGGATGCGATATACATCCTCTAGTGTCACTGTCATCTCCCCTGTTAGAAGATGAAAAGTACTCATCTCCAAGTGCCATCTCTCAGCTAATGCGGTCATCATGCTCAGATTCGCCCGAATCTCGGGCGTGTAAATCACATAGTAAAGTCCCGACACTCCTATCACCAGTCTCTCTGTCTCCGATAATGCTGGTCTCAGGTTCTGTGTGACGGGATATCTCTCCCGTGACATCAGAACATCTGTGATATCCTCCTATTCAAGTCAACAACAATCAACCTATCAGATTTTGATAAACTGATCTATCAATCTATCTATCCTATCATATAAATTTCAAACATGTTTATCACGTGTTTCAATAGATGATTCTATCAATTATCTCTTTCAGACTGGCTAACTAGCGACCATGCTACAATGTTGCCAATCTTGATCAAATCGATCATAATCAACCGCCGACAGATCAAATCGGCTTATCGACATCAAGTTTGACCTAATTGACTATCTATTATGACCAACTTCTACCACCTAAAACATATGCATAGCATTGAAACATGCATGCACAACTTTCTTTCACATTTGTGTAGGTTTTTATCGATGCACAGTCTTCTTCCACATTTGTGCAACATTTATCGACATTTGCGCAGCTTTAAACGTATGAGCTATTTTATTGACCATTTGCGCATCTTTTCATAACACATGTGCAACAAGTACCTATGCGCACTTTTATTTCATGCTTGCACACCACTGCCATTCTCCTAGTATGAATGCACACTTATCCTTAATGAATGCGCAGATATTGTCTGGGGAAGGGGCAAACATGCTTGATTTTTCTTTGAAACAATGTGACCAGCACATTATTTCAAAGAGGGGCAAAATGTATACACTTAAAAATGGCTTCATTAATTAATTAAATATTTATTATTTAATTACTATTGACTTGATAAATTAATTAAATATTTATTATTTAATTAATATTTGTTTCTTCTATTTATTAAATAAATTATTCAATTTATTTAATAAATTCACTATAGTCTAATTCTATATCCTAAGTCTTCTGAATAGTCTATTAAAGTGATTTAATTAAATACACAATCACCTAAATATGACTAAGTCCCTAGTCCACTTCATCCACCTAGTCACCTGACACATCACCTTGGCTAAGATAAATAATTATTATTAATTATTTATTCATATTTATCCTCACCCACACATGTCCTATTCTTAAGGGCTATGTGGCCTCATAGGACTTGGTCTCATGACCACATGTCCTCTCAACAATCAACTCAAGAGACATTCCCTATTCCTAAGGGGCTTCTCAAGCCACCTCTAAGGGTCAAGCGTGAGTCATAGGACACTTGTGCAAAGAGTCCTCATGAGGAAAAGGTCTTTCCCTCTTTCTCTCTTTGGTCTTTGTGAGACACTTGACATGTGTCTTTCCCTTCCACCTTCTTCTCCTCCATGTCAATATGAGAGGAACATCATCCCTATTCTTCCTCTCACATTCCAACTACATCCCCCTTTCTCTCAACTCCTTCAACCAAGTCAATTCTAGCCCTAGGATCTTCCACCTTTCATTCTCAACCGTAGGATTCTGCCACCTAGGCCTAGATCCTCCAAAATTCTATAAAAGGAGCCTCATTTTCCATTTGAAAGCTAATAGGTAATTTTGATAACAAGCATTCAAGCATCCAAGCATTCAAGCAATCAAGCAACCAAGCATCCATATTATCATCCCATCATTTCATCCACCATATTTGCATAATCAAGTTTTAGTTGTGCACTCATTTCATTCAATCTCCACACTTTGGAATCATCTTGGGAAAGAGCTTCATTTGGAAATCTAAGAGCTCAACATCTTCAAGAAATCAAGGCTAGGAGGACAATGGAGACAAGCTACATTTGTAGGTGAAGGTAAATTGTTAATTTGGTTTCATTTGTTATTGCATTCTTCATTGTAGTTTGCTCATTAGATAGATTTATTAACCTTTTATTAGTTAATTCATCATTCAAAATAGTATCCAACTAATTTGCATATAGTTAGCATGTTAAATCAATGGAAACATCAAATTTACCATCAAAATCGACTTAGTGATTCCTAACTATAAAGATTTTGATCTATTTGTGAGCTTTTCTCTCAGAATTGTGCATAGATCACTGACTAGACACTTATAAGATGGAAGATTCAAATAGTTACAATGCATCTAAATGTATGCAAGAGATAAAATTGATAAGCTAGATGAAGAAATGATGCACTTGAAATATAATAATTGATCTAGATACAAAATAGAAGCATATATTATGATAAGGAGTTAGATGTGAGAACTCAATTTAGTAGAATTTTCTTATGTAAATGATCTAGATGAGAAATGACTTGATTAAGCTTGACTTTATAGATTTCCTCTTGGAGGGAAGTTGATTTGAATTCAAATTCAATGGTTGAGATTGATCCAAAATAAGTGGTTAAGATTAGGACCTTGAGTGATCCATGTGATTGAATCTCATTGGATGAGTTCAACTTGATTTTCCCTTTGTGAGTTGAGTGGATTGTAGGACAATTAATTAAATCAAACTAATTAGTTTCCTTAGCCATGGAATTTTGGGATTTGATTTTGATTAAATAGCTTAAGAGAATTAATTAATTAGGACTTTGGATTGAAGATCATTGATGATTGATTAATTATGTAATTAAATTGATCTAATTCAATTACACAGATAAGCTTGATATTGATGTGGTTTGATCACCTGATTGAGATTTAGGGAAATTAGGTCTTTTGATAAGACTAGACCAATTTTTAGGTGATTAGATTTTTCCATCTTTGTATCGATGTGTTATTAGCGCATTGATTCAAAGAACATTTGATGCTTGACACCGTGAATAGTTTCATATGATTCCTAATTAAATTGCCCTTGATTGATGATATTGATTATGTGAACTTAACTTGATTCTATTGATGACTAATTCGAGACCAGAATGAATAGCTTGATGCAGTGCGATGAGATTGTTTCTGGTTGAGATCTAATTTTAAACTTGATTGATAATTGATTGAGGATTCTGAGATATTAGTTCTAAACTTGATTGGATGAGGATTGATGATATTGACTTTGAGCTTGATTGAACGTGATGCAAAGCACACCTTTGGAAAGCCCAGGAGGGGTAATTCACTCAACTAGACTACATCAAAGGGCTCATGCCTCATAAATGGAGAAATTTTGAACAAGTTCACTTCCAAACATCCATCATAACCAATCTATCCTTCTTTATATTTGTTGAACTCCTCATATTCTTGCATCTCCTAAATCACCCAAGTGTCCCTTGATGACCTTATTCCTCCTCAATACCCAAACTTTGCAAAGAAAGTCATACTATTGAATAGAGGATATTAAGGACACATATGCCCACTAAATGACTTGTAGGAACTCCCAAATCAAACCCACAACATTGAAAATACATGGTTTTCTTTCTAGCTACCTAGTTTCCTAGTAGCCCTATTGGACCGATCTTCTATAGATAAATTTTGATCTAGGAAATTTTATGGAAAAATAAAAATATTTTGGAGTACACTTTTCAGAGTTCTAGAAGGCCCCAAATTTTTACTTTCTCATTCAAAGTTCTTATATGAATGTCTTCACCGTGTGCACGAAAATATAAGGTCTAATTAGGTGGCATAAAGAGGGAGCTATCATGCATAGGCCTGATCTAAAACTCCAACCACTTGGGAAACCTATGATATCATGAAATACTATTGAATACACAAATTTAGCCTTTGGGAAGATCACATGTGGGATTGAGCTTGTTGATTGCATGAAATTGAGGGCTAAATGGGCTAGGTTTATGAAGGAACTACCTTGTTTACATACGCCCAATGACTCTAACCTTTGAAACCCTTTGAGTAATCATGAAAAAAATTTCAAAACTATGATTTTAGCTTCCAAATCACTCTACAACAAAAATAAACTTGTTGTCTCCATTTGAGTCTAGGTGACCACTTGGTATTGCTCACCTAGGGCCTCCAAGTTCTCCTTTGTTCTTGCAAATACAAAACCAAGCCTTGCATAATATCAAAGTACATAAATGAACAAGATATCCCTAAAAGGCCATAGAAAACTAGTGGGGGATATTCAATAAATGACCATTTGAAGCCAAACCCTCAATACAAGGAGGGTTTTTGGAGCACTAGACGTTACTAAAATTATGATAACTTTGATCCTAGGAGGTTTCAAGACCTCAAATAAAAACCAAATGAAAGCTATAATAATCCTCTATAACATGAAACCCCTGGATCATACCGGTGAGTCCGTACAATACCAAAAAATAGTGTAAATTCATAGGAACTCAAATCTATTCTTCTTCAAATCTATCCTCCACATCTTAGAACCCAAGTTTATGATGATTTGGGCCCTGTAACTCCCAAGAAACCTTCTTGGATCATTTATAGTTTGAATATACAAGATTTTGGAGCCATTTACAAGAATCTTACAAAATTGCATAAAGCAATAATGCAATATTGACACTTTTAGCAACTTGTTGTCATATGGAGTAAAAAAGAAGCCTTAATGGATTTTTCCCATAACCACACACGCCTAAAGATAGAAAAAAAACCTAAACACCATTAAAGATTGATTAAACAATCCAAAATTAGCTAAGAGAATATCCTAGGTGGCTAAAGGCAAGGTGTTCTTATATGGATGCCACCTTGTCTTTGCCACCACACATAGGATCTTATTTAAAACCAACAAACACTTGCATAATCAACTTCACACACCTATGAACTAATTATTTAAAACCATTTTGATTTCTTATATGCTCTAACTTGGAATCTCATCCTTGGTTTGAATTTGGTTCTTAGCTTGTGCCCCTACACCAGAACGAAGATCGATAGATGGTTTGAAGATAGTGGTTTTGAACTTGATCAAATGAAGTTCAATAGGAATGAACCAAAATGCTCATCTTGATGTGAAGCGATGAAACTGAAAACTTGTTTGAAAGATTCCAAAACCCTGAGATTAATAATCGTGAATAATCATTTGATTTGAAGCGATGAAATTGATTACCACTAAAAGTTGATCACGATAGCTAACTTAATATGGTTCTTGATGAATCCAAATATTTGATGACAAAGACACTATCAATTTGATGTGTTGTGATGAAATTGATATGGCCCTATTGATATGATGATGATGAAATTCTGATTTTGATAAAACTGAGTAATTTGATATGGTATCTGATAAAATTACTCATTCCACACTTGATTGATATTTTTATTAATCTGAGACCCCCAACTTGATATGATGCTTGATGAAGTTGATGCCTCTAATGGTGTGATTTTATTTGATTCGATATGATCTTTGATTCAATGATAATGTTACAATATTTGATTCAATGATTGATAAATTGATTGATGAAGTAGATTTGATTGATTTGATGACAAGATTTTTAATGATCTAGATGTAAGAATATTAATTATGATGCCCCTCAAGAGTGAGCTCAAAATATGAAAGAAAAGATTTGGTTGATGTTGGATGATGATTATTTGGATTTATTTGGGAAGATGTTGAATCAATTTATAAGATTGGATAGATTTATAATTGATTTTGATTGAGCTCCTAATAATGATATTGCAACGATAGTGATCAACAATGATGATATATGCAAGGATCTTAAATGTGATACTCAGCCATATTATACGTGATGCTCATGGATAGCTCTATCTTGTCAAGATCAAAGTGATAGGGGGAATATGGATACATGTAAGCTAGCTAGATAATGGAGGATATGATGGATAAGATAACATGAATGGAACTTTCCTCCGAGTGTGAGTGAAAGAAGAATGATTACATAGGGTGCTTGTTTTCTAGGTTTTCATCATGGTACTTGCCCAAGGCACCACAAGAAGTGGTTTTCACCATAGAACGGATTTATTTCTCTTTACTTTTGCTACCAAGGTGTTTGTTTACAATATTTTCACCAAGACACTTTTTCTCTTTTTTGATATTTTATTTTTGTATTTTTAATTTTTGGAAGGGACTCAAACCTCATAATCTTTGGATAATGCTCCTTTTAAAGATATGTTATGATGGGTCAAGGTTTTTGAAAGGTATGATCATAGATGTTGATAGGGTGATGGTAGGGAATGATATGGAAGATAAGGGAGAAGGTAGCCAAGCATCTATACAATGGATTGGATAAGAGGGATGAAATGATAAGGGATGGAAGGATAGTAGGTAAGTGTTGGATATTGGATAGGGTATTCAAAGGTTTGCATAAAGATAGGAGGATAGGATGACAAGATCAACATTGACATACCCCTTTAAGGGTGATCAAATGATGGAGGAAAATTGGATGGAATAGCTCGAGGCTTTGATGTTGGAGAGGATGGAAGGTGTTTAGAAGGAGATGGAGGAAAAGACTTTGGAAGCTTGGACACCAACTTTGATTTTTGTTTTGTATCCAAGTCCTTTAAGAATGACTTGGGAATCCGCATAACTTTTGATTTTTCTTTTCTTCAATGATGGATTTAGGAACCCACATTTTCTTTTATTTATTTATTTTCATGTTGGACCTTTGTGATCTTTTGAATAAATATTTCTTCTTTTTAGTCACATGTCGATTACATTGGACATGGTGATATTCATATATAAGTGGATTCTTAGATTTTTTATTTCTTTGTTTGACATCCAAATTGCTTCCAAAAGACTTGGGAACTATGGATGAATATGGCTGATATGGTTGGTTCATATGGATGGGTTGATATGGAGGATTCAAGGATGCATATATTTGTTGATCTTGATAGGGGATAGGGTAATCAAATGACAAGTTAGGAGTGATAGGCATGGTGGATGGAGGGATATAAGGACCCAATATAGATGGAAGATATGAAGGTTTTATCTTTGGCATATAGGGACCAAGGATGGATAAGGTTGATGCTTATGTGCAAATGGATGGAGATAAGGTGTGAAAGGGGTATCAAAATATTTAGAGTAAGATGCATAGTTAAAGGCTCTCACCTTTAAGATTCATCTTTATAGAAACAAGTGCATGAGTAGTTTTGATAGGAACAACTTTGATAGGAAAAAAAAAAATCTTGATGGGATTTATTCTTATGCAAGAACTTAGGATGAATGAAGGTTTGAGGTGGATGCAGAGATCTATGATAAGAGGGTGATGGGATACTCTAATCTTTACAAGGATCTTTAGATGGTGTATAAAGGGTACTTTTCTTTTGATTTTCAGTAGGTTCACTAGAGATGGTGGAACATATATCTTGATCTTTCTTTGAAGGCATAAATGATATAGGTGTAAGAGTGTCTTTTGGTAAGAAATGGAAGGGGATGGTGAAATCATCATGGGACTCTTGAGATATGGGACTTTCGTTAACCATTGGATAAGAATGGATGGTATCTTTATCTTGATCATTATTGACATTTATTTCTTCACACTTTGGATTATCCTCTTGACATGGAGCCACTTCTAAGGACAAGGTAGGAATTTTGACCTGCGTAAGGGATTCATGAAGGGCTGATGGAGTATCCTTTTCAATAGGCATGATAGGTGTTGAAGCATATGGAAGATTTGGGTCTATGATTTTTGAAGCCTAAAAAAGACTCACAACAAGATTTAGATTAGCTTGGATCTTTTTTACAGGTAGCCCTTGAGGGTAGACATAGTCAGCATGAAAATCATTAGGTTCTTTGTTTGATGGAGGGACTATGGATATATATTTTTCTTTAGAAGATGAATAAATATTGGAAGAAATGGTGTCTACATGAGAACCAATACTAGACACAGATTCATGAATTAGATCTTGCTTTAGAGTAGTATCTTCATTAGATGATTCATTAGGATTTTCAATTTCAATTATGTCATCATCTATGAGATCTTAGATTTTGTGTTTCAAATCCATACAATCTGAAGTTTTATGCTCATTATGTCTATGATATTTACGATAGGTACTCAAGAATGAAAGTCCACATGAAGTGATTGAGGCAACATGATGAAATTATGTTCAAGAAGTTATTCCAAAGCTGATTCAATAGATTATCCTAAAGGAGTGGATGCTCTATCCAATGGACTTGTAGATTCACTTGTGTTTGACAAATAAATTTGAGATTCAAGATTTTGATGATTTGATTTTTTGTTGTCATGTGATTGATAGAAAAGACACTTAGCTGAATGTTCTTCATTTTCTTGATCAAAGATTGGATTATAATGAATTTGAACCTCTAGATCAAAGATTGGATTGCCATGGTTAGATATCCCTTTATTTGAAGAAGATGAAGACATGTCGATATTATTATCAAAGAGAAAAGGACATATTGATCTTAATGAGTACTCTTTAGATGTTATTTCCTTTTATTTCTTCAAGTCTTGGATTTTTTATTGCAAGGATTGAATATTCCTTGTGAGGATTATGATAGGATTTTATTCTTCATTGTTGTCGTGATGGTATCTAGACCACTCATTTTCAACCATGGTATGATTGCTTTGAGTCTCTTTATGAGAAAATATAGTCTCTTGTGATGATGTTTATCTCTTAAGACCTTGAATTTGATGTGCCAAGGAGGCCATGATAATGCATAATCATTTTGAGGAAAATTAGAAAATGCAAAAATTTCATATTTTTTTGGTAGTTTTCTAGGTTTTAGTAATTTTCATTTTCTAAGGTCTTATTCTCATTCGTAATTTTGAGCACTGATTTAAATGCTATGGCCTCTCAAAGTTAAGGTAATTTTTTTTAGAAAATTTAGAAAATTTTTAGAATTTTTTATGTTTTTCAAATATGATTGGTACTGGAAATAATGAAATCTGATCTGGATCATGAAGATTTGACAATCCAAGGATTGATATTATATGGATAAGATATAAAACACTAAGAGGTTTGATAAGATACTAATCAAATGAGCTAAGGATGATGAAAACAAAGGGATAAAATCCAACTACACCAACTGTGATGATATAGGTTGATGAAGGTCCAAAAAGGGTACAAAAATTAGTGATCAGATTACAAAAATACTATACAAAAGACCCCACTACCCCAGATGTGACTCACAAAAGGTGACTTTTTGATAACACCAAATGAGACTCCAAACTAATAGGATGCAATTGTATTTCCTAATATTGATGGTTTGATCACATGATTGAGATTTAGGGAGATTAGGTCTTTTGATAAGACTAGACCAATTTTTAGGTGATTACATTACCTAGCTCATTGAGCTTAGACTTAATCTTCCCACATTGTCCTCTAAAATTGTCAACAACAGAAGGCCAACAAAGACAATGCTGATAAACCTTTGAGATTTTCTTCAAACATACTTTTGTCTTACCGATAAGCAAGGATAATGTCTGCAAAGCATTGCCATACTTATTCTTAAGTTTCCTTTCCATGGACCAAAAAACAACACTGAACTGCAACAATTTATTTTCAATCTATACAACCATGTCATCAGGTAGTTGCATGCCAAATATACTAGATACTAAAATCCTTTTGTTAATCAGATGTTCTATGAGAAACTTCAATACAAGGGTTATGTGTGTGTTAATTGTGGTAGTTATTATCCTACAAACACAACACTTCTATAACTCATTAGATTAATTGCTAGTACATAAAAAACAATCAAAATCATAACAATTGAAACTAAATTATAGCTTCCTAGTCATAGGGATTATGATCTAATTGTTAGTGCTCTTAGAATTGTGCATAAGATGAGTGAAATTACAAATATGAAATGGAAGATTCAATCAAATAAGCATATATATGAATTCATAATAGAAGAATTGATAAGCTAGATCTAGAATGAAGAATTAATACAAGAAATAGAAGAATTGATCTAGATTTTAGAATTCAAAATTTAAGAGTTTCCTTATGCAAATAATCTAGATATTAGATGCCTTGAATGAGCTTGGTTATATAGATTTCCTATTGGAGGGAAATATTGAATTAGAATTTGATAGTAGAGATTCATCCATGATGGATGGTTGATATTAATTCTCACTTGATCCATGTGAGTGATCCTTGTGATTAACTCCCATTGGTTGGAATTAACTCCTTTGTCCTTTTTTGATGATATGGATCATAGGACAATTAATTAATTCAGTTTAATTAATATCCTTAAAGCCATATGTATTTTTGAGTTTGATTTAATTAAATGCCTAAGATAATTAATTAAGGAATGATGATTGATGATTGATGTTTGATAATTGACGAATTATGTAATTAGATTGATATAATTCAAATACATAATCATGCTTGAGATTAGCTTGATTTTTTGATCACTTGATTTGAGATTTAGGGCAATTGGTTTAGCTAGACCATTTTGAGGTGATTACATTTTCCTCTCTTTGAATCGATGTGTGAGAAACTCGTTGATTCAAATATTATCTAATGTTGGATGTTGATCTAATTTTGATTGAATGAATAATTTGATATGATGTGATGAAAATATTCTTGATTAGAAACTGATTTCAAATTTGACTAAATGAAATACAATGGGAGATGTGAAGATTTTGATTCTTAACTTGATAGGACGAGAATCGATCATATCGACTCTGAGCTTGATTGAATGAAGGCCGATAGAAGGTTTGAACAAATTAGGAATATTCAACTTGATATGGAACTTGATGAAGTTGAGATGCCCCTAGCAATATGATTCTATTCGATTCAATGATTAGATTTAATTTTCAACTTGATAGATGATTTTGACAAAAAAATGATACATCAGATTTGGTTGACAAGACTTTTTATGATCTAGATTAATAGATTAATGGATGTTGATTATGATATATGATGCCCCCTTGGGAGTGAGATCGAAATTTGATAGAAAATATTGAATGATGTTGGATGATAGTTTAGATTATATTAGAATAATTTTGATTTGATTTAGAAGATTGGATTGATGTAGAATTGAGGAGGAAGATTGATTTAGAAGAAATTTTGATTGCAAAGATAGGGATCAATAACGAAAGCAAGGATCTTAGATGTGATACTCAACCATGTTGAAGATAGATTTCCCTCTTTGAGCTGATTTTGATCAAGTTGGATAAATGCATGAATGCAAGTATGAAAATGAATGCCCCTAGAATGAGATACAATCTTCCATAAGTGTCATTCTTTTGATCTTTTTGTTATGTTTTTTCTCATCATAGAGATTTTGTTAGCAGTAAGTACAAACATTGGTGGCTTTCAAAGTTGATGTTGAACCAAAGTACTTACTTATGTTAGTATTAGTTACAAGAAAGAAAATAAACAAGAGTTCATTATGTTCTTGTGCAAAGATTGTGTTGTCCTCAATGACTCATACATTCATATAATTAGAATAATTTTTTTTTAAATGTACCTGCAATGATCCTTTATCGTTCATATCCTTGGGCAGATTTTACCGATTTGCACAATACTAAGAAATTTCTTGATGAAAACAAACAAGGAAATAGTTCCCATAGACTGCAATCAAAGAAAAAGATAATGCCCCTTGTCCTTGTTCCTCTAGTCCATAGACATCATTAACTTACTCAGGGGACATGATTAGCACAAGTTATGATAAGTTTGTATGTGATAGGTGGTGTTGAGAAACACATTTGATCGATTGTGTTTATTTTTCATTTTTCTTTATGATCAATTTTTATTTGACGAGTGTTGAGAAACACTATTTCTTGAGTGTGCAGAGTGTTGAGAAACACCATTGTGCATTGGATGATTTTGATTTTATCTTGTATTTATGCTCCTTTTTTCCTTGATGAGTGTTGAGAAACACTAATTTTTTAGTGTATGGGTGTTGAGAAACACCATTATGTGTTGAGTGACGAGTGTTAAGAAACACTGTTGTATGTTGATTAGGTGGAACACTTGATAGTTGTGAAGTAATGAGGCTGACTCCACTCAATAAAATGGTTGGTGCTTACTAGGAACTGAGTCCATAGGATCACTAGGAACTTGCCCCCAGCTAGATACAATTGTCCTAAGGATGATATGTGGACTAACTCCAAGCTATGATGATAGGATACAAAACTGACTGATATGCACAAGAATGCAAAGAATATACAAGATATGTACAAGCCATGATGATATATGCAAATTTTGAGCAATTGATAAACAATTTTTTGATTTTTTGATTTTTGAAGATTTAAAGATTCTTTGGATTTTAAAGATATTTAAGATGTTTTTTTGGATTTTTAAAAATTTTAAGATGTTTTTGGATTATTTCAGGAACATTTTTCACTTTTTTAGATGTTTAGAGATTTTACCATTTCTTAAGAAAGATCACATTAAACTACTCCCAATGTCTAGCAAGGTGTAGGACATTTACAGATGGATGAGAAAGCTGATGGAGTAAAAGAAAATAGGTCATGATGGGTGAAGCATGTAAATGTGACCCTTAAGGATAGTCTCCTCAAGATTACCCAAGCTAGGGAAAACAGATATAGCAATGTGAAGTTCATTTCAGATAAACAATAGAAGCCAATGATGTAGTGCTAGATAACATATAGCATAATGACATGATGTCATGAAAGCGGGTGGTCCAAAAGAGTGGACATGTCATGAAGTTTTTTTTGAGAAATTGTTTTATATTTTATGTTCTTCATTTTGATCAAGACCAATGAATCAATTTGGATAGGATAGAACAATCAAGGTAAGAGGTGAATGAAGGCTATGAGGGAATCATATGGAATTATGGCAAGGATGCTCTAGATAGTGAGTATTGGCTTGGGATAAGCAAGATCGTGATAAGGTAGCTTGGATGTAACAAGTGAATAAGATGATGGCAAGGATAACAAATGTTAGAAAGTATGATGCTCATGGAAAGCTCAACCTTGTCAATATCAAAGGTAAAAGAGGGAATATGGATACATGTGGGATAGATGGATGATGGAGGATATGGTGAATAAGATAGCATGGATGGAACTTGTATCCAAGGATATATTACCCAAAGAAGGGATTACACATGACGCTTGTTTGCTAGTTTTTCATTATGGTACTTGTTCAGAGCGCCACAAGAAGTGGTTTTCACCATAGGAAGAATTTTTTTCTCTTTAATTTTTCTACAAAGGCACCTATTTACCGGGTTTTCACAAAGGCACTTTTTCTCTTTTTTTTCTTTTTTTTTCTTTTTTCTTTCTTTTTTTTTATTTATATTTTTATATTTTTGGAAAGGACTCAAGCCTCTTGCTCTTTGGATAATGCTCCTTTTAAGGATATGTTATGATGAGCCTAGGCCACTAAAAGGTATTCTCAAAGATGTTGATAGGGTGATCATAAGGAATGACATGGAGGATAAGGGAGATGGTAGCCAAGGATTTATGCAATGGATTGGATAAAGTGGATGGAAGGATAGTAGGTAGGTGCTAGATATTAGATAGGGTATTGAAAGGTTCGCATAGGGATAGGTGGATAGGATGAAAAGATTGATGGGATTCTAAAATAGCCATCTTTCTCAGGGCTTTTTATCCTCTTTTTAGAACAAATTGATTGCACATAGACATGAATTTATGGTTTTAAGCATATGAACTTATGGCTTCTATGTATATGTTATATATGTGTGTGAACATAAGATGGAAATGTAGATACTTCTAAAGACATAATATCTGCTTAAATTCATGCACAATAATGGTGAATACAATAGCTATACATGTTAATGGATGTTTCCTTTCCTAAGCTATGTTTTGGGTAGTTACCTCCTATAGCCGTAGGATCTGCAAGAGTGATAATTAAGACTTACACCTTTTCCTAAAATTGATGATGTGGATATATATGTATATAGTTGGATGTGTGCACATTGATTGTTTTGTAGGAGTTGATTGTGGATATTCAAAGACCAACATATTGGCGCGGGAGTCATCAAAGCCAACCGTGGATTGCAGAATCTTCGCAAGCAAGTCAATACTTTCTATTGCATGTAATGCACAGATTTAGTGTGTGCTATATTATGGGATTATTCATGGTCAATAATGTTTTTTTTGTGAAAATTTATGAGTTGTAACTGATCCTCATTTATGAAGTGATCATAGATTTAGGAGATAGTTGTAGCTTCCTTTTAAATAATTGACTGTTGTGACTCTTTTGGAGTTAGTCAAACAAACTAGTTTTTAATAGAACTCTTGCATACTGTTTCAATCAAGTGTAATCTTTTTATGGATGAATAGAATGTTTAGTTCAAGTTTGCATCTTTCATCTTGATTGTACTTCTCATTCACTCATTCAAGGGGGCCCACTTGATGAGTGAATTGTTCTGATAGTGTAGAGTTCATTTTCCTGTTCATTTATATGTATTAGAACTCTGCTGTTCCTGCAGCTACTAATATCATAATTAGTAGCCTATTCCTGCAGCATAGTTAGTTGGAGTAGTTCCTAACTGTAATTTCCCACTTTGATTATAATACATTTTCTTACCAGTTTTAGTATAGTTTTCTTGAAGCATAAGCATTTGAATTCCTTAGATAGACTTAGAAAGAGAAGGTTTGAAGAATATACTTTGCAAATGCCATTCCAAGTTTACGTCCTTGGTTGATAATTAAATGAGACCAAATAATTCATTTAGGAATCATTTGGGGTGTCCAATCCTGAAATAGGCAGTCCATTTCTCTAGTTTCTGATACTATTATTTGGCCAAGCATTTTTGGCACCGTTGTCGGGGAGGGTGTTAATTCAAACTTATCCTTATAGTTGCATTCTTGCTTTTAATCTGGTACTTAAGTAAGAATTTTATGCATAGAAGGAGAGATCACCTTGGGAGATTTCTTCCCCATAACTACCAAGGAGAACCATTTGATTTATTTAATCCTCAAGTTGAAGAACCCCAAAGTGAGAACAAAGAAGAAGAACCCTTTGAAAATCCATTTGCTGATGCTCAGGAAGACATATCCTCTTCATCATCTGAGGAATCACTGCATTTGAATGACCTATTTGCAAAACCTGAATACCAAGACAACCTACTTGCTCTTATTATATATCAGCCACCACCACCAGGTCCTCCTCCCAGAATGGTTGCTTAGGCTCCCTTTCCTTTTCCTATACCTCAATAGCAAGGTAACCAAAATTTGAATAATATACCTACTGCTGCACTTCCCAAATTCTATGGCCTCCTTACAGAGGACCCTGAGACCTTTCTCTTTGAATTTGATATTCTTTGCCAGAGTTATGACTATACCACTGATGCTCACAAGATGAAGTTGTTTCCATCAACTCTAAAAGAAGCTGCTTTGAGATGGTTCATGGGGTTAGGTGCTAATGCTGTAGCAAATTGGAATGCCATGCGCACTATGTTTCTTTTGAAGTACAAAGAGTACTGTAGAGGTCAAGATTTGAAAGGTGATGACATTTTTAAAATGTCTTAGAAGGAGGATGAAACCTTGGAGGATTATGTATCCAGATTCATGTTCAATCTGCAATGTAATACACAACACTAGCTAAATGAGGCATCTCAGAAACACCTCTTCCTAAAGGGTGTGAATGATGGAAGTATTGAGGCTCTAGACCTAATGGTAGGAGGAGATATCACATAAAAAGGTTGGGCTGACATAAAGAATATATGTCAAAATTATTCAAGGGCCACTTTGAAGAAGGGTAGGGGAATTAGAGACCTACTGCATAAGTCCAATAGCGATTCAGGAGCATCCAAAATGGAGCTGTCTAATTTGCTATCTGACTTCAAAAAAGACATCATTAATGATGTCACCACTCAGCTGGATAGTATGCAAGCAAGGAGGAAGAAGGAAGAGTCAGATGCTGTGCTTGCTGAGTTCTGTTCTCATTGTAGAGAAAAGAAGAGAAATTTTAAATGTAAGACGACTACATCTGTGGACATCAACCCAATGCCCACTGAGTTCAAAGCCATAGATGAGGAGAATGGGGAAGTTTTCTATGTTGCTCAAAGGCATCCATGGGCTCAGAGACAAGGTATACCTCTGGACCCACTGAATAATTTTGATTATAATAATAATAGCTATTGGCCAAACCAAAACCCCCAAAATCCTACTCCTCAAGGTCAGAATTGGAATCACAACTGGTCCAATCAATAGTCATACTATAACCAAGCCTATCCATAAAAACCACCATTTAATCCATACCAACAACAGTATAACTCCTATCAACAACCGCAACAGAATAGCCAATGGCCACCTCATGGTAATTGGCAACCACAACCTCAGTGGGGATGCAATTAGCCTAATCAGCAACAAGCAATAATGCCCCCACCTCAGGAGTAAGCTATTATGCCACCACCTCCTGTAGAAAATAGAAACCCTCAAAAGCCAACTCCACTTCTTGCTCAGCCAACTCCAAATCCTAATAATAAGCAACAAGCTTATTCCTTGCACGTAAATGATATCCATCTTAGATCAGGAACTACACTGCCTGCATCCAAGGAGCCAATAATAACTGAAGTTACTGATGCTGAGGACATACCCGTGAACCAACCTATTGATGTTCCACCTATTATTCAAATTGCACTAGTGCCTAAGAATCCTCCTTATCCGCAAAGATTGTCTCAAGTAGTTCCTGCAAAAGAAAATCTTGTAGCCACTAATTTGATTGATCAACTCAAGCAAATGATAGTGAAAATTCCCTTGTTGGATGCCCTTAAAGAAATTCCAATCTATACCAAAGCAATTAAAGAAGCCTGTATCAAGAAACTTGGAAGGAAAAAGAAAGACCCTGATACTGTCCATGTCTTAGGCCAACTCTCTGATCTCATGCTAAGAAAAGTTGTCATGCCTAAGTATTCAGATCCAGGAAGTCTAGTGGTAACCATTTACATTAATGGTACCCAAATTCAGAATGTTCTAATTGACTTGGGAGCATCAATCAATGTTATGACTAGGGAAGTTCTACTGAAACTTAGTATCATTGGTTTGCGGGACACACCAATAATATTGTAGTTAGCTGATAGTTCCACAGTCAAGCCTGATGGTATGGTTGAGGATATTGTTGTTACTTTGGATTCCTTAGATTACCTTTCAGATTTCATAGTCTTGTCACCCAAAGCCACCCTAGGAGGATATCCATTAATCTTAGGCTAGCCATGGTCGATGCTTGCATTGCATTTAGTTCAAGAAAGATGACCATATCAGATGGAATAAATACCAAGAAGTTAACTCTGTATTCTCCAGCAAAACCCCAAAGTGAACTTGATCAAGTTGTCTGGCTAGAATTAGGAGATGCTGCCCTTCAAGAAAATTCTGTGCAAAAACTCATGGTCATCAAGAGGAATCCATTCATGGTATCACAAGAAGAAGATGATATACTAGCAGCAATCCTTACCAACCAATATGGTTCTGAGGAGTCATCTTGTGATGATCCAAATTGTTCCCTTCAAACAATAATGCCCAAGCAAACCACATCTTAGCTTCTTGAAGCACCTGATTATCTTCAGACCTTGCTACCCCATGAGATAAAGTCTCCATCCATAGCAGAAGTCCAGATGTTAGAAAAAGTTAAGAGAGTTGAAATTGTTTCAGGAAAAGAGCTGAATGTTAAAAAAAACCTCACTGAATCTCAGATGTCTAGTCTTCTCAAGCTTTTATAGGATAGTCAGCAAGCCTTTGCATGGGATTACACTAACATGAAAGGTCTAGATCCCAAACTTTGTACTCACAGAATATATATAAGCCCATAATACAAGCCAGTAAGGCAAGCTCAAAGAAGAATTAACCCTGCTTTAAGAGACATAGTTAAGACCAAGTTGCAGAAGCTACTTAGTGTAGGTTTCATTTATCCTATTTCTGACACTCAGTGGGTTTCTCCACTTGTAATTGTTCCAAAGAAAGGGGGAAAGTGGAGAGTCTATGTTGACTATAGAGAACTTAACAAAGCCACTAAGAAGGATCACTTTCCACTACCTTTCATTGACCAAGTGCTTGATAATCTTGCGGGTAAAAAGTACTTTTCATTTCTAGATGGCTTCAGTGGGTATAATCAGATACAAATATCACCAAAAGACCAGGACAAGACAATGTTTACCTATCTTTGGGGAACCTTTGCTTATTCAGTCTTGCCATTTGGATTGTGTAATGCCCCTGCTACTTTCTAGAGAGCAGTGCTAGGTATTTTCTCTGACATTGCTGCTGATTGTGTTGAAATTTATATGGATGACTTTACAACTCATGGAACCACATTTGAAGAAGCACAAGATAACTTGGAAAAGGTCCTTAAGAGATGTCAAGATTATAATCTCTCTCTTAACAGTGAGAAGTGCTATATGATGATGGAGGAGGGAGTAGTCCTGGGACACTACCTTTCATCTTTTGGAATTCAGGTTGACCTTCCAAAAATTGTAGTTATCAATACACTTCCCACACCGATTAAGAAGAAGGATGTTAGGAGTTTCCTTGGCCATGCTGGTTACTTCAGAAGGTTCATAAAAGACTTTAGCCAACTTGCAACACCATTATATAGCTTGTTGAAGAAAGAAGCTAAATTTGCATGGACAGAGGAATGTGAAGCATCATTCCAGAAGTTGAAAGATGTTCTAACAATAACACCTATTCTTAGAGGACCTGATTGGAAGCTTCCATTCCATATCCACACAAATGCATCTGACTATGCTATTGGAGCAATTCTAGGACAGAAAGAAGGTATTATTGAACATGCAATTTACTATAGTAGTAAAAATTTGCAAGGAGCAGAATTAAATTATACTGTTACTAAAAAAGAGTTGTTAGCAGTTGTTTATGCACTAAACAAATTTAGGCACTACATCACAAGCTATGAAGTATTTGTTTATACTGATCATTTAGCTATCAAGTACTTAATGAATAAACCTGTCATTGGTGGTAGATTAGCACACTGGTTACTCCTCATGCAGGAATTTGATGTAAAGATAATAGAAAAACCAGGAAAGGCTAATGTAGTGGCCAATTTCTTGTCATGACTGCAAGTTCCAGATGATCCTACAACAATTCATGATAGCTTCCCTAATGAGCACTTGTTTTCTATTGATTCTTTTAATCCATGGTATGAAGACTTAGCCAACTACCTTGCTACAGGGAGAATGCCACCTCACTTCTCTCCTAAACAAGGCCATCTATTGGTTGAGAAGATTTTTAAATTCTCTTGGATATTAGGCTTCATGTTTTATATAGGACCAGACTAGGTCACAAGGCAATGTTTTCGAGAGGATGAAACTTATGACATCCTTTGGGCATGTCATGATGAGCCATGTGGAGGACATTTTGTCACAAAGAGGATAGCCTACAAAATTGTGAGAACTAGATACTACTGGCCTACTTTGCATAAGGATGCAACAAAACATACTCAGCACTGTGATAGGTGCCAACATATGGGATGTCCCACAAAGTCTGATGAAATGCCCCTGCAGCCACAGGCAGCTGTCACACCCTTTAACAAGTGGGGTATTGACTTCGTTGGACCCATTGAGCCCTCTTCTCATGGGAAGTCTTACATCTTAGTATGTACTAATTATGCAACAAAAATGGGTTGAAGCCAAAGCTATGAGACATGCTAGAGATCACAAAGTTGTTGAGTTTCTTTATGAATGCATATTCACCAGATTTGGAGTACCAAGGGAAATTGTCACAGATCAAGGGGCAAAATTCACCTCTAACCTTATCACAAAGTTGATCCAAGAGTACATGGTGCATCATGGAAAATCTTCACCCTATCATCCTCAGGCCAATGGCCAGGCTGAAATCACAAACTGGGAGATAGAATCCATTCTCACTAAAATAGTGGTTGTGCATAAAAAGGATTGGGCTACACACCTTCCTGAAGCCATATGGGCTTACCGCACCACATGGAAAACCACCATAGGGTTTACTCCTTTTGAGTTGGTATATGGAAAATCAGCCTCTATGCCGATTGAGTTCCAGCATAAAACACTTTGCACCACCTTAGATCTAGATATAGGTATCACCAAAGCACAAGAAGATAGGTTACTATAATTAAATGGATTGGATGAATAAAGAAAGTCTACCCTCCACAATACGGAGTTGATACAATAGCAAAGAAAAAAATGGCATGATAAGTTCATTCGTGATAATAAATTTTCTGTAGGAGATTGGGCACTATTGTATGATTCAAGATACTAGCACACACTTGGGAAATTTCATACCAGATGGCTTGGGATTTATGAGATCATATCATTATTTGACAATGGAGCAGTAAAACTTTCAACCATTGATCTTGTTAAATTCAAGTTACGCATCAATGTGCATCACCTGAAACTTTACCACAAACCTATTAGCTGTGATGAGTTCCTAAAGTAGTTCCAAAACACAACTAAAGCAAGCAATCCCATAGCCGAATAATCTGGGTCTTCCACCTAGGATTCTACCGATTCTTGATTCCATTCAAGAACACCATAATAAATATTTCACATTTCGTGGAATAATTTCTCCATAATAATTTTTCATCTCACCTTCTCTCTTTTTCACCCATTCACCCCATCCCATCACATCAATTATGCAGGTGCAATTTTTTTTGAACAACTCTTCTTGCAGTGCCTCCAGGTTCATGCCACATATCCTTGTACTGTTATACACTAAGTTTGCACCTTTGTCTCAAGCTCTCGTAGTCTTGATAACCTAGTATAAAATGGGAATCATCTCCAGGTTGTGAGACCTATGCTAACTGAGATGAGACCTCCAGGTTCTAGGCTGGTTCCTCTTAGATAATCACCTTAATTTGCTTCTAGACATGAAAAGTAAACTTTTGAGGGAAAGGGATAGAAGGAGTGCTTGGAAAGGGAAATGACTAAAAGCAAACTACCTACTAGGTGATGCACCAAAATTAGGGTTTGGATCTCAGTATAGAGGAATGTAACCAATGAAAGGCTTAGGTCTAGTAGATCACAACTTACTAAATAGGCTTGCATAAGTGTTTCATAGAAGGGTCTAAACATAAGACATAATTTATGACCTGCAAGCAGACATTCACTTCTGCAACTCGGTGTAGGAATGAGACAAGACTGTTAGGGGGCTGAAGTATGCCCACAAAAGCATCTAAATTGGATAAAAAACAATAGCACACAAAATCACAGAAAGTAAGAGGGATCAGGAACCCTAAGTTGTCATTGAAAAACATACATATACTTTGATCCAATAAGAGATGACCTAAACAAGGAAGCATAGGGACATGAAGGATTGTCACAAAATACTTTTGCAATATCTGAATAATCAATGGGAGAAATAAAACTATATAAGCTAGAGGGTAGAGATGATACCACAGATGACCCTTAAGAAAAATGAAATTCTTTTTACAATTGTCCAACTCTGAGCCCGAAAGCTCCAAAAATACAATATATACATACTCAACTGCACGCAGGCAAGAGTCAAAAACCTAACTAGGTCTTCATGGATTTTACATTAGAATAATATTAAAGCCCTAACTGCCATCAAATCTGATCATAAATACATGTCTGTAATACTATGGCCAATCAGATATTATGTGCCCACTGCTATACTACATCAACTCGCAGACAAGCAACCTGGATTCATCTGCTTTCCTGCACAAAGTCTCACAATGAATGCTCAAGCTGGTACTTTTCTGAGACAAGAATTGACCCATGATGGCCACCCAGACTTCCTCATCATCTTCTTTCAACTGCAAATGTCCTAGAGACATAAATTTTTTGAGCTACCTCACCGCTTGCAGCCTGCAAATCAAATACTGGTGAAAACCCTCTTAGACACATTTGAACTTGAAAACTTAACAGCTAGCCGGTCATTTTAAAACACGATCGTGGATCCTTTATCTCCTAGAAAATGAATGGCTCAGATTAACTTTGAAACGATCGTGAAACCCTTTAAAAAGTTCAAGTCCATATCAGCAATACGAGGACCAATGAAATTTTAGCACGTTAGCATGTTTGGACCCACCTCAAGTTTTCCTCCTTTAAGTCATTCATTGACTACGTGATTGAAGAATTCTAAGTCACGAGATCCTTTGGCCTATCCTGGCCTGGTTAAGTGATTCAATGGACAAGGCTTTTCGCTAAATCGTTGGGTCTTTCTAATAACCTTGGTTACATTAAGCGAACAAGAGAAATCCCTTTATTCGCTGATTCATAGAATACTTCCTTAACCGCTTATGAGAATCTAGCCTACATTTGGTGAACTGGTGACCGAAGACAATCGCCAGATCGCTAAGGACTTTAGGGCTTCACTAATTAATTATGAGATTCTGTGAATACACACATTCACGCATTTGCCAGATCGATTGGAGCACTACTATTTTATCACACAAATATGTGACCAAAAGGAACTTATCAGAGCTGCCAAAACTTTGTTAACCCTGGGCCCATCTCCACATGTCAATCTTCTATTTGTTCTTGACCACCTCATCAGCAGACACCCCGGAAAGCCTACCATCAGACCCACTATAACCTTAGATTCCAATCCAACGGCATGTGCAAGATCTCATACCCCTCGAATATTCTTTCAGATCATACGCCCACCGTAGACCTTCGTTAAGCCGTGACCCCTCTGACAAATGGAACCACCTATAACCTTAGATGCACTCGGCAACCAATCGTGAACCTCCAAATCACTTTGACCTGGCATCGAACCCACCTGAAAGAGGCTTGAACACTTGGCAAAATGAACGGCTGATGCATAATCTCATTGCTCTGACACCATTCATGAGAACACACGCCAGCTGTCGATCTCTATCCTTCTAACATTCTGCAAGCATTCTAACATGGCCCCACTGACATATGCCTAATCATCATTATGTGGACCAATTAGAAGCTTCCATTTGTATACACGTAGCAGTGGACCCGCCTGAATGAAGAGTTACGTCACTGGGAGAAATCAACAGTTGTCTTAAGTTTGCAAACTTTTGACACTTTTCATGAGAAAACACGCCAACCATTAGATCAAAAGAGGATTGAAAACCAGGCCCCCTAACAAATTACAAGTCATCTCCTTTCAACCAATGAAATACCTCCACATAGGACACCATGGCAATGGACCCACAAAGGCATGAAGCATTGAGGAAAAGGAAAGATCGATGGTTGTCGTAAGATCGCAAGCCTCTGACACATGCTATGAGATCTCACGACAACCGTTGATCTCAGTAACTAGGACCCCACGAAAATTTAACTCCGGAAGTCTTAGCGAATGTGTGAACAAAGGAACTTATCACTCAGTCACTAAATGTTTAGAAACACCGCCATTTCATCTTGTGAATAAGATAAACACTGCAGTCACCAGTTTGCTGAGAGGAAAAGGTAACCGCCAGAAAACTTAGAGAATTGGTGACTGAGGAAAGGCAAACTGCTCGCAGAGTCGTGGGATATTAAGAACTTAACCGCTTGGATTAAGAGATTACGCGAACCATTGCAGTCGTGTAGTCAGGGAATGAAAGGTCCAACCCGTCGGGGATTAGGAGAACTTGCGACTGAAAGGAAAGAATTACGCACATGGGTTTTTGGGGACTTAAGTGGCCAAGATAAAGTAACATGAAAATAGAACATGGTCTAGGGTCTCTTAGGGTTTTTTAACACCAATAGCTAGTTTATGAATTTTTTGACCTGCAAACCAGAGAGTTAAAAGATTGCAAAGGCTAGGAAACAAGAGATAAATTCATGAAAATTTTAGGGATGCCTGGCAAGGTGAAAATAGAGACTTGGGGATAGGTTTTAGCCAAATTTGCATGTACATGGAAATTAGGGTAACACGTACATATATTATTTTTATTCATTAATTTTTAGGATTTTGTTTCATTTTAATTTTTCACTCTTGCTTAACCTGGCTTGGTGGGACCCATGCCATTACTTAGTTGGGGGGTGAACTATTATATTTTCAAAATTTCAAATTAGCATGTAAAATTAAAGTTCTTGTCTTTGAATTGTGTCTACGACATGACTTGATGATCTATCCTTTTGTGATTGCGTCATCACATTTGAAGTGAATTAAAGATATTAAAGTCTGATCTTGATTTCTAATGATATGTCATGATGTGTTCAGGGTGGCATCCTTGGCACGTGCGAGCTATTATGAGATGTTATGCAAAACTTATATCATTAGATTTCATGCAAAAATCTTTAATTCTATGAATCAAGTTGCAGTTTGTACACCGTCTTTTCTTCTGCAACATCTTGTTCCATAATGCATTGAGGTCTGTGACTTGCCATTGTTGAGCTCTATGGGAATTGTAGTTCTACAAATTCAAAACTTGTTTGAGAGTAGCAATGGGAGGTGACCTTCAATGGCATGAGCTAGTGGATCATAGGGTTTTACTAGACGATGTGTCCACTTGTGAAATGTTTAGAAGAAGAGGATGGCTGGATTATTGTTTAAGCCTTAAAGGGTTTAATGAGGAAGTCACTCTAAAATTTTTATCTACCTTGAAGGATGGGTTTGCAGAAGTCAAAGGCTTGAAGATTGAATTCATAGAAGATGTAGTAGCTGAAGTGACTGGTTTACCACAAGAAGGTGAACAATGGGTGAAAGATTTTGACCTGTGTTCAGTGAGAGCCCAATTCACTTTGCACGGTGATCCTTAGTTAGATATTGAGAGGAAGCAAGGAACTTGGTGATTATCTTTTCCTCTAGAGTTCATTCAACTAGTCACATTTGTTATTCAGTACTTCACCTATGAGGGATGCTACAAGTATTTGCATGTTTTGCATTTCAAAATTCTCAGTCATCTTCAGCACGACAACAGACCGGTAAATCTTCCTAGCTTCCTATTTAACATTGTGAAAAAGAAAGCTTTAGTAGTCCAGTCAGGAAGCAACCAGTCTATTTCACATCATTGCTTAATAAAATTAATTGTAGAAAGGCAATTGAGTAGACAAAAGGTTGGGATATGGGAAGAATTTTTGCAAATGAATGAGGTTGAACCTAGAGTAGTCGGCCCTAGAGGTCACGGTGTTGGTCGGAGAGAGAAAACATCCTTTGGGGTTTGTGAAATTGTTCAAAGAATTGAGAATGATCTTGAAGCCTCTCCTTCCATTTCTAGGTCACTTAGAAAAAGAACTTTCAGTGCTGGAGCCTCTACTTCTTAGAGGAAGAAAAAAAAAAGTACGGAAGCTCCCAATATTCTTAAATCCTCACCATCTATAAGGACCAGGTCTACATCTAGGAAAGATAAGGGTAAAACAACAGAGCCAGAAGAGGAAATATTAGAACCTCATCCTAGTGATAATACTGATAATGTGGAAGAAACCCTACATTCCCCTAGGGAGGAGAATTCTGAAAACCCTCCTGAAGTAGTTGCAGAGGAGGTAGTCACTAAAAGAAAGAAACAGAAGAGTCCTCCGAGCTCATCCATACCCCCTATGAGGAGAAGTAGAAGGCTTTCTGAGAAAGATGCTGAAGCTTTTGTTCCTATTGTTAACCTTGAGTCTTTTGAATCAGTAGAGCATGAATCTATAGAAAATGAGTCTTTAGAAAATTCCTCTTCTAAGGAATTGTTTCATCAAACTCTAGCTAGTGAAACTATATTGAGAGAACAGAGTCTAGAGATAGAGGTTAATCTTGGAGTTAACTACATACTGATTGATAGCGACAAGGACTCTGAGGACACAGAGGAGTTTGTAGATAATTCTATCAGGCTAGATGTTAGCATGAATTCAGAAGAAACCCCTGACTTTGGGACTGAAATTGTTGAAGAAGTACCCTAGGAAAGTAGTCAGGATAGGTTAGAAACGCTGGCTAAGGTAGCAGCTAATGTTAGTGAGGAAAGCAATGTAATAAAGACAATTGTTTTGTGGAAGGGGAAGTCCTCTACACCAAAGAAAACAATTAAAACTCCTCACTTTCCATCTGGATGGGTGGATATACTCAATCATGAACCTTTACCCCCACCAGATTTGTCTACACCCCTTGCTGCAGGGCTAAACTTATACCAACAGTTGTTATGGGAAAAGACACAATGAAAATTAGAAAAGGAAAAATTGAAATGAGTCATTAGTGAGCAGGATTCTTAGTTGGAGCATAAATAAGATGAGATTGAGATATTGAAGCAGAGGATTGATCATATTACAGGATTAATTCCAGAACTGATGGAATGTAGATCACCATCTCCGATGTATGCATTATTCCTTAAAGAGCAACTTGTTAATTTCAAATTAACAAGAATTGTAGAGGGCCTCAATCCTTTAATATCAACTCCCCATGATTTTTACTATGCCTTTCATTCTACTCCAATGACTCTGAAAAACCTATTGTGTGAATTGTACTTACATAACCTAGTAGTTCCTGATGACACAGAGTGGAATTCACTCCTCTATGTAGGGGATGTACAGTTAAGAGTAGTTATGTCTTGGATGCAGAATGAGATGAGTAGGGAACATCAGGCTGTGCCATAAAGAGACAAATAAATGTTAGCTCCTTTGATGATGAGGCCTAAAGTTCAGCACTCCAAGCGAACATATTTTGATTGGCTTTCTATCATAGCAAACACTAGTGGAGCCAATAAGATCTGTCCAGTGCAAGAACAAGCTTTTGCAGACTAGGACCAACATTCCTCACGAGATGTTTCCACATCAATCAGTGCCTCTAGGAAGAGGTGGATAAGGATGTCACATGATCTAAAGTCAAGGGAACCTCACTCACCACATAATCTAACCCTTGCTACAAGAAGAGTTCCATGGTACATTATGTTGGGAAGGACACTCCTTAACCGCTAGTTTCCATTAAGGTTTCAGCCTCCACTCTTCCTATAGCCATTGCTGGTGATGAATGACAATGTAGCAGATTATGACATGGCCGCTAAAGTCCAACAATGGGAAAGACTCAAAGAAACTCATGGATACTTTGATTATGTTAATGATGAGTCTGGATAGAAAACAACTAGTGATTTGAGGGTCCGTGCCAGGATTCAAAACTTCATGATTATTGGGGACCAACAATAGTTCAGTTGGGGGGAATGATGGGCTTCTAAAATAGCCATCTTTCTCAGTGCTTTTTATCCTCTTTCTAGAACAAATTGATTGCACATAGACATAAATTTATGGTTTTAAGCATATGAACTTATGGTTTCTATGTATATGTTATATATGTGTGTGAATATAAGATGGAAATGTGGATACTTATAAAGACATAATATCTGCTTAAATTCATGGATAGGAATGTTGAATACAATAGCTATACATGTTAATGGATGTTTCCTTGTGTAAGCTATGTTTTGGGTAGTTACCTCTTGTAGCCGTAGGATTTGCAAGATTGATAATTAAGACTTACACCTTTTCCTAATATTGATGATGTGGATATATATGTATATGGTTGGATGTGTGCGCATTGATTATTTTGTAGGAGTTGACTATGGATATTCAAAGACCAACATACTGGCACAGGAGTCATCAAAGCCAACCGTGGATTGCAGAATCTTCGCAAGCAAGTCAATACTTTCTATTGCATGCAATGGACAGATTTAGTGTGTGCTATATTCTGGGATTATTCATGGTCAATAATGTTTCTGTTGTGAAACTTTATGAGTTGTAACCGATCCTCATTTATGAAGTGATCATAGATTTAGGAGATAGTTGTAGCTTCCTTTTAAATAATTGACTGTTGTGACTCTTTTGGAGTTAGTCAAACAAATTGGTTTTTAATAGAACTCTTGCATACTGTTTCAATCAAGTGTAATCTTTTTAGGATGAATAGAATGTTCAGTTCAAGTTTGCATCTTTCATCTTGATTATACTTCTCATTCACTCATTCAAGGGGGCCCACTTGATGAGTGAATTGTTCTAATAGTGTAGAGTTCATTTTCCTATTCATTTATATGTATTAGAACTCTGCTATTCCTGTAGCTACTGATATCAGAATTAGTAGCCTGTTCCTGCAGCATAGTCAGTTGGAGTAGTTCCTAACTGCAATTTCATACTTTGATTAGAATACATTTTCTTACCAGTTTTAGTATAGTTTTCCTGAAGCATAAGCATTTGAATTCCTTAGATAGACTTAGAAAGAGAAGGTTTGAAGCATATACTTTGCAAATTCCATTCCAAGTTTACGTCCCTGGTCGATAATTAAATGAGACCAAATAATTCATTTAGGAATCATTTGGGGTGTCCAATCTTGAAATAGGAAGTCCATTTCTCTAGGTTTTTGATACTATTATTTGGCCAAGCAAAGATCAACATTAATACACATTATTGAAGAGTGGTGGAATGATGGAGGAAAAGTGGATGCAATCGCTTGAGGCTTTGATCTAGGAGAGGATGGAAGGTTTTTGGAAGGAGATGAAGGAAAAGTCTTTGGAAGCTTGGATGCCAACTTTTATTTTTCTTTTGTATCCAAGTACTTTAAAAGAGAATTAGGAATCCACATAACTTTTAATTTTTCTTTTCTTTTGTATGTTTCAACATATACTTCTTCAATGATGGATTTAGGAACCCATATTTTCTTTGATTTCTTTCTTTTCTTAGTGGACCCTTGTGGTCTCTTGAATATTTCTTTTGTCTTTGTATTCACATGTCGATTAGACTGGACATAGTGATCTTCATATCTAAGTGGATTCTTGAATTTTTTATTTCTTTGTTTGACATCCAAATTGCTTCCAAAAGAATTGGGAATTGTGGATGAATAGATATTATATGGATGGTTTGTATGGAAGGGTTGACATGGAAGATTCAAGAATGCATGTCTTTATTTATCTTGAGAAGAGATAGGGTAAGTGGATGAGAAGCTGAGAGTGTTAGGCATAGTGGATGGAGAGATATAAGGACCCAATATAGATGGAAGATATGAAGGTTTCAGATTTGGGATATAGGGACCAAGGATGGATTTGGAGAATGGAGGTGGATAATGGATAGGGATATCAACATCTTTAGAGTGATTTGCATGGCCAAGACTCTTCTCTTTAGGATTCATCTTTAGATCAATAGGTGCATGAGCAGCTTTGATAGGAGAAACAAAAGCTTGATGAGATTTATTCTTATGAAAGAACTTAGGAGGAATAATGGTTTAAGGTGTATATGGAGGATTATGAAAAGAGGGTGAGGGTGATGGGATACTCTGATCTTGACAAGGACCTTTAGATGGTGTACAAAGGGTACTTTTCTCTTGATTTTTAATAGGCTCATTAAAGAAGGTAGAAATGATTTCTTGATCTTTCTTGGGAGGTGAATAAGTTATAGGAGATGGAAGGATATTTATCTCTTGAGGTGGAGGGATATGTTCTTGGAAGAAGTGAAATTAGGTGAAAAAATCATCATAGATTTCTTGGGATATGGAACTTGGGTCAATCATTGAATGAGGAAGGATGGTACCTTGATCTTGATCATTATTGATATTTGTTTCTTCACACTTTGGATTATCCTCTTGACATGGAGCCACTTCAAGGATGAGGTAGGAGTTTCAATCTACATGAAGGATTCTTGAAGGACTGGTGAAGAACTACTTGGAGTATCCATGGTAGGCATGGAAGCACATGAGGGTTTGAGATCTTTGATTTTGGAAGAATTGAAAAGATTTAGAGCTAGATGCAGATTAGCTTGGATTTCTTGTAGAGGTAGACCTTGAGGGTAGGAAAAGTTAGTATGAAAAGAATTGGGTTCTTTGTTTGATGTAGGCATGTTGGCTAGATTAGCTTCTTTAGGAGATGCATGAGTGTTGGAAGAAGTATATGTGGAATGAGAACCACTACTAGACATAGGTTCATGAGTTTGACCTTGCTTAAGATTAATATATTGTTCTTCATTAGGTGATTCATTAGGATTTTCAACTTCAATGATGTTTTGATTACGTAAGAGTAGGTTTTGAAAGGACCCAAAACCTTTTACGTCAAGATTACAAAATATGCATTTAAGCTCCAATAAGACAAGTGCAACAGCACCAAAAAAATCCACACAAATGAGTCCTTAAACAAAAAGATCAGAAAAAAGACAAAGGACAGCAAAAGGACATCAAGACAACAAGTTACTATCTAAACACATTTCATAATTTCTGCTGCCTGATCAGCCAGCATCTGCATGTTAGCTGGGCAAATTTTTAGATCTTCAATATCATTATTCTTCTCATCCTCCATCTTCTTGAACCTAGATCTAGTGCACCTGATGGGACCTTGATCATCTTTGGCCTTAGTGATCGCCTACTCCCCTTTCCCTTGGTCCAGCTTGTCCACCAGGATCTTCACATGCTCATTCGACGCCTTAAGAATAGCATAGCTCTGCTCTACTATATTCCCATTTTTTTTCTCCAGCTTGTTGATTCTATTTTCTATTATCTCAATTCTTTTGGTCATTCCTTCACTGTTACCATTTTTTTTCTCCATAGCAATAATTCTGTCATTGAAGACAGTGAGCCCCTTAGCCCTACCGATAGTCTCAATGAGCACATCAATAGTTTGGCCCATGGTTTTCTCCCCCATGTTCATCTTTTTAAGGACTCCCGTCTCTTTTTGGAGCTGATGAATATGAGACTTCATGGCTGTAATGTCAATTTTCATATTATTAAGGGTTGTCAAAAATGCCAGACAACCCAGATTCTCAAAATCCTTATTCCCTCCCTCCATCTTCTCCTTGGATTTCTCCACTTTATCCTTCCCCATGTTGACCAAATCCTTCCCCTGCCCATCTTTCTCAATATTAGTCACAACCTGTGTGACATCATGTAGAATATTATCCTTGACCAACACATTTTTCTCAAGCCCCACACTCTCTTCCATAGAAGGGTCATTGTCCACATGGTCATCCTAATTATTATGGTTTTTATCTTGAGAAGAAGAACCCTCATAAGAGGAAATGAAAACCCTTTTAGCAATTTTCTTCTTCTCTTTTTTTCTCTAGTGCGCTTACCAATGGGCTCCATTCTATTTTTTCCCTGCTTCTTGGAGCTTTCCTCCCTACTCTCCTCTTCCTCCAAATCCATCTTTGTGACCGAGTCCTCCACCTTACTTTTCTTTCTTTTTCTTTTGGGAGTGGAATCCTGAAACTCCTTAGAGTCATTCTCATCTTCTTTTGTTTCCTCCATAAAGGGCTCCTTAGACTCTTTCCCATTAGTTTCATAGTCTTCGAGGGCTTTCCTATTAAAATGGGGCCTTTCCACCTTCTTCGATTTCAGAACCTCATAAATGAGGACCATAAGCCCTTCATGGAAAGCATGATCACCCTTTGGGTCCCTTTGCTAGTTGAGGATGTTATCGTCAATGAGATCTTGGATTTTATGTTTCAACTCCATGCAATCTGAAGTCTTGTGCTCATTATTTTAATCATAGGCACAATAATTTCTCAAGAATACAAAACCATGTGAAGTGATTTGAGGCAGCGTGATGAGATTGTGTTCAAGAAGTTCTTGCAATACTGTTTCATAAGATTATCCCAAAGGAGTAGAGATTATCTTTAAGGAATTATTACATTCTTCGTGATGTTCTTGTAGATAAAGAAGACTCTCAAGTGAATATGATATATTTGTTTCTTCATTTTCTCTATCAAAGATAGGATTATCATGAGATTGCGACATAGCCTCTTGATCAAAGATTGGACTATCATACTTTGGTGTCTCCATGTTTGAAGGAGATGAAGACATATGAAAATCCTTATCAAATAGAAAAGGATAGATTGATCATAAGGAATACCCGTCTGATGGGGTCTCCTTTTCTTTCTTCATTTATCTAATTTCTAATTGAAAAGCTTGACATTGCTCAATGAGGATGAAGATAGATTGATCATCCATGTTGTGATTGTTCTAATTTGCTTGATTATATAATGGATGAGAAGATTTAACACATTATTTCAATGTGTGATCAGACTGAGAAGACCAGGGGGATGGAATAGAAGAAAAATTAAAATTCAAAATTTTCTTATTTTTTCATTATTTTTTTAGGTTTTAGTAATTTGGATTTTCAGAGGTCTACTCATTTTTTAGAGTTGAGACTGTCATCAATAATTAAACATTATCAATATATTAATAAACATTATTATTTAATTATTAAATAATTAATTTATGTATATTTTAGTATATACTATAATATATATTATATGCCATTTTAATTAATCATTATTTATAATATATTTAATATTATGTAATTATTAATAGTAACCATATAATAATAAAATATGTAATATTATACATATTATAATATATACTATAATATATATTACATTATAATATAAACTATAGTATGTATTATAATATACTAAGCGGTTGTTTTACAAAGTGTTGCGACAGAGTATCAAGGGTCGCACCCCTAAGGGTGACGACCCTGTGTGGAGGGGACGTGACTCCCCCTCCCACACACATATATACTTGTCACTGAACATCAGTAAAAGGCACGAAAGGCAAAAATAAAGATATGCAAGAGGATCACAATGAAGACCTGAGGAAAAAGATTTATTTTGGTATGTCAGTTAAATACAAAATTATTATATATATATATATATATATATATATATATATCTGTGTGTGTGTGTGTGTGTGTGTGTGA
Source organism: Chamaecyparis obtusa (assembly GCA_027943335.1). Taxonomy (NCBI): domain Eukaryota; kingdom Viridiplantae; phylum Streptophyta; class Pinopsida; order Cupressales; family Cupressaceae; genus Chamaecyparis; species Chamaecyparis obtusa. The sequence continues at coordinate 1,895,342 of BSBK01001033.1, forward strand.
ATAGTTTTATTTTCAAGTTATATGATATAAAGGCACACTATTTTTTAGACTGAAATTAGATTTCTTGATTATCTTTCTGATGATGAAAATAGTTTGCAATTTTGATCACCGAGTCAATAGTTATGGCTTCTCCAAGTTGGGGTAAATTTTTTTCAGAAATTTTTAATTTTTTAAGAATTTTCTTGATGTTTTAGATCTGATTGGTATTGAAAATGGTGAAATTTGGTCTAGATCATGAATATTTTATAACCAAGGATTGATATGATAACCAAGTAGATATGCAGGGTACACTCCAGGTTGGCTAACTGTAATGACTGAACCTGACAAAGGGGCCAAAAGGGTATCCAAAACTAAAAAGATCAAGGTTTTGACATGTGTGTAAGTTCCCTCTATCCTAGATGCGACCCTCTAAATGCAAGCTGACAGGGTATTGTACCAAATGTGATCTAGGAAATATTTGATGCAATCCCTATTCCAGATGCGACTTAGGATAAACCATATGCGAGCATATTTTTACTCAATGCAACTCAAGATACCAAAAATGACTTTGAATCCCAAATGTGATCTTTTGATGTCTGGTTTGAGGGAAAAATTTGTCAAATTTGTCAAATATCTAGATTTTTTCATCAAATTCCAGTGGGTTTGAGTGTTTGAAAAATGTTTGTGATTGTTCATTACAAATGTTTATCTTTCGTTTTAAATTCAAACACATCAAGAAGAGTTATTTTAGACCTCAGACACACCTAGTTTCCCTATGAACTTGGCTTAGATTTGAAATGCTTGTTCACTAGCTTAGGAACACACATAGACTCCTCAGAATATGATGATCCAACAACACGCAATGGATGTTGAAGGCCATATTAGCTAAGTAGTAATGTCTAGGAGGGATCGATATGGTGAACTTACTGGGGCAATTACTATTTGTATTGCACAAGAATTACCAACCTTTTGGGGGTAATCTAGGTGACTTCTATCATAAAAGATTTAATGAGGGCATCTGTTCATAATCATTTTCCATAGTCTCACAAGTGAGATTAAGGCCTATAGCCCTATGAGTTCTCGAATGTGTATAGTCTCACAAGCAAGATTTAAGTGACTCTTCTCTACACAAGTCCAAGCATGTCTAAGGAATGATCAAGTTAAGATTCCATGGATAAAACTGACTAAGTCTTCTGAGATTTTCATCTCAAGGAAGCGTCTTTATTCTAGTGAGGTGGAAGGATTGGCTTCTACCTGTCCTCACTTGGGTCATTCTTGGGATCTTATTACCTCAACTAATAGGCCCTCTAAAGATTATAACAATAAATTAAATATGATTGGTGACTTAGGAGTCTAGATTTTTTATTCTCCACTAGGGAGAAGAGCATACTCTCCTATCCATGTTGTTTTCTCCTATCAAACACATCATGAAAATATTGTGAATTTACCCCAAATTTGACCTCAAACCCCAACCTAATATTTGAGTTTCTGATTTTCCCAAAGGGAAAAGAGAATAATCCTCTAATTAGGTTGAAAATTGACTTCAAATTGTAATTAAATTCCTATTAAATAAAGTAGTAAAATCATAATTTTTAGTTTAATCCATAAGGAAACCTACAAAACCACTCATTAGTAGTTTTAGTTGCTAGTCTTCTCTGTCAAATTGACCTGCAAATCACAGTCAAGTTGAAAAATCAATCAAAATCACAAAATTCACCCATTAGTCATCATCAATCTCAAATTTACAAATGAATGTGATCCTATTTTTAGACCAAATGTGATCATAAACTAGATATGATTCAATTTACCCTAAATGCAATCAAGGAAACTAAATGCGATCCTAAATGAACTAAAGGTGATCTTTACCAAATACAATCTGGAAAAGACCAGAAGCAACCCTATTTTGACCTGATGTGACTATGTTTCTTGCATATGATCTTATATCCTAAATGTGACCCTACATCTGCAAAATAGAGACAAAAATTGCTCAAAATATCAAAAATATGGGGCTAGGCCCCACGGTGGGTGCTAGAAATGTGTGTGTTAATTGTGGTAGCTATTATCCTATAAACACAACACTTTTATAACTCATTAGATCAATTGTTAGTACATAAAAATTAATCAAAATCATAACAATTGAAATTGAATTATAGCTTCCTAGTCATAGAGAGTATGATCTAATTGTTAGTGCTCTCAAAATTGTGCATAAGATTAGTGACATTACAACTATGAAATGGAAGATTCAATAAAATAAGCATATAAATGAATGCATAATAGAAGAATTGATAAGCTAGAGCTAGAATGAAGAATTAATGCAAGAAATAGATGAATTGATCTAGATTTTAGAATTCAAAATGGTAGAGTTTCCTTATGCAAATGATCTAGATATTAGATGCCTTGAATGATCTTGGTTATATAGATTTCCTATTGGAGGAAAAGATTGAATTCAAATTTGATGGTTGAGATTCATCCATGATGGATGGTATATATTTATTCTCACTTGATCCATGTGAGTGATCCTTGTGATTAGCTCCCATTGGTTGGAATTAAATCCTTTGTCCTTTTGTGGTTGATTTGGATAATAAGACAATTAATTAATTTACATTAATTAATATCCTTGGCCATGTTTATTTTTGAGTTTGATTTAATTAAATGACTAGGACAATTAATTAAGGAATGATTCTTGATGATTGATGGTTGATGCTTGAGAATTGATGAATTATGTAATCAAATTGATCTAACTTAATTATACAATTATGCTTGATATTTTATGTGGTTTGATCAATTGATTGAGATTTAGGGAAATTGATTTAGCTAGACCAATTTTAGGTGATTACAAGTTCTATCAACTCAAGAGATCTCAACCTAGAAACCAACAATTCTCTTGAATTTATTTTTATCTAGCATTAATTTGACCACATTAGAATCAATAGCTTCTGATGTTGTTGTTGAAACCATGAATTTCATTGCTTCCATCTCTTCTGATTTTTCATCACTTTTTTCTTCTTCTCTTATTTTGGTTGCACTCACCTTTATGCCAACAACTTCCTGTTCACTATCAGAAACCAAAACTATAATTTCTTCTTTACTTTTCACACTTTCCTTAAACCTTTTGGGTTTAGAGGGTGAACCACTCATGACAATTTATAGTTTAATCAATTATGAAGAGGAACCCTCATGAAACTATTGTACTAGTACAACACTTGTAACCATAAAACTAGTACCTAGCTTCTCCTGAATGGATAAGAAATATAAAAGCCTCTAACTTGTTTTCCAATCCTTCCAGATACTTATAAATTTGTCTACCGATAGGAATGTCAATCTTCCAAATAACATTCTCTTTACCAGGTAAAGATTCCATGGAATAGAACACCAAACAAATAACTAATGATCCAAAACTAAAACCATATTCATCTTTGACTGACATCTTCACATTTAACAACAATTTGTCCAATAGAATTTTACACAAATCCATCTTAGCATTCTCATTCAACATCTTACACATCGTATACATAGCTACAACAGACATAGAACCGCCATGATTACAAAATTAAATTTGTTACTAGAACTGATAGTAATATTGAAGATTGATTATCTGATGGAGTTGATGATGAAGACTGACCAAGATCAGAAGAATACATGATAGTAGAAATGTTAGATCAATTATTGTCTTGTCATTGATGCCAAGCAATTGATTTCTGGTTTATATTATGTTGCCATATCATTTGGTATATGATATAAGTTGGATGAGTTAAGAAGAAGAAGAAATGAGATGTTGTAAAGTTGAAGAATTTAAATGGGAAACTGATACAGATCAAATAATGATTAGATTATGTTGATATAATTTTTTTCTACCTAACATATGATTATGTTAAATTGGTAAAGCATGGTGATGAACATTTGACAAGTTGGTAAGTTAAGTTGTTTTAGATACCGAGCAGGAGGGTAAATGCACAATAATCTATTGCCTTTTAGGCTAACTTGACAGACACAACCCAATTGGACTCGACTGATCCGTACACTATCGAGTTTAACACAATCGAGTACACATAGGTGCCACATGATGCCGAATGGCACCTACATGGCCTCGTTGACTGGGTCGAGTGGTACTCAGCCAAGTAGGACTCAGATGAGTCCAAATGCTATTTTAAATAGAGAAAAAGATCCCCAAGCCCCTCATTCGCACATTGAGGGGCTATGGGTACTCAGCCTAGTAGGACTCGATCGAATCTGCCTAGGTGGCATGCCATGTTGGCAGCCAAACCTCCAAACACATAAAAAAACTAGAAGTTTGCACTTTTGCTATTCCTTTCTCTACTCAAAATAGAAAATGTCTAAAAACTAAAAGTACCCTTTTGTAGATCTCAGAACTACGATTCTAGACATATAAATTTTACATTGTTTCAACTGGAAAACATTAAAATTTTTTTCTATAAACTACATGTAGGTATATTAAACTTTGAAAAGATGTTGATTCAGAAAATATATAAAAATGCTAAATCAATTCAGAATTTTTTTAAAATTATATACAACACTAGAGAAGAGAGTCATCTTCAAGAATATTTAATTTATTTAGTTTTTGGTATAGTTTTGATAGGGGAAAAGTGGCGGGAGATAAAAACTATTGATTTCAGGTAAGTTCGACTTTGAATACTTATAGCGAGCAAACTATAGATCGAAAACACTTCTTTCTTTTTTCCTACACTAGATATACATGTCATCTAAAACATATTCATAAATTGGAGGAAAAAATAATGTTTTATTTATAATGATTTGACGGGAAGTAAACTCCCTAATTTGTAGTATTTTTCAAGATATGAAAATAGACCGAAAAAATTTAAAAAACATACTAATTTCTATTCAAATTAATTTTAAAAAATTATAGGCATATAATTTATCATATTTCACATATTTCATCAGTTTACATAATCTTCAAATTCTCAACAAAAATGTGACTTTTATGCCCTTGAACTTTTTCAGTTTTGGTGTTGTTAGCCTTTTCCTTTGTAAAAGGGTGACAACTTATTGTGCTTTAACCCAAGAAATGTCACTCAGTAAGGTAAAGGTAAATAAAAAAGTCACCTGCTAAAGCAAAAGGAACTGAAGGCACCGAACAACAAAGAAAGTTTTAGGCACTGAACAAAGTTAACTAAAATTTAAATGAAGAACACCGAGCAAGGAACAAATATTAAATAAGGATTGAATCTACATTTAATGATTAGCTATGACGAGTTGGATGATTATGATGACAAGGAAAGTTAGCTACAAGATATCTATGGTTATTAAAATTCAAGATGGAGATCTACGACAAGATCTAAATGGCAAAATAGATGGAACAAGTTCCTAGAAAATTTCAAGTTCCTAGGTGAAAAGAAAACGTCTTACCGAGATCTAGATTCGAGGTATAATGAATTGGATGGTTAAGATTGATCAAAGAAAAATGCAATAGAGGAGATTAAGAGGCAAAAATTTTCTATATAAAGGATGATCTTGTATGGACAAATCGATGACAAAATGAATAGTTGAAGCGTTATCGACTGTTGGAGTGAAGAAGGAACATAGAGATTCCGAGTGGAAAGGAAAGATTTTATGAAGTGTTTGTATCATCTTAAAATGGAAGAAATTCCATGTGAAGAATGTTTAGCCCTCCTTAGGGAGTGTTTTTGGGCCATCATCATGTTTTCCTCTATTTTATGCCTCCTTCCCATCTTCTATGCATGTTTAGGGCTCTGTCTCGGCCTCCCCGGGCACTATTTTCCTCTTATGGCTTATTTTCCAAGGGTCCTAAACCCTTGGGTTCAACCTTGACCTAGTTCAAAGTCAACCTTAACCTAGTTCAAAGTCAACCTTGACCTTGACTTGGGTCAAAGTCAACCTCATCCTTGACCCAGGTCCCCCTTTTCATTGGAAAGTTTGTCAGATGCGGGGGGAAGTTCAAAAGTTTATTTTCCCACTTTCGGGTAGGCCGTTTCGGGTTTCAAAATGGTAAAGTCTTAAATTGTATATAATCTAGGTCCATTTCTAGGGGTTAAGGCTTAATTGGAATTTAATTCTCCTATGTCGGCCTCTCTAGAAGTTTGTGCCCTAGACTAGTATAAAAGGAAGCCTTCCTCTCTCATTTTCACATCCACTTTTCATAGAGCACTCTCAAGGAGATCCATTATTCGTGAAGCACTCCATCTCTACATTCAAGAATACAAGTTCTCCATTGAAGATCAAGGATTCATGTATTCAAGCCTTTGAAGGGATTTGGTTCAAGCATTCGAGATTCATCATTCAAACCCTAGATCTATCCATCATGATGGTGTGATCTTCCTTCAAGATCCTTTGTTCATCATCAAGATCTATTCATTCTCCCTTCAAGGTGGATTCCAAGCATACAATCATGGATTTTTTGATTTACATTTGTTAGTGTTGAATCCAAACTTTCATATTAACATAATTGTTTACATTTCAAATATAATTGCATATCTATTGAATATCATAGCTTCGTTGTTAGATCTACTTCTACTACTTGCTAGCATTCTCTATTTCAATTCTATTTTAAAGGTTGATTCCAAACTGAGGTTTGACCAAGGAAAAACTTTCATCCAAACAACAAAAACCCTCTTTTTCTTGTAGGTACAGGTGCAGGACATCGAATATTAGTGCAGATCTGAGTACCCTTTTCAACAAACTTTCAGGATCCGCGAACAAAATTTCTATCGGAACAGTGCGGGTCAAGGATGACCTTTTGGGGTAAGATTGTACCCCAGGGTAAGATCTTACCCCTATCTTGGGTCAAGGATGACCTTGATTAGAATGACAAAATATTTTTGGATTTTCTCTATTTCTGCATTTCTAGGCTAGTTCTGGTTGCAGAATTTCTTGAAATCGTACACAGACATCATAAAATAGTGATTTCTGAATCTTCTCCTTTTTCAAGATAAGTATTCATGTTTTATTAAGTTTGTATGTCCACAACATTTTCCATCACATCTCACACACTCAACACCCCACAAAACATATAAAAATATATCCCTAAAGAGATATTTTTATAGTACATTTTGGTGAACCCGTTATAGACAACTATTTCTTTTTGGTGTTAGATGCTTTGATTTCTTTCCTTAAGATTAGATTTATTTTATTCTCTTGCATTTTAAATTCAAAAATACAAAAAAATCCATATATTCAACAAAATACAAAAAAATTTCTTGCATTTCATTTACTATGAAGATCTTTAAGATGCTTTGGTGTGTGGTTATTTTCTTTATTACCCTTCTCTTAGCATCTCTTTACCATACCTATGATGTTTATGAGAGTATCATTCATTTCATTATGTTGGTTACTCTTCATTTTTCACTTGCCTATGCTATTGTGAGAGTGACCGATACTAGTCTTCCTACTTTCAAAACTTTCATTAAAGATTTATGTGGAGGACATATTACTCTTTTGGACTATGTGAAGAATTGGGTAGATGATACACCATCTCCTAATCTTCCTAATCCTAATCCCATACTTCCTAATATAGTGTCAAATCTTCCTAATCCTACTCTGATTCCTAACATTCCTAATATGCCTAATTCTCCATCTGCTATCCCTAGTTCTTCTCATACTTATGATGAGATTCAAACTATAGTTCATGATGCAGATGTGCAAGAATTCTTGGATTTACCTTCCCCTTCTTATCCGATCCAAAAAGATAATAGAGGGAAGAGAAAAGAAAATTCTTCTAAACCTATTATCCCACCTTATACAACCTTTACTCATGAACATGATAAACAATCACCTCCCGTAGAAGATTTATATAACATGTACACTACGGGATATAATATGATGACTAAACAAGGTTATAAAGGTTTAGGGCTTGGTGTTATGAACATGGAATTAAGTATCTGATTTATATACCACCTAAACAAGATATCGTAGTGTTGGTTGTTCACAATCTCAAATCAAGGTGGTTGATGTTGATCATCATCGTCCTCTTCTCCCTACACCTACCTTAGATAACCTTGATATTCGTCAAGAGGTAGCTAAGAAGGTGTATGTTTAGTTAATGAATTCAAAGAAAGAAATCTTTAGACCTATGCCGATAGATTCTCTATATAAGTATAAATGTCCTTTCCATTATAGTAATACACATTTACTTGCTGATTGTGTGCATTTTAATTTATATGTTAGAGAAAGAGCTTCTTTAGGAATTATATCTCACTTTCATGCAGTTTTACAATTCCTTCATAATTTTGATGTAGGGGATACCCCTTATTCTAATATAATATAGATTTCTTCTCCTCTTTTCTCTGGACTGGGGGGAAAGAGGTATATTTCCATCTAGTCTCCTAGGATCCATTAAGCTTTTCATTGAGCTTAATTGGTATTCTTTGTATCCTCTCTCTCTATGGTTTTGTATTATGTTTATAATCATCCATAGATTCTCTTTTATTATTCAAGATATCTTTTCTAAAGACATTCATTTTGCAAAGGTATCCCTTGCTTTCATCCCTGGGGGGAAAGGTTCTTCTTTCTTTCTCTTTGTCTAGGGATCTACTTTCGCTAGCTTAGTGGCATTTGTTTATCTTGCAACATTATTTCATTATACTGACTGATATTTTGACTATGGATATCCTTTTGTATGAGAGGTTACTGTCCTAGGTCAACACCTCTTCTTTATTTTGCAAATTATGTTCTTTATAAACTCTTGCCCTTGCTTTGGTGCTTAGAGTGGTTTCCCTCAATTCAAAGATTCCTCTTCCTCTTGATTGCAGGGGGCTTGATGATTGAATCTTTGTTCCCACTTGATTTATCTTTGAAAGATGATATTTTAATCTAAAAGCACTGCTCTACAGTGGGGGTCTTCTTGATAAGATCTCTTTCTTTGAGGATACTTTTCCATGAGTGACATATCCTTTTTCATGATTATCTATAATCTTGGATGCAAGGGTCAATACCCTTCGCTAAGAGTACAATGTACATTATTGTTGAACAGGATATCTCCTTACATTGTGAAGTAGGTATCCTCTTTCTCTTCCTTATCATGTCTAGTAGATAGCCATGATAAGTAGGGAGGCATAAATAGGGTCTCCCTTGTACTATAGTTTTTCATCTGTATGCTAAATCCTTTGAAGGTAACACACATAAGTTGCTAAATCCTAAAGAGACACACATTTTTCAATTTTCAATATGCTAAATCCTCTGAAGGTAATGCACATAAGTTGCTAAATTCTGAAGAGACATGCATTTTTCAATTTTCAATATGCTAAATCCTTCGAAGGTAACACACATAAGTTGCTAAATCCTGAAGACACACACATTTTTCAATTTTCAATATGCTAAATCCGTGGAAGCTAACGCACATAAGTTGCTAAATCTTGAAGGGACACACATTTTATATTCATAGTGATACAAGAAGGTGGATCTATGGGTATTCTAAAATCTATCAGAAGACGCATTACAATTGCAAGCATAGTTTTTTGGGTGAACCATCGGGTCTTGTTACTTGTTGGGCTCTCCCTCCTGGGTGATTCATGGTAAGGTGGGCATCTTACTGGGCGAGGTAATCACTTTCTCTTTTTCTCTCTTTTCCCTTTCATGCTAGTAGGACTGGATCATGAAGCTATGTTATTTATAGTGTTGCTCTTGTCTTTCTTATGTAATCATTTATGCTTTTATGATAGCTTTCCAAATATGATATTAGTATAGGAGGCATTTCTTAGCAAGGTTTCCTTTACTAGTTGATTTGGGTTTGTTTTAAGTTTTGTGTTTGTTTTTGCACCCTCATGCGTGTATGTTGAGTTATAATCCTTTGTTTGGGGGCTTGTGTCCTTAATTAAGTGTTATTCTATCTCATTGTGAATCCACTTGGATCTTTCTTCTCCTTTACTGTGAGCATGTTCGATTTCCATACTCTCACTAAAGTGGGGGCTTAATGTATCATCTTAAAATGGAATCACTTCCATGTTAAAAAAATTTAGACCTCCTTAGGGGGTGTTTTGGGGCCATCATAATATTTTCCTCTATTTTCTGCCTCCTTCCCATCTTCTGTGCCTGTTTAGGGCTCTGTCTGGGCCTCCCCGGACATTGTTTTCTTCTTTTGGCTTATTTTCCAGGGGTCCTAAACCCCTGGGTCAAGATCAACCTCGACCTTGACCTAGGTCAAAGTTGACCTCAACTTTGACCTAGGTTAAAGTCGACCTCGTCCTTGACCTAGGTCCCCCTTTTCATTGGAAAGTTTGTCAAATGCGGGGGGAAGTTCAAAAGTTTATTTTCCCGCTTCCGAGTCAACAATTTTAGGTTTCAGAATAGTAAACTCTAAAATTGTATTTAATCTAGGTCCATTTCTAGGGGTTAAGGCTTAATTGGAATTTAATTCTCCTATGTTGGCCTCTCTAGAAGTTTATGCGCTAGACTAGTATAAAAGGAATCCTTCCTCTCTCATTTTCACATCCACTTTTCATAGAGCACTCTCAAGGAGGTCCATTATTTGTGAAGCACTCCATCTCTACATTCAAGCATCCAAGTTCTCCATTGAAGATCAAGGATTCATGAATTCAAGCCTTTGAAGGGATTTGGTTCAAGTATTCAAGATTCATCATTCAAACCCTAGATCTATCCATCATGATGGTGTGATCTTCCTTCAAGATCCTTTGTTCATCTTCAAGATCTATTCATTCTCCCTTCAAGGTGGATTCCAAGCAAAAATCATGCAGGTTTTGATTTACATTTGTTAGTTTTGAATCCAAGATTTCATATTAACATACTTGTTTACATTTCAAATACAATTGCATATTTATTGAATATCATAGCTTTGTTGTTAGATCTACTTCTACTACTTGCTAGCATTCTCTATTTAAATTCTATTTTAAAGGTTGATTCCAAACTAGGGTTTGACCAAGGAAAACCCCTCATCCAAACAACAAAAACCCTCTTTTTCTTGCAGGTATAGGTGTGGGACATTGAATATCAATGCAGATCTAAGTACCCTTTTCAGTGAACTTCTAGGATTCGTGAATAGAATTTCTGTCAGAACAGTGCGGGTCAAGGATGACCTTTTGGGGTAAGATTGTACCCCAGGGTAAGATCTTACCCCTATCTTGGGTCAAGGATGACCTTACTCAAAAAGATAGAATATTTTTGGGTTTTCTCTGTTTCTGCATTTCTAGGCCAAATCCGGTTGTAGAATTTCCTGAAATCCAACATAGACATCAGAAAATAGTGATTTCTGAATCTGCTCCTTTTTCAAAATAAGTATTCATATTTTATTAAGTGTATGTCCACAACATTTTCCATCACATCTCACACACTCAACACTCCACAAAACATATAAAAATATATCCTTAAAAAGATATATTTTTATATTACAATGTTCATGCTAGTGGATAATGAAGAATTGAAGTGAAGATAGAAGAGAACACAAGGATTTGATTGAGAAAAGATAGTTGCAAATTTATAGGTCAATTTATTTACTATTGCTTACTAGAATTTGTAACAAATAAATCTCTTAACATAATAGACCTAACAGTCTTATTGTAAAATCCTTGAAAAAGGTAACATTCTAAAGAGTGTTTGAATCCCTCTAACAAGGCCACTCCTAATAGGGTGAAGATCCTAACAGATCTGAGGTAAATCCCTTGACCTGGTCACACCTAATAGTGTGTATTGTGATCTTTAACCAAATTGTCTCTTAACCGGGTGTACATCAGAAGAGTATTTTCTTAGTGGATGAAAATTCCCATAGTGTTTTTTCCCAAAGTTGGGTTTCCATGTTAAATATTGGTGTTACATGTTGTGAATGATTTGTGTGAATGATTTACTGATTGTTATAGTTTATTTACCATTGTCAATAAATAGTAAATTTTGTTTAACAGAGCTACTACTGAGTTAATCAGAGAAAAGTTGTTAAGGTATTTGAAATCAGGGATTACTGATTCACCCCTCCTCTTCGTAATCCAAAAATTGGTATCAGAGCTAAGTACTTTGAAGAGATAATATTAAAAGACTTGAGTAAAAGATTTGAAGATGTATAGGAGAGAAGTACCTAAGTTGAACAAGGAAAGTTTCTCTACATGGAAAAGTAGAATGAGATTGTATTTATTTGGGATTGGAGAATCTGCACTGCATTTTCTAGATAATGACTACACTCCACCACCTACCGAACCTTTGACAATTGATCAGATGAGAGAAAAGCAGGAACACAACTCAGTTAGGATAGAGATTGCTTCTACCCTTTTCGATGATGAATTCAATGATGTTAAGGATTTTTCTAATTCAAGAGAGATGTGGGATAGGCTTACACTTATACATGGAGGAGATCAACATGTACAAAAAGCTAAGGTTGATAGTGTCAGGGGAAAGTATGATGAAATAAAGATGAAAGATGAAGAGAACATCACACAATATAGTAGTAGAATCAAGGAAGTAGTGAGTTCCATCAGAGGTGCTGGTGGAACCTTGACTAATGAAGAAGTGGTAAGTAAAATTATGAGAACTCTTTCTTCCAAATATTCTATTAGAGTATCTGCAATTTAGGAATTGAGATCTATACCGAATACTCTTGAAGCCCTAATAGGTAAGCTAACTGCATTTGATCTTAGCAACTATGATAATAGTCTACCGACCATTGAAAATGCCTTCAAGTCATCTGTAAGAATTGGACCATCAAGAAGAGAAAGAGAAAATTACAGTGATTCATATGAAAGTGAGTATGATAGTATTCTGAATGAAGAGAAAGAGCAGGAAGAATTGGAATCACTACTGGCTAATTGACTACCTAGAGGTAAAGGAAAGTACAAAGGAAAGTTACCATTGAAATGTTTCAATTGTAATGAGATTGGACATATTGCATCTAGATGTCCCGACAATGACAAAAATGATAAGAATGACAAAAGAGACAATCAACACCAAAGATTAAGAGATTTTAAGGACAAAGGTAAGAAGTCTTTCTACCTAGCTGAGGAAGGTGTAACTGATGATGAATCTAATGATAATGAAGAAGGATACGAAGTTGTCTATGTTGCAATAAAGGAAGAATTAGCTGAAGAAAAGTATGAAGATGAAAAAGAACTTGTTTCTCATGTAAGTAAACCAGACCCATGGATTATTGATAGTGGATGTTCACATCATATGACTGGTGATATTGAGAAGTTTGATAATCTAGAAGTATGATGGAGGATTTATCAGATTTGGAAATGATGCTCCATGCCCTTTGAAAGGTAAGGGATCCATTATTTTAAATGAGAAGATGAAATTTAATGATGCATATTGGGTTAAAGGATTGAACTATAATCTATTGAGTGTCACACAACTAAACAATACTGGCCACCAACTAGAATTTTAGAATAGAAAGGTTAAGATCTATGGTGCTAATGGAGATTTGATTAGAGCTAGTGGAAAATCAAGAGGTAATATATTTTATCTTGATATTGATGCAAAGATTTGCTTGTTTGTTAGAAATAAATGTGAGGCCTCACCCTAGACCCGTCATAGCTTTTCCATTATCATTATGGTAGACCTAGTAATTGGCTTGATGTTTTGATTAGTTTAGTAGATTCTACTCTTTTAGACAAAGATTTGATTTCAATAGATAAGAATACATTACATTTTATGATGCTTCCTATACTCACAATGTTGACTTTATGATACATTATGACTGACATTATGATGATTGATTTAGATGAAATAGTGAGGTGTGCAATTAGGGAATTTATGTCGATATGAGTTGTTAGGAAAATGAAAATCAAGAAATGAATTAGGTTGAGATGTGTATTTCATTTTGGGTTAAATGTTAGGTGATGAATTATTGATGACTATTTTATGATATAAATATGAATTCTAATTTATGGTTATTTTGATTTATGAATGTTGGGATGAAGTGATGGATTTTATATGCTTACATAAGTAACTAGGAAATCGAGATTTGATTCGATTATGATATGATGAGATTTCTATTATGAATTGAAATGTTAATTACTTATGTGAAGTTTATGAGTGTCATGATGACATTAAATTGCAATTGAATTATATATGCAATGATTATGCTACAAGATTAATTTAGTGATGGATTGAATATTTCATGATGAGTTGTATGTATGTTATGTTAGAAATAGGAAATACTGAGAAGGGGGATGAATCAATATTTCACAAACTTTTACTTTTTCCCACTTATGGATATAACAAATTACTTTAATGCATACAAAGCATAAAAAACTAAATAGCATACACAACAGTAAATGTAAAGAACTCATAACACATGATATGTTCTCGAGGAAACCCTGGCCAAGGGAAAACCCCGGTGGGGATGGTACCCACAAAGATCCACTAATCAAAAGATATTTAGTTAAGGATGTTGACCCTATTAGGAGCCTGTTACAATCATATAGTGTATCAGTCCTGATTAAGGGACTATAGGCCTTGTTAGAAGCCTCAACCTTGTTAGGAGTTGTAGATACAAAAACCTGATTATCAGATGAGCTCACTGCCCAAACAAGTAATACAAATGTTTACTGATTACAATATGGTACTGCTTACAACTTCACATCAACAACTTTCACTGCTATCACAATTTACATATATTACATGTTACATTTCAAGTATGCTCGGTACATCTTTATTTATACAAGATACAAACATAATATCTTTCTCTTGTTAGCTTGCATATCTTTATCCAAGAGTAAACATCTAGGATGTCATCTCTTTATAATATTAAGTCATTATTTTGAAAATAAAAATAATCCCTTAATTCATTTACTAGTCCTATCTTCAAAACTGCACTGTCGGCTGTACTCTGTCATCGGTAAAACAATCATAACTTTGTTTGTATTGTCTGTACTCTTTTGCGCACTAAGATGGGATATCCTTGGACACTATAGAGTCTATGTTCAACTGCAAAAACTCTGATCATGCTCCAGTGAACGTCGCCAAAACAAATTGTATCAGGTGCTCTGTCAAAATCACTGTTTCATACTTAGACAATTTTAGTCTGCGATCTTCCATACTTACTTTCCAGCTTATGCGCTCTTCATAGGGAACATATGTTGCCATAATGAAAACATCTATGTACATACCTTAGCCAAATTGCCAACATGTTATAGATGAATGATTATGCCATGTGAATTATGATATTTTAGATGAATTATCTTGATCGTTAATGTTATGAATTTACATGTATATATTTCCTTGGACTACTGATGTTGGACTTTAGTGTGCAGGGAATTAGACCATGGTAAATTCAGGGAACCAGAGCATAGAATTTTGTGTAAATAAGTTCAAGCCAAGGTTGCTTCTAGTGAGAGGCAAAAATATCATTGTATCGTATTTAATTAGTGAAAGTAATGTGCATGAATGTATTTAATTGTTATGTAATTAATGTTGAGAATGCCCAAGTGGATATGCCACATGGCTTGTGCTGTGTCATTTTTGTTTGTGTCACTTGACACTTGTGTGTGTACTTGTGGCCATGACATGTCCACTTGGGGATTGGATGCCCATCAACCTAGGATAGTATCCCTTTAGGATCCCCATGAAAATCCTTGGTTAGGGAGCTTAAGGTTATGTCTTATCATTGAATTTCGAAATTGAGCTTTACATAAGTTTTTGGGGGGCTTAAAAGGTGTCTAGGGGTGTGTTAAGGTCATTTTTAGTAAGCCCACTTAATATACCTATGGGTAAGGGGCATTTTTCTTCATAGGACAACCCCATGTTGACCAAAAGACCTCTCCAAAAGTTAAATTTTCAAAATGGCCGGAAATCCACTTTTGAAACAAGGTCTTGGTTAGAGTTCCATCCAATTAAGATGCTAGTCTTTGGTCCACCTTTTTGGCCAACCTTTTTATGAATCCATATTTGGAAACTTGGGAAGACCATCCAATGAGAATGAGGTCCTATCCCTAGGAGAGTGTGTGGAGGCCTTTTTAGAGGGACTCTTCTTTTGGAAGAGTTTGACACCCACTTTTTAGATTTGGAGACTTTGCTAGTTTGGAGAAAAAACTTAGGAAAAAATGAAGCTCTTCATCAAATTTCTTCCATAAGCTTGGATCTAGGTTGGTGGAATTCTTCATTATACTTTTTATGTTTTCATGTGAATGAGCTCTCAAGAATATTTTCATTCTTGCTTGGAGAAAAACTAGTATTTATGTTAGTATGTGCTTATTATTTGTAAATCTTGTCATTGTATGGGAGTAGTTGTTTTATGTGAATTCTTGAGTTTGTTGAAGTGCATATTTTTCCTTGTATTGTGTATGTGAAGTTTTGAGCTCTTGAAGTTTTCTTGTTGTTTTCTATTGTTTTGTTAAGGGAGTTTTCTCAAAGCCACACTCACCCTTGGGAGGGAAGAGTAACCTTGGGGGTGAAGAGAAATTTGGGATAACCATGGGTGTAGACCCTCTCTTTGGTATGAAGAAGGAAGAAAAATAGATGTATGGGATCCATGTAGCCATTTCTTTTGGGGTCATAAGGGTTTGTATGGATTGAAGCCATGGGGGTCATAAGGAGTTTTATTGTGTTGGAATTTTTGGTGGTAAAATGTGTGTTTGAGGAAGCCAAGAGTAGGCTTGCCTTTTATGAAATGTGCTTTCTCCCCTTGGATTTAGTTCCACCTTCACCCCAATTTTTGAGTCATTTGGAGACTTTTTTTTAGCCTTGGATGGGAGTTCAAATGTAGTTTTTATGTTATTGTGATTGTGGCTTGCTTGAGTGTGAAGCCTTGTCTTTGTGATGGTTCCCCAAGCTCGGGGGTGGCTTCATAGAAGCCTAGGTTGGGAGGTGGGCATCCCATGGTCAATACCATTTTCATTTGCAGGTATTGATGATCTTGTTGCAAGAAGAAGAAGCATTGGAGTGATCCCATATGGTGTCTTTGTGAAAGCCAAAGTGTTGTGTTGTGAACTATTGGAATGGGAAACATTCCATGTTGTAATGTATATGAAATTTGAGATATGTGTATCAAGAAGTATGTGAGAATATCTTTTGTTTATTTGTAGTATTGAGTTCAATACCTCATGAATCTTGAAAGAAAGATCTTATTTCACCTTGTAATAGTTTCAGCTTGTTCAATATTGTGTTGTTGGTAAACTATGAAATGAGAATCCTCTCATGTTGATATTGTAATGAACTCTTGTTTCCATATCAAGTTGTAGGAAAATAATGTTCTTGTTATTGTATTATGAATCCATTGGTGAAATGAGTAATGTATTTCTTTTATTAAAAGTAAGTTCTTGTTGAAAAACTATAAAGGAGAATAGTTATTATAGTATCATTATTTTTCCATTGTAAAGATTTCATTTGACTAGAAAAGTAGTGGTAAGAATAGAATTATTCAAAACTTTTTCTCTCTCAGTCAATACAATTGATTTGTTAATTCAATGGTAGTAGTTCTATGTTGAAAACAATAGACTCAAAGTAAATAAATGTATAAATGTTAGACAAAATTCCTTGACCTTGAAACCAATTAATTCCTCTATTAGTTTTATAGTAGTAGTCTTGTAAAAAAAAAGAATGAAAGAGGAAATCAAATACAAAAAAAACAAGTGAAAGGGCAAGTAAAAACATAAAGAAAAAGTAAAAATAGAGACCTACAGGTCTCTGGAAAATGTATGGGAAAACAATTCCCATACAATTTCCAATCACAGTCAATTAGAAATTAGTTTCCCTTTGTCTACTTGGCATAAAAAGAATAAAATATATTAATATTCACAAAGTCAAATGAAACTTCTCCAAAAGAGCCTACTTGGGTGGGACCCTCCTGGGTCGCCACCCAAGAAGCCCAAAAAGGACCTCTTATAGGCCTTTTAAAAAAAACATATATGTATAAATTTGCTATTTCCAAATGAAACGAATGGAAAAAGAAATTAAAAAAATTATATACAAAATAAAAGTTTATGCGAAAAAAAACATTTTGAAAGCTTTTTAAAAATAAACTTTTCAAAAAAAAAAAAAAAAAAAAAATGAAAAGGGGGGGGACCCGCGGGCCCCACTCCCTAGGGCCCCGCCCCCTTCCTATGCGCTGCCATGCGCAGGAAGAGTACCTGCCATGGCAAGGTACTCCCCTGCGCATGGTAGCGTGGGGGGGACCCACGCCCAAGTCCCAAGGGGACTCTAATATAAAGTGCATCATGTGATTTTTTTAATGTATGTTTTTTTAAAAAATTTATTAAATTTTGTTATTACTAAATTTTGTTTATTAATAGATATGTTAATATTTAATGCTTAGTAAATTTTGTTTTAAGATTATATTTATTAATAATTTATTTTATTAATAAATATGTTATTATTCATTAGTAGTTATTATTTATTAATAAATTTATTAATTAAATATGTTTTTATTTAATTTCTATTTAGTAGTTATTATTTAACAATTATAATTATTAATAGAGTAGTTAATTAATAAATGAGTTATTAATTAATATTTAGTAGTATTTTGATAATTAGTAATGAATATCCATTTATTACTCATTAATATTTGAGCTTAATTTAATCAGCTAATTTATGTGATGATTAGTTGGTCGTGAACTAATAAATGACCTTTAATTAACTTATTTCATTTATGGTGTTATTAAATTTTTCTAATCTTAGGGGTAGTATAGTTGATTAAATTATATTGTTAATAAATTCTAATTGAATTATTTAAATTAAATATGAATTAACAATATGTTGATAAGTTCATTAACTATTATTTAGTTAATTAAATCTGTCTTAACATAGGATTTTTTTTGTCAGTGACTTAATTTAGTTGTACAGCTAAAAATTTATTCATTGAATTGGTTGTTATATTGCAAGGGATTGCTTAGGTAGGTCTTATTTGGGTTATTAATTTGACCTTTGAGGATATAATCATTTGGTTAATTTAGTAAAATTAGTTACCTCGAACTCTTAGGTGAACTTATAGGGATTCCTTTTTATGTGATCAGTAAAGTTAACCAGCTCTCCACCTGGTTTAACCATGAACACTATAGTCAGTTGTTAACCTATTAAACCTTAGCTTATAACCCTTCAAAAAAAAAGTTGGTGTTTTTTTTGTGTGAAAAATTATGGGCATGACAATAAAGATGTATGGTTATGGCATAAGAGACTACACGCCATGTGAATTTTGATAACTTGATCAAAGTAAGTAAGAAGAGTAGAGTCAGAGGACTACCAAAATTATGCAAAGCTGATAAAGTGATGTACAAGGAATGTTAGTTTGGTAAGATGACCAAGTCAATTTTTTCAAGAAAATCTTACTCTACCAATGGTATTTTGGAATTCGTTCACACTGACCTTTTTGGTCCTATGAGATTTCAAAGCTATTATGGAGATCGATATTTCATTTTATTTGTCGACGATTATTCAAGAATGATGTCTGTTATGTTTCTAAAAGAAAAATATGATGCATTTCAAATGTTTAAGTGGTATAAAGAAAGAGTTGAGAAGGAAACAGGAAAACAACTGAAGTGTTTTAGATCTGATAGAGGAGGTGAATTTATCTCTGATGAATTTACTGTCTTCTGCAATGAGCATGGAATTAAAAGACAAGTATCTGCACCGAGGACTCAATAATAAAATGGGATAGCTGAAAGAAGGAATAGATCCATTTTTGAATGTGTTAGAACTTTGCTGATTGACAAAAAAAGTTGCACAAACATTCTGGAGAGAAGCCATCACTAGTACATTTGACCTTAAATTTTGACTAAACAATTCGACCATCAAATAAAAATGTTTAGGTTGGTCGCATTATAGAAGGAAAACTTTTGGTTTTTTTTAATACATGCCCATGTTGGTCGCAATTTCAACCAACACAGTGGTAGTCAAAATTGCAACCAACACGGGCATGTATTAAAAAAAAAAAAAAGTTTGAAACTTCATTTCAGCGCGCACGAAGGAGGTAGAAGCTAGAGAAGGGTAGAAGCGAATGAGGTTTAGGGTACACCGTGTCGGTTTTGTTACGAAGTCATGGCCCTAATTTGTGCTTTCATCATGGAGATGCCATGCCGCTGGATGAAAAAACAAATTAGGGTAATGTTATTTAACTTGTTCAGTGCTCGAAATTGGGAAAGACATTAACTGCGCTTCATGGTCGATGCCCTAGTTTGGGTGTAATCAATGTGTGGAACCACTGAAGTAAATGAATGTCTGCAAAAGTGAATGAAAAGGGATTAATACAACAATAACACCAGTCTTAGGTACCCTCTCACAATATGTTTCAGTCGACACCAACCTAATTTGATCAACTAGGTTGAAATGCCTAGAAATTGGTTGTGGGCACATTTCATTTGAGCATTTCATTTCAAACTTCATTTGAGCATTTCATTTCAGCACACGCGAAGGAGCCGGTAGAAGCTAACAGGGTGAAGAGTTGAACCAGAGGGTTAAGGTATGTTGAATCGATTTCCAATAAGAATCGAATGCTATATATAAACCGTGGATTTAGGATTTATGAAAAGTTGGTTGAATTAGTTGTTTAGAATTTATATAAGTTGAAAATGGATAAAACTGTAAGCAATAGAAATACTCTATTTTCTGCAAAATTCATTCATCTTGAAGTCTCAATTCGGTTATTCTGATGCATTAAAGGAATTGCAATGTTTCTTTGTTCAATTCATGCCATTTTTGAATGAGTCTCATTTTATATTGAAATTGTTGTTACGCCAGTGGTCTATCTAATAGCATTTCTTATTTTAGTTTACTGTTATTGCAGTAGGAACTTAGAATAATGAGAACCATTCTAACTGTTGTTACACCAGTGGTCTATCTAATAATGAGAACCATTCTAACCATGGAATGTTAATTCTAACCTGTTTATTAGATCATTAACCATGCATATGCAGAGTTGTATGGAGTAAAGGTGATCACAGTTAAAGAATAGTGAGAAAATACAATGAAATTGGATGCAATGTGTAGTAGTGGATGATCTGTCTAGATAAGGAAGGGTTTTTATGTTTGAAAACATTTTTTCATGTTGAATTAATGGTGATTCGATCACTAATTTGATGCAGGAGTGAGTTGTAACAGGAGATTGGGGAAGCCCTAGCAAACCAGGGTTTGGAGTCAAGATTCGGGGGTTTTGGTGTTGCAAGGCTTGTGAGTCTAATTTCTTGTGGATTTAACCATTTTGAGTCATTTTATAACTCTACTGAAGGTTTGGTGGGATAAGGGAATGTGAGGAGAGTAGTTGCTTTGAAAATTTAGTCATTTTCATGCATTAAAAATAGGGGTTTAGTCATGGTTAGGTGTGTTGGTCCAAAGTAACCCTATAAAAGATTTTGGTGTGTTATAGAAATCTGAAAAGGGTGTCTAGAAATGCTTTCATCTTGTCAAGTGTTTTGAGGGAAGACAAAGTTATTACCATCCTAAGTCTGCTGCAGGGTTATTGGCAACCTATTAAGCCTTTGGAACAGTTTGAAAGAACTTTGTGTATTGGAAGCATGGGAATTAAAACAAAGTCTTAGAATTCCTTGAGTCTAAGTGGTTTGAAGCCTAGGAAACGTAATCCATCATTTTGTAGTATTGTGGAGGCCTTGATAAGTCAGATCTTTTAAACATTTGAGGTTGTTGATAGGTTAGATTGCCTAGATCTCTGAAATTACCGATTCTCATTATGTTTTGAATACCACCACCCTTATTCTTTTTGGTTTGGAGTAATTTTATTTCATTTTAAATAAGTTATGGAAGTTTTATTAAATTATTTGAATGATTAATGAAGATTGGATCATCAAGATCAAGATTGGATTCAAAATTACTCCAAACCAAAAGGAATAAGACTCCAAACCAACAAAATAAAACTGCCATAACTTATTTAAAATGAAATAAAATTACTCCAAACCAATGTAATAATTGTGTAGTGATTATTGGAAGCCATTCTCGACTCAATTAATGACCAGATTTAAATTGCATTCTTTTTCGCATAGAAACGGTTTCCACAAGTTGATAAACTTCTTCAATAAACTCGATACTAAGACTTGAGTTACATCCAAACGCAACATAAAACATTTAAAATAAATATTTGTTCTCTGTTATCAAATTCCATCATAGCATATTCATAATAACGACGTGCTTGATCATGATGACAATATGGGTGTTAGACTGTCAAACCGAAAGAGAAAACCAAGCAAAATGAGTTGTAAATAATAAAAATGAAACATTCAGGAAACACTGAACAACCACAGAGAAGAATCAAATGTAAAACTAGACTGTTATTTTCATTCATCATACGTATTACATTGATCATCTCATTCCCATTGATCTCTCTCTTAACCGATTCTCCACTCTCATACCCCCTATTCTCGGCTTCTACATTGCAGAGATAAAGATCTCCAAACTCACAACCTAGTATCTAAATCATATAACTTAGTGAAGAATACTCAAAATAGAGATCAATGGTGAAGATAAAAGGCATTCTTACATTTAGTTAAAGGTAGTACCTAAAGAATAATATAGATCAATAGTGAAGATTAAAAGTCACCCTTACATTTAATGAAGAGTCTATTATATTTGAGTCTATCAGAAAGTCATGGAAAGTTCCTTATAGATTTTTGAAGAGAGTCCTATTATTCATTACATTACTTGCAATATGTATGCTGATATTTCATTGTCTCTATATATGCTAAGTGTTTATATAAGAGTGGGGATATGCTATGTAACTTTACTTAGTCATGGTCTTAATTATATAAGGATATATACTTAATCGTAGTATAAACTTGAATAAAAAATAGATAATTTTAAAATAGAAATATGAGGGGATTGGGATATTATAAAATAATGAGCATATCTTTGTGAATTATCCTAAGATTGTAGGGCTCAAATATTCATTGTGATTAATACAAGTTTGTAAACATTGATTGATGTATTTTGAGGTCATATAATATGGAAATAAGACAACACCTACATAAAACTTGATATCATCACAATATAACATATTTTGATTCTCTACAAATTTGAACAAATTTTCATTCACAATATAACATAAAATGTTTTGATTTGGTCTTATATGTTAATTATATCTAGTTCTAGATTTATTCCTTATGAAATTGTGATGAGATTTATTCTTTTATCTCTGTTAATGTAATTATGGGTCTATTATTCACATAATGTCTGAGATATAATAATTCTAGAACCCCTAATTTTTTGATCTAATTATGTCTTAGTTTATTGTATAGCGCTGGAGTTCTACATTATGTCTGTACCAAAGATATTCTTCCAACTTTGATGTTACCGTTGATTGCTGAGTGTATGTTTAATCAGCCGGCTAGATTACTAAATTGGTCTTTTAACATATTCTCTCCTCTTGTTTGATGACTTCCTCACTATTCCTTAGTATGATCTTCTCACAATTCCCCTTAATCTTCTCACAATTCTGACAAAACTAACAACATGCCTCATGTTATATGGAAAATTGGTAAACAAGGAGCCACTGTAGTTCAATTCCCTTTTTCTAAGTCCTTCATGGAAGTTGAAGTATCACTCTTTAGGAAACTTATATCTCTGGTTCAAAGTTCCCATTAAAATCATTCAAATATTTGAAAACAATACCCAAATTCTCTATAGTGGTAAAGTATTAACAAAGAATAGCCTCATAGTTCCATCAGTTTGACAATCAATGGTAAGAAATTCCTAATAATATTATATTAGAAGTGAAATGTTGATGCTAAGACAATTACTTTGTGACCATAATAATCCTACATGTGTTTTTTTTCACAATAGATAAAGTCTGCTATTCAATTCCAAGAGAAACTCACAATTTCAATTGTGACCACACTAGCCTCATTGCAACAAACTTGTTAGAAACATGAAAAGAAAACATGTTAGCAATTCCATCATTCGTCTGTTGTTTGGGATAGTCACCATAGAATTATTTGGACTGTCTCTCCTCTTGCCTTGCAAGGTTAAAATGACCTTTTTTTCATCCCTCCTTGAATAGACCCTTACCATCTTGCACTTGTGCAATGATAGGACACCAATGTTGCTAATTAAGGTTGGTGGGATGATTATGCCTATCCTAAAAAAAGACTGTCAAATCATTATGCTTTTAAATCAATTACCTATCAATGTATCCCTTGCGAGGGAGAGAAGCCAAACACATAAAGAGCATGCACATAAACACGACAACTAAAAAAATTAAATGGAATACACCAAGAAGTACCAAATGATGAATGCTCAATTGTTGTAATGGCAAAGCAATATCAAAACCGTCCATTTATAGTCCTAATGATTTTGGAAATTGTTGACAAAGAGTGTTTCTTTTTTTGATTATCGTATAAATGATTTTTCTATAGTCGTAATGATTTTTCTTATTTCTTGTCTTTTGTCTCTTTTTTATTTCCTATGTCTGTGCTTTGTGACATGATTTTGTCACCTTCTTTTGATGGTATATTTCATTCACTCTATCTGAAATACTATTTTGTTCACTATTTTATTTCAGCTTCATATTTCTTTCATTTTTCATATACACACAGACTACACACGCTGATAAAAAAATGAGCTATTTGATTTAGGTTTACTTTTCATTATTGTAAATGGTTAATATTTCTGATGGTACTCCTTGGTGTATTTGGATTGTAAAAATAATCATATAAAAATAATAAATGTAGTAACGATGGTGTGGTGCATTATTGATATAGGTTCGATGACTCTTGTCAATGTGCCAAATTGTCAATGTGGTGGTGGGAAGTGTGTGTTGAAGACTTCATGAACATTGAACAACCCTGGACGATAATTTTGGTGTTGCCCTAATCGAAAAAAGGTTGCTAATGTGTATATATTTAAAGTTTCTAATGTAAATACTATTCATTATAATATAAGAACTAATGTAGACTGGGTATCATAAGGAAATAATGGTTGCAGATAATTTAGTTGGGTCGATGACAACTCATCTGCATCTATCCGCCCATCTCCACTTATCCGCGATGAAGGATTTGAGTGAAAAACGTGTCAGGCTAGGGCAAATTTTGAAATTATATTTTTACGATGCCTTCTCTGTATTGTAATTGCATATCTAATTTGTTGCAACCATATGCAGAGATGAACTCAGGAATTAGTTAGTTTAGTATTTTCATATTGTAACTAATATTTTAATATTGATATGACATAACTTCTCTTTTCCTCAAGTGCACATATATATGGTTTACATCTTTTTTTAGAATAATTGTTCATGTTTATGGCTCAGGTGAGCCCCAATCTGCTATCAATCACATGATTTAATGCTAATTTAGGCTGGAGGTAAACTACATGTGTCATGTAAATAGCATGGTTGAATGCAATCTCTTTTGCATGTTTTCAAGAGTTTTCCCACCAATACAAGCATAAATAATGCATTGAACGTAATCTATGGACGTTGTGTGGTATGAAGTCTCGTTGAAGTTTGAGCGCAACGTGGTATGAAGTCTCGCTAAAGAAGAGTACTGCAGAGAGCAGGCCTACCGTACCAAGGAAGTTTGACAAGAACAAGGAATATGGCTTAAATAGAATGGGAAGATGTCTTTCTAGCCCGGGCTTGGATCCTTCGACAATTAGCTTGATAATAAATGAAGCAAATGAGAGCTGAGAAATTAGCTTCCCAAGAAAAATCTTGTAAATGAACTGTGTGTACCCCAATTCTTGTGCCTTCTACACATACCTAAATGATATATTTGAAACAACAAGGGTAAATTTAGCCTTACCCTTGTTGTTTCAAATATATCATTTGGGTATGCACAGAGGGAACATTAATTGGGGTACATATAGTTCATTTATGGGATTTTTCTTGGAAAGCTAATTGCTCATCTTTCATCTACATTATTTATAAGCTAATTGCCGAAGGATCTAGGCTTAGGCTAGAAAGATGTCTTCCCAAACACATAAAAAACATACACATAAACATGACAACTGAGAAACATAAATGTAGATTTCACAATAGCTGAGAAACATAATTGTAGGCATCATGGTCACAATTTTTTGGAGACAACATAATTGAGTTGTATACCCAGACGATGGAGAGCAACTTTTGCTCCTTTGATTCCAAGTTGACACTATTAGATCCAAAGACCATAGATAATGAATAAATTTAGAGAGTGGAGGAGGGCCATAATGACCAAAATAATATAGGACGAACCTCAAGTTAAATGAGGCAACTGTAAACATTTTAATAAAATTCTATTAAAATGTTTGCAGTTGCCTCATTTAACTTGAGGTTTGTCCTATTTTATTTTTGTCGTTATGGCCCTCCTCCACTCTCTAAATTTATTCCTTATCTATGGTCTTGGGATCCTGCATTGTCAACTTGGAACTGGAGGAGTAGAAGTTGATCTTCATCATCTAGGTATACCACTCAATTACGTTGTCTCCAAAAAAATGTGATCATGATGCCTACAATTATGTTTCTTAGCTGTTCTATCCCATGACCCCTTATGACCCTTTACGACCATTTATGACCTCTAAGAATACATCTTAGAGGTCTTAAAATGTCATAAAGGGTCATAAGAGGCTCGTAGGAGGGGCCAGATGAGCTTCCACCTTCACGTGGTTGGCCCTGTTAAGTAGAGAATGTTAATTAAACTATTCTTGAAACATAATTGTAGGCATCATGGTCACATCGGGGATGAAACTATTCCAAGTTGACACTGTGGGATGGAGAACAACTTGGAACCGAAGGTGCAGAAGTTGCTCTCCATCGTCTAGGTATACCACTCAATTACATTGTCTCCAAAAAAAATGTGACCATGATGCCTACAATTATGTTTCTCAGAGAATATTAAACTATTCTCGAAACAAAGAGAAGCTCAAAGAGAAGCTGGCAACAACCAACAGAATGAGTGTGGACACCTGAAGATAAATATCAAATAGGGGAAAAGCACCTGCAACAACAGAGGCAATAGCTATAGATACAGATGAGGATATCACAGAAATCCATAATTTAGTGTTTCAGAGAACAAACGATAGACTGTGAATTAGGGATTTCTGTGATATCATCATCTAAATCTACATCTATTTTATTTCCATTGGAATGCAGCCTATCGATATTTATA
Organism: Chamaecyparis obtusa; assembly: GCA_027943335.1. Taxonomy (NCBI): domain Eukaryota; kingdom Viridiplantae; phylum Streptophyta; class Pinopsida; order Cupressales; family Cupressaceae; genus Chamaecyparis; species Chamaecyparis obtusa. Next base: position 1,922,266 of record BSBK01001033.1, read on the forward strand.
CTGCATCGGCCGAGCATGATGGAGGCATTGATTCTAATGTGAATTATAGTACTCAAGGTATACATTTTCTATTCAAATTTTGATTAATGAATATTTAATACAAGAAAACATATTCAATTGTTTAAGGTGGATTAGTTGTGATGATGAGACGTGCCATTTAGATGTTAATTGTGACAGTCTCTTGGTTTCAGGCAATGCAGAAAGAGAAGCCTAGTTCAATATGCAATCTCAATTCATATACATAGGATATCAGGTGGAGTTGAAAAACACAATAGGGTTGCATTTTTGATAGAGATCTTTAATTGCATATTTTAAGTTATAGACCATCATGAAAATGTAAACGTGTTGTGTTTTTTCAACTCCACCTACTATCCATGCACATTCTGCTTGTGTTGCACGCACATTCTCGATTCAGAGTGGGAAAAATCTTATTTTTGATGTGAGGGAGAGAAGCCAAACACAAAGAACATGCAAATAAACATGACAGCTACAAAACATAAATGTAGGTATCACAACAGTTGAGAAAAATAAATGTAGGCATCATGGTCCCAATTGTTTGGAGACACAACATAATTGAATGCTATACCCAGAAAATGCAACACAACCACTACTCCTGTAGTTCTAAGTTGACACTATGGATCCAAAAACCATATATAGATTCCTTATCTTTGGTTTTTGGATCCCGCAGTGTCAACTTAGAACTACAGGAGTAGTGGTTGCATTGCATCATCTAGGTATACCACTCAATTATGTTGTGTTTCCAAAACATTGTGACCATGATGCCTACATTTATGTTTCTCAGCTGTTGTGACCCAGGACCCCTTATGACCCTTTATGACCCTTTACGATCCCTAAGAATACATCTCAGAGGTCTTAAAGTGTCGTAAAGGGTCATAAGAGGGTCCTAGGAGGGGCCAGATGAGCTTCCACCTTCACATGGTTGGCCCTGTTAAGTAGAGAATGTTAAACTATTATCGAAACAAAGAGAAGCTCAATAATTTATATCTGAATACCAATTTTGTTCTTATCAAACCGTCAAAACATCTAAATAGCCTTTTAAACTGCTATTAAAAATAAAATATTTAATCAACATTTACTTACAAATTTGTGTGCTTGTCTGAGTTTGATACGTAGATCTGCGTATGAAACTCAGACAAGCACACAAATATGTAGGTAAACGAAGCTTTCTTAGTCAGTTTGATTTTTCTTGAGGCTGTGAATATACAGTACAATGAAAATGCTTTGTTCAATCACCGTCATTTTTTTTTAACCAAAAAATATTTTTGGTCAATTTTTTGACCTTTAAATAACATTAATTTTGACGAGAATGCTATGCATTCGACGTCAATTTCATGGAATAGTGGTCGAGTATTTCATCGCAATTTTGACATCAAGTTTGCCAAAGTTGGTCTTAATTCTGCTAGCTTCATGCGATTAGTTTGATGAAGAGTCAGTCGATAAGTCGACTACTACTAAGGTCAAAATTTTGACAATGGGTTTTCCTATAGAATAATCGATGAAAAAAGATCGACCACGGTTTTAGTCATCTATTCGACCAATTTTTGTAGAAAATTTGACTAATTCTTGTCGAAATTTAGGGCAAAATTTACTAGTGCATATGTACTACAGTTTATACTCTCAATCGAATATAGATGAAGAAAGGTACAAACAAGACACCCTATGAACTTTGGTTTGGTCACACACTGAATGCAAGTTACTTCAAATTTTTTGGAAGTAGGTGTTATATATTGAAAGATACTAGAAATGGAAAGTTTCACTCTAAAGGAGATGAAGGTATATTTCTTGGTTATTCATCAAAAAGAAAAGCATATAAATGTTTGATCAAGGATACTAACAAAATTGTTGAAAGTGCAAATGTGAGGATTGATGAATTTGTAGAAAGGAATGAAGAAGATAGCAAAAGGGAACTTGAGGATTAAAAAAGATTTATTTATGTATAGGAAGGTAATTTGGTTGACACAACAAAGAAGCAACAAGAAGAAACTAATGAACAAGATGAGCCTCCACCAAGAAATGAAAACATTGATGAACAGTCTACCAAGCCAATATTAGCAAAATATGTGAGAAGACACCACTCACCAAGAAGAATTATTGGAGACAAGAATGTAGGAGTCATGAAAAGAAGTAAGTTGAAAGATAACACATGTTTGATTTATGAATTTGAGCCAAGATTAGTGAAGAATGCAATAGATAATGAAGATTGGATGAATTCTATGAAAGAAGAGATAGATCAAATTGAAAATAATAACACTTGGTGTTGGAAATACAAATGGGAAAGTAGTACTGAGAGGGGGGGGGAGGGTGAATCAGAACTTACTAACTTATATTCCTTTAAACTATTAGAACTTTATGCATCAAGTAAACAAAACTTGAACAATCTAGGTAATATATCATGTCAAACAACATACATGAAATTACACATAACACAATAGATTTAGTAACCCAGAAACCCTTGAAAGGTAAAACTGGGGTGGGGATGACACCCACAAATCTTCACTACTACAGATAATAAAGTTTTCTTGTTAGGGCTTACAAAATTTGATCATATCATGATCTACCCTGTGAGAGGTCTGCTCTGTTAAAAGCTAAGAGACTTATTCAGTCTACCTTGTTAAAGGATTTACAAACTTACAATAAAGTAAGCACTCAGTAAAGAGATTTACAAAAGTCTGCTAAGACTACTCGGTTAAGAGATTTACCCTGATACACTGGTTAAAATGTCTCAGTATATGATCCTTCGGTTTGCACTGATATGCTGATAACAGATCTTCTCTTTACTGTATGATTGTGATCTCTTCTATCTGATCTTTCTTGACTTTGTCCTTTCACTGCTTTGCTTGGTCACTGAACTCTGTTTGAATACTTCTCCTGATTATTTCCTCATACAGTATTCAATTGATCTCAATGTCTCTAATTTTCTCTCTAATTCACACACCTCTATCCTAGATCTTCCTTTATATAGTAGCAAAAATGTTTTTACCATTACAAGATCTACAGTCCAAATATATTCCTATTGTCGCCTATACTATACAATTTTTTGATTGGCTAAAGGTTATACATAGGGATCAATGATAGCAATATGGATGCATAACCACCTCCGTGATTAGCTCAATAGACAATATACAAAATATAATTATCACCAAAAATGGTTTACCTCGATCATTGTGCCATTCCAGACTTGTATGCCAATTTTGGCTAACTCGACAAAAGTTATCCCTGGCACTCAGCATCAATTGTCCTCGACATCTGTTGTACTCAGCAATAACTATACTCAGCATATTACAAACATATTGTGACTGTGACTTAAGTCAGCAGTACTACTGCTCGGTAAGTATACAATACAAAAGTTGACCTATACAGAATGACTTAGTCGCAGTGATGACTGACCATCCTTGCCTAGATAAATGACTAAGTGTAAGACACTAATAGTCAACAAAATTATAGAGATCTACAATCTCCCCCTTTGACATTAGTGGAAAAAACACTTTGTCATGACATCTGTGTATACAATTACAAAAATATGTTTTGTATAGCCTAAAACTCCCCCTGAGATATATATACATAGTCAAAATTGTGTTACCTATCCCTGTTCACACTCGTGTCATGATAATTCCCCCTTGTTTTTGACATGACTAATTTCCTCATCTGTAGGTAAGTTGCAGATTTTCTCCAGAAAAGGTCGATGAAGCACCGTGATCATATATAATGCATCTATCCATGCAGTTGAAGTGAGATTTAACACTTCAATTTGTACTTCTAAATCAGTGGCTAGACTGATGAGACCTTTAGCTATAGACAATTGTGAGTCACTCTAGATCAATGTTTTAGCCTTGGCTAATTTTCTTTGTATAGCCTCCAGATGTGGTGTAAGAATAGTTTGAATAGAAAGTAGGCGAGAGTGAATCTTGCCATCATTTGCCATCAGCTCAGCTAACTTACCCTATGTCTGCATTACCTTAACATGGTGTCCGACACTGGTGCTGGCATCCAAAGTCAGGGACTGAATTGAAAATTTGATTTCTTGCTTGAGAGTTTCAAGCAAGCATTGGTTCTCATCTGTGAATAATTCAACATTGGATATCTTGGCCAGTAGAGACTGTCCATCCACAACTAATCTCTCAGTCTCCTTTACCAAAGTTGAAAACTCAACTTGTTTGACTTCTATCTTGACAAATATCTTATCCAACATTTTTGTCTCAAATCTACGTTCTAACCATTCAAATAGCTTATCACTTGCACAACTCACATCATTATTTACTTTTTGAACAATATGTACAAGTTGTTCTAATATAGGAAGGGAACTATTTACATCAGATAAATCATAAACTTCATTAAATATGTCCTTTATTTCATGAAGAACTTGTTTTTGCTGATGCTCCCTTCGGAGTTCTGCTTGTCTACTTTTCCTTGTCAGCAAATCTTTCATTATCTGTAGCTGCTCGAAAGTAAGATTATCAATATCCCATTTAGGAATAACAATTTCTTCATCAATTGTTACCTCATCTTTGTCCTTTGGTTTTCTCAGTGGGGTGCTTCCACTCGGCAACTGTACAAGAGCTTTGATGGCCTCTTGTTCCTTCAGTGCTTGTTCGCTAATGAGTTTTCCTCTACTGTGCCCTTCTTCTTTCTCCTTTTCCTCAGCAAGAGGTCGAACAACTTGTGCATCTAACTTTGTTCCATGTCCTTCTGTGCTATGTTCTTCCTTAGGAGGACTCTGAATGTTATCTTCTGCTTTAACTTCTTCTTCGGCAAAGTGAGTGAATGGTACCGACTTGATTGATTCCTTGGTAAGACTTGTATTGACTAACTCATCAACAGTAGCAACTTTAGGTATAGTAGGATTTCCATCGGCAGATTGTGTGCTTGAGATGGTGGGATAATCCATGACTTGCAATAGTACAGGATTGCTACCTGGCAGGGGTGTGTCAGTTGCACTTGAGTTCTTTAAGTCTTCCTCAGTTAGGAACGAGGTCTTAATGGGGTTCTCCTCTGGTATGTCAACAATATGGACTTCAAATGTATCTTGAGATTTCATTTCCTTAGGAGTATTAGTCTCCATTTTATTGTGTTGCTTCAGGTTCTGCGGCCTGTGAAGTGCTAGCAATGTGTCCTTCATCTTTATCAACCAATAGTCCAAACACTATTTTCCAAATTTTTTAGACTTTCCTACACAACATCTTCAACCTTGTGTTGAAGGATAAGATAGGCTCTAAGTTTAGGATCAAACTTGCCTCTGTAATCGTTAATTTTCCTTTTGATATTTGTAGGAGTGAGAGTGGATTCAACTTGTGCTAATGTACTCTCTCGTATTTCCTTCTCAGTTTGTAAAGCATATTCCCACTTTTGTGCGACTCTGTGGCACAATTCCTTTGGAATCATGTTTTCAATTTCAATCGGCAACATCTTGAAAGTGCATAACATTTCAAGTATAGCATCCTCAACTTTTTCTTTGTCTCCAATACTCAGTGGTCCAAACTTTAATTTCTTCACTTCATCAACTGCAGCTGTACTAGTAATCTAACTACATAATTCATCAATAGTGAGTTGATGTGAACCTTGTTGTGTTGCCTTCCCTTTTATTGCTTCATCACTTTTTGTTGTTTCATCATCTTTTGGTAGAACAAGTTTTCTTCTCGGCTTCTTCATAACCTTGGTCGGCACTGTCTTGGATTGTGCAATTTTTCACTTTGCAGATGCAGGAGGCATCTTAGGAGTCTCAAGAGTAGTCCTTTTTTGGCCAAGGTCTAAGTGATGGTGTCTCAGACACTTTTCATTTCAACACTCTTCTTTTAGGTGGGGACTCGGCATTTATTGGTTTCTTCTCTTCTTCTTCTTCTATCTCACTGCCACTTGTTGCACTCTTCTCATCTTCTCCTAACCCTTGGGTTAACTCTAGTGGTGCCTCATTTCTAGATTCTTTTACATACTCCTCCAGATTCTTTACTATTTTCTTTCTTCTTCTCTCAGTGGTGGCAGCTAATAATCCCAAAGAGATCTTGGATTTGGCCTCTTCAAATGTACCAAAGTAAGGAGCCTTGTTATCAATTTCCTTAGCTAGGAGGGCTATGATTGCAGTAGTAGCTTCATCAATATTGAGTTCATAGGGTAGTGGCTTCAACCATGAAACCCTAGGTAGGACTGCCTGTGCATAGGTAAAGTCTATGTCTACTAGAAAACATATGTCTTTACTATATTTCTCAATCAGAGACCCAGGGACTCTAGTCCTATTCCTCATTTTCTTCTTAAAATAAATGAAATAATTGTCCATTATCCCTTTAAAATCATCACCACTCTCATTTATGAAATCATTAATCTAAACAGTAATGGGTTTCTTCTTATCCCATTTCACATCACCATGTGTAGGAAAACACTTTTTAACATAAAAGAATATGCAGATCAGCAAGAACTAAACTTACACATAGAGTTCTTTGCCATCCTAATCGAGTTCAAGTTCTCAGCAAGTTGAGTCAGCTGGAGCTTGGCAAGGTCATATGTGTGCCCTTTCTTTATTATCTTCCAAGCTTGGTCCACTGCCATATAGGGGATGCTGTCCAACCGACTGGATTGGTAAAAATTATGCGAGATAACTCTGACAGCAAAGTCAATTTCTAGATCAGTGATGGTGGAAATTGTCATTCCACATTTGTTCCAAACTGCCTTTGTGTTTGCTTGAATATCCTCTTTTCCTGCACATTTCATTGTTCTCTTTCTGTCAATGGTAGGGTAACCAGTGACATCATGTATCATTTCCTTCGTAATCTTCACTGGTCCATCTTCCAATCATAATTGCATGTTGTGAACTCAACCTAACATGATCTTTATCCATTCTACCTTGAAATTTTGCAAGAAATTTAAGGCATGTACTAACCCTTGGTCGGCAACGACCTTGTGCTCCAGCTTCAGCACTCTGTTGATACACAATTTATCATATGCTTCCCTGATCTCGTAATCACCGATTTCTCCAATTTTGCACATATAGAAAGACCTAACATCATTCATCATTAACACATTTTTCGGAGTCACAGATAGGGCTCCATTCAAATCTCCTTTGATCACACTTTCAGATATTGCCTTGAATACCCTTGGTTTGCAGACTTCATTCCTTACAAGTTGTACATTGAAAACTTCCATTCCCTATTTCCTGACTGGTGCAGATGAAGACGATGCCATTTCAAACTATAATTTTTGAAAAGAAAGTGGTTTCTTAGTAATGTACCTTTTTGTCAATTAACCCTGTAGATGAATTTTGCCGACGACACATTGAGAAGATTCGGAATCGCTTTGCTTGATCTGGGTTGTACAAATTCTGAATCACTCTAAAATCTCGAATAGCCTAGTGAAATAAAAATTAACGAAAACTTTCCGCTTTATAGAATCCGAAAAAATAGGATTAGGGCCTCATAAATTCTCTGTACAGATTTTAGGTGAAATACATCTGTCTCGGTAAACTTATGTTAAACTCAGTTAAACACAAGCTCGGTCGATGTAACCATTGCAATACAACTTGACATGGCAATAACAGGTGCTCGACAAACATTGTTAGCTCGGTCATGACACTGATGCTCGACATCAAAATTAAATTTTCTATTTTTATTCAGATATGTCCTAATGCATCTTAATCTATGCAGATATGGACTTTTTCTTAATTCTATGTTAGGAACTGATGTAAAGTAAGGCTTTGCAAGAATCAGTTCCAGACATACCTTTCATGCTTAGTTGGAAGAAGTTTGATCACCTAATCCATTAGATTGGGTGACCTCAGATGTGCTTACTTCACTTGTTGTTCCTTCTTCTTTCTTCCTCCATGTCTTTTCCATTTGGTTCCTCATTTTTTCATAGATGTTCTCATTTTGGTTGTTAACATTGCTCGGCATAGGTGATCTGCAATCTCTCTTTAAGTGACCGACCTTATTACATTTATAACAGACCATGCTTCCATTCATCCAGCTTTTAGATTTGCCTCTAAAATGAGTCTTCATGCAGTTTGCTCCAATATGTCCATACTTATCACAATAATGGCAATTGTACCAAGTGTTGTAATCCCAATTGTAACTCTTATGCTATGTGACTCACTTTTTTTTCTCATTAGTTGACCATCTTGGTCTAGATCGACATTCATAAGCTTTGTGCCCATACTTTTGACAATTGAAACAACTTCCTTGAAACTTGGGTGAGGTGGATGAAATGTTAGCTTTAGATCTACATTCATGTGCTCGATGTCCATGCTTCTTGTAGTTAAAACAATGGCCATTAAACTTAGGTTTAGAATTAGTCTTACCATGTTTGCTTCTGCATATGTTGGCTGTATGTCCTAGCTTCCCACAGTGATGACATGTGGGTTTTTTGTTCTTTGGTTTAGCAATCTTCTATTCTCCATCTTTTGATGAATCTCCTTCAGTAGATGATTGATCATTCAGTCCAAGTCCAGATCTATCACCAGATCTCCTTGGTGACCTTAACAGTTCTTCAAAATACTTTGTAGCTTCATTAGTTTTGTTCATCCTTTCATTGATTTCTTTCTCAGTTCTCAACTCATGTTTCAGCTGATCATTTTCATGTTTTAGTTGATTGTTCTCCAAGTCTTTCCTACCTAATTCTTGGTTGGCTAGCAGTAGTTGATTTACCATATCTAGTTGATTATTAGTCAACCTTTATATATCACTTTTTCTTTCATCTAGCCTTATTGCAATTTGTCTTTTGTCTTCTTCAGCCATTGCCTTATCATCTTCAGCTTTCTTTTTCTGCTCCACTACTTCACAGAGTTTGACAGATTGTATTTCCTACTCTCTCTTTAGAGTCCTGATTTCATCATTCAGTATGGTATTTTTCTCCATCATTTCTTTCATGGCTTTGTCATTTTCTATAGAATTACCAGTATCAAATAGTCCAGTGGTGTCTTCTTCCTTGTACAGTGGCTCACTTTGTTGAATAGCAATTTCTCTTCTTTTGCTAAAGGATTTCTTTAATTCCCCTCTGGATGCTTCTAGTTGTTGTAATGCTAGTTGAACTTCAATCTTTTGATTCTCTATGAATTTTCCCAATTTGTAAACTTCCATCTTAAGATCTTTTCCTCAAGTGGTTAGACTTTCCTATGAGAAAACCTTTTCTCTGATACCAATTGTTGGAAATACAAATGGGAAAGTAGTACTGAGGGGGTGGGGGTGAATCAGAACTTACTAACTTATATTCCTTTAAACTATTAGAACTTTATGCATCAAGTAAACAAAACTTGAACAATCTAGGTAATATATCATGTCAAACAACATACATGAAATTACACATAACACAATAGATTTGGTAACCCAAAAACCCTTGAAAAGTAAAACTGGGGTGGGGATGACACCTACAAATCTTCACTACTACAGATAATAAAGTTTTCCTGTTAGGGCTTACAAAATTTGATCATATCATGATCTACCCTATGAGAGGTCTACTCTGTTAAAAGCTAAGAGACTTATTTAGTCTACCTTGTTAAAGGATTTACAAACTTACAATAAAGTAAGCACTCGGTAAAGAGATTTACAAAAGTCTACTAAGACTACTCGGTTAAGAGATTTACCCTGATACATTGGTTAAAATGTCTCAGTATATGATCCTTTGGTTTGCACTGATATGCTAATAATAGATCTTCTCTTTACTGTATGATTGTGATCTCTTCTATCTGATCTTTCTTGACTATGTCCTTTCACTGCTTTGCTCGGTCACTGAACTCTGTCTGAATACTTCTCTTGATTATTTCCTCATACTTAAAGTATTCAATTGATCTCAATGTCTCTAATTTTCTCTCTAATTCACACACATCTCTATCCTAGATCTTCCTTTATATAGTAGCAAAAACATTTTTATCGTTACAAGATCTACGGTCCAAATATATTCCTATTGTCGCCTATACTATACAATTTTTTGATTGGATAAAGGTTATACATAGGGATCAATGATAGAAATATGGATGTGTAACCACCTCCGTGATTACCTCAATAGACAATATACAAAATATAATTATCACCAAAAATGGTTTACCTCGATCATTGTGCCATTCCAGACTTGTATGCCAATTCTGGCTAACTCGGCAAAAGTTATCCTTGGCACTCGGCATCAACTGTCCTTGGCATCTGTTGTACTCGACATCTATTGTACTCGGCAATAACTATACTTGGCATATTACAAACATATTGTGACCGTGACTTAAGTCGGCAGTACTACTGCTCGGTAAGTATACAATACAAAACTCGACCTATACAAAATGACTCGGTCACAGTGATGACCAACCATCCTTTCCTAGATATATGACTAAGTGTAAGATACTAATAGTCAACAAAATTATAGAGATCTACACTTGGTCACTGGTACCAAGACCTAAGGACAAGAATGTGATTGGAAAAAAATGGATTTTCAGAAATAAACTCATTGAGAAAGGAGATGCGATTAGAAACAAAGAAAGATTAGTCTGCAAATGGTATGCACAAGAAGAATGTATTGATTATGGTGAAACTTTTGCACCTATTGCTAGATTAGAAGGTGTGATAATATTGCTTGCATATGCTGCAAACAAAGGATTCATAGTTTATCAAATGGATGTTAAATCTACATTTTTTAATGGAATTCTTGAAGAAGAAGTTTATATTGAAAAAATTAATGGATTTGTTGACAAAATAAATAAGGATATGGTATGTAAGCTGCATAAAGCTTTATATGGATTGAAGTAGGCACCCTGAGCATGGTATGAAAGACTACACTCTTACTTAGTTAATATTGGATTTGAAAGGACTAGTGATAACAACAATTTATACTTGAAATGTGACAGTTTTGATGAAATTTTGATTGCTAAGATATTTGTTGATGACATTATATTTGGTGGTAATGAGATAATGTCTAGATCATTTGCTAGGGAAATGAGAAAGGAATTTGAAATTTATATGATTAGAGAGATTAAATTCTTTATTGGACTTCAAATTCAACAAGTAAAGGATGGGATCTACATAACACAATCAAAGTATATCAAGGAGAACCTGGAAAAATTCAATATGGAATACTCAAAATTGGTTGGAACACCGATGGCTACTGGTTGTAAATTTTCTAAGGAAGATGACACAAAAGAACTGAATGAGACACTTTACCAATCCATGATTGGTAAACTATAATATGTCGTACATAGTAGACTGGTATTGCACATTCAATTGGTATAGTTGCAAGGTTTTCTACAAACCCAAAGGAGACACATGTTCCTTCAGTGAAAAGGATATTTAGATATCTAAAAGGGACTGAAGATTTCGGTCTGTTATAAACAAAAAGATGAGATTTTGATCTCAAGGTATATATTGATGTTGACTAGACTGGAAATATTGATGACATAAAAAGAACTAGTGGCAAAGAGTTCTTTTTAGGAGAAAGGTTAGTGACATGATTAAGAAATAAACATAGTTGTATTTCACAATCTACTATTGAGCCTGAAGATGTTGTCGTAACTATGAATTGTTCTAACATTGTACGGATCAAACAATTAATGGAAGGTATGCATGAAGAGATTATTGATCCAATTACAATTTATTGTGATAATACCAGTGCTATAAACATATCGAAGAATCATGTGATACATTCATAGACAAATCATATATCTATTAAGTATCACTACTTAAGAGAGAAAGTACAAGATAATCATGTGACATTGGAGTATGTGAATTTTAAAGAATAGATAGCTGATATATTTACAAAACCATTACCAAAGGGTTCTTTTGAGTATATCCGAGGTAAGTTAGGGGTTCTTCCCTTATCCAATGTTCATTAAGGAAATATGCATATTGCATCAATTAAAGTAATCATTAGAATATCTATTTTGTGAGTTGATAGTAGTGTTCACTCTTTAGGTGAAGCCTGAAGGTGTGAAGAATTTTATGATTGAAATGAGAGATCAATACATTTGAGGTATAATATGAGAAGTTTATGTTTCTTTGGTATTGTTGTCAAAGAGGGAGAAGTCTGAAGATGTCTGGAGAAGTCTAGAAGGAGAAGTTTATCAAAAAGGGATAATATATGAAAGAGGGAGAATATCATTGATGATTGCTGAGAGAATGTTGCTAATGTAATGATGAATAAATATGATGGAATTAGAATAGAAATTCTTGTCAAAGAGGTACAGTACAGAAGATTGCTACTAACAGAAAGAGATAGATTAAAGATAGAAGATCAAGACCAGAAAAGGAAAAGCTACAACTTAGAGGGAGTACATAATATGAATGAGAGTGAAGGATACTGTCATCAATTGAATACTGAATTTGTTAGTGTTTCCATCAATGACAAAGAGGGATATTGTTACTATAACTAATAGTAATATTGAAGATTGATTATCTGATGGAGCTAATGATGAAGACTGACCAAGATTAGAAGAATACATGATAGTAGAAAGGTTAGATCAGTTATTGTCTTGTCATTTATGTCAAGAAATTTATTTCTAGTTTATATTATGTTTCCATATCATTCGGTATATGATATAAGTTAGATGAGTTAAGAAGAAGTAATGAGATGTTGTAAAGTTGAAGAATTTAAATGGGAAAATGATACATATTAGACAATGATTAGAGTATGTTGATATAATTTTTTTCTACCTAACATATGATTATGTTAATTCGGTAAAGCATGGTGATGAAGATTTGACAAGTCGATAAGTTAAGTTGTTTTGGCTACCAAGCAGGAAATGTCACTCGGTAAGGTAAAGGTAAAAAAAAAAGTCACCTGGTGAAGCGAAAGGAATTGAAGGCACCAAACAAAAAAGAAAGGTTTAGGCACTGAGAAAAGTTAACTAAAATTTAAATGAAGAAAACCAAGCAAGGAACATATATTAAATAAGGATTGAATCAATATTTAATGATTATCTATGATGAACTAGATGATCATGATGACAAGGAAATTTAGTTACAAGAGATCCACGATTATAAAAATTCAAGATGAAGATCTACGACAAGATCAAAATAAAAAAAGAGATGGAACAAGTTCTTATAAAATTTCAAGTTCCTAGGTGAAAAGAAAATGTGTTACCGAGATCCATATTTGAGGTATAATGAATTGGACGGTTAAGATTGATCAATGAAAAATGTAATAGAGGAGATTAAGAGGCAAAATTTATCTATATAAAGGATTATCTTGCAAGGAAAAATGGATGGAAAACTGAATAGTTGAAGGGTTACCGACTATTGCAATGAAGAAGGAATAGAGAGATTCTGAGTGGAAATGAAAGATTTGATGAAGTGTTGATGCCAGTGGATAATGAAGAATTGAAGTGAAGATAGAAGAGTGTGCAAGGATCTGATTGAGAAAAGATAGTTGCAAATTTATAGGTCAATTTATTTACTATTGCTTACTAGCATTTGTAACAAAGTAGACCTAACAGTCTTATTGTAAAATCCTTGAAAAAGGTAACATTCTAAAGGGTGTTTGAAGCCCTCTAAAAAGGCCACTCCTAATAGGGTGAGGATCCTAATAGATTTGAGGTAAATCCCTTGATTGGGTCACACCTAACAGTGTGTATTGTAATCTTTAACCAGAATGGCTCTTAACCAGGTGTACTTTAGAAGAGTACTTTCTTAGTGGGTGACAATTCACATAGTGATTTTTCCCAAATATCGATTACCACATTAAATATTGGTGTTACATGTTGTGAATTATTTGTGTGAATGGTTTACTGATTGTTTTATTTTATTTATTATTGTCGATAAATAGTATATTTTTTTTAAGCGAGCTTCTACCAAGTTAATCAGAGAAAAGTTGTTAAGGCATTTGGAATCATGGATTATTGATTCACCCCCTCCCCCCCCCTCTTCGTAATCCAACAAAATTTTATAAGAAATGTCATGTGCAACATATCTCATAATGGAATCCTCAATAGAATGAATTGTGAATGTGTGTTGATCCCTTTTTATTATTATTAGGGATTCCACCTCATCATAATTGATCAATTTCTTTGCAAGAACTTTAAATTTTCTACACAAACCAATAATTATTTTAATTACTTCATTTGTTATAATGCAAGGTATGTCCAACATCAATATTTATCCCTAAAACTATTTTAGCATGAACATGATAAACTCCTTGTCATCACACCACAAGAATTATCCCCAAATATCTAGCCCTAGCTCTCTTACTTTTTGCATCCCATTTTTTGACAATACAAACTCTAACTACTTTATTTGTTATAGATTAAGTTATTTTTAGTTCAATTTCCTTCTTCAACTTTCTTTTTGCATCAACTTGAGTAGCCAATTTAGGTGCCATGATTTTTCTTCACACTCAAGTGCTCTATAATTCTTAAAAACATTTTGCGACAATACCAACTGATCCAAAAAAGTTCCTTTTAAAAGCCATGAAATTGAAAAATCCCACTCAAAATTATTATTGTTAACACAACCAATGTAATTTTATTTTCAATCATCACAAACATCTTTTCATCATTAATACCTTATCTTTTTCTCCTGATAAATTTCAAAAGATACCATTCTAAAGCAATGAAGGTGTATGATTAAATAATTCAGTACTCCTCATATGCCACAACTCTCAACTTATTTTTTGGTAAGATCAGTACGAGATCTGGTACCACTGAGACATCTATACTAGGATCATTTGGATCATCACATTTCTTTCTCCATTCTATGTTCTATTTCAGAGATCCACTGGATTCTACAACTTGATTATTACATCTAGTATTTTCCATTGTCTTTTCAGTTTTCATGATTTAGCATAGTGACTTGTTTTCCCACACTTGAAAAAATTAACATTCCTTTTTCTAGATATCAATAATCTAGCTTTGCACTAACTTTATTTGTGACCAAAGCTATGACATACATAACAATCTCCATGAAAAAAACATTTCATAATATTTTCCTTCTCCTTATTATAATTTTGACTTTTACACTCATTCTCCTCGTGACTAGACTTATGAAACTTATTGCATTGACTCTTTTAAATCTTTCTCATCTTATAGTCTATGGCCTTATGACCAAAGTTCTTGCAAATGTAACAAAAACCATTAAAATATAAATATCTTTGAGCATTCATTTGTATCACCAAAAACCTCTTTGCAGGTGTGTTTTGATTGTTACTTGTTGCCTCAATCTTTGTATCTTCCTCAGTAATCACCTCTTTACCTTTGTCATTCTATTTTGAGATTTCACCAATAAATCCTTTAATTTGTTTATCCTTGTGTGCTTCTGGTATGGTCAATAACTTATCCATGATAGTGTTTCTTTCACATACCTCTGATTCTTCTTTTAGCTTTACTAATCCCAATTCTAAATTTGCATTCTACTCTGTACTCTTCCTGATCATATCCTTGAAATTTTCTTCAGACATTTTCCATTTCTCCAATGCCTTTTCTAATTCAAACCTTGTGATCCAAGCATTCTTTGATTTTTACCTCAATCCTGATCTCACGCAACCTTCCTTCTGAGTTTTTCCATTATCTATTTTTATCTATAATTAGATATGCATACTTATCCTTTGATTCTCTTAGTTCTGATAGTTCTTGTTCAAGATATGCAATTTTATTCGTTGATTCTTTCAACTCTCGATTGAATTCCTTGTGCCTTACCTTAAGCTTCTTAATTTGATCTCTTAGTTTTTCTATGCAAGTATTTGTTTCCATCATTTTTCCCTTCATCTCTTCATTTTTTGACTTAGTGCCTTCAATATCACTCAACATGATTCGCTAGTCATCTTCAGAGTACAAACCTCCTTCCATTTGTTCAAATTTATAAGATCTCCCTCAAGAGGTTAAGGTCTATTTGCAAGGAACCAAGCTCTAATACCAATTGTTGAACATGTTGAATAACTAGGGGTGAATCAATTATTCCCACACACACTTGTAAAACTTTTCTTTGTTGGTCAAATTATAATTAACATATATAACAACTTTAGATCTATCATTTAAGAACATCAATATTCACATGAACCATATGCAATTAAGAACACAGGAACACCAACATAAAGAACACCATATTTTATGTGGAAAACCCAAGATGGGAAAAACCATAGAGAAGATAATTCTCATGAAATGTAAGAACACATGTTAAGGTGGCATCATAAGGTTATTTATTACAAAGGCTCACCACCAGGAATTCTCATTGCATATAAAAAAGGCTCACTACTAGAATAATAAGGCTCACTGTGAATACAAGACTAACAAATAAAAAATATGAAAAGTGATAGACTCCACCACTGAGATCAATAAGAAACTAACCAAAAAAATAGATCTCCATCAAATATATTGACTTCCACTTCTCATATCATCCACATAAGCCATACATACATGTATGCATGCTACAATACATGTTGCATTTACTGAATCTATCCGAATGCACAACCAAGACCAAAATATGGATACAAAAAATAATGGTTACCACTAATAGGATACCAACTCGAATGTGCTTATAGCCGACACATTGATCCATCTTGATAAGCTAGGAAACTTGAGAGGTATTCATTCTGAATCTCCCTTATGTATAACCAAAAAATCTTGTTATACCACCAACAACTAACAAGACATGTCAAAACACCAATTGAAACAACCAGACTATTGGTAAGAAGTTTTGACATCAATGGAAACCAATGCCAGCACTCCTTCACATATCCTAACACTATTCTTATGTATCCTTTCTCTTTTTGATAATCAAAGTGTTCAGTGTTGATATCTTTTCTATTTGATCCAATTTACTTATGTGGGTACAATAATTTTTTGTTTACTTTGATATATTTGTGATCATGGATGGATATTCCCCCTTAGAATACATCTAGAATATAAGATTAATTATATTATCTTTAGTCCACTTCTCAAGTAGATTATCTTTGGGGGTTATCATTCTCTCACCTAACCCTTATATTAGTTATTTCTTTCTAGAAGCAAGAGACCATTCTTGGTGTCTCTTGTTGATTTTTATGCATAAATCACATTCTTGTATCATTTTTTTATGTGTAGAGGATTGGGTAACCCTTGGGAGACTTGTGCCTCTATTCAAACCCTTGTAGATGCTTCCTAAGGCTAAGATATGAATATTGAATTCTATATCATGTAGAATATCTCTCTCTCTCTCTCTCTCTCTCTCTATATATATATATATATATATATATATATCTCTCTCTCTCTCTCTCTCTCTCTCTCTCTCTCTCTCTCTCTCTCTCTCTCTCTTATCCAACAATGAAGGGTATGTGGTAAAATTATCTCTCTTAGCTTAGTTTCTTGTGAAATGTTTTTCTCCCCCCTTTCCTTCAACCCCCCAAAATTAAGAGTCGACTTCTAAAATCTCAGAGGTTGTTTTATAGGTCACAATCTACTGCACTCCTGTGAAACTTCCCAATTTCCCTTATTTAGGCATGAGTTAGGGATCAACAAAACACATCCTAATTTTGTTTATATTAAGTTTCTAAATGTTATGTTAAAGTTTGTTTATGTTTTTTGGTTTCTTCATGTATGATTTAAGAGTTTAAAGATATTATTTTAGTCTTTGGATAGTTACAAAAAATAGAAGAGGATTTGTAATGCACATAAGGGTCAATAAGTGCTCATTTCGAAGTGACATCTAATACATGTTCATGATTGTCTTGATAATAATGTGCTTCTACCACTAAAAAATATACATAAATGTTCCTATTCATATGTGTAATGTTGAGAAATAGGGTTCACTATCTTAGGTACATAAACTAGGAACTAGGCCTATTTACACTTTAATTACTTTTGAAGGAGAGTAGTTCCACTTCACTCAAGGGATTGTGCAAAATTTTTAAGTCCAAAAGTCCTTGTTTGTGATTTGAAAAGGATATTGCAAAATATGTTAGTTAGATATTGGATATAGGGATAAAGGTAGAAAATTAAGGGTTTTAAGAATATAAAGTGAGTCACAAAACAAATATGTAGACACAAATTATAGATCTAAGAAGAAGAGGCAGAGAGGAACCCATGTCTGAAACGTGAGATGAAATATGGTGGATTATGTTTCTTGGGGTGATCTTAACCTGGGAATACCAGATGTAGGAAAAACAAGTGTTTATAGAATCAATATATTGCTCATATTTTCTCCCAAATTTTCATAAAAGATATTTAGGGCTAGGTCGCTTGAGGCAATGTTGACTTAGCTTTTTAAGATTTGTGAAAGTCCAATATGTAGGAATTCATCTACTAGATCTACTCTTGAATTTGTGTCTCTCAAACTTGTCACTTTCACACACAAAAGAGAGGAAAATTTTGGGTTGATGGGGTTTTCCTAGGTCAAAATCTAGTTTGGAAATAGCCATGAAATAGAATTGAAATATGTTTGAATTGAAAGAATATTGTAATGTAGCAGCATCTAGATAAAAAAATTAAAATATTTGAATCTTATACCTTCTTCATAAAATGATCTTTGAATTTAATCACAAGGGTTGATGCAATAACATGATTTGACATAAGGTAGATCAATCATAATAAAACATTTTTGCGAAAAGGTTTTTGTAACTTGATATAATGGTTAGATCTAAAGAATATGGTAAGATGAAATGTTTCCTTGAGTGCTTGAACTTGATTTCTCACAATAAGAGGGAAATATTATGCATGGATGTGAAAATGAATTAGAAGTATGCTCTTATATGGGGTTCTCGGGTGTTTTCATAAATTAAGTCAAATTCGAACAATCATAATGAGGCAATAGGATTAGGTAGTAAATGACATGAACTTGACACCAATACACTTGAATTTGGGTCCAACTTGGAAGTTCAAGTACCAAGGGTTCTCCAAGTGCCATTGACCTATAAAATGAGGCCAACATTGTTGGAGATGACGTGAATTGTATCTAGGGTAGCCCTTTTGTTCACCATCTAGATATATGAAATCAAATTTTCAATCTTTTAGCCAAAATGAACTTTTATAAGAGAAAGGAAACCAAAGACTAAGGAAAGTGCACAAAATGTGGTGTAAATTGTATAAGGATACAATTTATGATACTACATTTAACCCCCATTTTAGCAAGAGTATGAGTCTACATGCATACTTATGATAAAGTAGGAGAGAGAGAGAGAGAGAGAGAGAGTATATAAAACCTCACTAAATTCAAGGGAGGAATCCCCCAACTTTAGGATCTTAACTCATACAACCACATGTAAGGACACATAATACAAAGTAAAACAAAGACAAAACCAAAAAGACACACAAAAATGTGATTGCAAGAGAGAAAGTGGTAACATGGAAAGAGAAAGTGTTAGGATTAAGTAATACTGAGAGGGGGGCTGAATCAGTATTACAGAACTTTGATTTCAACTTCAAACAATTATAAACAATCCAAAGTAATGCAGAAATGAAAAGAACATATAAGCATAACACATTACTCATGACACCATGATTTGTTCTTGAGGAAACCCTAGCCAAAGGGAAAACCCCAGTGGGGATGGTACCCACAAATATGTACTAAAATATAGTATCCCTATTAGAAGATCTAGCCCCGTTAGGATCTGATTGTTACATAGTACATTTCCTTGTTAGAGGAATACAAAAACCTGTTAGGGGTATACAAAACATTTGGTTAAATGTGGTGAGCAAACTTCTCTTACAATCAATACTGTCCCAAAAATAGTTCTCAAAAGGGGGAACACTACAAGCACTTATCTTGCTTAGATAGTTCCAATTATAGCTCGGCCTCTTTCTGATCTTGCATCTGATATCTTCTCTTATATTCAAAAAATTACTCCATCATCATAAATCATTCCATACATCACTTTCACAAAACCAATCTATACTTATACAAAATTATCCTTCCAGTCGGCCTCATAATTGTCATACAAAACATAATAGAAACTTATGAAAATGATACACATGGATTCGACACTCTTATATTACCAAAGAGTCGGAAATATACTTTATTTACTTGTCTTAGCACGTTACCATATCCAATATGCTTTCCTTAATCTTTGCAACTATTCATGTACCATGTTACATTGTTTTACTGTCTTCGCATACCTTTCGATCTCATAGATTTGGTAACCAAAACTTATGCACTCTTAACTGAAGCATGCACACATCCAAAAATACCATTAGTTAACTTCGAAGGCCATAATTCCTCATATATCTTCATTGCTGACCAAAACTGTGCCACTGTACCCTGTCAACCTGATTCTGTACTTAGTCTTTTTTATGACTGAGACTTTAGTGGCAGTCTCCTTAACATGCGATCATTTTAACATAAGTGTTGTCATAAATGACAACCCTTGAATGATTCCCAGTACTCCAAAACATCACATGCCAACAAAAAGAACATACATCTATGATAATATAAGGAACCATGATCCAACCAACTAGGAAGGTGCATTATTCTATGAGCTCATGGAGAAGGGAGAAAGAAAGACATAGATACCATGAGCTATAAATTTGTGTTATGCTAGATGATATATGCCTATAGTGGCACATATCTTTATTTTTTCTATAATTTCACTTGTCCTTGTTCCACTCAAAGTGGTGAATATCTATTCTCTCACCCATCATAGTGACTATCTTCTTGTTTTATTTTGTGGAAATCACCTCTCTCTCTCTCTCTCTCTCATAAAATCCAATCTTGACTATAGTGTCTATCCTCCACAATGTGGTTAGTCCTACCTAATGCCTATTTAAACTTTGATCTATTTATCTATATAATAAAAATGTCTCAATTGCTAATATCATTCTCATAATGTGATTGCAAGAGAGAAAGTGGTAACATGGAAAGATAAAGAACATACATCCATGATAATATAAGGAACCATGATCCAACCAACTAGGAAGGTGCATTATTTTATGAGCTCATGGAGAAGGGAGAAAGAAGGACATGGATACCATGAGCTAGAAATTTGTGTTATGCTAGATGATATATGCCTATAGTGGTACATATCTTTTATTTTTCTATAATTTCACTTGTCCCTTTTCACTCAAAGTGGTGCATATATATTCTCTCACCCATCACTGTGAATATCTTCTTGTTTCATTTTGTGACAATTACCTCTCTCTCTCTCTCTCTCTCTCCCGCTTATCAAAATCAATCTTGTCTACAGTGTCTATCCTCCACAATGTTGTTAGTCCTACCTAATGCCTATTAAACTTCCATCTATTTATCTCTATCAAAATTTGTTCTCTTCCATAGTGAATTTTATTCTACTAAGCATATTTTTTGGTAGTGGATTTACTCTCACATAGGCTTGGTGATCCCAATAATCAATCACTTAGAATAAAACAACTTGATATATATTGTGATCTATCTTATAATCATGATCATCTACATGAATCCTGACAATAGAGTTAGCTAGTTCTTGCATCTTGTACTATCTCTTTGACATTGGTTTCTTCCCTATATTTTTGGCGTATTCTTCCTTGAATAAATTAATCATAAAATACTTCTCTCCTTTTTAAGAATTCCTCTACGTGTTGTTTCTTGTATTTTGGGGACAATGCATAGTACTGAGACAACTTTCCAAATCAAGATCTCTTTTACTTTGATAAATCAAGAAATATAGTTTTCTTTTGTGTGTCATTTTATTTTGTGTATGTGATATCCATGTTCTTGACTGTATAGGTATATATTTATCATGTTATAACTCCATGGATTTGTGACTATTATGTTCTAAATTTTTTGTCTTGTGCCAAATTTTTGTGTGTAATTCAATTTTTTCGGTAGGTCTTTACCTTGGGGACATGCTTCCTTGATTCAAAGATTTTTTTACTTCCTCTAAATTATCATTTTGGTATTATGATGTTATTTATTTTCAAAATATTTCCTTTGGCATTATATTCATTTATATTCATAAGGCCACTAAAGTGGAGGCAAAATGTAGAGCCAACAATTACATACCCCTTATCAATTTCTACATTTTTTCAACCACTTTAGTTTCCATTCCCATTACATTTGAGTAGGATCATTTCAGCACTTATGTCAACTTTTTCTTCTTAGGATGACCATGAAACCATTTCAGCAGCTACATTTCATTGTCACTTTTTCATTAACTACATGCTTCTCTTTCCACCCATCATTTTTTGGCATGATTTTTGGACACTAGAGTGCCAAATAGATTTTTGCATGTTGCATTAGCATCCTACGACATCTAGATGTTCAAAAGTTGGTTATGAAATTTTTTCAACTTGTCACCTACCTAGGTCAATGGAAACAACTAACAATCTGTTTAAATCACTCAAGGTATTTTTATTTCTATTTCTCACTTTAAAATATATTATTTAAACACATTTAAGCTCTTTGGAATCCCCTAATTGTTATTACTAGAGTATGTACCCTTGTTGAACCCATTTCAACCATTAATTTAAACACTAGAAGACCTATTAAAGTATGGGCTTTGATAATAGATATCAACCTCCAGAGAAGGCCAACTCCTTTCAGTACCTCACCTAAAGTATTACTTGTTCAAAAAAGGGAAGAGAAAATGCTTAAAATGAAACCTATGAATACTAGGAGTGATATACTAATGATATTTCAAGACCCATACTATTTTTATTTTAAACATTCAATATCATGAATAATAAGAACTATGGAATACACAATTCATCATTTCATATGGCTCTACAACATTGTTTTGGCTCTACACCATCATTAAATAGGTTCATTATGTTAAGTACATCATTTAGCAGGAAGTATAAATGCCAACACAACTTAAAATTTCTCCTTAACTGGTTTTGAACACAAGTTATGACCTATAATAGCACACATATCCTGAATAAAGGCAAAAAAATAGTATATAAATCAAAGGTAAGATAAGGTCACTATAATATTGCATCAACTATATTTTTTTATAAAATAAAAAAACAATGAGAAAGTTAAAATAGCTTTATTTATTGTTTAAAGGTACTTTCTCAAAATTGCAAGACAAGTCTCTTTCAAGTACTCTAGTGTTACAATATTGTTGCTTGCCTTGAAAGAGCTCAACAAGTTACAATACATTACTAAGAAAACAACAATAACTTACTTTAAAATGGATTCTACAAGCTACTTTATAGAAAATAGTATCTAATTACTAGTTTGAAACATTTTCCATAAAGGGAAGTGTTGGTTCCCAAAATGGACTTTATGCTTTGACAAGCAACCAATACATCTACAGGTTTTAAGGATGGGTTAGATCCAAATATTGAGTTCTAAAGATGATTGGACCAACTATAGGAACAGGACTTCCCTCTGCACTTCTGGCTCTGCAAAACCAAGGTGGGTGTACCTAATCCAGTAACACAAGACTTATTTCACTAATCACTGACTGGATTTAAATATAACAGATAGATGGTAAGAAAAAACTAAATGAGAACCACTCATTCATTGATTCTCCATTACCATAAGATGAGACAAAATAGGTAGGTCACAAAAACTTCAAGGATTTCGACAAATTTATATCAAATGGGGGAGTAGAATAGAACCCTATCAAACACTGATCTCTGTAAAAAGGACTCATTGTTGACCAGTGTCTTATCCATTGGGTAACACCTCCACTGCAAGATTGTTATACATAAACAAATATATTAAACTTTGAATGATCTTTATCCTTTGAAAATGCTAATCACCCTGTGGTGGATTTTATCAAAGGGCTCCTAGATTCACACTACTTACTGGTGTATCCTTAAGTAAAACTTTAGAGAATTTATGTCACATTCAAAGCTTATTTAATCTAATCCTGGATCAGAGCTGAGAAATATAAACATACACACAGAGATTATCCATGCAATGAATTAGAACAATTCATAACTCAAATAGAAATACTCAAGGAGAGATATAAACCTTGGATTTTATTTCAAATGTCATATCAGTATTATGTAAACAAAATGCTTTCCAATGCAGCTTTTTGAATTTAACTTGAACCAACAATACTGCTCTTTACAAAAAACATGTCTAATACAGTCTACAGTACCCTAGACTGAGAGCAAGGTCATCAGTCGATGTTATGAGACTGAACAGAAGAATAAAATACATCTACTACCCAACCCATAGAGCACTTGGGACCAATTCTGAGAAAAAACCAGAGAATTAGGAACCTTAATGGAACCAGGAAATGACTGAAACTCCAGGAGTTAAGCACAACTTCAAACCTTCTGTGGAGACCAGGATTTCAGAACTCTTTACAATAATGAGAAGATTTGCATATATGGGGGGAAGGAAAGAGACCTAAAAAATCTCACCAATGGCACCTGTCTCTTCCAGCAAAACAATTATGTAAACAACTTTCTCTTCCCACCAAAACTGACCTCGGAGACAAAAGCACTTACTACTCCTTTCTGCTTGCCCAAAACTGATTTTTGATGGCGCCAATCTAACCGTTGTCTCGTGGCGTTTCCAACAATATACTATACTTGCATATTTGGGTAAAAATTGAACTCCCAGGAGCATTTTCAAATTTCACTACTTCATGAACATTTGTCACATAATCAAATTTGAAATCTATACATAATTTGAACTTTCATATTTGTTTTAAATCCTTGCATATAGATTTAAAATCTGCGGGTCCCATATGTGCCACATATCAAAATCTGGTTGGTTGGTCCAACAAATCACCTCCTTGCCACCTCACCTTCTAGTTGGAGCTGCTTGCGACACTGCTCAATCATCGATGCCATGTCACTATCCTTTGCCACATGTCAGCTTGTGGCTCACTGCAATCTCCATCTGGGCACTGAACTGTACCTCCCACCACATCATCACTCATGCCACATGGCAGCTTATCGCATGTTCGCAAGGGCCAAATTCAACCCTTGCGATCATGCGACCACCATCGGATGGTGGCACAAATCTCGAAGCTGAAATTCCTACACAGTACATAACTTGTCAAAAATGCCTTGCCTACGGCGTATCACTGCCAACTGGACTCCAAGTCAAATGCCTCAATTTTCGTGTGTGTGAGAGAAGCCTTCAATCCAAGCGTCCATTTCTTTAGATATCACCATATTGCGTGCAATGGTATCTGAAAACCATTTTTCTGCTTTCCACCACCAATGTGGGATAAATCTCATATGGATTTATTAAATTTTACTTCAAAATACACTCCGTAGTGCGTGCTTAGCTAGCACGCACTACCTGGGCCCACACAAAAGTTCTTTTTTTCCTCTTACCTGTTTACTTATTTTAGCTTTGTGGCATCTTTGTTTTTAAACACCTATGTTTATCAAACCACAGTGCATGTGGGATAATGCAACTCAATGCTTAGCCCCCATGCATAGGCATGCGCGCATCATTCTTATTCCCCCTTTCAAAATGGCAGCCATTCCTTGTCGCATCAATTCCACTTCCACCTGAGGTCTGTGTGCGTGCAACTCTAATTCTTTTATGGCACACACAACACCCAAAGGGTGTGTGCGCGCTCCTTGAGAGGACACGTATAGCATTCTTTAGCAATAAGTGTGTTGCTGGGCATGTCCCGTTTTGCCTCATATCCCTAGATTGGTATGTAAGCTCAAGTGAACGTTATTTGAAACGTATTTCTAAGATTCCTTTTCTCCCTATCCATTATGTAGACTGCTATGATACGACAAACACATGCATGCTCCCTCAACCATCTTTCTTGAGGATTTAGTACGTTCTTTTTTCACTGTCATTGCTACTCAATGCAAGCCAGGCTTCAGACAATTTCAATCTGACTATTCCTCATCACTCACTCAATACCATCTAATTTGCTATGTTAGATATAATGTCTCTGCAGCTGCGACAAATGAATAATGTGCATATCCTGCAACATACATAGCCCACGCATCTGACAGCCTCTCCATGTCTGCAAACAACATACTAAGTGGACAACATATGCATGAAAAGGACTTCTTACAAGCTTACGCATGCCTACATAGAAACCTTACGCATGCCTCACTTCTTGCAAGACTAGTGTACATGCAGCACCAAATCCATGGTGCACATGTTAACAATATTGGTTGAGGGCTCAGGCAGCCTCCACCTTACCCTACGCACAACACTGGGAGACTTGCGCATACTCAAAGCATCTCCAGCAAGTCCTTTACAATGTGAGGCTCCTCTGAAACCTGTGTAACTGCTTTTGCAAACCATACGCATTCTCAGTGTGCTTTGTGAAGGTTGGTTCCGGTAATCATATTGATTACTCACTCCAGTATCCAACAAGTCTGCCAGTAAATTCTTCAAAGAACCACTCATCATTCTTGATTTCGGTCATTGATATTTGCATGGTGGGATTTGCAACAAATATTCTAGAAAGCAGGTGTCGGCATTCAGATGATAGTTGCGCGAAGTCTGGGATGGAGTATTGGACTCTCATATATGCCCAATAGTCTTTCAAAAAACCTTTGGTTCCACTGGATCCTCAAATGGGTAGGAACCTACTAGTATGACATAGAGGGCCACACCACAAGACCAAACATCTACAATCATACCTTGCCATTATATTCTTTCCTGGCAAAAACTTCTGGAGCTATATATGCAGGCACGCCAACAGTTGATTTGGGCTGAGAATGAAGTAGAGAAGACCTGGAATAGCCAAAATCACATATCTTGAGCCGAGGGGCAGGATTGCCATCCAAAAGTGCATTTTCTAACTTCAAGTCGCGATGACAAACCTCCATAGAATGGAAATATCTAACACCTGAAATAAGTTGTTGAATGAAAACGAGCTTGATCCTTGCCAGAGCGGACTGCATTGCATGGGTGTTCACAAGGCATTTCTTAATAATTTAATAATCTGAACTATCATGAGGTAAAGGAAATATATTGCAACAAAGTCTTTTGTAGTTGGTTAAAATTTGAGGTTCTATGGGCACTTCAAAACTGCTTGAATGTTATTTCTGCCAAGCCTTCCAAAAGGTATCTCCGATGTATTGATTTCAAAATCCCTCATGGTAGCCCAATAGATCTCAATATCAAATAGGAAATTCATAAGATCTATTGCTCGTGGATATAATTTCCCCTTTGAACCCACAGTAGAAATATCTTTTGGGATTCATCACTTCCATAATCAATTTCAGAAGTAAAACTTGCCAGGCTACTTCAAAATAATGAGACAGGTCGAGCCCCAAGTGGGTCCGGCCTAAAAAATTTTCAAACTCAAACAACCGACCTTGAAAACAATGATCCAGGTGACCAACTTCAAAAACTGGAAACGATTCAAACAACGCCGAATCGATTAACAACTTGATTTTTAACTTTGCTAAAGTCACCAAATTTGATTAAAGTGCCGCCAGTCGCTCCTTCAAAAAAATGTTCAAAACCAATCACCAGACCTTGAGAGTTGGCAGACATAAACTTTGTACTATAGATAATCATCCTGTCAGACGGCTTCGCCTGAAAACGGACGAGGCAGGAGATTTTAAAAGTTGAAAATGCCTGTTCAGAATTGCCGGCAAGCAAGAACTGAAAATCACTATCGACTGCCTCGGAAGGAGCTGAATGAAAAATATCAAATGATGAGCTGAGGGTACGCCATTGAAATTAGAAAAAGCCTCATACACAAGGAACATAACAAACCAACCCTTAACTGAAGATAAGCATCTAGCAAAAAGCTACGAATTTAAGAAAATGGTTACTTTACAGAATTATTCCATCTGCACTTTTTGTCATCTTTTGAACACCTTTTGTCTGATCCTGCAAACCGATCAAATGGAAACTTCACGGCTTGAAACCTAGGATAGATGATCTTTCATATATGTATATGACAAGTCTATGATCAGATTCTTTGAGTAATCAACCGATTATCAATTATTAATCTCCAAAGTTGGCCACTTGCAACATTTTGAACTGAAAACAATCAAATTTGCAGAAATTGCATTTGGAATTGACCTTGGAAAGTGATCAATCGGATTCGTCATATTTTGAAACTTACAACGGAGAATCACTTTCATATCTACAGTATGGATCAATCTTCAATTATGCTTGATCTCGAACCGGGCACAAATGGCAGGACCTCAAAGTGAGCCATTCAGAAAACTAAACTATGCACTGCTGCAGAAACTTAGAAATTGCAAATAGAAAGGCTTCGACAAACCTATCATATGAACTCATAGGAATCTACAAATGGAAATGGAGATTCTCTCTCATGCCTACAACACCTCAGACCCATCCTTATATCACGAAACATTATCAGGTCAAAGATGCAAGCATGCAAAGTAGGCCATTTGCTACAATCAGGTAATATGCAGAATGCAGATTTAAGGTGAACACCTGTAAACAACTTTCCTTAGAGAAATTTTAAATTGGTCACTCCAAATTTGTGCCAAATTTTCGAGTACCAACAGAAAGAAAAATTCTTCAACCTCTTTTGTGTCAGATCTAGCTAAAAATAGTCATTAAAGAATCTTGAAAGTGCTCCAAAAAGGTTTTTGTATGGAGAAAAGTTTTCAACATTGAACCCCTATTGATGAGGACCACCAATAAAATCCTAAATGTCTCAAAAGGCTTTAAAAAGTCTTCAATCTATCATATATTCTCTCCACACGTCCTCAATTAGTTCAATTGCCTCTCCAAACTTATAGGACATGTTTTTTCAAGATTTTGAAGCTTGAAAAAGTGTTAGGGTCAAATGCAACTGAAATAGGTCATCAAAGGTCCCTTTAAAACCACTCCAAACAAAGTAAAAAAGGATTTAAATTACTCTCTACATGTATACACATTCATATAAGACATTCTCAAATGTCAAAATGTCCCTTAAGATTTGATGAAATTACCCCTTTTTATACACTATATACCTTTATCTATTTCTCAATTGTCATTTTATGTCTTTGCATTGATGTCATGGTCATTGTATGACAAACCACAACTAAGGGCTATCCTATTATACTTATGATCTTCTTCAAAATTGACATTTTCTTTTCATATTGTATCGTCTTAAAATGGAAGAACTTCCATGTTAAGAGCATTTAGCCCTCCGAGTAAATGGTTTGGGGTCATGTCGAACACCTTGAATGAATATTTGACTTGGATTTGGCTTTCTCCCCGCTTTCCACTTCTTTTCTACTTCATTCTAGGTGAAATTGGGGTTAGGATCTTAAGGATTCTCCTGAATTTTCCTCTTTCATAGCTCTATTTCTAGGTAGGATTTAGAAATGGATCCTCCTGGGCTTCATCACGATAATCATAGGATTTTATATCTATCACTGACATTCTATCCTGTTCTGGTATCAGTTCTAGGTTTCTGGGCATCCCTGGGACCTCTTGACTTGGTTCTAAGTCAATTTAGGACTAGGGTCAATGTCTTAGGTTGACCCTGACTAGGTCAAGGTCTTAGGTTGACCTTGACTAGGTCAAGGTCAACCTCGACATTGACCCCTTTCTCCAAAGTTTCAAGATCCTTAATTTTCGGGCTTCGGGCTTTCGAAAAATTTATTTTCCCACCTCCGGGTTCGCCATTTCGGGTTTTGGGATGGTAAATCCTTTAATTGCATTTAATCTAGGTATATTTTCTAAAGGTGAGGACCTAATTGAGATTTAATTCTCCAAGGTGGCCCATCTAGAGGAGTGTGCCCTAGATCACTATAAAAGGAGGCCTTCCTCTCTCATTTTCACATCAAGTTTTCATATCTCATCATCAAGTTTTGTGAGAACATCCACAATCAAGTTTTGCAATCCATCTCTCAAGCTCTCAAGCAAGAAGATCAAGCATTCAAGCATCCAATTCATCAAGGAGATCCATTAGTAGCCATTGAAGGATTCAAGCTCTATGGAGCTCTCTTGTTGAAGACTCCTCCATTTCCATTCAAGCCTCTTCCTAGTTTAAGATCCATTCAAGATTGGTGTTGAAGATCTAAAGACAATTGATTAGAGACATCCTATATTTGATTCTACATTCATCCATTCTTGTGGATTCAAGGATTTGAATCCTCCACAAGGGTTTCAACTCAAGCAAGGTGAATTGTTCCGTTTACTTTTGTTATTCCAGCAATTTCAATTCAATTTCAAGGTTAATTCCTAAATTGGGGTTTTACTGAGGCAAACCCCCCAAACAAACAACCAAAAACTTTCTTTTTCTTGCAGGTACAGGTGCAGAATTTCAAATCTGAGAGAAAATTTGGATACCCTTTTCGACAAACTTCCGAGATCTACGAACAGAATTCAAATCGGACTTCAAATAAAGAATGTGGTATTTGACCTTTTATGAGGGTCAAACCTGAGCTGAACCATCTCAAAATTTTTTTTATAATTTTTGTAGATCTCGCAGTTTCGGTTTAGGATCACAAGAATCAATAGTTTTTGAGATCATTTGACAGGGTTTTTAGCTGATTCTTTTTTAGAGGTAAGTACATTTATTTCTTAATTTCAATATTAGTCATCTACATTTACTTTCCATATTAATACAATTTCATGTAAGTATAAAATATTGGCTTTGGGGTCTCTTTTGTGTGCAAGCCATTGCCCTAGAACCCCATACACTATTTTATCCTTTACATTTTGGTGAACCCGACGCACTTACCCTCCTTTCTTTGTGGATTTAGATGCCCTATTGTGTTAGATCTCCCTTTGTATTATCTTGTGTGTTCACCTTCACTTTAAATTTTGGTGAACCCGTCCGCGACAACTCTTTCTTTTATGGTGTTAGATCTCCCTTTGTATTATCTTGTGTGTTCACCATCACTTTACATTTTGGTGAACCCGACATACTTACTTTCTTTCTTTTTGGTGTTAGATCATTTGTTTTCTCACCTTAAGATTAGATTTCTTTTATGCTCTTGCATTTACATTTCAAAAATACAAAAAAAATTGCAAAATTTCTTCAAAAATACAAAAATATTTTTTTTAGATACCCTATTGTGTTTGATTTTCATTTGAATGCATTTGGATATATCTAGATCTATTTATTATCATGTTGCATAAGTTGTTTCAAATGTTGCATGGTGTTACACCTACAAAGACTTCATTTATTACATGTGATCTCTATCATATTTCTCTTTATGAAGAGGAGTTGAGGATTGATGTTAATTCTTCTCCTACTAGATGTCCTTCTTCCCCCTCTAGGGATCAAGCTTTAGTGAATTATGGCAACCCTACAATGTGCTTTATTGGTAGAGATGATAATCCTCCTATTTGGGATGAACCTTTGGATTTGGGTGTTGATTACTCTCTTCCTCATGAAACCATTGTGAATGATCCCATGGATAATGACATTGATTTATCTCCTCCTCATAAAGAAGCTTTGATACAAGAGGGTGATTTATTAATAGATGACATATTGATACATGATGATAACTCTTTTTCTAAAACAAACTCCCCTTGTGCAGACATTTTAGTGAAAGAAGATGATATCATAGATCCTCTACCTCCATTTGAGATTACTTCTAGTGATGAGGCATTAGTGGAGAATGATATGAATTCCCTTAATGCTCTCCCTTTTAGTGATGATCCTATGGAGAATCAAGATCTTACCTCATCTCCTCCTAGGATGTCTTCTTTTCTTCCTTCTTGTGAATCTATTTGTAGTGTTGAGACAACTAAAATGGTTTATCCTAAACCCTTGTTGACTGTCAAAGGTTGTCCCCGTACTACTATTAAAGGTAAACCGATGGATTCTTTCAATGATCAAGATTTGATAGCTCACATATATCATACAAGGAATAATCCTCACCCTAATCCGGTGGTTTCTACTTCTTTACCACCTTCTCAACCTATTCTTCCTCCTCCACCCCATCTTCCTAGCAAGGAGTATAATTTGATTACCCAATTGCAAAATACTCCTGCCAAGATTTCTTTATGGGAGCTTCTTCAAACTTCACCTACCTACTATGAAGCCTTGCAAAAAGCTCTAGCAACTCTTCCCACTCCACCTCCTAATCAAGAGAACATTAATAACTTCTTACAATGCATGCATGCTACCCTGGGTCCTCCTGATATTGTATTTACTCAAAAGGATTTACCCTCTAAAGAAGTTCAAAATCAGTATGATGCTCTTATGGTTGATGTTTCTATGAATAAAAGTATCATTCGTAGGACCTTGATTGATAATGGATCTGGGCTTAATGTTTGTAGCATGGACATGCTCAAAGCAATTAATGCCGATCTTTCAACTATTCAACCTGACAATGTTGCTATTCATGGCTTTGATAACATTTCTAAGAACACTTTAGGCATCATTACCTTACCTATCAAAGTAGGACCGGTCATCCTGAATACACCTATTCATGTAATGCTTGGACCTCTCAACTATAACCTTCTTTTGGGTAGACCTTGGTTGCATGAGATGCATGTCGTTCCCTCCACCCTTCACCGTAAAGTCAAGTTTATACATAACAACAGGATGTATACACTTCATGCGGATGATGCACCTAATCCTTGTTTGAATATTCAAACCCACACTACTCCTATTCCTAATATTAATCCTTCCTCCTGGTGATGATTGGGGAACCTTGGATTTTAATCCTACCTTTATTGGAGAGTATAATGTTAATGATCTTGATTTTATGAAGAAACAAAGAGAATTTCAACAATGAGTTTTTACTTCTAACACCCTTAGTAATAGCTTTGTTGCTACTTTTGCCCACAATAAATTTTTCAAACCTACTAATGATGATATAGTGACTACTGAAGTTCCATTGACTTCTTCTAACATGGCTTCTCATTATGGTCCTGGTTATCACTTCCTAGTTAAACAAGGATTTAATGGTCAAGGATGTGGTAAGCATAAACAAGGAATTCAAATGCCCTTACATACTAGGGGGCATGAGCATTCTTATGGATTGGGATTTCATCCTCAACAACAAATCAATGTTAACAACATCTCAAATAACACTTCAAAACATGATGAAACTGTGAAGGAATTTGACCAAGAAGTTCTTTTGCCTAAACTCCTTCGTGCCAAGATGATTACTAGACCTAAACGCAAAAAGAAACGTAGTTCATACTTGAAGACTCTTCCTTTTTGTTTATATCATAGATTTCATGATCACTCTACTAATGAATGTCATGCTTTACATTATAAGATTAGGCAGCTCATTGATAGTAAGGTTATTTATATAGCATGTGGAAATGAGTTGTATTTCAATCCTGTTTTCTCTAAATAACATCTATGTTACTATTATGGAGCTCCATATTATGTAAACAATGATAGCCTAATACTCGGGGGCTCGTTGACTTGCATAGTGTTGCGAGTGATATAATAGGTCTCCTTCCATCCTTTTTCCTACACTTGGGGGGAAAGGATGTCATCTCCTTCATTTCTGTCTTTCTGGGATTCACCTCTTTCCATGGTTAAGCAGTATCTATCTATTATGTGATATCCAATCATACATGAAAATTTTGGTTTGCATTGAGGATCTATGCCCTTGATCACAACCTCTTTCATTGTTTGAAATTGGGTTTCCATGGTTGATATATCTCTCACCTTGGAAACTGAATAGTGTGCTATCCCTCACAAGGGTTACTTTTTCACTTCTTGCATGATATCTCTTTGCATTCTTCCCTTCCATGGCCTCATAGGAGCTGTGACCTTCTTGGCCTGGCTTGGGTGTTGTCTAAGGATATTGTCTTGATGTTGAAGAGGGCTTTATCGTTGTTCTTTTCTTTCCTTAACATGTCAAAATAGTATGTTTTTTCCATATTAAGGAGGGGGGCATATATATGGCCTCCCTCGATCTATATTATGTATTTTTGTTCTAACCTTTTGTTTTGTAGCATGCTAAATCTTGGAAGGTAACACACATAAGTTGCTAAATCTTGAAGGGACACGCATTTCCAATTTCAAATATGCTAAATCTTCCAAAGGTAACGCACATAAGTTGCTAAATCTTGAGGTGACACACATTTTTCAAATTTTTCAATATGCTAAATCTTTCAAGGGTAACACACATAAGTTGCTAAATCCTGAGGAGACACGCATTTTGTATTCCATGGTGATACAAGAAGGTGGATCCATGGGTACTTTATAAAAGCCATCAGAAGATGCACTACATACATACACAAAGCCACTAGAAGGCACACAACATTATGGGGTGAGTATCAAGTATTTTCTTGGTGGGCCATCCTATCCTTTTGTGGTTCACAGTGAGATACACACATCTTACTGGGTGAGCTAGCCACTCCTTTCTTCCCTTTTTAATCCTTTTCTAGTGATGTCTCTCTTATTGCAATCTTGGAGTTGACAAAGAATCAAGTCCCTGGGGGCTTGAGGATTCCTTTTTCCCTTTGATTTCAATAAGATTATCTTTTTCTTTATGATCTCCTTTACCAAGAGTTTGCATCAAGTCCATACTCTTGCTAAAGTGGGGGCTTAATGTATCATCTTAAAATGGAAACATTTTCATGTTAAGAGTGTTTAGCCCTTTGAGTAAATGGTTTGGGTCATGTCAAATGCCTTGAATGGATATTCAACTTGGATCTGGCTTTCTCCCTACTTTCCACTTCTTTTCTGCTTCATTCTAGGTGAAATTAGGGTTAGGATCTTAAGGATTCTCCTGAATTTTCCTCTTTCATAGCTCTATTTCTAGGTAGGATTTAGAAATGGATCTTTCTAGCCTTCATCATGATAATAATAGGATTTTATATCTATCACTAACATTCTATCCTGTTCTGGTATCAGTTCTAGGTTTCTGGGCATCCCTGGGACCTCTTGACTTGGTTCTGAGTCAATTTAGGACCAGGGTCAATGTCTTAGGTCGACCCTAACTAGGTCAAGGTCTTAGGTCAACCCTGATTAGGTCAAGGTCAACCTTGACATTGACCCCTTTCTCCAAATTTTCAAGATCCTTAATTTCTAGGCGTCAGGCTTTCGAGAAATTTATTTTCCCACCTCCGGGTTCACCATTTCGGGTTTCGGGATGGTAAATCCTTTAATTGCATTTAATCTAGGTATATTTTATAAAGGTGAGGACCTAATTGGGATTTAATTCTCCAAGGTGGCCCATCTAGAGGAGTGTGCCCTATATTACTATAAAAGGAGGCCTTCCTCTCTCATTTTCACATCAAGTTTTCATATCTCATCATCAAGTTTTGTGAGAACATCCACAATCAAGTTTTGCAATCCATCTCTCAAGCTCTCAAGCAAGAAGATCAAGCATTCAAGCATCCAATTCATCAAGGAGATCCATTAGTAGCCATTGAAGGATTCAAGCTCTATGGAGCTCTTTTGTTGAAGACTCCTCCATTTCCATTCAAGCCTCTTCCTAGTTTAAGATCCATTCAAGATTTGTGTTGAAGATCTAAAGACAATTGATTGGAGACATCCTATATTTGATTCTACATTCATCCATTCTTGTGGATTCAAGGATTCGAATCCTCCACAAGGGTTTCAACTCAAGCAAGGTGAATTGTTCTGTTTACTTTGTTTATTCCAGAAATTTCAATTCAATTTCAAGGTTAATTCCTAAATTGGGGTTTTACTGAGGCAAACCCCCCAAACAAACAACCAAAAACTCTCTTTTCTTGCAAGTACAGGTGTGGAATTTTGGATCTGAGAGCAAATTTGGATACCCTTTTCGGCAAACTTCTGGGATCTGCGAACAAAATTCAAATCGGACTTCAAATAAAGAATGTGGTATTTGACCTTTTATGAGGGTCAAACCTGAGCTGAGCCATCTTGGAAAAAAATTTCTGGGTTTTGTAGATCTCATGGTTTTGGTTTAAGAGTGTGAGAATCAATAGTTTTTGAGATCATTTGATGGGGTTTTAGCCAATTCTTTTTCGGAGGTAAGTACCTTTATTTCTTAATTTCAATATTAGTCATCTACATTTACTTTCCATATTAATACAATTTCATGTAAGTATAAAATATTGGCTTTGGGGTCTCTTTTGTGTGCAAGCCATTGCCCTAGAACCCCATGCACTATTTTATCATTTACACATATGACTATTATTCTTTCCAACTTCATGAGACTTGATCAATATTTCCATCTAGGTGCCCTTTTCCATGCCAAATGTGTCTAAATTAGTCATGATTGTGACTGTATGAGGTCCTTGATCCTTGGAGAAAAAATGAAACATGGAAACCATACTTCTTTCTACCTTTTGACCTATCATTTTAGTCCTATATTATTCCACTTTAATCATATTATTTTTTCCACATAAAACTTTTTCATTTGTTGTCCTTGAAACCTTCTCCTTCTATACTATCAACTTAGAGTATTGAGTTAAAGGCACAAAATAAATAAAATACCATGTGTAAATTAGAGTATAAAGATAATTATCAAAGTAGCCATATATCTATTCTATGTTTTCTATCATGTCTTGATTATACTTTATGTTTATACAACCACCCCAGCTATAAGAAGAACATGAGTTATGGTCCTATAATGATGAGCTAGCAGCTGAGAGCACCAGGGTGGTGCAATTATCATCAAGATTTCCTACCTCCATTTATTTAAATACTTCATCTTCCAAAGTAAACTTGTTGTAGAGAGCACTGAGTACCAGCATCAAAAAATCCATAAAGATAAGTTTAGGTAGTATCCAAGAATGTTCTGCTAGCATGCCACGTGGTAGCAGCACAAAGTTTTAACATCTCTACATAAGGCTTCCCCTCCCTAGGTTCCATCGTGATAATACAGGTCCATATCATGGTCTCATAATGTAAGCATTTTAGGGCTCACACTTTGCAAACAAATTTTTGCTTCTTTAGTTGGCAGCTTGTCCCAAGGCAATAAAAAATGCAACATCTTTTCCATCATGATGGTGAGATCTTTGAGAAGGCATAGGTGGCATTCATGCCATGCACAAGAAAAGAGAATAATAACTTAAAGAGTTGGAATTCCTAAACAACCATAATGGCCGCCACAATGATCTTCCTACATGGTACAATTATGGGCATCTTCTTACGATATTTTCAAGATTTAGTTTAGGGATTTCTTTCTATAAAATACCTTTGGGAACATTATATTAAGAAGAAATTTGGAGAGTTCAATTAGAGTTAGAATTTCTATTGGAAGATTTTTGGGTTGGAAACTACAATTGAAACAATTGTTATATTTTCATTTATGTCAAACCTTAACTTGTAAAATAGTTGCTATGTAGTAGAGTACCATATCTTTTGATTGATGAAGAGGATTTGAAAAGAGGAGATAACAAGTGGACCTAAGGAAAGGTTGAGTTATGTGATACTACAATGGGTACTTGATTAGTTGGCACATTGATGAGGTAATGTGTTGTTTATCTTTAATACTAATTGAAGAAGCAATTAGATTTGAAGCATAGGCTTAACCGAGAAAAAGACAAGAAATTCAGTTTAAGCTGAGTGATGCTAGTGTTGACCGAGTGCCATTATAAGTCGAGAAAATTTAGTGTCGACCGAGCATCAGTAATTGCTGAGTATTAGAGAATTAATCAAGTGAAGACATTGTTTGCTGAGAAGAGCAATTTTAGCGATGACCAAGATATCTAGTGATGGCCAAGTAGATGAACATAATATTGATCGAGTGTCAGTAATTTATAGTTTGTGAAGGAATTGAGAATCCCATCCGACATAGTTGAATTATTGGGATATGTAAAATGTTTTGACATTAATAATGAATGATTTGGAGCATTTAATGAATGATAAACCATTTTCTTATGGATTTAAGGAGAAGTTTGGAGAATTATCTAGAAGGATAAGGAGGAGAACAAAATGATGGAAGGATTTGATGAATCTGACCTAAACCTAAGCTATACGGAAGAGTTTAAGAAATAAAAGATTAATCTACCTGATCAAGGAGGTATAAGGATGACCTAATTGTAAGATTATGTAGTGTGGTGGAATAGGTTGATGTTATTGACTAATGAATCTAAGAAGAAGGCTATGAAGAGCTATGAAGAGCTGAACAGAGTTGAGGTGATTTCTTGAAGAGATTTCTAAGCGGATCAGAGATGGAGATGGTAATGAAGGTCAATTATTAAATCAGCATATGAGCCTATTGGATTTGTATTTGCAAAGTAAGTTGTATATTTTAGATTAGAACCCACTATTACTTTCTAACCATTGTATCAGTCAAAATCTTTTAATCAAGATTGACCTAACAGCCATTTTGTAAACCCTTTAATCAAGGTGACATTCTAATGGAATGTTCTTAAGCCCTCTAACCAAGACACTCTTAACAGGGTGATTAAATCCTTTAACAAGGTCACACCTAATAGTGTATATTGTAAAGCTTTAATAGGGTTGGCTTCTCACAGAGCTCACTTCAGAAGAGTAAAAATTTAGTAGCATGTTACTGGTGGTTTTTCTCATATTGGGTTTCCATGTTAAATCTCGGTGTTATACTTGTGTGAATGTTATTTAATGTGTTATGTTTTATATTTTGCAAGTTGATTACTTTTGGATAGTGGATTGCAAGTTTTATGTTACTGATATATTCTATAGAGACTGAGTGAATTGATGAATAGATCTAAGTTTGTAGAAGAGTTTAAAAGTTCTATTGGTACATCTGGAACTGAGGATAGCTGATTCACCCCCCTCTTAGTTATTCTAAAATCATTCTAACATTTTGAGCATGTCAAAGTTTTAGATTTGGGTGTTCTGACATTAATGTTTTTTCATGGATGTCAACATATTGATTGTTGTTTTAGATAGTGTGTTCAAGATGTTCGATGGAGAGGATTTAAGTTGATCAGATGATATTGTTAGATATAGAAGACACTGAGAGGGGGGTGAATTAGTATAAATAATAAATTATCAAATTCAAATAATAAAATAATTATGCTTTTAAATAAATTCCATACAATCACACATGCAATAGAAGTAAAACAAATTTAAGTATCCACAAAGAATAAAACATAACACCACAATTTTTTTTATCATGGAAACCCTTGTTAGAGGGTGAAAATTATGGTGGGGATGGCATCCATGAATCTCTTCAACTTTAGTAAAAATATTTTCCCTGTTAGGAGATTACAATACCTAGTTAGGTGTTCAACCTATTAGAAGTGACTAGTACCTTATTAGAAGTACCAAAAGACTGTTGGAGATTTTCCAGCAAGCCATTGTTGACTATATGTTTGTCATTGATAACAACATATGGTAAGTAGCATGCATCAGAGACTTATGCAATAAGATTTGAGTATATAGCATGGACATATTATCAGCATGATATCATGGACGCAGAGGTTAATTGTTTATACAGATAGTTATATAGCAGCTTGTGTCAGAAGTGTTCCTGACAGAGTTACAGACATTATTCTATGTGTGATTGTCCATACAGTTATCATGGAGCCTTGCACCTTTGGATATGTGATGAAGACATGCTAGTGATGTTACATTCATGGATGCAGAGTCTGATATATAGTAGAAGTGAAGTTATGCAGTCGCCATTCACCAGTTGCAGTTTCCTGTGTTTATTCAAGAGAGATGACATAGATTTTATTGGTACAGGAGTTGTGCCTATCATATCAATATGCACACTTGGATTAGTGATGAGATAAGAGTTAAGAAGGTTTGGATAAGAACACATGATGTAATTCAGATTGAGGAGAAAGTTTCAGTTAATTTGGTGGAGCTGACAATATGTAGTGTGTGTCTACATTTATTAATATTGGACAGGTCCCAGATTGTGTTGTGTGCTTAATAGAGATGACAAAAATATTATTGGAGAGTGTTATTGTTTCCCTATTATGATTTCAAGGTGTTTCTAATAGGCTGACTTGATTATATCATTTAGAGAGAAGATATTTATAGGCAGTCATTTGTGATTGCTAAGTCATGGTTCGGAGTTGAAAGAGAAGAGTAGAGTAGAGAGTGCAAAGTATTGAGGCATCACCATAAGGTCTATGTGACCAAGTAAAGATTATATGCTATTCATTGGAACTGATCAAGACAACATGTATACCTCGTAGTTCACCAAGATCCAGATATAGTGTGTATCTGTTATTCATAAGATTGCAGGCTTCACCCCTTTGAGCAGTGAGCTCTCAGACAGTGCGTCCTCACCCCTAACAGGGTCAATCATAAAAGAATCCTAATAGGGTCTGACCTTTGACCATGTCACTATACTTATTACATTGTAAAGATCAACTCCTAACAGGGTTGTAAGATCTTCTAACAAGGATCATTATACACTAGTGCAGTTTATTAGTGGGTGTCAATTCCCATTAGGGTTTTTACCTATTTGGGTTTCCCTATAACCAAAATATTGGTGTTGTGTTCAAGTGTTCTTTCATTTTGTTTATGCTTAATTTTTAAGTATACTTAATTGGATAAAGAATTGAAACTTTTAGATAACTGATTCACCCCCCCTCTCAATTATCTCTTGGGACTATTCCTAACAATTGGTATCAGAGCCAAGTGCCTGGGAGAGAAAGTTTAACAACTTGAGGTTGATCAGATGGAATTCTTTAGAAAAGAGAGTCCTAAGTTTGATGGAGAGAACTATCTTGATTGGAAGAACAAAATGGTGACTCATTTGCAATGCATTGATTTTGAAGTTTTTGAAGTGGCTATCAAAGATATTAAGATCCCCTCTCTAGTAGACCTTGCAAAAGATGATGCTACTAGCAAGAAAAAGGATTTGTTCCATCAGAATGGAATAGCCAAAGAAGCACTTATCAATGCCTTATCTGATAGTGAGTTTTTAGAGTTAAAGAAAGTAAACACAACCTACAAGATATGGAAGCACCTAGAAGACATGTTTGAAGGACATACACAAGAAAAGAATGCACATAGAAAGACATGGAATAAAATATACAATGCATTAGAGATGCTACCTAAAGAAAACATCAGATTGTACAACCAAAGGATTAATGAAGTAGTTGTTGGAATCAGGAACAATGGTGGAGAGATCTCAGAGGAAGATATTATGGATAAGTTGATGACTACTCTTACACCAGAATATGAAAACAAGATCAACATCCTTGATGAGACCATGCAGCTTACAACAAATTTTAAGAGAGAGACCTTGATCAGCAAAATTTTAGCTTTTGAAATTTCAAGATTGAAGATAGAGCCTAAAAGTGAGATAGCCTTCAAAGAATTAGTCCATGGTAAGAAATCTTCAAACACTTCTGGTAATTTTGATGATGAAGATGAATACAAAGAGATAGATGATATTATTGCTATGATTTCTAAGAAATAAAGAAAAAGAAATTATGAAGGTCAGTTACCTTTCAAATGTTTTTCATGTAATAAGATTGGTCACTTTGCATCCAAGTGTCCTACAAGAGTTAAGAAATTCAAAACTAACTACAAGCCTAAGTATACAAAAGAATGTGACTATGTTGGTGATGGAGTTTTTGATGATGATTCAGTTGAAGATGAAATTGGATTCATTTCTATTATGGATCATGAAGATAAGTAAAAGGAACAAGAGCTAGCATTGATTTCACAAGCAAACATAAGGACAAATTGGATTATAGATAGAGGTTGTTCACATCACATGACAGGTGATAAAGATAGATTTGTTCATCTGGACAAATACAATGGTGGTATGGTTAGATTTGGAGACAAAACTCCTAAACCTATCATAGGTAGATGAGCTATTACATTAGATGGAAAGAACAACACTGATGATGTTCTTTATGTAGATGGTTTGTAGCATAACCTTCTTAGTGTTGGACAATTACTTGAAAAAGGTTATAGGTTGGAGTTCAAAGACAAAAAGTGCATCATTAACAACAAGGATGGTGTAATGATTGCATTAGGTTAAAAAACTAAAGGTAATGTTTTTCAACTTAATTTAGAAGCAAGTTGTTTTGTTGCTAAAGTAGATGACAGTTGGCTATGGGCATAAAAGACTATGTCATATCAATTTTGATAACATAGTAAAGATAAGCAATGTAAAGGTAGTAAGAGATCTACCTAGCATAGCAAAGCTAGTTGATACTATTTGCAAGGAATGTGTGATGGGAAAGCATGTGAGGAACTCATTCAGAAGCAAGAATAATTTAGTAGAGAACAAGTTGGATTTGATTCATACAGACCTATGTGGACCAACTCAAACAAGATCATACTATGGTGAAAGGTATTTCATTTTGTTTGTTGATGATTATTCTAGAATGATATGGGTTGCAATCTTGAAAGATAAGTCAAAATCTTTTGAGAAGTTCAAAATATTCAAAGATAAGGTTGAGAATGAATCTAGACTAAAGATAAAATGTCTAAGATTAGATAGAGGAGGAGAATTCACCTCTGATAGATTCTATGAGTACTACGAAGAACATGGCATAAAGAGACAATTGAGTGCACCTAGAACCCCTTAGCTGAATGGGATTACAGAGAGAAGGAATAGGATCATCCTTGATACAACACGCACCATCATGATTGAAGGAAATGTTGCACACACCTATTGGAGATATGCAGTCAACACAACAGTCTATACCATTAATAGAATACAATTGAGGCCTGGTGTAGACAAGACACCTTATGAGCTATGGTAATGTTCCCACAGTGAAATACTTCAGAATCTTTGGAATCAAGTGCTACATTAAGAGGGATGAAGAAATAGGCAAGTTTGATGCAAGAAGTGATGAAGGTATTTTTCTTGGTTACTCTACTAAAAGTAAATCTTATAGATGTTTTGACTTGAGATTGAAGAAGATCATTGAAAGTGCTCATGTTAAGATTGATGAAAAGTTTATGGTTCAAGAAAGATATCATGATTATGCACCTATGATTGAAGAAAAACCCATTCTTTCCACTAGTGAGATAGTTGTTGAAGAGATGTTTGATAGTATTAATGTAATGTTCAATGACCCTGAAACAAGTGAAGAAGAAACTCAAAAGGAAGATGAGTCAGTATCACCTAAAGTTCCAAAGTATACATCTAGATATCACTTTAAGGATGACATCATTGGAGATCAGAGCGGTAAAGTCACAACAAGATCAAAAGAAAAAAGTTCAACAAGCAATGAAGT
This sequence comes from Chamaecyparis obtusa, assembly GCA_027943335.1. Taxonomy (NCBI): domain Eukaryota; kingdom Viridiplantae; phylum Streptophyta; class Pinopsida; order Cupressales; family Cupressaceae; genus Chamaecyparis; species Chamaecyparis obtusa. Next base: position 1,964,988 of record BSBK01001033.1, read on the forward strand.
GGTATGTTTACTATCTCAGATAGAACCTTTAAGTGTTGAAGATACATGTAATGATTTAGATTGGCATGATGCTATGAAAGAAGAACTAGATCAAATTATCAAGAATGATACTTGGGAACTGGTCCCAAGACCTAGTGACAAGAATGTGATTGGAACAAAGTGGATATTCAGAAACAAGATGAATGAAGATGGTATAGTAGTAAGGAATAAAGAAAGGTTAGTATGCAAGGGATATGCTCAAAGAGAAGGTATTGATTATTCAGACACATTTACACCTGTGAGCATATTATAAGCTATTAAGTTGTTTCTAGCTTATGCAACATTAAAAAACTTCAAAGTTTATTAGATGGATTTTAAGTCAACATTCTTGAATGGAGAGTTAAAAGAAGTATACATTGAGTAGCCAGAAGGATTCACCTTATTAGACAACCTAATATGGTATGTAGATTGAAGAAAGCCCTCTATGGACTTAAGCAATCCCCTAGAGCTTGGTATGAGAGACTTGATGTATATTTAACAAAAAATGGATTCAAGAAAGGAGCAACAGATTGTAATTTGTTTATCAGAGAAACATTTGAAGGTTTACTACTTGTGGCTATATTTTTTGATGACATTATCTTTGGGGGTAATGACAAACTTAGTGCAGAATTTGCTAAGGAGATGCAGAGTGAGTTTGAGATGAGCATGATTGGACCTATCAAATATTTTTTGGGATTAAATGTGCAGCAAACAGAGAAAGGTATTTTCATTAATCAGTACAAGTATGTGAAAGAAATATTGAAGAAATTCAAAATGGATGATTGCAAACCAGTGGGTACACCTATGATAACAGGATGCAAGCTTACAACAGAAGATGATTCTCCTATAGTAGATATAATATTGTACAAGTCTATGATTAGTAAACTCATATATCTTACTCAAACTAGACCTAATATTTCTAATGCAGTTGGCATAGTTGGAAGATTTGCAGCAGAGCCTAAACAAATTCACCTCAAGGCAATAAAGAGAATATTCAGATATCTACAGGGCACTATAGATTATGGTCTATGGTATCCTAATTCAGAGAATGTTGAGCTTCATGTATATACAGATGCAAATTGGGTAGGGTGTGTTGATGATAGAAAGACTACATTAGGAGGAGTAGTATTTCTTGGTGATAGACTTGTCACTTGGACAAGCAAGAAGTAGAATTGTATTTCTCAGTCAATAGCAAAAGCAGAGTATGTTGTAGTAGCCTTGAATTTTTTTACAATTGTTTGGATCAAGTAGTTGATAAAAGATTTTGGAATTCAGATTGATTATCCTATTGTTATTCATTGTGATAACACTAGCACTATCAACATGTCAAAAAATCATGTGATGCATGCAACAAAAAAAACACATAGAGATTAAGTATCACTTCCTTAGAGAGAAAGTGGCAGAGAAAGAAGTCAAATTGGATTATGTGAGTACAAAGGAACATCTAGTAGATATATTCACAAAGCCCTTACAAAAGGATACTTTTGAGTATCTCAGGGAGAAGCTGGGAGTAATTCCCTTCCCTGATTCTTCTTAGAGAAAGTGGAAAGAGCATTAGTCCTCAGTGACTGATGGATTGTTGACTACTCTACTTCTGGAGTAGTACCAGAGCTTAAATGTCTGGTGCCCTTTGCCTTTGATGTCAAAGGGGGAGTAGTGTACAGTCATGAAAAACAATAGTAAAGGGGGAGTACATACAGAATTAAGAAAGAACAATATATAGCAGAAAGAGGAAGTAGTATTCAGTCATGCAAGTAGTTCAATTGAAGAAATGGAGAATATTAAAGAATATTACAGCAGATGGAGGATTCATCCTTGGGGGAGTTTTGATGAGGAAATGGAGAATTTCATAAAAGAATTGGTCAATTGGATTGGTGGTGTTTTTCATTCCATATGTTGCCATCAATGCCCAAGTATATTGTCTCATAAAGTTGTACATATGGATCTTCTTTGTAGTAGACTCTATTGCCCAAGTGAACAAGGAAATGATCTTTAAGATCATTTAAATGTAATAATTAGATTCATCATTGAAGTTAGTGACTCATTTCTATATTTCTTCTTGAAAGTATCAGTTTAATTATTGAAACATTCTATATAAACATTTACTTTTTTCAAGCATTCTTATTTTCAAGCATTATATATTCAACCAATTTGTATTTTCAAACACTCATACATATTGTTCAAGTTGTGCATTCTAAAGGTCTTCATGATTTATTTCCATTTTGAAGAGTCTTTGGTTGCATTTATGATCAGATTGTCTTCTATAAAAATCCTAAGGCCTAAGGAGTATCCTTAGGAATAGGTGTACCCGCCTTGGTCCTACAGGGCCAAAAGTGCAGAAAATTTGGATCTTTAGATCAATCTTGTCAAGTTTCACATAACAAGTTGGATATCCAAGCATTGAGCTAACAAGGCTCATAGGATTCCAACTTACAGTTTTGGGAACCAACATATTGGCGACTCTGCTAGGGAGTTGTCTATAAGACAGTTTAAAAGACATTCAAAATAACTGGTTTTTTGTTGTTTAGAATTTGAAATTTAAGAGGATTTTCATAATTATTGGTGATATACTTATAGACTCTATTGGAAGAAATAACTCTAAATAACTAACATATTATTTCCTCATAAATGAGGTGGAGAATCTATATTTAGTATATGTGGTGCTTTGAGAAGACAAGAGAAAATCCTAGGCATTTATCTCTCAGATTTATGTGGGGAAGGAGATCCTTGCATCAAGGATAAAGTAATTACATGGAATTAAGTCCAAAAAAATGGAGGACAAGAACCACAACTATAGAAAACATGTCTTTTATGGGGTATAAGAAGTTTTCTAAAAGTGAAAGAGATATCAACGTTGAAGATGATGAATAGGCAGATGATCACACTCTAGAAGAAAATATGAATCCTTTTTTTGATGCAGACATTAATGAACATAGAAATCCACAAGATAGACATCAGGATGATAATGATGATGTATACGAGAATGAATACTTCAATCATCGAGTGGAGAAAGTTCTTCAACTACTCAAAAATCTTGATTCTAATGATAGAAGGACAATAAATGCCCTTAGAAGACAAACTAGTAAACTATTAGAAAGGGTCAGAATAAAAATGGATGAAATTATCTCACCAAGAAGAGATAGCAAGAAGAATGAAAGGGTTTATGGGGGTAGAGGGGAAAATCAAGAAGACATAACACAAAGGTATAATCTGCCTCATAAAAAAAATACGGAGAAAATCTTAAATGCTAGTTATGCAAACCCTTTTTTTGAATAAGATAATAGAGGGAGGAACGATGATGGGCATAATGGACATTGGAGACAACCAGACCAAGGAGGGAATCATAATCTTTGCAACCCCAAATGGAAAAATCATGAAAACTAGCAAAATGAAGGGCAAAGAGGTCAGAACCATAGAAATGGAAATTGTCAAAATATGGGACTTAGAATAAATAATTTTGGTGGACAAAACATGGGTGCCATGGCACCGATGACAATTGAAAGGTACAGGAAATTTGATCTCAATGTCATAGTGGGATATCCAAATCCTATATCTAATGAGTTAAGAACTTCTATTCCTAATTTTTTTAGGAAATGGGACAGAATCTACTGAGTTGCATTGTATAAATCTAAAAAATACTATTAAATATTTGGAAGAAGATAATGAGGATGTTTATATAAAATTGTTTGTTCTATCCTTAACTAAAGATGCAACTAAATGGTATAGAGGGTTGCCTGATAGATCTATTTCTAGTTGGAAAAATTTTGTAAAACAATTTATAGAATAATTTTGAGATCACAATGATACTTCTTTTGCTTCACATGAACTAACTAGCATAAAAAAGAAAGCAATTGAATCTGTTGTAGAGTTTAAAAAAATATTCAATAAGGTATTAAATAGAATTCCTAGAGATATCAAACCAATTGATTCTTTCTTGATTGAATTTTATCTTAGTGCATTTGACAATAAGACACACTATGAGATAAGGTCACATAGACCTAATTCACTTCAAAAACCATTCAAGGTTGCAATGACAATTGAAAATGATAGGAAGGCATCCAGACGAGTGAAAAAAAGGGATGATGTAAGTTGTACAATCCAAAAGCTCCAAAGAAAGATGAATTGAAAGAGATTATGGATACATTGAAGGATATGAAAATGAAGCAAAGCATAAATGAAAGACCACCATTTCAAAGAAATGATAGACCAAGGTTACATGATATGCCCTATCATACAAATTGGAAAGATGGGAAACCAGAGAAGCATAATTATACCAAGGATACCCTTGATCCATTAAGAAAGGTGAATCATTTTGTTGAAGATGGGCCATGGTGTGAAGTTTGTAGACTCCCTCATGAACCAAATCAATGTGTTATAGCTCAATCCATTTTCAAAGAGGAAGGTCAAGAAATGGAAGATTAACCCACTGTGAAAGCTTTATCTTTTGAACCTTTTTGGAGTAGGGATGATGACTCTTCAGATGAGGAGTGTGCTATGAACTTAAAGGCTAGGAGGATTGACTACAGAACCACGTCCAACAAGTTTTTCTAATGAAGAAGAGGTTCCTTCTCTTAGGAGGTTGACTGATAAAGAAAGGAGAGCTTGCAATGTTGCAACATTGGAGCAAGCCAAAAGTACTTACAACTTGAGGAGAAGAACTATTATTAAATATCAAGGAAAATCCTTAGGTATTTTTCCAAATGTTCCCAAGAAAAGTGATACTAAGGTGAGTACTTCAAAGAAATAAAATGAGGACCCTCATGGAAAACAGGTAGACACTTTGCAACCTCCTAAGTTAAGAAAGTCTACAAATAAGAAAAATATTGGTAAGAAAATATTTGATTGTCACTCATTTATGAAGCATGCATTATCTCAAGTTAAGATCTCTGTTCCACTAATATAAATGATGAAATTTTATGATTACATGAAAGAGACTATGAAAATCCTAGCGAGTGTGGAAGATTATAAGGATGAAAATGATAAAAAGGATAATAATGAACCTCCTATTGTATATTTAGAGACAACATTGAATACAATTTCTAACCAAGTTGATCCTTTTTATCTCACATAAGTAGTAAATAATATGTCTGTAGATGTTATGAAGGAGTTGGGTTTGAAAGTTGATACACCATATGTGAAATGTTATGCAATGGAAAATAGATCAGTTCTTGTGGTTGGCATCATGAAGGATGTATAATTTATATTTCCATCATTCCTACAAGCTTCTTACAAAATAGATATCACAATATTTGAGATCCCTACAAATTATGGCATGTTACTCTCAAGACAATGGTCAAATCTAGTTGGAGTTCATGTCCAACTTCACCTATCTTATGCTACTATACCGGTAAATGGAAAATAAATCATAATACAAAGGGAACCAAGGTCTCCTTACCTAGTTGAAGATGCTAATTCTGATCATAGGGTTAACTTCTACCAATCGGACATGGATAATTTGCAGGTAAGTATCACTAAACCAGCCCTAAAGGTTAGTAACCCTATTGAAGTGCATTTGCATGAAAGTCAAGAGGATCTTTGGAAAATTAACTTTGATGGAGCATGTATCAAGGAAGGTAATGGGGCTGGAATCATCTTTGTATCCCCACATGGTAAGGCTTTCAAGTTTTCCTTCTTATTGAATTTTGAATGCACTAACATCATTTCAGAGTATGAAGCACTAATCCTTGGTTTTAATATTACAAAATCATATAGTATTAGAATGCTTTCTATATATGGCAATTCTAATTTGGTCATCTCTCAAGTTATAAATAGATTCACAACTAGAAATCCTAGGTTAAAATAGTATATAAATTTTGTATGGGATCTAGTTGAATTTTTTGATGCATTTTCAATCAAATGGATAGATAGATCATAGATTTTTATTGTAGACCTAATGGCTAATTTATCCATTAGGTAGATTGACATTCCATTAGATGATATTGTGCAGGTTGAGATGAAGAATAGGCCCTCAATTCTTAACAATATCCAGAATTGGAAAGTGTTTGAGGATGATAGAGTTCTCCTCATATTTTTGGCATGTGAGGAAAAATATGAGGATCGGGATATAGATTGGAATGGGTATGTTGAAGAGAGTGAAGAAAAGGAAACCATGTTTGGGAAAGAGATAGTTTAGTTTGAAACAAATAAGATCCCAAAAGGATTGGCAGTGTTATAAAGAGTCCTTGATAATCAAGATAGTTTTTGAGAAAAAATGGTATCCCCAAGAACTAAAGAAGTAGAAAATATTAATCTTGGAAATGAACATACTCCGAAAGAAGTGTACATAGGTAAAAAGCTCACTCCCAAAATTAGAGCTGATATGATAGCCTTGCTGATGAAATATAGGGATGCTTTTTCATGGTCTTATGATGAGTTAAAGACATATAGAGAATATTTTTCAGCATGAAATACCTTTGAAACCCGATGTCAAACCCTTTAGGTAGAGGCAAAGGCCTATCAATCCAACCCTTGCACCCAAAATGAAAGAAGAATTAATCAAATTGAGGGATGCAAGAATTATAAAGCCAATTAGGTACTCTACTTGGGTATCTAATCTTGTCTCAACCAAAAAAAAGAATGGTGATATTAGGTTGTGTGTGGACTTTAGAAACTTAAATGTCTCATCACTTTATGACAACTATGCTTTGCCTAATATGGAAGCTCTCTTAAAAAAAGTCACTGGAAATGAATTGTTATCTATGATGGATGAATTCTCATGATACAACCAGGTGAAAGTCAAGGAGTTTGAACAGTATAAGATTGCATTTACCACACCTTAGGTCACTTATATCTATGGTAGAATTCCTTTTGGCCGAACAAATGCAGGAGCCACATTTCAAAGGGCTATGGATGTAGCCTTTGAAGGATTAATTGATCTCATTATGGTAGTATATCAAGATGATCTAATTGCTTTCTCTAAAAGGGAAGAGGATCATTGCAAACACCTTGAGAAAATTTTCATAAGGGCCCTTGAGTATGGGATATCCCTTAATCCTAAAAAATGTCACTTTGGAGTAACAGAGGGGAAGATTCTTGGCCATATAGTGTCAAAAGAAGGGGTGACAATTAATCTAGAAAGGGTTGTAGCCATAGAAAACATTCAGATTCCCAAAATAGTGAAAGGTATCCAATCATTCTTTTCCTAGATAAATTTTGTGTGGAGGTTTGTTTTAAACTTTGCAGAAACTATAAAGCCTATTGGAAAAATGCTCAAAAAAGGGGTTGAGGTAGAAATGGAATAATGAAGCTATAGAAGAATTTGCAAATAAAGAAAAATTTATTAAAGAATCTCTAGTCTTGAAATCCCCTAATTTCACAAAGCCTTTCCATCTTTTTTCTTTTGCCTCATATTACACAATAACATCAGTCTTGTTATGAAAGAACAATAATGGGTATGAGCAGGATGTAGATGTTTTTAGTAAATTCTTACAAGATTATGAGTTGATTTATGATTTAACTAAAAAAAATAATATGCTTTAGTATAAGTAGTTAAATCGTTCAGACCATATTTAGTTGGAGAAGAGGTAGTGGCTTATGTTCCTAATGCAACAGTAAAGGACATTTTTAGGCAATCAGAAACCATGTGAAAATGATGCAAATGGATAAACCAAATTCAAAAGTTTAATATAGACATCCAAATCAAAAAATTGGTGAGATGTAAAGGCCTTGCAAATCTTATGGCGGAGTCAAATTTTGAAGCTGCTAAGGTATTTCAAGTTGGTTTGGAAAATATGGAAGTAAGTATCGAGAAATGCCCACGGTATTTTGATATTGTTTATTACTTGAGGCATATGAATTTTAAGGAAGGTATGTCTGATAGCCAAAAAAGAACCATCAAACTCCAAGAAACTAAATATGTTCTCATTAAAGGAGATTTTTATTGGAAAAATAAGGATGGCATCTTGTTATTTTGTCTAGATACTTACCAATCCTAAGATGTCACTAAGAAAATGCACAAAGACATATGTGGAAGGAATTTTTTATGCCAAGACCACTGCTCATAAGATATTAAGGGAAGTTTATTTTTGGTCATCTTTTTTTACGAATTGTTATGAGTATATTAGGAAATGTGAAGAGTGCCAAATTTTTTTAAGTAAATTGAAATATAATGGTGCCTTTTCGCTAAGATCTATGCAAACAAAAGAACCATTCTGATTGTGGGGTATTGATTTTATTGGTGAGATATCAGAGAAATCAAGTGGAGGACACAGGTGGATTCTGGTAGCCACTGATTATTTTACAAAGTGGGTTGAATCCATCCAGAAGGCAATCTACCACTAAAGTGGTGATCAAATTATTAATGGAAAACATCATAACTAGGTTTGGGGTACCTAATAATATTATAGCTGACAATGGAATGTGATTTAGATCAAAATAGTTTTCAAACTTATGTGAGTCATATGGAATCACATTATCTTTTTCTTCACCATATCATCCATAGGGAAATGGACAGGTTGAATCAAGCAATAAGAACATTCTAAAAATTATTAGAAGAATGCTAGACAACAACAAGAGAGAATGGGACTCTAAGCTAGGATTGGAAGTATGGGAAGATATAATAACAGTTAAAAAAATCAATAGAATACTCACCTTATGAACTAGTATATGAAAAAAAAACAAGGTTTCCAATCCATCATTTGTTACCAGTATACCAATTCATTACTCAAGAGAAATTGGAAGACATTGATCCCAGGGAAGATAGGATGAATTCATTTATTGAACTAGAAGAAATCAGAAGAAGTGCACAAAATCAAACTGTCAGAAAGAAGCAACAGGTGAATTTTTTACATGATACAAGGGCCAAAGAGAGGAAATTTTAGGAAGGGGATTGGTTATTGAAATGGAAAGCTAAAGATCAGGATAAGGGAAAGCATGACAAGTTTGAAGCCTTGTGGTTAGGGCCTTTCATCATTTTTGACAAGGGAGGTGAGAATTCCTATTTCTTGTAGGATACAGAGGGCCACATATAAGAATTCTCAGTGCATGGTTAGTATTTGAAACGTTTCTTCTATTGAGGCTAGTAGGGAGTATATTTTGACTTGTGCATATTATGATTTTTAAGTTATTTTTCTAATTTATTTCCTTTTATTTTATTGGTCTTCTTCTCCAGAGATAGCTGGGATACTCATCATGCCTACAAGGGGCATGTGTCCCAAATAAGAACCACTAATGGAGCCTTCAATTTCTACAAAATTTGGCTCCATTTGTGCATTTACTTTAACATTTTTGTACTCTTAATGTGTAGCATTCCTATTGTTTCAATCATTATTTTCATATGCATATAATTAGGATCATTCTCCTAATTACTTTGCATACATATTGATGAAGTAACACTCCTAAACCATTATTAATTAAAGCTTCAAAATAAATGTTCTTTAGGTTTTATCCCATATTCATGTTGTCCTTGATATAATGAAGAAGTCCTAAAATTTTCATGTTTTAATCTATTACCTATCACTCACAATTAAATATTATGTGTTCTCACTATTCTCTATTTTTGGTTTATAGGACTTGGCGCCAAAAAAATCATATTTATATACTAAATGGCTAGGAAGATCTATGTTTTAAATATTAGTCATTGATCTACAATGGGAATTTCATCCAAGGATTCAATCAACAGGGGCCATAATCTTTGACTAAATTTTCATCAAGATTAGGTCATGATCGTCGATGCAGCACACATGCATTTTAATGCACTTTAGTTTTCTGATAATTAACTTCAAAGTTACACCCGAGAAGATTACAGTTGGAATCCACATGTCAGCCTTGTCAAATCAGAATGTGACATCTCCTGACATCCATCCATAGAAGCATGGGTCCCACTCAAGACATGTGTCCTCTTTCCAGAGAACCTTTCCAAAAGGGGGAGGTTATTCCTCAAATCATCCTAAAATGCTCTATGGGCCCTTGATCTAAAGTTCATCCAATGGTTGTTAACATTTGATGATGGGTGCCATAGACCCTACTCTTTTTGTAACAGATTGGTGATAATTGGCGAGAGCCCAGATGCCGTGAACAAAAATCTTGAGGATCAAGAAAAAAACCCTGGAATCATGACGTGTGGAAACATTAGAAGTGAATGTTGTGGCACACTCTATAGTAGTTAACTGAGGTGGCTACTGATGTGACATAAATACCGACATGTTTGTCTAAGAGATACATCGTAAGCTGTTGATTTATCACACATGCCCAATTAGGTGTGTTAAGTAGTCTGATATATAACTAAGGCTCAATGAATAATTAGAAGAAGGGCTCATTATGGACAACCATGTGGTTGCATAGGATATAATTTAGGTAGATGAAGATTCAAAATGTTATAACATTGAATATTTGCAAAATTTTAAATCCAATGGCCACAATTATGAAACCCAATGGCTATTTGTAGACTTAACAGAGTAGTTTTGTGCCTAATGACATTTTCAGATCATTTTACTTATGATCATTAGAGTTTTTATTGTTTTAATTTGGTAGTTACAACCGTTGACATAGGATTGGTTTTTATTTACAAAGATTCATATTGATTTAAAGCTTGTATGCATCCTTTCATTTGCATATAAATAAGGATACCAAAATTGATAAGAAGGGAGGATGAGATTCAAAGATTGATACCAATTTGTAATTAGGATTGTAGATCATAAGTCATAGCTTGCAACATGAACTTATGGATTATTCTTTCATGATCAATAATTTTTTTATGTTTTTGTTCATTTGAGGCATAGGGATAAATTGCAAGTTGGATTAATCCTTTGTGGTCACCAAGGTAATTGGTGAATTGTTCTTGACAATGCTTGTGCATTAAGGTCCTTCATGGCATTCTTTGTTTGATAAACATGGATAGTGTGAAATATACATGTGTTTCCTCATCCTTCTCTAATTGTTCTTCCCTCCAAAGAAGTTAAAATCCTATTAGACTAACACTAATTTTCATATATGATTGATTTTCTACATTTAGAGCACATGAACAATTGATGATACTTGAATGTATATTGTCCGATAAAGTTGTACATAAGGATCTTCTTTGTAGTAGACTCTAATGCCCAAGTGAATAAGGCATTGATCTTTGAGATCATTGAAAGGTAATCATTGGATTCATAGTTGAAGTTAGTGACTCTTTTCTATATTTCTTCTTGCAATCATTAGTTTAATTATTGAAACATTCTATATAAACATTTAATTATTTCAAGCATTATATATTTAAGCAATTTGTATTTTCAAACACTCATACATATTGTTCAAGTTGTGAATTCTAAAGGTCTTCATGATTTCTTTCTATTTGGAAGAGTCTTTGGTCGCATTTTTTATTAGATTGTTTGTTATAAAAAGCTTAAGGCCTAAGGAGTAGGCTTAGGAATAGGTGCACCTTCCTTGGTCCTGCAGAGCCAAAAGTGAAAAAGACTTGGATCTTTGGATCAGTTTTGTTAAGTTGGCCATAATGGTTTTGATATCCTAGAATTGATTTGGCAAGGCTCATAGGATTATAACTTGTAGTTTTGGGAACCAAAAAAACCTTCAACTAGAAGGAGAAAAATCACCCTGATCTAATCGGTTATACTTTGCCAACTACTCCCCTTGAGGAGTATACTTCTGCAACAAGTCCATAAATGGTAATGCTCTGATAGTTGATGGACTTGTGCACTTTTGTACTTCCTTAGTTACTTGTTGGTTTGGATTTGACCCCAAGCTTACCTCTAAGATATTCAAAGGTATCATTACTCAATGGTTTGGTGAAGATGTCTTCTATCTGATCCTTTTTATTGATGTATTCAAGCTTCACCAATTTATCTGATTCTTTGTCTCTTAGAAAATGATACTTGATTGCAATATTCTTACTCATTGAATGCATCACTAGGTTTTTTGACATGTTTAGTGTACTTGTGTTATCACAATGTATGATAAAAATTTATCCTAAATTCACACCAATCTCCTTTAAAATTTTCTTCATCCAAATGACTTGAGTATAATTGATTTCTACTAGAACATACTCTGATTCTGTGGTTAACTATGATACTGATGGAGTATGGATGAAGTGACTGAGAGGGGGGGGGGGGTGAATCAGTCAACCATAAAACACTTCACAATTAATTCTTTCCAGATCCCTTAGGATATCTTAAAAATGTTATCTGTTTTAGTACTCGGTAAATAGATTGCAGTAACTTTGAAGATGCAGAAAGTATTAGCAAAATTATCTTTTAGATATTCATCAGCACTGGTGTATGATTAAGATAGCAATTAAGAACACAAGAGACACAAGATTTAACGTGGAAACCCAATATGGGAAAAAACCACAAATGTATCTAGATATTGATTTTCACTTTTCTGAAGTGATGCCCGGTTAGAAGCCAACCCGGTAAAAGGTTACAAAACACACTGTTAGGTGTGACCTTGTTAGAGGATTTAAACACCCTGCTAGGAGTGGCCTGGTAAGAGGTCTTGAAAACAATTCAATGGAATTGTCACCTTGTTAGAGGATTTACAATATGGTTGTTAAACCAACTCAGTTAAGAGATTTAGAATTCACTGTTACAATGATAAGAAGGTAACAATGAAAAATGACCTGTATAATAATGCAACTGTCTTGCTGATTACAGATCTCTGTTCTACATATGTGTGATCCTTCCTGATCGAATAAATCTGTGCTGCACCTCAAGGATATCTGAACATCCTTCACAAATTCGCACACACCTTTCCTGTCTTTCTTCTGTAAATCTTCTGCTATATTTCTTGTTTATTTTTCACATTTGACCTTTTATTTATATGATTTTAGATTTTTCAAATCGACATTATTTAGTATAACAGTCGGCTGAATTAAGCAAACTCTATTTGCAAAAATCCTTCAAGGGCCGACAGTGCTCGGTGACCATAATTTTCTACAATCTTTCGGAGACCGAGGGAACTCGGTAAACACCGACAATCCTTTACCTTCGATAACCGACTGAACTCGATAAACACTGAATTTCCTTTGACGACCGACTGAACTCGGTAAACACTGAATTTTCTTTGACGACCGACTGAACTCGGTAAACACTGAATTTCCTTTGACGACCGACTGAACTCGGTAAATGCTAAATTTTCTTTGATAACCGAGTGGACTCGGTAGACACTGATTTTCTTTGATAACCGAGTGGACTCGGTAGACACTGATTTTCTTTGATAACCGAGTGGACTCGGTAGGCACTAATATTCCTATCTGGCAGACCGACTAAGCTCGGTAGGAACTGATTGCTGCGGACTATGACATTGTTTGACATCAAGGACAATACATAATTTGAGTAGCAATTTCCTTCAGACAATTGTTTCCAACAATCTCCCTCTTTGGCATTGATGGCAACACAATATGTCATAGCATAAGAAATTTGAAAGAGTTAGCTCGGTTCAGATTCAAATCTCCCTCTGTCAGCAGACTTCCTTTATCCTGAAAATTCTTCCTTTTGACTATTGAAAATTTCTTGAAGTAATAGAAAAGACATAGCAAACACTCCCTCTTTGACAACACATGCCAAAGACAATTCATATTTTACTAGTGTAAATTAATGTACCTCAAGTACTGATTCATATGCAATGATTCCTTGAATATGCTGCATCAATTGGTTGATTTTCAATCATGTTTTGGTTGATGCATCACTAAAACTATATTTAGTGAGCCTCGGATAGGGGAATGACCCCTAACTTACCTCTTAGATACATAAATGCATCCTTAAGTAATGGTTTGGTAAAAATGTCTGCAATCTGTTCTTTTGTATGAATATATTCTAATCTAATTTCCTTATCCTGCACCAATTCTCTGACAAAGTGATATTTAATAGCAATGTGCTTGGTTTTGGAATGCATCACTGGATTCTTAGAAATGTTTATTGCACTGGTATTGTCACAAAATCTAACAACTGGTTCTTTGATTTCAACCTTCATACATTCTAATAACTGTTTAAACCAAACAATATTTGAACAGTTTACTGCAGCAGTAACATATTCTGCTTCAGCTGTGGATTGAGATGTGCAATTTTGCTTTTTACTAGTCCAGGATACCAGTCTTTTTCCAAGAAAAAATGCTCCACCACTTGTGCTTTTTCTATCATCAATGTTTCCTGCCCAATCAGCATCAGTAAACACTTTTAAGTCTAGATTGCCTCCAAATTTATACCACAAACCATATTCTTCAGTTCCTCTTAAGTATCTTAAGATTCTTTTGATTGCCATTATGTGATTTTCCTTAGGTTTTGCTGAGAATCTAGCTACTATACTGACTGCTAAGGCAATATCAGGTCTTGTATGTACTACATACTACAATTTTCCAATCATAGATCGGTATAGGGTCTGATCAACTTCTTTTGAATCATCATTTTTGGTAAGTTTCAGTCCAGTACACATGGGTGTACCAATTGGTTTTGAATCTTCCATACCCAACTTCTTAAGTATTTCCTTAATGTATTTGGATTGAGTAATGTATATACCATTCTTGCTTTGCTGAATTTGAAGACCAACAAAGAATTTTATTAAACCAAACATAGACATTTCAAATTCTTTGTTCATTTGCTCTGAAAATTCTTTGCACTGATCCTCATTCCCTGTAAATATAGTATCATCCACAAATATTTCTGCCAATATAATTTTGTCATCCGGTCCTTCTTTAATATACATATTGCTGTTATCATTGGCTCTTTTGAAATTAATCTGAATCAAATAGTTATGGAGTCTTTCATACCATGCTCTAGTAGCTTGTTTCAAGCCATACAATGCTTTGTGTAACCTGCAGACCATGTCCTTTTTATCTGGATCAACAAAACCTTCTGGTTGTTCAATGTAGACTTCTTCATCAAGAATTCCATTGAGAAATGCAGATTTTATATCCATCTGATATACCTTAAATCCTTTGTGTGCTGCATAAGCAAGTAGAGTTCTTACACCTTCTAATCTTGCAACAGGAGCAAAATTTTCTCTATAATCTATACCTTCTTCTTGAGAATAACCTTTACATACCAGTCTAGCTTTGTTTCTAGATACTTGACCATCTTCATTTAGTTTATTCCTGAATACCCATTTTGTTCCAATAACATTCTTATCTTTAGGTCTGGGTACAAGAGTCCATGTTTTGTTCTTTTGTATTTGTTCTAATTCTTCATTCATTGCTTCAATCCAATTTTCATTTTCCAATGCATCTTTGATATTTCTAGGTTCAAAGTCAGTAAGCAGACATGTACCTTTTAGCTTGCTTCTTGTCATAGTACCATCTGATTTGTTTCCAATGATTTGATCTAGTGTATGATGTCTTCTGACATATTTGGCTAGTATAGGTTCCTTGCCTTTTGAATGATTCATGCTGTTGTCTTCTAGGATCTCTTCTTCAGGTTGCTCAGGCTCGGTAGATATTTTCTCGGTAACTTCAGTCTAAGACTCGGTTTGAACTTCTTCCTGTGACTCGATTTGAACTTCTTCCTGTGACTCGGTAACTGTGCTCGGCTCGGTAGATATAGTTTCCTTATTGATAGTTGTGTCTGCCAATGTTTCAGGTTCAATGTAAATGAATCTTCTGTAGTTCTCAGGTTCCCTTTTGGTTTCTTCTTCAGTCTTTTCTACAAACTCATCAAATTTTACATGTATACTTTCTATGACTTTGTGAGTAGATAAGTTCAGACATTTGTATGCCTTGCTTTTGCTAGAATATCCTAGGAATATTCCTTCATCACTTTTCACATCAAATTTATTTCTTCTGGATTCTTTTAAGATATAACACTTGCTACCAAATATTTTCATGTAACTTACATTGGGTTTATAGCCATACCATAATTCATAAGGGGTTTTGAATGTGTCTTTCTTCAATTGTACTCGGTTCAAGGTATGAACTGCAGTGCTGATAGCTTCCTTCCAGTATTTTATAGCGATGTTCTTTTCTATCATTAGAGTCCTTGTACAATCCATAATAGATCTGTTTCTTCTTTCTGCTATTCCATTCTGCTCAGGAGTTCTAGGAGCTGATACCTATCTTTTGATTCCTCTTTCAATGCAAAAGTTGTTAAAATCATGGGAGATGAATTCACCACCTCTGTCTGATCTTAAGCATTTCAATCTTTTCCCTGTTTCCTTTTCCACTCTTGCTAAGTACCATTTGAACTTTTCAAATGCTTCTGATTTTTCTCTTAAATACATAACAGTCATCATTCTAGAATAATCATCAACGAAAAGAATAAAGAATTTATCTCCAGTATAGCTTTGTATTCCAATAGGTCCACATAAATCAGTATGCACAATTTCCAAAATTTCTTTAGACTGATAGTTCTTACTCTTGAAACTAGTTTTACTCATTTTGCCAATCTGACAATTCTTACATAGACCAGTATCAGGTTTCTTCAAAGTAGGAATGCCTCTAACCTTCTTGAATTTGCTTATTTTTATCATGTTATCAAAATTTACATGACATAACCTTTTGTGCCATGGCCAACTTTCTTCTATTTGAGCAATAAAGCATGAATATTCACTGAGATCAAGATAAAATAAGTTACCTTTTGTTTGTTTGCCTGATCCAATGAGTTTTCCTTTTCCATCCAGCAGTCTTGCTTGACCATTCATGAATTCAACCTTGAAACCAGTGTTGATTAGCTGTGCTACACTTAGAAGATTATGTTTTAGTCCTTCAACCCAATAAGCATTATCACATATGAGTTCTTTGGTTAATGAGATTCTTCCTTTTCCTTTTATACAACAAGGTTCATTGTTTCCAAATCTTACATTACCACTATCACAGTCTTCTAGATATTCAAATTTTGTCTTGTCACCTGTCATGTGGTGTGAATATCCACTGTCTATTATCCATATATCATCTTTGCTTATATGAGAAATAAGTGCCATCTTATCTTCATCATCATCAGATTCATCTTTTATAGCAATAAAAACAATTTCTTCTTCACTATCATCAGAATCTTTAGCCATAAAACATGTTTTCTTACCTTTATCCTTGAATGATTTGAAATTCTTTTTGCCATAGTACTTGTGACTTCTTTTCTCTTCCTTGACTTGCTTGTTTGGGCACCTAGCTGCAATATGTCCAATTTCTTCACATGAAAAATAGATTAAAGGAGTTTTACCTTTATCTTTACCTTTCCCTCTAGAGTACTTCTTTGCAAGTAATGCTTCTACAATTTCAAGATCACTATCAGAACTTTCTTTTGATACTTCTTCACTTTCTGACTGAACTTCTTTAATTTTCTTGTTCTTCTTTAGTGAAACCTTGGCCTCAAATGCTGATTCAATATTTTTGGAACTAGGAACATAGTTGTCATAGTTGTCTAATTCAAAGGCTATCAATCTTCCAACTAAAGCATCCAAAGTTATATTGTGGTTTGTTTCACATCTTCTTTCTTGAATAGCTGATACTCTTATTGCATAGATAGGGAGTAATGTTCTGAGTACCTTACTTATAACAGTTTCATCTGAGATTGTTCCTCCAGAAGCTCTAATTGCACTTACACTTGCTTTGATTCTTTCAACATATTTTGCAATGTTTTCATCTTCCTTCATATTCATCTTGTCAAACTGTCCTCTTAGGCTTTCTGCTTTGGCTCTTTTCACATTTGCATCACCACCATATATTTTCTTCAGTGCCATCCACATTTCATATTCAGTAGTGCAGTCTTTAATATCATCAAATTCTTCATAGCTGAGAGCAGATGCAATGTCTATCATCATGGTGTTGTGAGTCTTTTTATCTGCAATGTCTTCAACAGTTAATGCGCCATTAGGAATTGTGTATTCTTCATCAATGTATTTGCATCCTGAATCACCAATGGAAGCGAGATGAAGTCACATGAGACCTTGCCATGCTGAAAAGTTATCTCTGTGAGCTTTGGAATTTCCCTCTTGTAAGACATCCTGATCTTTAGCTTAGGTCCTTGAAACCCTTCCTGCAAGCACCAAATGCTCTGATACCAATTGATAGAATATGGATGAAGTGACTGAGAGGGGGGGGGGGTGAATCAGTCAACCATAAAACACTTCATAATTAATTCTTTCCAGATCCCTTAGGATATCTTAAAAATGTTATCTGTTTTAGTACTCGGTAAATAGACTGCAGTAACTTTGAAGATGCAGAAAGTATTAGCAAAATTATCTTTTAGATATTCATCAGCACTGGTGTATGATTAAGATAGCAATTAAGAACACAAGAGACACAAGATTTAACGTGGAAACCCAATATGGGAAAAAACCACCAATGTATCTAGATATTGATTTTCACTTTTCTGAAGTGATGCCCGGTTAGAAGCCAACCCGATAAAAGGTTACAAAACACACTGTTAGGTGTGACCTTGTTAGAGGATTTAAACACCCTGCTAGGAGTGGCCTGGTAAGAGGTCTTGAAAACAATTCAATGGAATTGTCACCTTGTTAGAGGATTTACAATATGGTTGTTAAACCAACTTGGTTAAGAGATTTAGAATTCACTGTTACAATGATAAGAAGGTAACAATGAAAAATGACCTGTATAATAATGCAACTGTCTTGCTGATTACAGATCTCTATTCTGCATATCTGTGATCCTTCTGATCGAATAAATCTCTGCTGCACCTCAAGGATATCTGAACATCCTTCACAAATTCGCACACACCTTTCCTATCTTTCTTCTGTAAATCTTCTACTATATTTCTTGTTTATTTTTCACATTTAACCTTTTATTTATATGATTTTAGATTTGTTAAATTGACATTATTTAGTATAACAGTCGGCTGAATTAAGCAAACTCTATTTGCAAAAATCCTTCAAGGGCCGACAGTGCTCGGTGACCATAATTTTCTACAATCTTTCAGAGACCGAGGGAACTCGGTAAACACCAACAATCCTTTACCTTCGATAACCGACTGAACTCGGTAAACACTGAATTTCCTTTGACAACCGACTGAACGCGGTAAACACTGAATTTTCTTTGATGACCGACTGAACTCGGTAAACACTGAATTTCCTTTGACGACCGACTGAACTCGGTAAATGCTAAATTTTCTTTGATAACCGAGTGGACTCAGTAGACACTGATTTTCTTTGATAACCGAGTGGACTCGGTAAGCACTAATATTCCTGTCTGGCAGACCGACTGACCTCGGTAGGAACTGATTGTTGCGGACTATGACATTGTGTGACATCAAAGACAATACATAATTTGAGTAGCAATTTCCTTCAGACAATTGTTTCCAATAGATACATAGTCTTTCTTCTTGCTAATCCAAGAGTTTAACCTCTTCCCAAGGAAAAGGTTCCTCCACTAGTGCTTTTTTTGTCATCTACACATCCTACCCAATCTAAATCAGTGTAAACATTCAATGTGAATTTATATGAGCTATCATACCATAATACTAGGTTAGTTGTGCCCTTGAGGTATCTGAATATCATTTTTACTGTTGCAAGATGTGTCTCCTTTGGATCTACCTAGAATCTAGCAACAATTCCAATTGGATTAGCAATATTAGGGCTTATATGTGTTAGATAATGAATCCCTTCAATCATTGATTTGTACTGTGTCTAAGGTAAATCATTTTCCTCATCTAAAATGGATAACTTACTCCCTATCACCATAGGATTTCTAACTAGTTTACTCTCATGCATGCCAAAAAAATTTTGCAACTCTTTTAGATAATTTGTTTGTGATATGAAAATCCCATTTTTGTTTTAATTTATCTATAGTCCTAGGAATAATCTCATCTCCCCTATCATTGACATCTCAAACTCACCTTTCATTTTTTCTACAAACTTATTACTCATAACATCATTACCCCCAAAGATAATGTCATCAACAAACACTTCTATTATCAAAGTATCTTCATTATTGCATCTTAGATACAAGTTCCAATGAGTAGCATACACTTTCTTCTATGTCACATAGAACTTCTGTTGATGGCACAATATTTCGCACTCTCAGGTCTACTATTGTCTTTCAACTCTCTGCCATACTTGGCAATCACAAATGATTGCCTATAAATATCTTTCTCTAAATGATATAATCAAGTCAACCTATTAGAACCATATTGAAATCATTTTAAAGAAACAATACAACTCTCCAATAATATCTCAGTCAGCTCTATTAAGTATGCAACATAAATTAAGACTACACAACTCCATGTGAGTAGACACAATGCTACACACAGTCAGCTTCTCCAAATTAACTCCAAATTTCTTCTCATGCTGAATTATGTCATGTGCTCTTAACCAAAAAATATTAACTCTTCTCTTAGCCTAAATCCAAGCACACATACCATGATGATAGGTGCAAATACCATAATCATATAAACACTGTCAGCTCTTCCAGATAAACTCAAGAAACTGTGACTATCAACTAGAGACTTCATAACTCAACTTGTACTGCATATTTGACTCTACGTTCATGAAAATAACATAATACATATGTCTACAACATAATTATAAAGGCATAAGGCTTTAATACAACCGTATGACCAATCACATACAAAATTGTTCCTGGGACCTATCAGGAACACTCACTGATATACACAACTATATTACTGTCTTCACCTAGAATCAACCTCTGCGTCTATGATATCATTGTTAGAAAGTAAAGTCCACCAAGATAACTAAGAGGGGGGGTGGGGTGAATCAGTTATCAGATAAATACATATTTTATCAACTTTAATATATTTTAACCAAATAAGCAATGTGATCAACAACTATAGAAAGATATACATACACAATAACACAATGGCACAAGATATGTTGACTAGGGAACCTCTTGATCAAAGAGTAAATCCCAGTGGGAATGATGCCCAAAAAAGATGCACTAATATGAGAGTTCCTTGTGAGAGGATGGAATCTATTAGGAGTCTTATGAAATAAATTTAGTACATATTAGTCCCTTCTAGGAGACTTTGAATCCCTACTAAAAGATTCTAACTCTGTTAGGAGTTATGGAAGACAAAAGGACCCACTGCCCAAACAACTTTAGGTGCAAGATCACTGAACACACTTTCAAACTAATTTCTATATTATTCAATAGAATAATATCAAAAGATTACTGATCTCAACAACTTAACACTTCTCCTCTGACTGTGCCAAATCACACCAATTGCTTCATCAGATCTCAATACCAGATCCCCGTACTTCACATATCCTCTTTCAACAAGTATTGCACAATTTTGCAATTCAATTTCACAATCTTACATTCCTATTACATATTACAATAAGGAAAAAATTCCTTTCTTTATACCACACTCAAGTAATTACAAATGAGTTGGCATACAAATTACAAAATAAAATCTTCCACACGTTACATAAGAATTCCATAATTTCACAAAACTATCGGCTTCCAATTAAGATAAATCTTCACTCATGTGACCTCTAACCTTTCTATCATGTACATGTCATAATTATCATGTCTTCATCATATTTTTAACTTTACATGCTCGAATTCTATCCTGATTAGGAGATATCATCCGATTTCCAAAAACCGCTACTCAAGAACACTGCCTGAATACTGCTTCCACTGAATTACACATAACTGTCATGAATAAATGAATTTCCATTCACACTCTTAACCATGATCTTATAAAACATCATAGAGTAATTCCTCAACTTCACATAGCTTGATCTTCAATATTCCATGTGCGCTAACTCAAACACTGTCTGCTTCTCTACTAAACTTTAGTAGATCACTGTGTTGACATCAATGACAATCATAGTCATGAATGCAACAACTGCTACAGAATGGCTGTGAATACTCCCCCATAGGATATATTTATTATTCATTCCTAACAATCTCCCCCATTGGAATTGATGACAACATAGATGAAAAAACATCCAAGTTCCATGAATACCAACACTGCAACACTACTGCTCTGAAAATACTTCAAATCCTCTTCATCAATCAAATCTTTCTTCATTTTCCTATTCATCTCTTTTTAGTTTTCCATTTTATATTTCTTGTAACCTTCTCCCTCAGATTCTCTTCAATAGATAGCTTTTTCATGTATCCTTCTCCCCCATTGACATCAATGATAGATGCTTCATCACCATGTCAACAACAACTTCAATGCCAAAAGACACTTTTCAAAAAATACATTCACTAGAGTCCTCATGACTTAGCTCAGATACACATACTCCCCCATAGAGGAAGTACCAACATCCATTCCATAAGAAAGATAAGGATCATATACCACTAGATGGATGCAACAATCTACATCACTTCTCAAAAGTAGGTTGAGGCATAATCCCAAGCATACCTCTCAGATACACAAATGTATCCTTAGGCAAAGGATTTGTAAATATATCTGCAATCTTCTCTTTTGTGTTTATATATTCCAATCTGACTTCTTTTCCTACCACTTTCTCTCTCACTACATGATACTTTATCTTTATATGCTTTTTCTTAGAATGTCGTACATGATTCTTAGACATACTAACTGTGCTAGTGTTATCACAATGTATAACAACATGCTCAACAAATTTTATTCCAATATCCTTCCGCATTTGTTTCATCCAAATTATTTTATTACAATTGTTTGTTGCTGCCACATATTCTACTTCTGTTGTGCTCTGTGAAATATAGTTCTACTTCTTGGTTAGCCAAGAAACTAATCTTCCTCCAAGGAAAAATGCTCCACCACTTGTGCTCTTTTTGTCATCAACACTACCTCCCCAATCTGCATCTATATATACACATAGGGTAAATTCATCATATTTTTCATACCACAATCCATATTCAATTGTGCCTCTTAAGTACCTCAGTATCCTTTTTACTACTGCATAATGTGATTCTCTGGGATCAGCTTGAAATCTTGCTGCAATTCCAACTGCATGTGATATATCAGGTCTTGTATGAGTTAAATATTGCAATCCTCCAATCATAGATCTGTACTTCTTCTGTTCAACTATAGGAGTTTCATCTATGCTAGATAAATTTTGTCTAGTTACCATAGGTGTTCCAACTGGTTTGCAGTTCTCCATTCCAAATCTATTTAACAAGTCATTCAAGTACTTTGTCTGACTTATAAATATACCATCACTGTTCTGTGTTCTGTAATCCTAAAAAATATTTCATCTCACCAATCATACTCATTTCAAATTCATTCTTCATTTCATCTACAAATTTATCACTGGCTTCATCTTCTCCTCCAAAGATAATATCATCAACAAAGATAACTACAACCAACAAACCATTTTCAATTTCTTTTGTGTACAAGTTGTTGTCTTTTGTGCATTTAGTAAATCCTAATTTTATCAAATACTTATCAAGTCTTACATACCAAGTTCTAGGTGCTTCTTTCAATCCATATAAAGCTTTCTTCAATTTACATACCATATCTCCTTCATTAGTTAAAGGAAAACCTTCAGCATGCTCAATGTAAACTTCTTCTTCTAATTCTCTGTTCAGAAATGTTGACTTCACATCCATCTGATATACTTTGAATTTCTTATAAGCTGCATAAGCCAAAAACATTCTTACTACTTTAATTCTTACTACTGGTGCAAAAGTTTATTCATAGTCAATTCCTTCTTTTTGTGAGTATCCTTTACATACCGATCTTTCTTTATTCCTTACAACTTCTCATTGTTCATTCATCTTGTTTCTGAATACCCATTTAGTTCCTATAACATTCTTATCTTTAGGTCTAGGGACCAATTCCCAAGTTTTATTTTTTTCATTTTGATCTAGTTCTTCCTTCATAGCTTTAATCCAATGTTCATCTTTACAGACTTTACTAGTAGATTTAGGTTCAATTTGAGAAATTAAACACAACTATTCTTGTACCTTATTTTGTGTCAAAACTCCCATGTCTATACTTCCAATAATCTGCTCAACATGATGATTTCTTGATAGGTTCCTTCTAGGTGTCACTATATCAGTTCTTGTTTTAGCTATAGGTTCCTCAATGATTTCTTCAATATAGCTTTCATTCAGAAAATCATTGTCAGTTTCATAGAATAATTATGTATTCTCTGGATTAGTTCTAGGATGAGTTCCTTCATCTGATTCATAATCAAGCATTCTTTCCTGAATTTTGAACTTTCCATCAACTTTAACATTTGTGCTCTCAACAATAGTCTTTGTTCTTTTATTATAACATCTATAAGCTTTTCTCTTCAATGAATATCCAAGACATATACCTTCATCACTTCTAGGGCCAAACTTTCCAATGTCATCATCTCTCTTAATATAACATTTGCTTCCAAAAATTTGAAAATACTTAACTAATGGTGCATGTCCAAACCATAGTTCATAAGGTGTCTTGTCTGTATCTGCTCTGATTTGTACTCTATTCATTGTATACACTACTATGTTCACTGCTTCTCTCTAGAATATCTTCGCCAAGTCATTTTCAAATAACATGGCTCTTGCTGCTTCAATTACTGACCTGTTTCTTCTTTCTACAATACCATTTTGTTCAGGTGTCCTAGGGGCTGAAAACTGTCTCTTAATACCATTCACTTCACAAAAAATATTAAATTCTTTTGAAGTAAATTCTCCACCTCTATCTGATCTCAAAAATTTAATCTTCATTCCAGATTCATTCTCAACTTTGTTCTTAATAATCTTAAACTTATCAAATGCTTCAAACTTTTCTTTAAGAAATGCAATCCACATCATTCTTGTAAAAACATCAACAAGAATCATAAAATACCTTTCTCCATAGAATCCTCTAGTCCTTGTGGGACCTCTGAAATCTGTATGAACAATTTCCAACTTCTCTGTTGTTGTGAACTTCTTGCTGGGAAATGAGCTTCTCTTCTGCTTAGCCATCACACATTCCTTGCAAATCATGTTAGTAGGTTTCATAATCTTAGGCAAATCTCTTACTGCAAGTGTAGTACTTACTTTCACAATAATAATTTTTAAGCTTATATGACAAAATATTTTGTGCCATAACCAACTGTCATCAATCTTATTAATCAAGCATGTCATCTCTGTAGGATTCAATTGAAATACATTACCTTTGGTTCTTGATCCAGTACCAATCAAATTACCATCCTGGTCTTTGATTACACAAGTTTTCTCAATAAACCAAACTTGATATCCCTTATCAACTAGCTATCCAACACTCAAAATATTATGTTTCAATCCATCCACAAAGTATACATCATCAGTATTAGTCTTTGCATCAAGAGTAATAGATCCTATACCTTTTATCAAACAAGGTGCATTGTTTCCAACTCTAACAACTCCTCCATAATAATTGTTAATCTTTATGAATTTATTCATATCTCCAGTCATATGATGTGAACAACCACTATCTATAATCCAATTAGCTTTCTTTTCTACTTGAGAAACTAAGGCTTTTTTTCCTTAACCTCTATTTCAGGATTTTCTTCTTTTATTGCTACAAATCCTATATCATCATTCTCATTATCACTTTCACTTAGAGATTTCTCCATACTAACTTCAAATTATTCATCATTAGAATAATAACATTCTTTAGATCTTCTAGGATTAAAGTTCTTTCTATACTTCTTTACTCTCTTAGGACATTTAGATGCAAAATGACCATATTCTTGACAAGTCCAACATTTAAAGATTTTTTTACCATCTAGTTCTCTTTTCACAAGTAAGGCAATACCTTCTTCAATCTTCATGTCTTCTTCATTCTTGGTTCTATTGCTACTAGCATAATCTCCACTCACACTCATGCTTCTTGACAAAGTAGGGCAAATACTAAGTGCGTTGAATGTTGTCTCCATTCTAGGTAAATCTCTTGATTGCCTCAAGTTCATTTCTATTGCTTCTAATCTTCCAAGAAGGGTTTCTTTGGTGAAGTTCTTAGTACAAGGTATAACTTGTTCTATCATTTGCATTGTCTGATTAAATGCTGGAGTCAATGTCCTCAGAATTTTCCATATCACTTCATTCTCTACCTTGGTTCCTTCACAAGATTTTATACCTGCAATAATTTCTGACATTCTACCAAAATAGCTTCTAACAGATTCATCTTCCATCATTTTTATATCTTCAAATGCACATATCTAGTTATGTAATATGAATTTCTTTACATGTTCATCACCTTCAAAAGTAGATTGTAAAGCTAACCAAATTTCATGAGATGTTTTTAGATATTTTACTTGACTGTACTCATTTTATGGAAGGCTTGACAAAAGTGCTTCTGTGGAAAGTATGTTACACATGAATAGATCTCTTTCTTCAGTAGTACATTCTTCAATCTTGTCTTCATCAATGATAGTCTTTTGGTTCTTTGTGATTAACCAATATCTGGGTCCTAAACAAAGTAGGTGTGTCTTCATCTTTTCTTTCCAGCTGTCAAAATTTACTCCATCAAACTTAGGGCTTTCTTTCCTGAAATGACTCTCCATGGATCTCCTTAAGTTGTTAAACTTTTCTTTCAAGGACCTACTGCTATGATACCAATTGTTAGAAAGTAAAGTCCACCAAGATAGCTGAGAGGGGGAGGGTGAATCGGTTATTAGATAAATACAACTTTTATCAACTTTAATACATTTTAACCAAGTAAGTAATGTGATCAACAACCATAGAAAGATATACATACACAACAGCACAATGACACAAGATATGTTGACTAGGTAACCTCTTGATCAAAGAGTAAACCCCGGTGGGAATGATGCCCACAGAAGATGCACTAATATGAGAGTTCCTTGTGAGAGGATGGACACTGTTAGGAGTCTTATGAAATACATTTAGTACATATTATTCCCTACTAGGAGACTTTGAATCCCTACTAAAATATTCTAACTCTGTTAGGAGTTATGGAAGACAGAAGGACCCACTGCCCAAATAGCTTCAGGTGCAAGATCATTGAACACATTGTCCAATTGATCTCTATATTATTCAACAAAATAATATCAAAAGATTAATGATCTCAACAACTTAACACTCCTCCTCTAACATTGCCAAACTGCACCAACCGCTTCATCAGATCTCAATACCAGATCTCTGTACTTCGCATATCCTCTTTCAACAAGTATTGCACAATTCGGCAATTCACTTTCATAATATTACATATTACAATAAGGAAAACATTAATTTATTTATACCACACTCAAGTAATTAAAAATGAGTCAGCATACAAATTACAAAATAAAATCTTCCACACGTTACATAAGAATTCCATAATTTCAATTGTCAGCTTCCAATTAAGATAACTCTTCACTCATGCGACCTCTGACCTTGCTATCATGTTCATGTCAAAATTATCATGTCTTGATCATTTTTTCAACTTCACATGTTCAGATTCTATCCCAATTAAGATATATCATCTGATTTCCAAAAACTGCTACTCAGGAACACTGCCTGAATACTGCTTCCACTGAATTACACATAATTGTCATGAATAAATAAATTTCCATACACACTCTTAACCACAATCTTATAGAACATCATAGAGTAAGTCCTCAACTCCTCATATCTTGATCTT
Source organism: Chamaecyparis obtusa (assembly GCA_027943335.1). Lineage (NCBI taxonomy): Eukaryota > Viridiplantae > Streptophyta > Pinopsida > Cupressales > Cupressaceae > Chamaecyparis > Chamaecyparis obtusa. Next base: position 1,992,368 of record BSBK01001033.1, read on the forward strand.
CAATATTCCATGTGCGCTAACTCAAACATTGTCTGCTTCTCTGCCAAACTTCAGTAGATGATTGTGTTGACATCAATGACAATCACAGTCATGAATGCAACAACAACTGCTACAGAATGGCTATGAATACTCCCCCATAGGATATATTCAACATTAATTCCTAACAATCATGATGATAACATATCCATGCTGATGGAATATGGATGAAGTGACTGAGAGGGGGGGTGAATCAGTCAACCATAAAACACTTCACAATTAATTCTTTCTAGATCCCTTAGGATATCTTAACAATATTATCTGTTTTAGCACTCGGTAAATAGATTGCAGTAATATTGAAGATGCAGAAAGTATTAGCAAAATTATCTTTAGATATTCATCAGCACATGTATATGATTGAGAAAGTAATTAAGAACATAAGAGACACAAGATTTAACGTGGAAACCCAATATGGGAAAAACCACCAATGTATCTAGATACTGATTTTCACTTTTCTGAAGTGATGCCCGGTTAGAAGCCAACCCGGTAAAAGGTTAAAAAACACACTATTAGGTGTGACCTTGTTAGAGGATTTAAAATATGGTTGTTAAACCAACTCGGTTAAGAGATTTAGAATTCACTGTTACAATGATAAGAAGGTAACAATGAAAAATGACCTGTATAATAATGAAACTATCTTGCTGATTACAGATCTCTGTTCTGCATAAGTCTGATCCTTTCTGATCGAATAAATCTCTGCTGCACCTCAAGGATATCTGAACATCCTTCACAAATTCACATACACCTTTCCTGCTTTTCTTCTGTAAATCTTCTGCTATATTTTCTTGTTTACTTTTCACATTTGACCTTTTATTTATATGATTTTAGATTTGTCAAATCGACATTATTTAGTATAACAGTCGGCTGAATTAAGCAAACTCTATTTGCAAAAATCCTTCAAGGGCCGACAGTGCTCGGTGACCATAACTTTCTACAATCTTTCGGAGACCGAGGGAACTCGGTAAACACCGACAATCCTTTACCTTCGATAACCGACTGAACTCGGTAAACACTAACTTTTCTTCGATGACCGACTGAACTCGGTAAACACTAACTTTTCTTTGATGACCGACTGAACTCGGTAAACACTAACTTTTCTTCGACAACCGACTGAACTCGGTAAACACTAAATTTCCTTTGGTAACCGAGTGAACTCGGTAGACACTGATTTTCTTTGATAACTGAGTGGACTCGGTAAGCACTAATATTCCTATCTGGTAGACCGACTGAGCTCGGTAGTAACTAGTTGCTGTGGACTATGACATTGTGTGACATCAAAGACAATACATAATTGAGTAGCAATTTCCTTCAGACAATTGTTTCCAACAATCTCCCTCTTTGGCATTGATGGCAACACAATATGTCATATCATAAGAAATTTGAAAGAGTTAGCTCAGTTCAGATTCAAATCTCCCTCTGTCAGCAAACTTCCTGTATCCTGAAAATTCTTCCTTTTGATTATTGAAAATTTCTTGAAGTAATAGCAAAGACATAGCAAACACTCCCTCTTTGACAACACATGCCAAAGATAATTCACATATTACCGGTGAAAATTAATGTACCTCAAGTACTGATTCATATGCAATGATTCCTTGAATATGCTGCATCAACTGGTTGATTTTCAATCATGTTCTGGTTGATGCATCACTAAAACTGTATTTAGTGAGCCTCGGATAGGGGAATGACCCCTAACTTACCTCTTAGATACACAAATGCATCCTTAGGTAATGGTTTGGTAAAAATGTCTGCAATCTATTCTTTTGTATGAATATATTCTAATCTGATTTCCTTATCCTGCACCAATTCTCTGACAAAGTGATATTTAATAGCAATGTGCTTGGTTTTGGAATGCATCACTGGATTCTTAGAAATGTTTATTGCACTGGTATTGTCACAAAATATAACAACTGGTTCTTTGATTTCAACCTTCATACCTTCTAATAGCTGTTTAAACCAAACAATATTTGAACAGTTTACTGCAGTAGCAACATATTCTGCTTCAGCTGTGGATTGAGATGTGCAATTCTGCTTTTTACTAGTCCAGGATACCAGTCTTTTTCCAAGAAAAAATGCTCCACCACTTGTGCTTTTTCTGTCATCAATGTTTCCTGCCCAATCAGCATTAGTAAACACTTTTAAGTCTAGATTGCCTCCAAATTTATACCACAAACCATATTCTTCAGTTCCTCTTAAGTACCTTAAGATTCTTTTGATTGCCATCATGTGATTTTCCTTAGGTTTTGCTGAGAATCTAGCTACTATACCGACTGCTAAGGCAATATCAAGTCTTGTATGTACTACATACTGCAATTTTCCAATCATAGATCAGTATAGGGTCTGATCAACTTCTTTTCAATAATCATTTTTGGTAAGTTTCAGTCCAGTACACATGGGTGTACCAACTGGTTTTGAATCTTCCATACCAAACTTCTTAAGTATTTCCTTAATGTATTTAGATTGAGTAATGTATATACTATTCTTGCTTTGCTGAATTTGAAGACCAACAAAGAATTTTATTAAACCAAACATAGACATTTCAAATTCTTTGTTCATTTGCTCTGAAAATTCTTTGCACTGATCCTCATTCCCTGTAAATATAGTATCATCCACAAATATTTCTGCCAATACAATTTTGTCATCCGGTCCTTCTTTAATATACAGATTGCTGTTATCATTAGCTCTTTTGAAATTAATCTGAATAAAATAGTTATGGAGTCTTTCATACCATGCTCTAGGAGCTTGTTTTAAACCATACAATGCTTTGTGTAACCTGCAGACCATGTCCCTTTTATCTGGATCAACAAAACCTTCAGGTTGTTCAATGTAGACTTCTTCATCAATAATTCCATTGAGAAATGCAGATTTTATATCCATCTGATATACCTTAAATCCTTTGTGTGCTGCATAAGCAAGTAGAGTTCTTACACCTTCTAATCTTGCAATAGGAGCGAAAGTTTCTCCATAATCTATACCTTCTTCTTGAGAATAACCTTTACATACCAGTCTAGCTTTGTTTCTAGATACTTGACCATCTTCATTCAGCTTATTCCTGAATACCCATTTTGTTCCAATTACATTCTTATCTTTAGGTCTAGGTACAAGAGTCCAAGTTTTGTTCTTTTGTATTTGTTCTAATTCTTCTTTCATTGCTTCAATCCAACTTTCATTTTCCAATGCATCTTTGATATTTCTAGGTTCAAAGTAAGTAAGCATACATGTACCTTTTAGCTTGCTTCTTGTCATAGTACCATCTGATTTGTTTCCAATGATTTGATCCGGTGTATGATGTCTTCTGACATATTTGGCTAGTATAGGTTCCTTGCCTTTTGAATGATTCATGCTGTTGTCTTCTAGGATCTCTTCTTCAGGTTTCTCGGGCTCGGTAGATATTTGCTCGGTAACTTCAGGCTGAGACTCGGTCTGAATTTCTTCCTGTGACTCAGTTTGAACTTCTTCCTGTGACTCGGTTTGTGACTCGGTAACTGTGCTTGGCTCGGTAGATATAGTTTCCTTACTGATAGTTGTGTCTGCCAATGTTTCAAGTTCAATGTAAACGAATCTTCTGTAGTTCTCAGGTTCCCTTTTGCTTTCTTCCTCAGTCTTTTCTGCAAACTCATCAAATTTTACATGTATACTTTCTATGACTTTGTGAGTAGATAAGTTCAGACATTTGTATGCCTTGCTTTTGCTAGAATATCCTAGGAATATTCCTTCATCACTTTTCACATCAAATTTATTTCTTCTGGATTCTTTTAAGATATAACACTTGCTACCAAATATTTTCATGTAACTTACATTGGGTTTATAGCCATACCATAATTCATAAGGAGTTTTGAATGTGTCTTTCTTCAGTTGTACTCGGTTCAAGGTATGAACTGCAGTGCTGATAGCTTCCTTCCAGTACTTTATAGCGATGTTCTTTTCTATCATTAGAGTCCTTGCACAATCCATAATAGATCTATTTCTTCTTTCTGCTATTCCATTCTGCTCAGGAGTTCTAGGAGCTGATACCTATCTTTTGATTCCTCTTTCAATGCAAAAGTTGTTAAAATCATGGGAGATGAATTCACCACCTCTGTCTGATCTTAAGCATTTCAATCTTTTCCCTGTTTCCTTTTCTACTCTTGCTAAGTACCATTTGAACTTTTCAAATGCTTCTGATTTTTCTCTTAAATACATAACAGTCATCATTCTAGAATAATCATCAATGAAAAGAATAAAGAATTTATCTCCAGTATAGCTTTGTATTCCAATAGGTCCACATAAATCAGTATGCACAATTTCCAAAATTTCTTTAGACTGATAGTTCTTACTCTTGAAACTAGTTTTACTCATTTTTCCAATCTGACAATTCTTACATAGACTAGTATCAGGTTTCTTCAAAGTAGGAATGCCTCTAACCTTCTTGAATTTGCTTATTTTTATGATGTTATCAAAATTCACATGACATAACCTTTTGTGCCATAGCCAACTTTCTTCTATTTGAGCAATAAAGCATGAATATTCACTGAGATCAAGATAAAATAAGTTACCTTTTGTTTGTTTGCCTGATCCAATGAGTTTTCCTTTTCCATCCAGCAGTCTTGCTTGACCATTCATGAATTCAACCTTGAAACCAGTGTTGATTAGCTGTGCTACACTTAGAAGATTATGTTTTAGTCCTTCAACCCAATAAGCATTATCACATATGAGTTCTTTGGTTAATGAGATTCTTCCTTTTCCTTTTATACAACAAGGTTCATTGTTTCCAAATCTTACATTACCACTATCACAGTCTTCTAGATATTCAAATTTTGTCTTGTCACCAGTCATGTGGTGTGAACATCCGCTGTCTATTATCCATATATCATCTTTGCTTATATGAGAAATAAGTTCCATCTTATCTTTATCATCATCAGATTCATCTTTTATAGCAATAAAGACAATTTCTTCTTCACTATCATCAGAATCTTTAGCCATAAAACATGATTTCTTACCTTTATCCTTGTATGATTTGAAATTCTTTTTGCCATAGTACTTGTGACTTCTCTTCTCTTCCTTGACTTGCTTGGTTGGGCACCTAGCTGCAATATGTCCAATTTCTTCACATGAAAAATAGATTAAAGGAGTTTTACCTTTATATTTACGTTTCCCTCTAGAGTACTTCTTTGCAAGTAATGCTTCTACAATTTCAAGATCACTATCAGAACTTTCTTCTGATACTTCTTCACTTTCTGACTGAACTTCTTTAATTTTCTTGTTCTTCTTTAGTGAAACCTTGGCCTCAAATGCTGATTCAATATTTTTGGAACTAGGAACATAGTTGTCATAGTTGTCTAATTCAAAGGCTGTCAATCTTCCAACTAAAGCATCCAAAGTTATATTGTGGTTTGTTTCACATCTTCTTTCTTGAATAGCTGATACTCTTATTGCATAGATAGGGAGTAATGTTCTGAGTACCTTACTTATAACAGTTTCATCTGAGATTGTTCCTCCAGAAGCTCTAATTGCACTTACACTTGCTTTGATTCTTTCAACATATTTTGCAATGTTTTCATCTTCCTTCATATTCATCTTGTCAAACTGTCCTCTTAGGCTTTCTGCTTTGGCTCTTTTCACATTTTCATCACCACCATATATTTTCTTCAGTGCCATCCACATTTCATATGCAGTAGTGCAGTCTTTAATATCATCAAATTCTTCATAGCTGAGAGAAGATGCAATGTCTATCATCATGGTGTTGTGAGTCTTTTTATCTACAATGTCTTCAACAGTTAATGCGCCATTAGGAATTGTGTATTCTTCATCAATGTATTTGCATCCTGAATCACCAATGGAAGCCAGATGAAGTTGCATGAGACCTTGCCATGCTGAAAAGTTATCTCTGTTGAGCTTTGGAATTTCCCTCTTGTAAGACATCCTGATCTTTAGCTTAGGTCTTTGAGACCCTTCCTGCAAGCACCAAAAGCTCTGATACCAATTGATGGAATATGGATGAAGTGACTGAGAGGGGGGGTGAATTAGTCAACCATAAAACACTTCACAATTAATTCTTTCCAGATCCCTTAGGATATCTTAACAATGTTATCTGTTTTAGCACTCGGTAAATAGATTGCAGTAATATTGAAGATGCAGAAAGTATTAGCAAAATTATCTTTAGATATTCATCAGCACATGTATATGATTGAGAAAGCAATTAAGAACACAAGAGACACAAGATTTAACGTGGAAACCCAATATGGGAAAAACCACCAATGTATCTAGATACTGATTTTCAATTTTCTGAAGTGATGCCCGGTTAGAAGCCAACCCAGTAAAAGGTTACAAAACACACTGTTAGGTGTGACCTTGTTAGAGGATTTAAAATATGGTTGTTAAACCAACTCGGTTAAGAGATTTAGAATTCACTATTACAATGATAAGAAGGTAACAATGAAAAATGACCTGTATAATAATGCAACTATCTTGCTGATTACAGATCTCTGTTCTGCATAAGTCTGATCCTTTCTGATCGAATAAATCTCTGCTGCACCTCAAGGATGGCTGAACATCCTTCACAAATTCGCATACACCTTTCCTGCTTTTCTTCTGTAAATCTTCTGCTATATTTTCTTGTTTACTTTTCACATTTGACCTTTTATTTATAGGATTTTAGATTTGTCAAATCGACATTATTTAGTATAACAGTCGGCTGAATTAAGAAAACTCTATTTGCAAAAATCCTTCAAGGGCCGACAGTGCTCGGTGACCATAACTTTCTATAATCTTTTGGAGACCGAGGGAACTCGGTAAACACCGACAATCCTTTACCTTCGATAACCGACTGAACTCGGTAAACACTAACTTTTCTTCGATGACCGACTGAACTCGGTAAACACTAACTTTTCTTCGATGACCGACTGAACTCGGTAAACACTAACTTTTCTTCGACAACCGACTGAACTCGGTAAACACTAAATTTCCTTTGGTAACCGAGTGAACTCGGTAGACACTGATTTTCTTTAATAACTGATTGGACTCGGTAAGCACTAATATTCTTGTCTGGTAGACCGACTGAGCTCGGTAGTAACTGGTTGCTGCGGACTATGACATTGTGTGACATCAAAGACAATACATAATTGAGTAGCAATTTCCTTCAGACAATTGTTTCCAACACATGCAACATATGCTAAAGGCTCTCTCCATCAAGCTTGCATGTATGCTGCTTACCATATGTTGTCATCAATGACAAACATACAGTCAACAATTTGGCTTGCTGGCAAATCTCCAAAAATCTCCCCCTTTGGCATTGATGGAAACATATGGAATGAAAAAAACCACCAATCCAAATGATCAATTCTTTTATAACATTCTCTATTTCCTCAACAAAAACTCCCGCAAGGAAGTATCTTCCAACTGCTGCAATATTCTTCAATATTCTCCATTTCCTCAACTGTACTGCTTCCCATCACTGAATTTTTACTCCGCCTTTATACTTGTTTTTTATTACTATATATTCATTCTTTTTATGTTTTTCATGACTATATATTACTCCCCCTTTGACATCAATGGAAAAGGGTGCCAAAAATATTAAGCATCGGTACTACTCCTGAGGTAGAGTAGTCAACCTTTCATCAGTCATTGAGGACTGATGCACTCCCGCTATCTCTAATCAGATTCAGGGAAGGGAATTACTCCCATCTTCTCCCTGAGATACTCAAAAGTATCCTTAGGTAAAGGCTTTGTGAATATTTTTAATAGCTGATCTTTGGTACTCACATAGTCCACCATTACTTCTTTCTCTACTACTTTCTCTCTTAGGAAGTGATATTTTATCTCAATATGTTTTTTCTTTGCATGCATCACAGGGTTCTTTGACATATTGATAGTGCTAGAGTTATCACAATGAATAAAAATAGGGTAGTCAATCTGAATACCAAAATATTTTATCATCTGCTTGATCCACACAATTGTAGAACAATTTAATGCTATTGCTATATATTCTGCTTCTACTGTTGACTAAGAGATACAATTTTTCTTTTTACTTGTCCAAGTAACAAGTCTATCTCCAAGGAATACAGATCCTCCAGAGGTACTCTTTCTATCATCCACGCATCCTACCCAATCCGCATCTATATATACATTAAGCTTTACATTCTCTGAGTTAGGATAGCATAAACCATAGTTTAAGGTTCCATTCAAGTATCTGAATATTCTTTTTACTGCCATGAGATGAATTTTCTTAGGTTCTGCTGCAAATCTTCCAACAATACCATCTGAATTGGAAATGTTTGGTCTGGTTTGAGTAAGATATATACGTTTTCCAATCATAGACTTATACAAGGTTATGTCTACTGCTGGTGAATCTTCTTCTTTTGAAATCTTGCATCCTATTATCATAGGGGTACTTAATGGCTTGCATTCATCCATTTTGAATGTCTTCAAGATCTCTTTCACATACTTATTCTGATTTATGAATATACTTGTGTCTGTCTACTGTAAATTTAATCCCAAAAAGTACTTGATAGGACCAATCATGCTCATTTCAAATTTGTTCTACATCTCCTTAGCAAATTTTGCACTAAGCTTATCATTGCTACCAAATATAATGTCATCAACAAATATAGCAACTAACAATAGTCCATCAGATGTGTCTATTATGAATAATTTACAATCTGTTGCTCCTTTGTTGAATCCAATCTTAGTCAAGTAACCTTCAAGTCTTTCATACCATGCTCTAGTGGCTTGCTAAAGTCCATAGAGGGCTTTCTTCAGTCTACATACCATATCAGGTTTGTCTGATAAAGTAAATACTGACTTATATACTTCTTCCTTCAACTCTCCATTCAGGAATGCTGACTTAACATCCATCTAGTATACCTTAAACTTTTTGTATGTACCATAAGATAGAAACAAATTTATGGCTTCCAATCTTCTTACAGGGGAAAATATATCTGAATAATCAATTCCTTCTCTTTGTGCATACCCTTTACATACTAATCTGACTTTGTTTCTTACTATTGTTCCATCTTCATTCATCTTATTTTTGAATATCCATTTAGTTCCTATTACATTCTTATCACTAGGCCTAGGGACCGATTCCCATGTGTCATTCTTAATTATCTGATCTAGCTCTTCTTTCATTGCTTTATGCCAATCTGAATCATTACATGTATCTTCAATACTTAAGGGTTCAATCTATGATAGCAAACATACCTCTTCATTTGCTGTGGAACTCTTTCTTTTGATCTTTTCATGACTTTTCTGCTCTGATCTCCAATGACATCTTCCTTTGAATAATATCTAGATGTAAATTTAGGAACATTAGGTGTGACTCTTTCATCTATCTTTTGTGTTTCTTCTTCACTTGTTTCAGGGTCATTGAATAGAACATCTATGTTGTCAAACATTTCATCAACAACTACTTCACTACTAGTAGGTCTAGGTTCTTCTTCAATCATAGGTGCATAATCATGGTATCTCTCTTGAATCATAAACTTCTCATCAATCTTAACATGAGAACTTTCAATGATCTTCTTTAATCTCATATTAAAACATCTATAAGATTTTCTTTTAGTAGAGTAACGAAGAAAAATACCTTCATCACTTCTTGCATCAAACTTGCCAATTGCTTCATCTCTCTTGATGTAACACTTGCTTCCAAAGATTCTAAAGTATTTCACTGTAGGTACATTCCCAGACCATAGCTCATTAGGTGTCTTGTCTACACATGGCCTCAATTGAATTCTATTGATAGTGTAGACTTCTGTATTGACCGCATCTCTCCAATAGGTGTGTGTGACCTTTCCTTCAATCATGATGGTGCATTCTATGTCAAGAATGATACTATTCATTATATCTACAATTCCATTCTACTAAGGGGTTCTAGGGGCACTTAGTTGTCTCTTTATCCCATGTTCTTCGCAGTACTCATAAAATCTATTAGAGGTGAATTCTCCTCCTCTATCTGATCTCAGACATTTAATCTTCAATCCAGACTCATTTTCAACCTTAGCTTTGAATATTTTGAACTTTTCAAATGCTTCTAATTTGTCCTTTAAGATCGCAACCCACATCATTCTAGAATTGTCATCAACAAACATAATGAAATACCTTTCACCATAGTATGATCTTGTTTGATTTGGTCCACATAGGTCTATATGTATCAGATCCAACTTGTTCTCTGTCGAATTATGCTTTCTTCTGAATGAATTCCTCACTTGCTTTCCCATCACACATTCCCTACATATTGCATCAACTAGTTTTGCAATGCTAGGAATATCTCTTACTGCCTTTATATCACTTATCTTTACTATGTTATCAAAATTGATATGACATAGTATTTTGTGCCATAACAAACTATCATCTACTTTAGCAACAAAATAACTTGCTTTAGGATTAAGCTGAAAAACATTACCTTTAGACTTTGAGCCTGATGTAATCATTTCACCTTCCTTGTTGTTAATGATGTATTTGTTATCTTTGAACTCCAACTAGTATCCTTTTTCAAGCAACTATCCAACACTTAGTAGGTTATGCTGCAAACCATCAACATATAGAACATCATCAGTGTTGTTCTTTCCATCCAGGGTGATGGTTCCTCTACCAATGATAGGTTTAGAAGAGTTATCTCCAAATATGACCATGCCTCCTTTGTATCTATCCAGATGTACAAATCTATCTTTGTCTCCTATCATGTGGTGTGAGAAACCATTGTCAATGATCCAATCTGTCCTGATGTCATCTTGTGAAATCAGTGCTAACTCTTGTGCATTCTTTTCATCTTCAAGAGAAATGAATCCAATTTCATCCTCTACTGATTCTTCATCTAATACTCTATCTCCAACATAGTAACATTCATTTGTATACTTAGGCTTGTAGTTATTTTTGAACTTTTTAACTCTTGTAGGACACTTCAATGAAAAGTGACTAATCTTATTACTTGAAAAGCATTTGAATGGTAATTGACCTTCATATTTTCCTTTTCCTTTCTTTTCTCTTTTAGAAATCATAGAAACGAAATCATCTAGTGTTTTCTCTTCATCATCATCATCAAAATTACCAGAAGTGTTCAAGGAATTCTTACCATGTACTGAAGCTTTGAATGTTGTTTCACTTTTAGGCTCTGTCTTCAATCTTGATATCTCAAAGGCTGAAAGCTTGTTGATTAAAGTCTCTCTTTTAAAGTCTTTTGTGGACTGCATAGTTTCATCTAGGATGCATATCTTGTTGTCATATTCTAGTATTAAGATAGTCATCAATTTATCCATTATGTCTTCTTCCGAGATTTCTCCACCATTGTTTCTAATTCCTACAACTACTTCATTAATCCTTTGATTGTAAGCCCTGACATTCTCATCAGGTAGCATCTCTAATGTATTGTATCTTTTATTCCATGTCTTTCTACACACATTCTTGGCTTGAATATCTCCTTCAAACATGTCTTCTAGGTATTTCCATATCTTATAGGCTTTGTCCATTTTATTGATCTCTAAAAACTCATTGTTACATATGACACTGATAAGGGCTTCTTTGGCAATAGCATTTGAAGTGAACATCTCCTTTTGCTTCAAGGTTGCATCTTATTTTGCAAGATCAGCTAGTGAAGGATTCTCAACTTCTTTGGTAGCTACTTCAAAAATCTCAAAGGCAATGCACTACAAATGAGTCATCATTTTGTTCTTCCAATGTAGATAGTTCTCTCCATCAAATTTAGGACTTTCTTTTCTAAAGAATTCCATCTGATCGACCTCAAGTTATTAAAAATTTCTCTCTGAGGCACTTGGCTCTGATGCCAATTGTTAGGAATAGTCCCAAGAGATAACTGAGAGGGGGGGTGAATCAGTTATCTACAAGATTCAATTCTTTATCCAATTAAGTATATAAGATATTAAGCATAAACACAATGAAAGATCACTTAACACAACACCACAATTTTGGTTATGGGGAAACCCAAATAGGTAAAAACCCTGGTGGGAATTGACACCCACTAAGAGTTGTACTAGTGTATTATGATCCCTATTAGAAGATCTTACAACCCTATTAGGAGTTGATCTTTACAATGCAATAAGTACAGTGACCTAGTTAAGGGCTAGACCCTGTTAGGAGTCTTTTACAATTAACTCTATTAGGGGTGAGGACGCACTGTCTGAGAGCACACTACTCAAAGGGGTGAAGGCTACAACCTTCTATTTAACAGATACACACTATATCTGGATCTTGGTGAACAATGCATAGACCGGCTATCTTGATCAGTTCCAATGAGTAGCATACACTTTCTTCTAAGTCACATAGACCTTCTATTGATGGCACAATACTTCACACTCTCTGCTATGCTCTTGTCTTTCAACTCTCTGCCATACTTGGAAATCACAAATGACTGCCTATAAATATCTTTCTCTAAATGATATAATAAATTTAGCCTATTAGAACCATCTTGAAATCATTTTAGAGAAACAATATAACTCTCCAATAATATCTCAGTCGGCTCTATTAAGCATGCAACATAAATTAAGACTACACAACTCAATGTGAGTAGACGCAATGCTACACACAGTCAACTTCACCAAATTAACTCCAACTTTCTTCTCATGCTGAATTACATCATGCACTCTTAACCTAACATTGTTAACTCTCCTCTTAGCCTAAATCCAAGCATGCATATCATGATGATAGGAAAAAATACTGTAATCATATAAACACTATCGACTCTTCCAGATAAACTTAGGAAACTATGACTATCAAGTGGAGACTTCATAACTCAACCTATACTGCATATATGACTCTGCATTCATGAACATAACATCATACATATGTCTACAACATAATTATAAAGGTGCAAGGCTCTATTGCAATAGTATGACCAATCAAATACAGAACTGTTCCTGGGACCTTTCAGGAACACTCGCTAATATACACAAGTGTATTACTGTCTTCACTCAGAATCAACCATCTATGATATCATGCTAATAACATATCCATGCAACATATGCTGAAGGATCTCTCCATTAGGCTTCCACGCATGCTGCTTACCATATGTTGTCATCAATGACAAACATACAGTCAACAATCTAGCTTGCTGGAAAATCTCCAACATGTCCTTGGCTCAACCTATGAGATCAAACATTCTACATTTCTAAACTGTGACATTGTCCTAGTACCTATTATGCGTGTGAATTTTGTACCTAGGCTGTAGACACAACACTTTAGTAAAACATTAGAGGTTAGCAAATCAAGAAATTTGCAATATAAATATACTAAGCTTGTGTGTGTGAAAATTGTACCTGATCTCTAGACACAACACTCAGTAAAATATTAGAGGTTAGTGATAATCAAAATCGTGCAAAATTGAAATCTAATCTAACCAAGCGATTTACTGCCTTCTAATAGGTGTGAGATTGATGTTCTCAGATTGTAATCGAGATCAATGACCTAGATGACACCTAAATGAAGGATTTGAATGCAAAAGATGGATATGAAATTGAATGCAATTAATCTATATTTTTGATATTTTCTATGCAATAAGAATGATAAACTGATATGCTATGGATGCTAAATGATCTAACAATGAAGATTCTAACAATGATATGAAAACTATGAAATTCTATGCTAAGATATAAAAGCTATGCAATTGAAATTGATCTCACAAAGCTTTGAATTCGCAAGTTGATTCCTCAGCCTCCAATTCTCCAGCGTGATTGTGCAAAATATGTGGATGAATTATGAAGAGCTGAAGCCTTAATTTATAGAAATCTAGGGCTTTGGAGGTGCATGGATAAAATCCATAAATCACTCAAATAACTCAGCTTGATTTTTGAGTTATCTGATAATAACAGATAATCAAGTCACAAAAACATGCAAAAGCTAAGCTTTAACTCAAAATAGAGTTTAGCTTTAATTGATAATTGACAGTTGTCTTCTTTTATGATTGTGCACGTTTTAATTATGAATTAATTTAATAATAAAGTGATTTATGCTCAACTTAACTAATTTTTGAAATAAAATAATTAATTTATGGGTTAATTAACTATTTTATCAAACTTTTATCAAAAATTATATTATTAAATAATGACAACATGCTTTAATTAATTAAATAAGAATTTAATCAATTAAAGATAGGAATTTTGATTTATTGTCAAAATTAAATAATACAATTAATAATAGATAGAATTAAATTTAATTAAACAATTAAGTGGCAAATATTAAATCTAATTAATTAAATATGAAAATATTCAATTAATCAAATTTTAGGATAAATGTGATTTATTGCCAAATAATCATTAAATTGAAGATAATTATGATAATTAGGAATATTACTAGGAATATTCTCTGATGCAGAATTTAAGATAATCAATTATGATTCGATGATGTTTAGATGTGCCTTAGGTTAGGACTTCGATGTCGATTTTGTTCGATTTGTCGATGTAGGAAGTTAATGAACTTATAGCCCATTTTTGGGGTATTACATTTTGCCCCTCTTTGAATTACTGTGCGAAGCGCAGTGGTTCAAAGATAGTCTGTGTTTGATAAAGATATGAAACTGATTCAAAAGATAAACCGATCTCAAGATAGAAATTGATTGAAAGATATTGAGATAGGAGGTCCTGAATGACCAAAGATAATGTTTACTATAGCAGCAATGAACCGATGATTGCGAAAAAGTGTCAAAATACCTGATTCTAAACCTTAGGATTGATAAGAAGTGAGTGACCCGTTCTAGACTCGATTGTCTTAGCAAAACTAGTAGGTATCACATCCGAATCCTTCAGTTGCCGAAGAACCAAGGAAAGAACACTATGATCTAATGGTTGCAAAAACTGATACAGTTTACAAGATTAGGAGAATGCCAGATTGATATGGATCTTGATGAATCTGATATGCCCCAAGTGATGATAGATTTGCCCCGAGCGATGAGGACTTTTGATGAATCAGCAACTAGACGTGATTGTTTGTCTTCACTGATGAAAGATATTGATAGACTTGATCGATAGAATTTGATTTACAAACTTTGAATGATGTGCAATACCATGCCCCCTTCGGGATGAAAATTGAAATTTGACAAGAAAAAGTCAGCGTTGATAGTTCAGAAGCATGCTAATTGATTTGAAAAGTGGTTATACACGTCCGAGAATGCATTTTGCATCGTTTGGAGGTCCTGAAAACCAAGTTTGACTAGGTTAAACCATGAGTTGACCAAGGTTGACCAAGTTGAAATTTTGATAGTTTGATGTAAGCTAATCAGTTAAGTTGAATACTGGATTTCTGTGAAGATTGAAGGTCGATTATGCAAGCAGTAGACCGTCCTGGTTCCAAAAATTTTAAATCACAATTTTGACATAATAAACAATCTTAGATTTCAATTTTGATCCCGAAAATGGATTCAGAACGTCGAAATTAGCCAAGGGTGCAATTTTCATGGAAAACGGAGCACTTTTAAAAATTAGGTCGAAAGCTATATAAAGGTCGGAAGGGTCATTTTCAATTCATTTCAACCCTTTGACTTTAGAGATTCTGTGGAGCCCTCTGAACAAGAAAAATGGTAGACCAGCAAGAACTGAAAGTACCTGTGAGTTCACACCATTTTGAGTGCAGCCGGAGACATGACAGACCTCGACAGTATGGACATCTGGTAGGTGGACCTCTGTTCCCCCCTAAAAATGCATGTTTTTGATGATTTATAGCATTTTTAAATTTTTCCATACGCGTTTTTAGCTTTAGAATTTCGTATGTGTAGAAACTCGTACGAGTCCCAGTCCAGACTCGTACGACATTTCATTTGAATTTAGTTTGTTGTTTCAACCACACCCAAGTGTCGTATGAGAGGGACCCTTGTGTCGTACGACATTTCATCAGGTCCCTCTAAACTCGTATGAATCCGGGCGCAGTGTCGTATGACTATGGATTGTCATTTGGTCTATTGTGGAATGTCGTACGACATTTGATGCCAGTCTGGAATGTCGTTTGAAAAATAGAGTGTTAAAAATTCATTTTTAGGTCAAAAATCTAACTTTTCTGATCCTTTTGCCTGATTGCGGACACTTTGCCCCACCTTCTGAAACTTCAAAACTGTGTCATTCTGATACTTTTGGCCTAATTTTGAACTGAATTTCTAATAAAACACCCTATTTCTTTATGATTTAGGTCACATATCCTGATGTACATGTTTGCCATTCTTATTCGGCCACCCAGAGATTGTGTATCGCCTTGCCAGACCCTATGAGGGTTCATCTTGCTACATGTGGTTTTGAGCACTTGATACATTTACCCGATATTAGGGTAAATCATGGCCTACTGACTGCGCTGATAGAGCGATACCATTCTGAGACATAGACCTTTCACCTGCCTACCGGAGAGATCACTATTACACCAGAGGACGTGTATAGGATCCTTCATATTCCATTTCATAGTCCTTGTCAGCCTGAGTATGTGAGCGGAGGATCCACTGGTTTGCATGCTTTCAGACGACTGTTCGGTGATGATACCCAGCTGACTGGGTCTATATCCTGGGAGACACTCATGCAGAGATATGGGTAGACACATCATCTAGAGTGTATCATTGCAGGGATGATTGGAGAGTTGATTATGCCTGGCTATCAGCAGAACGGCTTCTTGATGGGATGGGCACCTATGGTAGCACTCTTGATGGCTACACCTACTGAGCTTGCTTGGGGTCAGTGTCTGCTGGCTCACTTGTATTCTGAGATGCACAAGGTCATGTATCAGGACTGCAAGACATTTGCTTCAGGAGCGTTGGTACTGCAGATATGGACTTGGGAGCATATCCCAGTTTTGAGGCCAGTTTTTCAGACGTAGAGGCAGCCACAGGACCCTGTCATTTATGCTTATGCCGGCTATGTCACACAGGTTCGCATGGGACACATCGAGTACTTCCGCTGGTGTTTAGATAATATGACCTTCATGATCTGGAGGCCATATTTACAGATAGAGGCCTGGCCTACTGCGAGAGAGCAATTTTCATTCTTTTTCCAGAGCAGGGTACTGATAGGACGGACCTCCACCATCTTGGAGAGATTTTTGATTACTAGAGTCTGGTGTCAGTATGGACGTATTTAGGATGTCCCTCAGGAGTATACTGCTTATGCCCACATTGTGCGTGAGATAGGGCTCGGATGGGCACCATGGCTCAGTTATGCTATATGTGCTGATGAGTATCGTCATATCATTGGGAGAGACTAGGAGTATCACCCAGAGGTGGTGGATGCAGGGGTTACAGATGCATATGTGGCATGGCTTGCTGATCACTGGATTCACTGATTTTCTAATCCGACAGAGCTGATACCCTCCATGGAGGAGGCTATGGATGTTATAGGGGCTCCTATGAGAGCAGGACCGAGACCACAAGCGGTACACCCTACTCCTCTGAGACAGAGAGCCATGGCTTCTTCACAAAGAGCACCAGGACATGTGAAAAATTGTACCTGATCTGTAGACACAACACTCAGTAAAACATTAGAGGTTAGTGATAATCAAAATCATGCAAAATTGAAATCTAATCTAACCAAGTGATTTACTGCCTTCTAATAGGTGCGAGATTGATGTTCTCAGATTGTAATCAAGATCAGTGACCTAGACAACACCTAAATGAAGGATTTGAATGCAAAAGATGGATATGAAATTGAATGCAATTAATCTATATTTTTGATATTTTCTATGCAATAAGAATGATAAACTGATATGCTATGGATGCTAAATGATCTAACAATGAAGATTCTAACAATGATATGAAAACTATGAAATTCTATGCTAAGATATAAAAGCTATGCAATTGAAATTGATCTCACAAAGCTTTGAATTCGCAAGTTGATTCCTCAGCCTCCAATTCTCCAGCGTGATTGTGCAAAATATGTGGATGAATTATGAAGAGCTGAAGCCTTAATTTATAGAAATCCAGGGCTTTGGAGGTGCATGGATAAAATCCATAAATCACTCAAATAACTCAGCTTGATTTTTGAGTTATCTGATAATAACAGATAATCAAGTCACAAAAACATGCAAAAGCTAAGCTTTAACTCAAAATAGAGTTTAGCTTTAATTGATAATTGACAGTTGTCTGCTTTTATGATTGTGCATGTTTTAATTATGAATTAATTTAATAATAAAGTGATTTATGCTCAACTTAACTGATTTTTGAAATAAAATAATTAATTTATGGGTTAATTAACTATTTTATCAAACTTTTATTAAAAATTATATTATTAAATAATGACAACATGCTTTAATTAATTAAATAAGAATTTAATCAATTAAAGATAGGAATTTTGATTTATTGTCAAAATTAAATAATACAATTAATAATAGATAGAATTAAATTTAATTAAACAATTAAGTGGCAAATATTAAATCTAATTAATTAAATATGAAAATATTCAATTAATCAAATTTTAGGATAAATGTGATTTATTGCCAAATAATCATTAAATTGAAGATAATTATGATAATTAGGAATATTACTAGGAATATTCTCCAATGCAAAATTTAAGATAATCAATTATGATTCAATGATGTTTAGATGTGCCTTAGGTTAGGACTTCGATGTCGATTTTGTTCGATTTGTCGATGTAGGAGGTTAATGAACTTATAGCCCATTTTTGGGGTATTACAAAGCTAACCAGGTGATTTATTGCCTTCTAGTAGGTGCGAGTATGAAATTCTCAAATTATGACTAAGATCAGTGACACTGCAACACATAAATGAAGGATTTAATGCTAAAGATGGATGAAAGATGAATGCAAATTAATCTATATTTTTTTGATTTTTCTATGCAATATGATGAAAACTGATATTAAACTTAATCTAGAATTGAAAATGGATGCAATTGAATCTACTTATGATATGCTATGCTATGAATATGGATAAAAAACAATGAATTGCAATTAGCAAAATCTCACAATCGCCTGTTCGCAAGAGCTTGATTCTCCAAAATACAGTTAAAAGATGCAGCCTGTAAGATTGCAAAAATGAAGGACCTTTTGTGAAGAGCTGAGCCTTGATTATATAGAAATCCAGGGCTTTGAGGATGCATTGAGAAAGCCATAAATCACTCTTGATAAACTTAGCTTGATTTTTGAGTTATCAAGAAATCAGAAACAACTAACTCACAAAATCATGCAAAAGCATCTTTTTTACTCCAAATAGATTTCAGATCACTTTTTCAACTCACAATCACATGTTGAGTTTAGAAAGTTAACAAATTGAAATTGATAATTAATTTAAAGTTGACTGCTTTTCTAATTGTGCATGATTTAATATGAATTAATTTAATAATTAAAGTGATTTATTCTCAACTTAACTTATTTTGAATTAAAACAATTGATTTATGGGTTAATCAATTATTTAATCAAACTTTTATTCCAAACTATATCATTAAATATTGACAATTAGATTTAATCAGGTAAATAAGAATTTAATCATTTATTTGTAAGATTTTTGATTTATTGTCAAAATTAAATAATATAAATTAAGAATAAATGCAATTAAATCTAATTAAATAATTAAGTGGCAAAATTTAATTAATTAATCAAATATTCAGCATATTCAATTAATTAACTTTAGGATAAATAATGACATTTATCACCAAATAATATTCAATTAAAGATAATTAGGATAATTAAAAATATTCAAGGAATATTCTCCGATGCAAAATTAAGATTAATCAATTAGGGTTTTGATAAACTAATGTGCAGATGTGCCTTAGGTTAGGACTTTGATGTTGATTTCGATTGATTTGTTGATGTAGAAGGTTAATGGTCCTATAGCCCATTTTTGGGGTATTACATTTTTCCCCTCTTTGAATTACTGTACGAAGCACAATGGTTCAAAGATTAATCTATTGTTGATGATGATGTGGACTCAGTTATGAGGTGGAGAAATTGATCCTGAAAGATTAACTGATTTTGAGATAGAAACCGATTAAAAGATTTAGAAGATATAGATTCCAGTCCTGATTGACCAGAGAATCATGATGATGTCAACTATATAAAAAATGAATTGGTGATTATGAAAAAGTGGCAAAATGCCTGATTCTGAACCTTATGATTAGGAAGAAATGATTGTTTTGACTCCAAACCTGATTGTCCAAAGGAATCAAAAGGATGCCAAATCTGAACCCTTCAGTTACGAAGAACCAAGGAAATAACACTAATGAACCAATGGTTACGAAGATCTGATACAATTTACAAGAGAGGTGAGAGAACACCAGATTGATATGGATCTTGATGAATCTGATATGCCCCAAGTGATGTGCCCCAAGCGATGAGGACTTTTGATGAATCAGCAACATAGACGTGGTTGTTGTCTTTATTACTGAAAGAAAGATTGATTTACATATTTGATTAATGTGCAATACCATGCCACCTTCAGGATGAAAATAAACATCTGGCAAGAAAAGCCAGTGTTAAATAGTTTAGAAGCATGTTAATTGATTTGAGAATTGGTTATACACGTCTGGAGACACGTTCTACATCGTTTGGAGGTCCTAAAGACCAAGTTTGACTAGGTTTGACCATGAGTCGACCATGGTTGACCAAGTTGAATTTTGAAGAGTTTGATGTATGATAAATAATTAAGTTGAATTTTGGATTTTGTTGATGTTTAGAAGGTTGATTATGCAAGCGGTCGACCGTCCTAGGTCTGAAAATTTTAAATCATGATTTTGACAAATTAAATGATCTCAGATTTTGATTTTGATCCCAAAAATGGGTTGAGAACATCGAAATTAGCTAGGGGTACAATTTTCATGCAAAATGGAGCACTTTAAAAAATTAGGTCAAAACCTATATAAGGGCCAAAAGGGTCATTTTCAAATCATTATTCACTTTTGTCTTTTGTGAACTTGTGGAGCCCTCAGAGTAAAAATAGAAGTTCCTGTCACCTAGCATCGATTTGAGCATAGCCAATGATTCCAACAACCTCCCCAATATGGGAATCTGGTAAGTGGACCTCTATGCCTCTCTAGCATTCAAATTTTTCCATATTTTATGCTTTCTATGAATTTTTAGCACGTTTTTTAGATTTTGAACTTTTGCACCATGGAAACTTGTATGACAGTCTACCTGGACTCGTATGAGTTTTCAATTTCCTGAAGAGTGTCATCCCCATTATAATTGTAACTTGTATGAGAGGGACCCATCTATCGTATGACATTTCATCGGGTCCCTCAAGTCTCGTACGGGAACCACTAGATTGTTGTGTATACATGAAGTGTCATACAGGAACATGTAGAAACTTGTACAAGTTTTGACACCAGTCTGAAAACTCATATGGAAAACTCATATTTTTATCATCCTTAGATCAAATTTTTTATTATTTTTATTTCTTAGGCTGATTCCTTAGCATTTAATGCACCTTTTGAAGTATTTAATTTCTTGTTATGCATGCTCTTAGCTTGAGTTTTGACCAAGTTACTAATAGAGTGTCCCTATTTTTTGTTGTGTAGGTGCGCTATCCAGATGTACATGTTCATATTTCCCACCCTGCCACTCAGAGATTATGTGTAGCATTGCCTGATCCACTGAGAGTTCATCTAGCTACATGTGGATTCATGTACTTGATTCAGTTGCCTGACATTTGGGTTAACCATGGGTTGATTACTGCTTTGATTGAGAGGTTTCATTCTGAGACCCAGATGTTTCACTTACTGACTGGAGAGATTAATGTGACTCCAGAGGATGTTTATAGGATTCTACGAATACCTTTTCATGGTCCTCATCATGATTATATCAGCGCGGGGAACTTAGGTCTACATGCATTTAGGACTCTTTTGGGTGTTGATGAGAAGATCACGTAGTCTATTTCTTGGGAGACCCTTGTATAGAGATATGGTGACACTCATAGGTTGTAGTGTATTATAGCAGGGATGATCAGAGGGATCATCATGTTAGATCATCAGCAGAATGGTCTTCTGATGGGCTGGGCCCTGATGGTATCACGTTTGATTGCTAGTCCCATTGAGTTCAGATGGGGTCAGTGTCTTTTAGCTCATATGTTCTTAGAGATGCATGAGATAGTTTACCATGAGGGTAAATCATTTTCATCAAGTGCACTTATTCTATAGATTTGGTTGTGGGAGCACATCCCGATATGCCAGCCTATATGTGGCGAGGAGAGAAATCCACACACTAGTACATTTGAGACCCTTTTCTGACGACAAGTCATCTGAATTGGGATGGTTTACCGTTGATATAATGACACCACCTGACGTCATAGTTTTGTAGTCAGAAAAACTGACAGTTTCAATGGGTGTCGTAATTATGATGATAGTGGATGTCGCAAGAAGGGGGTGCCAACAAGGTGAACCTGGCATCATACCTATTTGTGGTTATCCCAATTGCAACGCATGTCTGTCACAAAAAATAAAAATGATGACAACCCATCAAAATCTTCTGATGGGTTGCTGTCATTTGTAATTTGTTTGCTGATGGAGATGCTGTTAGTGCAATGTATATCCGTTGGAAGTGTACGATGGATATATGTTGTTTGTAGTTTTTAACGACAATGATGTTGTACATGCGATGAGGACCCATCAATATTTTACGATGGTTATCTATTGTTTATAGTTTTTTACCAATAGTGATGTTGTACATGCAACGATAGGATGTCGGATTGTTTCGACAGATAACCATCAATGTTTTATGGCCGTCGCAATTGCAATGCAAATCAATTTTTAAAAACAAAATATTTATTTGTCGATTGGGTTGGTATCGATTCAGAAGGGTATTCTTGCAGATCCGGTTCCTACTCATGATTTGGTTATGGATCATTCAAAGATGACTTTGCAGTAGATTCAGTAGCAACTCATGGATTATTGAGTTAGATGTGATGACTTGGGAGAAGTCTTCTTTTTGGTGAACCGAGCTGAGAGACAAATTACAGAAAGTGGGTTGTTTGATGTGACTTATGAGACATTAGATGCCTCTTCATAGTGGGTTCGTGGTGCGGTCTGTGGTGTTTCTTTGTGACTGGGTTCTTGGCAGAGATCTGTTGATTTGGTAGCCATTGAGATGGATCGATATATATTTGTCGTACGTGGATTAAGATCTTAAATTATTGAGCTTCTCTTTGTTTCAAGAATAGTTTAACATTCTCTACTTAACAGGGCCAACCATGTAAAGGTGGAAGCTCATCTGACCCCTCCTAGGAGCCTCTTATGAACCTTTACAACATTTTAAGACCTCTAAGATGTATTCTTAGGGATCGTAAAGGGTCGTAAAGGGTCATAAGGGGTCTTGGCACACAACAGCTGAGAAACATAAATGTAGGCATCATGGTCACAATTTTTTGGAGACACAACATAATTGAATGGTATACCCAGATGTATTGCATCGTCTGGGTATACCATTCAATTATGTTGTGTCTCCAAAAAATTGTGACCATGATGCCTACATTTATGTTTCTCAGCTATTGTGATATCTACATTTATGTTTCTCATTTGTCATGTTTATGTGCATGTTCTTTATGTGTATCTACTAAAAATTCTAAAAAAAAAATCAGTATCTACAATAGCTCTTTGTTAACCACATTTACACATATGGTCCCAACAAAGTAGTGCACAAACTACACAAAGAAGACATAGCAGAAATATGATTTTTGCTTTTGCCATTGAAGCAATCGTGGCGGCACTAGTTGCCTCTCGAGCCTTGCATAAGTTGCACTCATTTCCTACATTAGGTATATATGTATATGGGTAGATGTAAATGTGGTTTGATCGAACCACCAAAAGTATTGACATCCATGATTTCCATGCAATACCAAATGTACATCAATTCTTCATAAAATGATTAATTAGTTGTCACATTATTTTTAAATCATAAAATATAATTACGTATCCAGACCTTTTTCCTATTTGGGAAAACCCAAAATTGACACCCAGGATTACTTGTTGTGCGTGTCATCTTCAACATGCATGGGCCAACACCACATTGACACATTGACTGAAGTCATCAATGCTATTTCAAAAAATATTGCATTATCACAAATATTGCATTGTCATTATTTTGTTCATTCATACTAATTATAATTACAATAAAAAGAAACATACTAATGTAGACTTGCACATTTTTTGGCTAAGTCAAAGTCTTTGGTTTAAATCACTAGACACTCAAAACAAAATGATAAACCAAAGACAACCATGCAATAAAAAGAAATTACTAGGCAATTCAAAATTAGCTCACTCCATTGCAGGGAACAAAGAGAATCCCCTGTGATTTAACATCATTGATGTGAAATGAAATAGAAAATTAGTAGAAGCAACTCTCATATAAGTAGGACATCATCATCATCCTCATCAGTAGCAACATCATCATCATCAGTAGAAGCATCATCGTCATCTTATTCTTCATATTCTTCTTCGACTAGCTCTCGATCGTGATCATCATCTACATCATCTTCCACTTCTTCATCTTCCTCGGTATCTTCTTCCATTGCATTATACTTTATCAGCCTTCCTCTTGGATCATGTCTAACAAAAAATGACCAACCCAGTTTATGTGGAACCTCTGAGTAAAATACCTGGTCACATTGGCTTGTAAGAACATAGGGCTCTTCTCAAACTGGCTCAAACAACCTTGTATTAATCATTGGAAATCCATTGTCATGTTCAATAATAGTTCTATCAAGATCATTTTTATTGAGTCGTAGTCTATACCATTTCACAACAAAGAGAACTAATTTGAAGGAATTAAAGTCACAGTCAAGTATATCAACCAAAATACCATAGTATCGATTTTGTGACTCTTGAGGATGTAAGTCATTTCTAGATGAAATATTAGTCACCTGTGTTATCACCGTACAAATTTTTTCAGCTTCATGTTAATATTTTTGAAAATAATACAAGTTGTTGACCTAATGGTAACGTTTCATGTTGAAAAACCCTAAGTTTGATTCAAGCCCTAGCTAGTGTAGAGTCTTATCCTATTTTCACGTTACCTTTTTGGCTCACTAATCCCCCTAAAAAAGCATGTGTTATTTTTGACCCCCTTTATTCATCACTTTATATGTTATGCAGTTAGGCTTTGGAATCGGGGTACCTTTTAATTAATTATTTCTTTCAAAGCCTAAGTTTCTAATAAAATTTTCAATAGTATCAAACTCTTCAAATATGTCATTGTCTTTGAACCGCAAGACTACCTGTTGTTAGAATTCCTAACATGCACTTTAGCGATGAAGCACAATCTGTCCATGCGGGCCTGTCAAAGGGTCAGACTTTTCAAAGGGTTAAACAATAGGTTGATTTGATGGTTGTCATTATACTGTTGATAAAAAATGTAAGGAATTTAAGCCTGCGGTATAGCGACGACCGTCCGATTCTCTTTAGGACTGAAGTGTGAAGTGGGCCCTGAAAGTGCCAGGTCACATTGACATGTATGCTTTTGATTGGTTGCTAGGAGTTATGATGTGGCAATTTTTAGGATGATTTGAACTGAGAGTGAAAAGGTCAAGAGGCCCACCTGTTGGTTCTTCGCGACGTGGTGATTATTGATTCAACAGAGATTAATGAAGTGTCACAGTGGGGCCTATTTTTCTAGATGGTTAAGATGCAACAAGATCTCACGGTTGTCATTATACCGCTAGGGTAAGATGCACATTTTTTAGGGTCAGCGGTATAGCGACAACCGTTGATCTTGTTTAAAGATGGGGACCATTTGGTGGGTCCTTTGCTGCTGAATTTTTGATGATGCAGTCATTTCTGATTGGCCGAGGGTAATAATGACATGTCAAAGTTGCCAGTGCATTTGACACCGAGGATAAAGTTAGGGCTTCTTCACTGTTGACTTGTTCGACATGGCACTTCCTGATTCGATATAATTTCTAAAAGGAAAGGTGGGGTCACTTCTTTGAGAATAGGTAAAGTGCTGAAAGTTAGAAAGAATCTTATGGTTGTCGTTACACCACTAGATGAAGATGCTTGAGTTCTACGCTTGTGCTTTAGCAATAGGGTGACACCTATCCACTCTGATCGAGATAAAGTTAAGTTATTTATTTCCTCACATGCCTTTATTGAAATGTTATCATTGGTCAAGAACTAATTTGGGGAAAAGTAATACAGGGTTATGTTGTTAGACTTGTCAACCATCCAATGTGCTAGAGAAGAAATAAATCAACAGCCTGAATTCAAATTTTTGCTCCGTGATGTTTTTTGCGTCCTGTGAATACTGAGGCTGCCAACTTTCAGTAATGGCAAATTTAATGTGTTACGTGTGGATAGATTGTAGGCAGTTGCCGATGTTATACATCAAAATTGAATCATTGTTTCTATTCACCATTCTCATAAGCATTTCTGGAGAACTCAATTTTCCTCTCGGGGCAATTTCAAGCAAAGAATTTGTAGGTTCCTGGTAGGTTTCTTTTCTGAGTTTAAATTTGCTTGAAGTCTGTGAAGGAGTTGTGAAGGAATTTGTGTTGCCAGTTGATAGTTTTTAGGGTTTTCTTGAGTATTCATATATTGTTTTATAAAAGCCCTAGTTTCAAAATGCCACTGAAAAGAAACCTATCTAGTCAGACAGAGTACAACAAAAGAGGATTATTTGAATATTTAATGCAGTTATTACCACATTCAGATAGCAGGGCAGCTAGGTTAAAAGAACTAGTTCCAAGAAACCCTAGGGATTCTGTAGCAGAAGCACTCCATGACAGAGGGAATTGGATGAGAGATGCTAAGGTTGGTGAAAATCATAAGAGTCTTATTTTGTTTAAATTAGCCTATTCACAGAGAAATGCCTATGCCCCCCTGAGCAACATATGGAAATTTGACATCAGAAGATTGATAGTCCCTAGAGTTTTCATGGATGCTGAGTTATTGATTTAGATTGCTAAATGCTATGATCCTGTGACAAGGTGTGTTAAGGATATTAATGGAAAAAACCTAATCAGTATCATAGAAGATGAGATTAGGGAGGTTTTTTCTCTAAATGACCCTTCAGTGGGGTTAGATAAGATAGATTTTACTAAATTTATAGAGATATATGCAGCCTAGAAGGATTATTCAAGGGCAAGACCTCTGAGGCAATTTTTAGAAGAAATTGGGTCTATGTGTATTATCAGTCCAAGCACGCCAGAGCCTTTTAGGCTGGATTTGTTCAGTAAGAGAGCACAGGAGGTTTATAAATCATTGACTTTAATTCTAGGGCATGATGAAGCAACTCATATGCCAGTCCCATACATGTTTATGAGGGTACAATCTCTGCACCCCCAATTGGCACTAATTTTTGATTTTGCATCTCATCTAGTTGACTTGATCCATGAGGGATTGATGGGAATCAAGGACATGAAGGTTAGTAGGCCTTTTGGGTGGTACTCGATGCTTATGGACATGTTCCTATACAAAGGTGAGAATTTTTTCAGCTCAACAATAAATATTGTGAAAGAGAGGAATGGAGAAACCCTTCCAATACAACTATGGACTACAACCATGTCATGGGATAGAATTGATGCCAGTTACATTGCATTTGACAGGGATTTTTCCTCAAGGCTTAGAACTCTTTTTTTTTTTTACAATCCAAGGATCCCAAGAGAGTTGCTAAGATTAATCAAGCTAAACGAATATTGTTAGGATATCACCATAGTCCATAATTTTGGGGATATCATTATGTATCCTATTTCTATAGTTTTTAGGGTTTATGGTTGCAGAAAGGCACCCTACATCTTGCCTTACCAAGTTCCATTAAAAATAGGATATGCTAAGATCTTAAGATAGATTGGAGACCTACAAGAGACTACTCTCACTAGTAAGGGAAGGGGAACTTTCTTCCCAGACATAACTATAGCACATCAGTATGTGATTACAAAGGGAGGTTGGGTGCATTTGAACAAAGTTTTGCAGCCCTATAGAATGCCAACAACTATTATCAGATGTGCAGACATGGAGGGTTTCCTCTCAGGAATGTTTAAAGATAAAATAAGGTGTGCTCATATTGAGCATCAATTTAATTTTCCTAAAGATGTGATAAGGAATGACTTTGATCTTCAAACTCAAGAAATTAAGAAAGAGAAATGGATAGTCTATAAGAAGACTCTAGATTTCATTGAGAATTTTGACAAGGCTTATGACCCATTAAAAGGCTTTGAGCCATGGGCAAGGAAAGTGGATGCCCTAATGGAGCATTTTGAAGGCATCATGCATGTTGTGAATGAAAAGAGGGCTACTGTAAGCAAGACAAACCTTGAGAGGGATAGGCAGATTTTGAGCCAGCCTAAGTATATGAAGTTGACCCCAAGGGGAGTCTATACAATGTAGAAGAGAAGTGGATACACTGTTCTCTTACCACCACAGTAGAGAAGTGAGGATATTCCCTCTACTTCTAAAGGGAAAAGGCCCATTGATGATTCAGTGATGAAGGGGTCCTCTCCTAAGAGGCAGAGACAAGAAGAATCAAGGCCAGGAGAGGAAACTTATTC
Source organism: Chamaecyparis obtusa (assembly GCA_027943335.1). Lineage (NCBI taxonomy): Eukaryota > Viridiplantae > Streptophyta > Pinopsida > Cupressales > Cupressaceae > Chamaecyparis > Chamaecyparis obtusa. Next base: position 2,020,772 of record BSBK01001033.1, read on the forward strand.
TCCTTCTCAATCACCTATCCAATTAAATGAACATGGGGTAGTAGAGAAACTAGTACAATTGAGAAATGAGGGAAAAATTTTTGTTTCCAATGATGACTTGCAAGAAGGGATGCCTGAGGCACCTAAAGAGGTAGCCATGGACCTTACTATTGATGAATTTGAGGGTAAACAATTGGACCCTATTTTAAAGTAGGCTAGTGACTCTTTTCTTGCTGATGATAAATTTGTCAAAACTAGGGCATTCTCCCAATTTTTATGGAGAATGAAAATAAACCAATATAAAGAGATCTATGAGAAGAGAAAAGAAGAGTTCCCTGATAGGGAGATAGAAGAAATTGAAAATGAGACCAAGGTAGAGATGGTCAAATAGTTTGAGAATATTACTCCTGAGGAGGAAAGGGCCATGGTCCATTTTGTAGGGGTGTTAATTCTGCTAGAGTGGGACATTGCTGATGTAATTGTCTTTGACCAAGTCAGGAAGAGCAAAGTGAAAAATCTTACTATTGAAGAGCAGGCCAAACAAGTTGCTAGGGGAATTGCTTTCTCAGAGGATCATGCAGCCTTGGTCATGTGGTCCCTAAAGAGGGAGGAAGATAAAGGAAGAAAGGAGGCTCTCTCCATAAGATATGTAGGTAGTTTGCTAGTACAAAGAGTAGGAGAAACTTCTGGTGTGGAAGCATCAAACCTAATTCTAGAGACTGCCAAGTTCAATGTTAAAGTGGTAGAAAAGGATGCCCAAGAAAAGGAGGAGCTTAGGCTCAAATTTGAAATGGTTCATAAATCTTACAATGAGCTCAAGGTAGATCTAATTCAAAAGGACAAGTTAATTGCATAGTTGTCTGGACCCTTGGATCATAGGTCTCCCCAATTGGTAATCTCTGACAAGCCTGCAGTAGCTTCATCCTCAAGCCCAATTGTTGAGTTACCACCATCCCCCTACCCAGAGACAAGTATGGATGCAAGGGTTAGTTGCGAGAAGAAAAGATTAACTAAAGAGGCTAATAAATTGAGGGAAATAAGAGTGCAACTAGAGAAGGACAAAGATGAAAATGTGAAGGCCATAGCTTTGGAAAACCAAAAGTATGAAGAAAAAATGATAGATGCAATCATGCAGTTTGCATATGATTTGAAGCCTTCCATTTTTTATAGTCATGTCAGCAAATTACATTCTTTGTTTGTAATTTTAAATAAGGAGAGGACTGAGATGTCCCCAATTTTGAAGAAGTGGATTGAGAGGTCTCCTAATGTAAAGCTATTTCATATGTTATCTGAAGGACAAGAAGACCGTGATCCACTAATTAATCCATTGCATCAGGCTATGAAGAAAATAGTAAAGTATAATATCATTTTGGATAATTTTATTAAAAAATCAAGTATGCTGAAAGCTGAATTAATGCTTTCAAACTATGAACTAGTGCCCACCATTTTTACAGAGAAGGGAGAATTTAAAGAATCATATTAGTGGAGGGAGGAGATGGATGCACTCCTATGAGAAAGAGTGATTGGTCTCTTAAATGACACATATTCTTTTATTAGTGTCATCAAATTATTAATAAATGCAAAGTTAATGTTTGATATTATTCAGCATAGGGTCACTCAAATTGAAAGTGAGTGGGAACAATTATCAATTAAGAGGGTAAAGTTTGCCAAGTTTGAGTTCCCAAGTGAAGAGGTGTTTGATAGGTGGAGGTATCAGTACATACCTCATGTTGAAAAGGTTAATACTTCGCTAGCCTCTTAGAGCAAGTAAAGATAGTTACTTTTTGGGTCATAAAGGTTGTTGAGATGCAGGAAGACATTTATTACAGGATGGACAACAAGATATTACAATCAAATTTGTTAAAAGAAGCCAAGAATAGCATTGAAGACATGAAGCAAGGTGGCTCGACTAAAAATATCTCACCAGCTTGGTTTTTGTATTTATTGTAAACTTTTTGAGGTTGTTGTAAAGTTTTTAGGTTTAAAATTTTGTAAACCCTAGAATGATTGGTAGCTTGTTGCATTTCCTTGTGTATAAAAGGATTTTTCATGATCATTCTAGGCATTGAGAGTTTAGGAGTCAAAAAGATAGACATTCTGGAACCCTAGCCCTTAGTCAGAGGTTGTAATATTTTACATCATTCTCTTATCAAAGCAGTAAAGAAGAAGTACAGGTTGTTGTTATTGTCTTACAACCTTGCTATTCTGGATATGTTGTATGCAAATGGTGAAAGGTTATACTTAATACAAATCTCAAATCTTTGTCTCTCCTTTGTGTTAATTCTGTGAATCTATAAGTCTTTTAGGGATTTATGTGTATGTGTCTTTGCCTTGAGTTCTGATCTAGGATTAGATTAAATATTGCTCAGAGTGGGATATATGTTCATTAGATTTACATGAAGGATTCTTATAAGTAGGAAATACTTGAGGTATTTGTATTTATGTTCAGAGACCATATCTTCTTCAAACATCTTTGTATTCATATTATTTTCTGGTGACTCTATGCCCAATAGATAAGGCACTGACCTATATGGACCTATCTTTGTTTTATAAGGAATGATTGAAATCATTGTAATCAACAAAATATTTGAATACCAGTCATTTCAGTTTTATTTATATTTATAAGTTGTTCTACCCAGTGATGGAGAGTCAATGAATAATAGGTTTTTATTTAGTACTTTCTCACTATCATCTGTTGTAAGATCTAGTATTAGGTAAAGAACAGAGTTCTATCTATTGGATCAAATGTACCCACCTTGGTTTTGTAGAGCCAGAAGTGAAGAGGGCAGTTTTGTCCCTATAGTTGGCCCAGTTGCTTATAGATTTCAAATATTTGGAATTAACCTCTCCTTAACATCAGTCATAAGCATACTAGTATCTCATGGAGTGTAAAATCCTATCCAGGAACCAACAACCTGGAACACTGCACTTATCCTAGAATCACAAGTTCTCTTCGTGTCATCCAACTTTTTGATGTGAAATTTATAACCATTGCAAAACATAGCCTTGTGGTGTTTCACTTGCAATAATGTCAAACATGTATAAATTATTGCATCACAAGTTGAAAAACATACGGTTGATTAATTAACAAATTTATAAGTACCTGGTGATCTCTTAAACCATATGCTAAATCTATTTCCTTTTGTGTAACATTGGGATCTCCATTACGATGAGCTTGTATAACCAATGAAGACATGGATTCCAATGTTAATCTATGACCATAATGCTGACATCATTCAATCCATGTCATCATCCAATCTTGATTGTTTGCAATAAATAAATGTATTGCATCCCACTCTTTAGCAGCTATACAAAAGTAAATAAATGACTTACAAAAAATTTATTTTGAAGATTAAGAATTAATTAACTATAATAACATCTCATAATTTATTACCTTTCAATTTCCTGAATCTACCATTGCCCACCAAGTGCTCCCCTTCAAATTTTTTAATTGAGTCAAGATCTCAAATGCAATCTATATGGGTCTTTGCTGCAAGATTAGGAAGATATTGAGTAACGTACACCATCATCTAGTATACCATATATCCCTCAACCATAGAGCCCTTGGGACATGATCTTTGTCGTACCAAACTCTTAAAAAAATTCAAGTGTCTCTCAACCATCCACATTGGCCTAGCATGTATAGGTCCACACAATTCAATCTCCTCAACTTGGTGTATGAGTTAGTGTTCTTGTGCATTGAAAAAAGCTGGAGGTACACACTTTTGCATTTCACACATTAACCGATAAATTCTTTTCTTCCAATATTTTATATCTTCTTTATGGATTTCTTTAGATGACAACCACCTACAAGGGATTCAAAACATAAATATATAAATATGAGACTTTACAATATATTACTTGTTTGATATTATTGTTTGATATATTGAACAAATATCACTGCTTACCTCATGTATTTTCCAAGATCATATATCACTTGTTTGATATTATTGTCGAAGTTCTCTGGGAGAGATAGGGGTAGTAAATACTACAACAATTGTCAATTGATCATTTCATACACTGAAAATTAAATGCAATTACACAAATATATTGTAAATACAAAAGACTATGACTTACCTTGATGAAGGTATGCCAATCATGCATTTTCATCCCTAACCCAAAATCATTTTTCTTTGATATGAGATTGCTTATATCTGCAACAAATCCTTTAGGAAATCAAATTTTTCAGATCACTTCTTTTATGGCATTACTTTGTTGCTCTATTAATAACCAAGGAAGAGCACTTGCATTAATCTGGTCTCCATTGCTATTTGATTCAATGGTATTTTTCATTCCATGATTGGAATCATGAATGTCACTACAAATTTTTTCAAGTTTTTCTTTGTCATGCCTTCCGTCCAATATCTTCCACAGTGTCTCTGTTACATTCTTTCCAATATGCATAGTATCAAACAAATGCACAATTTGTAGATGCTCATAGTAGGGCAGCCTACTAAATTCTTTGGGATAACATTTTAGTCCCTTTGGATGCTGGTTGGTGATGCCTTCATGACCTTCAAGATCATCAACTACATAATTAGCCAACAAAATACAATCAAAATATATAATTTTCAAATATCGACCATTACGTGGAATGATATTACCTCACATTATATTATATTCCAACTTCCATAGGTGAGGTGTCATTCTTCAGAGTTTTGATGTAGTCTCTTATTTCCCATTGAAAAGATGTCTTTTTACACTTCGATACTTATGATTTCTGGGGAGGAACTGCCTATACTCATCAAACACCTATTTTCTTAAACTTTTAGAATACGAGATTTCATCTTTGGACCACATATTGGACATGAAAATTTTCTATTTGTTTGAAGACCTACAAGATAATGATAAAATTAGATTAAATATGTATATTTTTAGAATTTGAATTATCACGTACAACTAGAATTCACCATAACATACCACAAAAATGTGTCAACCCTGAAGAATCATGAATTGTCCACACAAGCATTGCATGAAATTGAAATTCTCTTTGTCCAATTGGTCGGGAGATGTCATACATAGTGAAACCATTCCATAACACCAACAACTCGATGATAAGAGGTGCAATATATACATTCATATCTTTCACTTGGTACTTACCTAGTTGAATTAACAACAACATCAGATAATTATTCTATCCATTTCACTCCAAGACTTATAATTATATGTAGATAACTATAAAATAATAAGATACCTAGAATAATCATTTTCAACATAATGTGCTCCCTCTTTATTGACATCCATGGAGGAAGGTTATTGTTTATAACAAAAATAGGCCACACCAAGAAAATGAATCTCATCTCTCCATGCGGATTGACACCGTCTGCTGCCAGAGAAAGCCTGAGATTTCAAGGTTCCTCTTTAAAGTGTGTCCACTTTTCCTCTATGTCCATAAATGATGAACCATCTATAGGCATTTGAATAATGTCATCTCGACTCCTATCGTGTGCATGGTAATCCATAAATTGTGCCAAGCTATTGCACCTAAATAATCATTTCAGACGTTGAATGATGGGGATGTGATGAAGAACCTTGTGAGGCACCTTTTTTGTCACTTGATCATCTCGATATTTGCTCGTATGACATTTAGGAATTCTATTGCATTTTCATGTTCTTTATAATAAATAATATGATCTTCGGGACAAGCATCTATTGTTTGATACTCCATTCCAATATGTTTCATAGTGGCACATAATTCTTAGTACAAGTGAGGGAGAACATTTGATGGTGGTAACAGAAAGTCACCTATCAATCTACAACAAATAATATAAGTCATTACTATAAAAAATCTTAATGGTACATGTTTCACCTTTTATAGACTATAATGACATATATGAAAAACCTTAGCATACATGACATTTCTATGTTAGATAAACCATTCATAACCTTAAAATTCAGCAATAATAATACAAAAAAGAGAAGAGTAGATTGGGAGCATTCATAAAAGGTCATTTCTGCATTCTCAAGTAGAGGTATATCATGGACGTCGTCAATGTCATCCTCATCATAATCATCATCATCAACAACACCAGCAACACTAGTACCAAATGTGTCAATGATCAATGCATTCATACCATCATCTTCAAATGTGTTTTTTGGGGCATGATCACCATCTTCTATGGGATCATGATCTTCAACTTCAATATTTACACCACCATGTTCCTCTATATTCACACTAGGGAGATCGAACTATATAAAAATGATGATAATCAAACCCCCCTTCAATGTGATAATCAAACCTCCTTCCATGGTTCATATGTATATTAATTGTGAAAACAATATAACAAATAACTTACCATTGGATTATAATCAAACCCCTCTTCAATGTGACCATTCTCCCTATAATGTCTCTTTGTTATTTTGATTTTGATTCTTCTTGTCTTTAAGCCATTACAACTCTTGCATGGACAATAACATTTGTCATCACCTTCTCTTTGAAAGTTAGACAACAATCTAGCGATTGTCTCCCTATTTTGATCAAATTCCCTTGTATTATCTGACATGATCCTTAATGTGTATATCTGCAAAATAAATTGGAGATTTCTCCTTTCATTAGCTTCACATCACCTTCTCATAGCTTCTCATTTTCTGGTAGATTTCACCAAAGGCTTTGTAGGAAACCGAGTAAGGGGTATTCTTGACTTTAAACACATTGAGCTCCTACAATTGAATTATAAATCATGAATTCACTATAAAATTAATTCACTATAAATCAAGGGACATTATAAATCATGAATTCGCTATAAAATTAATGTATTGCTCTAGATTTCACATGGATATTTTGTCAAATGGTTGGCATGTATCTTTATTCAAATGGAGTTATATCATTTGGAATGGATATATGATAGGTTGATATCAAATTCTATGTCCCTATTTGATTTAATAGCATCAATATAAAAAATAGAGCACCGACCAATCAAATAGGGACATGAGATGCTCAAATAGTGAGCTCATAAAATAATATATTTAGTCTTAATAAAATTTTATAAAACAACATATATTGTGTGAAGTGTTTGATCTCTCTTTATTTGTTTTGTTGTTTCAATATTCACTATGTGGTACTCCCCGTTTATGATCATTTCAGGAGGAAATGTCTTAATAGCTTGCGGGCTGCAAGCCAGGGCATCATGCATTATTTATGAGCTCACTATTTGAGCAACAACCAATCAAATAGGGACATGAGGTGCTCAAATAGTGAGCTCATAGACAATGCATGATGCCCTAGTTGTAGGTAGTTATCTCTTCTATAATGTTGCTACTATTAGATCATACATTAATACACTTACTATTTTGAATTTGAGCTTGGGCATCATGCAATGTTATTGCTATCATTGCATGCTTGCTGTTGTTGTGCACCATATATTATTTTATACACTATTTATTTCATTGAGACCATGAGCTTGGCATTTGTAATGTATTTTCTGTTATTGGATCAATGCTACCATGTTGTTGAGACTGTAGATACATTGAATCACCACTGCTATTCTACTTTGATAGCAGCAATATAACAAACATAGCACCCTCCAATCAAATAGGGACATAAGTAAGACATTTACTTCATTATTACTTCATCATGATGATAAAAATTTCATTGGCTCAAAGCACATAGAAATTCAAAATAGTAGGATATCTTAATCTTTATGAGCTCAAATTCAAAACAATAAGTGTATTATTTTATTACTGATGTCCCTATTTGATCTAATAGCATCAATATAACAAAAAGAGCACCGACCAATCAAATAGGGACATGAGGTGCTCAAATAGTGAGCTCATAAAATAATATATTTAGTCTTAATAAAATATTATAAAACAACATATATTGTGTGAAGTGTTTGATCTCTCTTTATTTGTTTTTTTGTTGATATTCACTATGTGGTACTCCCCGTTTATGATCATTTTATGAGGAAATATCTTGATGGCTTGCGGGCTGCAAGCTAGGGCATCATGCATTATTTATGAGCTCACTATTTGAGCACCAAACAATCAAATAGGGACATGAGGTGCTCAAACAGTGAGCTCATAAATAATGCATGATGCCCTAGTTGTAGGTAGTTATCTCTTCTATAATGATGGAGGAGTGAAAGGTAATGATCAATGAGGTTGTTTCTATTAGATCATACATTAATACACTTAGTATTTTGAATTTGAGCTCGGGCATCATGCAATGTTATTGTTGTCATTGCATGCTTGCTGTTGTTGTGCACCATATATTATTTTATACACTATTTATTTCATTGAGACCGTGAGCTTGGCATTTGTAATGTATTTTTTGTTATTGGATCAATGCTACCATGTTGTTGAGGTTGTAGATGCATTGAATCACCACTGCCATTCTACTTTGATAGTAGAAATATAACAAATAGAGCACCCTCCAATCAAATAGGGACATAAGTAAGACATTTAATGCATTATTACTTCATCATGATGATAAAAATTTCATTGGCTCAAAGCACATAGAAATTCAAAATAGTAGGATATCTTAATATTTATGAGCTCAAATTCAAAACAATAAGTGTATTATTTTATTACTGATGTCCCTATTTGATGTCCCTTTTTAATCTAATAGCATCAATATAACAAACAAAGCACTGACCAATCAAATAGGGACATGAGGTGCTCAAACAATGAGCTCATAAAACAATATATTTAGTCTTAATAAAATCTTATAAAACAACATATATTGTGTGAAGTGTTTGATCTCTCTTTATTTTTTTATTTTTGATATTCACTATGTGGTACTCCCCATTTATGATCATTTCATGAGGAAATGTCTTGGTGGCTTGCGGGCTGCAAGCTAGGGCATCATGCATTATTTATGAGCTCACTGTTTAAGCATCAACCAATCAAATAGGGACATGACATGCTCAAATAGTGAGCTCATAAAAAATGCATGATACCCCAGTTGTAGGTAGTTATCTCTTCTATAATGATGGAGGAGTGAAAGGTAATGATCAATGAGGTTGCTACTATTAGATCATACATTAATACACTTACTATTTTGAATATGATCTTGGGTATCATGTAATGTTATTGTTGTCATTTCATGCTTGCTACTGTTGTGTACCATATATTGTTTTATACACTATTTATTTCATTGAGACCGTGAGCTATTGTAGTTGACTGTATTCTTTTGGGGTCTGATCTATTGTAGTTGTTTCTTTTTTATTTGAATCATTATTTACAATTACTTTTGATGTAATATTTGTGTGAAGAACAAGAACAAAATGGTGAATGAATGTATTTAACAAAGATAAACATGACACATTTTATTGGGCTAATTGGGTTGGCCTGGTACCATTTACATGGCCTGGCTAGATATTAAATAGTGAGCTCATGAATAATGCCAGTATTAAATAGTGAGCTCATGAACAATGTATGATGCCCTAGCTTGCCGTCTGTGAGCCATCAAGACATTTCCTCATGAAATGATCATAAACAAGGAGTACCACATAGTGAATATCAACAAAAAAATAAATAAAGAGAGATCAAACACTTCACACAATGCCTTGAAGGTAATAGAAATGATGCCCTAGCTCTCAAAGCTCATAGGTCATCAAGCATTCCAAATGAAAAGATGTAAACAATGCCAATATTAAACAATGAGCTCATGAATAATGTATGATGCCCTAGCTTGCAGCCCGCGAGCCATCAATACATTTCCTCATGAAATGATCATAAATAGGGAGTACCACATAGTGAATATCAACAACAAAACAAATAAAGAGAGATCAAACACTTCACACAGTTCCTTGAAGGTAATAGCAATGATGCCCTAGCTCTCAAAGCTCACGGGTCATCGAGCATTCCAAATGCTAAGATGTTCAATCTTTAGTAACGGTTTGGAGAACTAATTACTAGATGAGTGACCAGAGTACCCTAGTTTGCATTATTAGATGACCTTGTTTAATTTGTGTTCATTTCATGCAAAGATACATGTAAAGGAAAATAAATTTTTGCATCTAAAGATTACATGTATATATATATATATATATATATATGAAAAATAACTTGTATATACTATAAAAGGAAAATAACTTTCATAAGAAAATGCAAGAGTACATGCATACATAAGAGGATGAACATAAATAATAAGAGTTCCAGACATTGCCTGAAGTGATGAATTTTTGACCTGGGTATGAATCTAGTGTGCCCCTGTGTGATCTAGAACCTGCAAAGAAAAGAGAGATGGGGTTAGATAAAAAATATCTAAGCAATGAATGACATCCTATCACTGATCCTCATCTAAAATTATGCATGTGCATAGTCAAGCCATACACTTTTGAAAGAAAAACCAAGCTCATAGTCTCAATGAAATAAATAGTGTATAAAACAATATATGGTGCACAACAACAACAAGCATGCAATGAAAACAATAACATTGCATGATGCCTAAGCTCAAATTCAAAATAGTAAGTGTATTAATGTATGATCTAATAGTAGAAACCACATTGATCATTACCTTTCACTCCTCCATCATTATAGAAGAGATAACTACCTACAACTATATTTCATAATTCCTCCTTTGATATATATATATATATATATATATATATATATATATATATATATATAATTATGAGTGTACGTCATATATTTAGTCTTAATAAAATAATACACTTACTCTTTTGAATTTGAGTTCAAGCATCATGCATTGTTTATGAGCTCACTATTTGATTACCAGCCAATCAAATAGGGACATGAGGTGCTCAAACAATGAGCTTATAAACAATGCATGATGCCCTAGCTTGCAGCCTGCAAGCCTTCAAAACATTTCCTCATGAAATGATCATAAACGGGGAGTACCACATAGTGAATATCAACAACAAATAAAATAAAGAGAGATCAAACACTTCACACAATGCCTTGAAGGTAATAGAAATGATGCCCTAGCTCCAAAGCTCGTAGGTCATCAAGCATTCCAAATTAAAATATGTAAACAATGTCAGTATTAAATCATGAGCTCATGAACAATGTATGATGCCCTAGCTTGCAGCCCACGAGCCATCAAGGTATTTTTTCATGAAATGATCATAAACGGGGAGTACCACATAGTGAATATCAACACCAAAACAAATAAAGAGAGATCAAACACTTCACACAATATATGTTGTTTTATAAGATTTTATTAAGACTAAATATATTGTTTTATGAGCTCATTATTTGAGCACCTCATGTCCCTATTTGATTGGTCGGTGCTCTTTTTGTTATATTGATGCTATTAGATCAAATAGGGACATCAGTAATAAAATAAGGACATGAGTAATAAAATAATACACTTACTATTTTGAATTTGAGCTCATAAAATAATACACTTACTGTTTTGAACTGTCAAATGACCAATGAGTGATAATTTCAAAATTGTATCGTAATTAAAGGCATGTGAATTCATATTGTACTTAATCTGAATGCCAATGTGTAATATTTTTACTTATGATATTTTGAGACCCCTCTCCATTTTAAACTAACCTATGACTTCAAAGGAGGAATTATGAAATATAGTTGTAGGTAGTTGTAGGAATTATGAAATATAGTCTCCATTTTAAAATTTAAGAAACTTTTATATATTTTCATCAAATGACCCAAAAACATCAAGAATCATCATATATGGTCACTAATAGCCAACTTTCAGAAGAATATGAATGAATGAAAATATACATAAGTGGATGAACATAAATAATGAAGGTACTAGACATTGCTTGAAGTAATGAAGTGTTGACTCAAGGTTCAATCCAGTATGCTCTTGTATGATCCAAAACCTGTAAGGAAGGAAAAGATGGGGTTAGATCCAAAGGATCTAAGCAATTCCTAGCACCCTATTACTGATCCTCATTTACAATTATGCATGTGCATAGTCAAGCCATACACAGAGTCAACAACATGGTAGTATTGATCCAATAACAGAAAATACATTACAAATGTCAAGCTCATGGTCTCAATGAAATAAATAGTGTATAAAACAATATATGGTGCACAACAACAACAAGCATGCAATGACAGCAATAACATTGCATGATATCCAAGCTCAAATTAAAAAAAACAAGTGTATTAATGTATGATCTAATAACATCAACCTCATTGATGATTACCTTTAACTCTTTCATCATTATAGAAGAGATAACTACCTACAACTATATTTCATAATTCCTCCTTTGAAGTCATAGGTTAGTTTAACTATTGGACAATGAGCTGATAGGAGTTTCAAATAGATTTGAATAAACACTAAGAGTATTGAATTTTATTTGTTCCTATTGTGATTTCAGGGGAGAAGAAGGCTAAGACCTTTTTAACAAATCAAGGTGGTGTATATAGCTTGTAAGTTTATAGGTTTGCAGTTTTTTTGTTTGAGGTTTAATTATACAATATTTATACAATTACTTTTGATGCAATATTTGTGTGAAGAACAAGAACAAAATGGTGAATGAGTGTATTTGACAAAGATAAACATGACACATTTTGTTGGGCTGATTGGTTTGGCCTGGTACCATTTACATGGCGTAGCCAGATATTAAACAGTGAGCTCATAAACAATGTATGATGCCCTAGCTTGCTGCCCATGAGTCATCAAGACATTTCCTCATGAAATGATCATAAACAAGGAGTGCCACATAGTGAATATCAACATCAAAACAAATAAATTAGAGAGATCAAACACTTCACACAATACCTTGAAGGTAATAGAAATGATGCCCTAGCTCTCAAAGCTCGCAGGTCATCAAGAATTCCAAATGAAAAGATGTAAATAATGCCAGTTGTAGACACCTAAAAATCTTTTAGAAAATAAAGTATTTTTATTTTCTGAAAAATCTCTGATGACATCATCATTTGTTAATTAATTAATTATTTAATTAATTTATTTATTTTTATGTCATTAAATCCCTTTATCTTAATTAAAAATATTTAATTAAGAAATCCCTCTCCCAAAAATGTTTAAATCTTATTTAAACATTATTTTCCTATTTATTAATTATTTTAATTAAAAAATTGACCAAAAATCTCAAAATAAATAATTTATTTATTTTTTGCCCAAAACTTGGCCAATTTTCTTAAGACCACTAACCTCTTCCAGAATCTTCTAATCCTTCTTTAATTTCGATTAAAGGCTAATCCCATCATTTCCTAATCCTAATCCCAACTCAAGAATATTTAATTAAGATTAAATATTAATCCTCAATTCCTAATTTACCCTAGGAAAACTCTAGACTCTTCTAGAACTTTCCTAATCCTTCCCTAAACCCATTTAGGGGAAATTACCTACTTTCCCTAAGCTAATCTAAGTCTCCTTTGACTCCTAGTCAAACCCTACCCCTAATGAGCCTCAAACTCATTAAAGCCTTTGAGATAAATAAAACTTTATTTATTTCCTAAATTCCATATTTATCCTTAGAAAGCCTAGACTTTTCTAGATAGTCTTTATTCTCATCCAAAGCCTAGACTCTTCTAGAAAGTCTTCATCCTTATCCCTTTGCTCCTAGTCAAACCCTACCCCTAATGAGCCTCAAACTAATTAAAGCCTTTGAGATAAATAAAACTTTATTTATTTCCTAAATTTCATATTTATCTTTAGAAAGCCTAGACTTTTCTAGAAAGTCTTTATCCTCATCCAAAGCCTAGACTCTTCTAGAAAGTCTTCATCCTTATCCCCTTGACTCCAACTCTAACCTTACCCCAAACTCTAACCTATCCTCTTAACCCAAACCTTTCCAAAAGCCTATAAATACTCTCATTTCTAAGAGCAAATCCATCCACTTTTATTTTCAAATAATAGTAATCTTATAATGCCATTTTCATGTTAGATCATAGCTTAAAATCAACTAATTGTTAGATTTCTTTATTTTCTTCAAGCTTTTTAGCACATCATAGCTTAGCAATAATGGATTAACATAGTTTCTTTCATTGTTTTTCATAGCATATAGCATCATCCTCACACTTCATTTGGGTTAAAATAAATCTTAGCATAATCATATTTGCATCAAATCTCCATTAAAGCATTCTTGAGTTCTTGAGGTCTTAGGAGCAATTTTGGGTGTTCTACCCAATATTGTGCCATTTTTTAAGTTTTCATGAATCTCAATCCATCTTAATATGCATTAGAATATGCTCCAAGTGCTTAGAAAGCACACCCACATCCCCTAAGCAAGAGCAAATCAAACAGTGCTTGGGTGCACCTATTTAGGCTCTATCTGAGGTGGCTTAGCTTAGAGTTTATTTGTTTTGGATTGATTTCATGCTAGATTAAAATCTAAATATTTTTTTGGTTTGAAACTTTCAAAATAGGTATCCTCAAAAGCCTTGTCCACATTCTGGCACGCCCGGTGGGACCCACTTCACGGGTCTTTTGATAACATCTCATCCATTTTGGAGTTTTTGCTAAATTTTGAAGCTTGAAGGTGGAGGGAGCTTGTGGAAATATTCTTCCTCTTCTTAGTCTTATCATTCTTCCATTCTATCTACTCCTTCTTCTACTTCTTAAGAGATTTTGGCATATTCTCCTCTTTAAAATCCATAACGAGGCACTTTCACGAAAAACCTTGTAACTTTTGCATACGAACTCCATTTTTGGTGATTCAAAAAGCATTGGAAAGTTGTTTCAGAGGTCTATAATAATATCTAGGAAAGAAAACTTGGATCAAGGGTGACAACAAAATCATTTCAGTTTGAGGTAAAAATGAACAAAACAAAGGCATAAACATCTTATTTTAGTGCTTAAAATGAATCCCCAAATCACTCTTGAATGCATTAAAGACTTAAACTTGCAAAATATTCTAACAAAAAAAGGCAAAACTAATCAAATCAATTGCATCCTTGCAACATCAAAGTTTTAGATGCATTCAGGCAAAGATAAACACACTTCATGTTAAGGCCTAAAAAGAACCACAAATTTGCATTAGATCATCTTCATTTTGGGTTCTAAAATTAATCTTAGGAAGCATCCTAAAATCAAACTTTAGAGTCCTAAAAGAGTCATTTTTCATTTCCAAAAACAAACACACTCTTGAATGCAATAAATTGAAAAAACAAAGCATCCCTATTCCTTCCTCTTTGAATTTCAGTTCAAACAAACTCAAATCTTGAATGCCTTAAAGGATCAAAACAAAGCACTTCAAAGTTCTTAAAACAACATGCCAATCTCAATCTTGAGTGCTCAAAGAAAGAAATTGCAATCGCTCAAATCGTTTACTTTTTGGAAAAAGAACAAATCAAAGCCTAAGCACTTGTGTCTTCAATTGTTCAAATTCAAACATCACTTAATCAAATTGGGAAAAAGAACAACTTACTTGATGTGCATTTAGGAGTTTTTAAAATTCTTGCAAAATCCTTGTTAAAGTAAGCAATGTAGAACATTTGGACTCGGACAAGTTCACGTGTTCTACTTTTAGCGAGGCCTATCTAGGGAGAAAAGCACTTCCTCCTCAAAGAATGACCTCAAACCAGTATCCCCCCCAGCCGGTATATAAATAAAGTGAAGGCAAAAAGTACTCACTTATATCTCCTAATCCACGGGTGTTTTGTGCCAAATGCAAATGTCTGGGGATATGTAAATATTCCTCCCCCAGCGTTGTTGGCTAGGCTCTTAAGTGAGTCACAGGCGGTCAGCATAATCGGGTATGGAAACTCCAAGGAACTATTAAAAAACTTGATAAAATAGAGGCTACCCTATCTACATTCGAAAGTATCAAAATCCTTTTGCAAGGACCGATTCCAAGGGGTTTACCAGGTCGCCTCAAGATTACTCACCATTTGTATTCCCTTCTAGGGGGTACCAAGCTATGGGCAAGCAATTTTGATACTCACCTTCCTTGGGTAGATCTGTTTGAAGTGCTTGATAGTCAATACTAGGTGAAAATATTGTTGGAACATACACTTTCAAAGCTTTATCAGGGTTAGTTATCTTGTTTGTATCCCACAAGGTTGCTTTGTCCCTTGTGGAGATTTTTTTTCTGAAAATCTTTGTTGAAATCTATCCTTTGCCATTGGGAAACATCAAACTAATCAACAAACCCGGTTCGAGATACTCAAAACATTTTGCAGAGAAACCCTTGGAATCAGATATCCAAAGAACCTTTTGTCTCAAACCAAACTTATCAGAGTTTTCCCCGAGTTATGCCCAAATTGATCAAACATCTGAAAGCTAAGTTACCCAAATCCAAAGATTATCAAGAGAAGAAAGTTGCAGAAAGAAACCTTAAGAGCCATCAATCCTCTATCCAAGCAACCCAAGCAGAAGAAAAATATCAAGAAAGGCTTGATAATATTGGCTATAATGCAAGAGTCAAACAGTTTCCTACCGATTCCAAGTGAACCATCGTTACGTCAACCTTGAAAGAGAAGATTAGCTGGATCCATTGCATGTCCCATTCTACCTTCAGATCTCAAAAACCTATCTTGGCAGTCATTCATCCTAGTTTCATCCCACATCATCACCAAACCTTAATTGCATCCTAGAAACCTTCTTAGTTGCATACACCATCATCTTCCTAGCAGAGTCATAGATCATCCATCTCAATTGCATTTGCATCATCCTTTTAGAAAGAGCATTGTTCCATTATCCTTCACTATCATTCCATCAGCAATCCACAATCAGAATCCCAAATCTTTGATCCAAATCCAGCATCCATTATCCAAAATAGAATCCACCATCCTTTGCACCAAATCCAGAGATCCAAATCCACAAGCACTTAGTGTTCAAAGCCTTTGAGTTGTTTCCATCCCTTATCCTAAGTTAGATATCATACCCTTTTTGATAGAGCACTGTCTAAAGGAAATCCAACTTTTCCTTGCATAGCCTCATCATCTTGAGCAAGAGATTGGCTTGTATTGATAAGAATCCAGTTGACCGAAGATCATTAGTCTATCCTAGGTTGGCCAAATCCTACCACTGATCCTCCATCGGGAAAAATAACAGCTCATTGTTGACACTTAGTAATCTTCCACCAGCATCCCACCAATCCTCCACCCAATCTTGACCCAAATCAGAGCATCCCATCAAGCCTTCATTATTGCCAAGATTTTTTTACCAATCTATCACCATCTCCCATCAATATTCCACCATCCTTAATCCAAATCCAAGAATTTCACCAATCCTTGCATTGCATTCTAGAAATTCATCATCCTTAAAAGTTCCTTAAGCTTGCATCCATCATCCTTTAGAGTCTTTTAGGAAACATCTTGCATCCATCTAAGCATCTACATCTCCATGCCTGTCAAGACAAGATCTAGATCTAGAAAAAGAAGAAACATGAATCCTTATCCAATCACCAGTTCATTTGATCCCAACATTTTTACCAGCGCAATGATAGCATATGATCCCCAAATACAAACTAGAAATACATGGGATGATCCCAATATCCCCTTAGCTCGTCTAGCAATAGAAACATTTGTGAATCATCTAGAGAATCCACCACTAGTCAATACACTCAACCGTCCCCAAACCAGCAAAGCATGTTCACTAACTTTGCACAAGCGCAGACTTCCATTCCACCATATCTCCATCCTCACATTCCCATAAGCACTATCCAAATCCTAGCACAAGTATACTCTCCATTCATCCAACCATTCCTTGATCCAACCTTGCAAACATCTCAAGAAACCTCCACCATTCCTCTTCTTTTGCAAGGAAGCTTCGCCAATCCCATAACACAAGCTATAACACCATCTGCTCCATTCCCTATCATAGGTACTTCATCATCCACCATGGCTGCTCAAGCTCTTGCACAAATCTAACACTTGTCCCAGAATCAACTCCCACCTCTCACACAAACCTTTACACAAGCAGTTTTGCCATCTTCCATAAGCCAAACAACACCTTTCACTCCAGGAGGGATGCAATCATCCTTCCCCTTCACTTCACAAGCTTCCACATCCACACCTTTTATGATAGGAGGGACCCAATCATCTTTTCCTTTCACTCCACAAGCTTCCACATCCATACCATCTTTTCCAGGGTCAATGCAATCGTTTCCCTCTTTATCCCAACAAGCCTCCACATCAGCATCATCTATTCCAGGGGTAGCGCAACCGCTCCCCTTTCATACCCAGCAAGCTTCTGCATCAACATCACCCTTTTCATAGGGAACGCAAACGTTCTCTTCATTTCCCCCCCAACAAACATCTACCCAGGCACAAGCCCAGCAAAATGCCTTCACCATAGGAATGCCTTCCATGGGTTTTTCAAATCCACCATTCATGCCCCCAACTCCCATCACATCTACCTTCCTGGCATCTGCTGCAACACAAATCCCACCTCACACTGGTCCTCGTTGGGGTCTCTCTCAAGAAGACATGAAAGCCTTTGGAATACCAACTCACTCTCCTACATCCATGTTTGCAAACCAACAAGCCACCTTCTCACAAGCAGCACAACAACAACCATCTCAGCCTCCACCAAATTCATCCTTCACAAGCTATCCATTCCCAACACCCAATTCTTTTCAGCAAGTTCCTCCACCTCAGCAGCAAAGTTCATCCCATTTCACAAGTTATTTTGCCTAGCCATCCTTTTCTTGAGGCTTGCCTACATTAGTTCCACCCTTAAGCAATATGGGAATGCACCCAACCTATATCAGTCAACCACAAAGCCAAGTTTAGCAAGGACCATCGTATCAAAAAACTGCACCATTCCACCAGTCATCCCCATAGCAACCATATTTTCAGTCACAACAACAAACCCCCATCATCCCCCAATAGCAACAAGTTTCCTCCTATCAGTCATAGCAGCAAGTCCCAGTCATCCCACAACACCAACAAGCAGTCTCATATCCATCACCACAATATCCCCCTATGCCACATCAACAGTATCTTCCCTAGCAAACATCACTCCAAAATCCACTCCAATCTACCTATCCCGCCGGGCCATCTCCGTATCCCACTCCACAATACCCACCTCAAATGGGAGTACCCAATCAAACACCAATCAATGCTAAGTGGGAAGCCATGAAGAATTCTCTTAAAGAGCTTAAATTCGATACTGATAACAAAACTTACAAGTTTGAGGAGGTGTGTCCTTATCTGTTTGACCGATCCATTGCTGCTATACCTTTCCCTAAGCAGTTTGAGACACCTAAGTTTGATAAATATTGGGGGAAAGGAGATCCAGTCAATCATATTAAATAATTCTATATGGCATGCCAAGAAGTGGCTTACAGTGATAACTATCTCTTACACCTATTCCCCAAAAGCTTGGGAGGAACCACTGTTGAGTGGTTCTACAAAATACCATGTGGGACTATCACAACCTTTGCCGAACTTTCTGAGAAGTTCATTACCCACTATGCCCACAATGTTGAGAATGAGTTGACCTTGCTAGATCTCTGCAACTCAAAATAGAAAGAAGGAGAAAGCCTAGTAGAATACTTGCAACGATGGCAAAACCTTACCACCAGGTTATCATATGAGCCACCTGAAAAGCATTTGACCAAAATATTTATTGATAATCTGCATCCTAAGCTATCCCACTTCATGAGGATGAATTGTCTCCAAACCTATCAAGATATCAAGAGCAAGGGGATAGGTATTGAAAAGGCCCTCCTAGATGAAGGCACAATCCGACACTTCAAAAATGATGCCCAAAAACCCAGCAATGATAAATCTTGTTACTGGAATCGTAACAAGAATTTCATTACTGATGGAGCCACTGATACCAAGCAAGTCCAATTTGTTGTGGCTAGTCCTCCATCAACTCCCACATACCAACAGCAACAAGCACCCATCTATCAACAACCTCCTCAAGACCATCATCAACCCACGCAACAATATCATTCTTAGAATAAATAGAAGAATTATCAGTAGCAAGCCCATCAAGTTTATCAAGGTAATCCAAAAAATCAGGTCAATGCCATTAATGTTGCTCCCAAACAACACAAGCCTAGAGCTTAGAATAATCCAAGGAAGACCTTCACACCACTGGGTGAACCTCTGGATGTTATCTTTCACCAAATGGCCAAGGCCAACTTGATCACGTTTCCACCAATCCAGCCAGTTGATGATACCACTCCCAAGCCTGATTGGTACAAAGATCATGAATACTATGATTTTCATTGTATCAAAGGACACACTACGTTGAAGTGTATGAGACTCAAAAACTATATCCAAGATCTCATTGATCAAAAAGAAATTCAAGTAGATGCACCTGCTCAAGCCTCACCAAATGCCAACTTACAAATCTATCAGAATGTTTTCCCACAACACAATGCTGGGAAGAACCAAGCTAATACCAATCATCCCCATAATCATGGTAAAGGCAAGCAAGAAGATCACACTACTACCTACATCAATTATGATAAATTTTTTGGATGTATAACCCAAGTTGAGCCCATAGTCAATACCATCCATGTCAGAGGAGTGGATCATCAATGTGCTGTTACTACCTGCAGAGGTTGGATCACTGTTGTTGGTGCCCATCCAAGGCTAGTACACAATGCACACAATGCACAGTATGACCTCATAGAACATCTTGGGAATACACCAGCCCAAAGATCCATCTTGGACCTTCTCCGCACTTCACCTCTCCATCAAGAGATCCTTGACCAAGCTCTCAAAGAAGGACATGTCCCCACAAACATTAACACCACCCAGTTTGCGACCCTTGTGGGACATTTATCTATAGCCTATGCTTTATCCTTCAAAACATCTGACATGCTAGATGTTGCACCTGACCATACTCTCCCTCTCCACATTGCCATCATGGTCAAAGACTTTGCCATCAAACGGGTCTTAATAGATAATGGCTCAGCCCTGAACTTGTGTACTTTTATATTCATTCAATAGATTGGGTTCACACAAGCTGATATAGCACATGAAGTAATCACTATCAAAGCCTATGACAACTTGGAGTGTACCTCTGAAGGTACTATTACTTTTCCCATTTAGCTAGGCCCAGCAACATAGGATACTATTTGCCATGTTGTTGATCTTGACCTACCATTTAATATCCTCCTAGGCCAACCATGGATTCATTCCATTAAGGCTGTACCATCTACTTACCATCAGTGCATCAAATTTCCACATCAAGGCACTAAGGTTACCATCCATGCTAACCCCCAACCCTTCGCATACTATCGTGCGATGGAAGCATCATTCCCTCACTCCACTCATTGTCTTGGAACTGACATTGGTACTTCTATTGCCAGCTCATCCAGATCCCATTATGATCCAGAAACCATTCTCACCTCCACCCTCTCTTCTATCAAGATCAATAACCAGGGTTGTGGTGAATATAGCCTACATGATGCATTTTCCATAGGGGCCCTCCCGCTTGATCCACATACTCAAGGGCACCCGAGTCACCAAAGCAAGCCTATTGAAGAGCATCATGAAATCAAGAGAATGAGACCTATGACTTTTGAATCCCATGGCACATTAAACAGTCAAGAAATGGATCCTGAAATTAATAGGTGGTTGTACAAAGATCCCCCACCACCTGACACTCAACTCCTTGGCTACTTCAAAGATAAATACCCACAATCGCACAAGTACACTACTGAGTAATGGAACTACCAAGGTGGTGGTCTAGGACCACAAGAAGGTGGAAGCAAAGACCCAATTATAGCATCCAAAAACCAACAACATCAGGGTCTTGGCTTTAATACCCCTTGCCTTCATATACAAGGGCCCAATACCACAACTGGGGGCACCAACATGACTAGTGTTCCCCTCTTGAATAGCCAGGATGACCTCGTAGAGATCAAAGACATCCCTGAAGAGAAAGAAATCAGATCCTACGATGATATCATTGATGATGATACCCTCCTGAGGACTTCTATCCTCTAACAACTTGCCATCAATCTCATAGAACTTCCCCTCATTCACCCTCAACTCATAGACTGGGACCAACCAAGCATTGCACACATCGATGAGTTCCAAAGCACAGAAGCACTCCTAGAATTCATGGGGGCATCAGGCCCACACTCAGTTCAGGATTCAAAGTCAGCTCACATCTACAAGCTTGACCTAGAAGGATACTTTGGAGAGGAGGCAAGCTTTAGTTGCAAAAGAGAAATAGAAAGAGTAAAACATGAGTCCTTATGTGAAAACCCTTCTGGGGCACATTCTGATTCCAAAAAAGTAAAAATAAAGAGTGTATCTTCTAGTGAAAACTTGGCAATTCAAGTGCTAGAAGATGAAGACTTGCCTCTTCCTCCCATCCAGGATTACAAACCTGAGCAATCACCTATCATCATAGAAGAAACCAAGCTAGTCAACCTAGGTACAGAGGAATGTCTGAGGATCACATACATTGCAGCCAAAATGACAAAAGGTGAAGAAATGGCTTTCACTACGCTCCTTCAAGAAGCTACTACGAACTTTGCATGGTCATACGTACACATGCCTGGACTTGATCCTAAACTTGTTGTTCATCATCTAGCCGTAGACCCCAATGTTAAGCTAGTAAAGCAGAAGCTACGCAAAATGCATCCCAAAGTAGCTCTATTGGTAAAATCAAAACTAGAAAAGCTCCTGGATGCAAAGATTATCAGAGCCATAGATTACTCAGATTGGATCTCCAACATGGTGCCTGTCACAAAGCCTTCAGGTGACATCAGAATATGCACAGATTTTAGGGACTTGAACAAGGCATGTCCTAAAGATGACTTCCTGCTACCTAACATAGACATGATTGTAGATCTTACAACGGGCCATGAAATGTTGTCACTAATGGATGGTTTCTCTAGATACAATCAGATTCATATAGCAGCAGAAGACCAACACAAAACAACATTCACCACTCCATGGGGTACCTTTTGCTATAACATGATGCCCTTTGGTCTAAAGAATGCAGGAGCCACATATCAGAGAGTGATGATAGCAATCTTCCATGACATGATCCATAAGATCCTAGAGGACTATGTGGATGATATTCTTGCAAAATCAAAGACACACCATGAACACCTTGACATTCTTGAGAGTGTGTTTGATCAGCTAGAACACTATGGGTTATGGCTCAATTGAAAGAAATGTGTCTTTGGTGTTACATCTGGAAAGCTCCTAGGTTTTATAGTATCACGACGAGGCATAGAGATTGACCCTAAAAAGGTCAAAGAAATAATATAAATGCCTCCCCCAAGAACACTCAGACAGCTTAGAAGCCTACAAGGAAAGCTTCAATCAGTACGTCGGTTCATTTCTCAACTAGCAGACAAGTGCCAACCTTTCACGCATCTTTTATGCAAAGACACAAGCTTCAAATGGGATCCCATATGTCAGAGAAGCTTTGATAAGCTTAAGGAGTATCTAGCCAATTCTCCAATCTTAGTACCACCAGTTCCAGGATGCCCTCTCATACTCTACATCTCAGCAACCACTATAGCACTGGGGGCACTCCTAGCTTAGCATGATGACAAAAACAAAGAGAGAGCCATCTACTACATTAGTCAAACTCTTGTCGGCTATGAGCTTAATTACTCACCCATGGAAAAAGCATGCCTTGCAGTGGTCTTTGCCACTCAAAAGTTTAGACATTACATGCTCAGTCACACAATCAAGCTCATTTCAAAGGTGGACCCCCTCAAATATCTACTATCAAAGACAACTCTCACAGGCCATATGGAAAAATGGGTCATGATACTCAGTGAGTTTGACATCCAGTACATAGATCAAAAAGCAATCAAAGGGAAAGTCATTGCCAATCAATTAGTAGAAGCACAACTAGTGGATGCTTATCCACTAATCATGGAATTCCCTGATGAACACTTATGTATGATCGAAGAGCAGCCCATGTGGAAACTATACTTTGATGGCTCCTACACATCACATGGATCAGGGGTAGGAATCGTATTCATCACACCTCAAGGTGACTACATCCCAAAGTCATTCAAATTGGGATTTTCATGTACCAACAACATTGTAGAATATGAGGCACTCATCTTAGGTCTCAAAATAGCCATTCAATGGAATATCATAGAACTACAAGTGTTCGATGATTCACAGCTGATTATCAAGCAAGTCCTAGATGAATATCAGACAAAGGATGACAAGCTGCTACCTTACAAAGAACTCGTGGATAGATTGAAAGAGCATTTTCTGAATCTACAATTCACACAGATACCCAGACTTCAGAACAAAGCAGCAGACGCAATGGCAATTATTGGGTCCTTGTTAGAAATCCCACATGATGCATCATAGTATGAATTCCTACTCAAGCAGCTACATACACCAGCTTATGAGAATGCCGATGCATAAATGGTGTGTGTCTTGGTTGGTCCCTAGTCCCCGTGGTACCATGACATCCATGCATATCTAAAGAATGGTATCATATCTCCCCATCTCACGAATAACCAATGCCAAAACCTTATTCGTAGAGCTTCCCACTACACTCTTGTAGCCAACACCCTTTATCATCGAGGGTATCACAATATCCTCTCTAGGTGTTTAGATTCAAACGAGGCCATCCTGGCTTTACAAGAGGTCCACACTGGAATTTGTGGTGCCCACACGAGTGGCATGGTTCTAGCTAAGAAGTTTCTTCGAGTTGGGTATTATTGGCCCACCATGGAACATGATGCTTGCGAGTTTGTTAGAAAATGTTTACCATGTCAGCAGCATGCCAATTTGATTCATGCACTAGCACAAGATTTGCAGCCCATTGCGCCACCTTGGCCATTTTCATGTTGGGGCTTTGACCTTGTCAGCTTAATCACTCCCCTTTCCTCGGATGGACACAAGTACATAATAATTGCCATAGAGTACTTCACCAAATGGGTTGAAGCGATTCTGCTCACCCTAACTACTGGCATTCAAATATCTAAGTTCATCCTTTACCACATCATTTGTCACTTTGGCATACCATCTACCATCTTCACAGACCATGGCACACCTTTTGAAAACCAGCATGTGGATGATCTGTGTGCCAGACTCCACATCCATCATCATTTCTCTAGTCCATATTTCCCTCAAGGAAATGGCCAGGCTGAGGCAACCAACAAAACTATCTTGAAAATCCTCAAGAAGGTTGTCAATGATTTTGGTTGTGATTGGCACCTCCAAATCAATCCCGCCCTTTGGGCCTATCGTACTTCTTATCACACTCCCACAGGCACCACCCCATATTCCCTTGTATATGGTGCCGAAGCTGTTCTACCGATCGAGGTCGAGCTCCCATCATTGCGAGTCTCCATGAAGAACTACATCACTGATGAAGACTATCGTGTGGCCCATCTCACACAGCTAGACCTGTTAGATGAAAAAAGATAGCAAGCATATGATCACCTGGTTGCATACCAAAATTGACTCAAAAGGAGTTATAACAAGAAGGTTCATCCTAGACAGTTCTAGGTCAGTGACATGGTCCTCAAAGAAAATCAAAAAGTCCAAGCAAACAGAGAAAAGAAAGGCAAGTTTGAGCCTACTTGGCTGGGCCCCTATATTGTTACAGCATGCTTCAGCTCTAGAGCTTATCAGCTATCTACACCAGAAGGTGAGCCTTTGAATGATCCAATCAACATCATACATTTGAAGAGGTTCTATGCCTGAACCAGATGCTACATATTCAGAAAATCTATAAAAATTTGAAAAAAGTAGAAAAATACAAAAAGAGCAAAAAAAAAAAGAAAAAAAGAAAAATCATCGTCCAATGGTGAAAACTTGGCAATTCAAGTGCCTTGGACAAGTATGTTGGTGAAAACCTGGCAAATAGGTGCCATACATAGTGGACCGAGTCATTATCTATCAAACTCCCATCCCCCATCCCAGCATCTCAGTCCTTTTTTTTCCCATCCCCATCCCCATCCACCATCCCCCCACATTCCTCTTTTCATAATCCTCAATCAAATCCACAATCCCACCTATACCATATCTTGTACCATATCTTGTACCCTATCTTGCCCATATCTTGCACATATCTTGTACCATATCCTGTATATCCTGTATAGCATGATCCTTCTTGTATATCCTGTATAGTGAGATCTTCCTATCCCCAATCCTGAGCTTCTGTCCATATCCATTGTATATCTTTTCCCATCCATTATACATATCCTCGTGTCTTGTTGTACATAGTCCTTGTCAGTCCTGCCCTCGCATTTGATCAGAACACTTTGTCCTACCTAGCCTTGTACTTCAGCAACATCAATTATCAACTATTCTTGATCCCAGTGATTATTCTTTGACTTTATCATTTGCCCAGCACCCAACAACACTCATTCTCCCATCAATCAACGGGTCCTTGAGGATGTATCCTTCCTCCTATCAGATCCCATCTTCCACCAATCACACCAGGTCCATGTCGATGTATCCTTCCACACGTTCAGACCAATCTTCCCACCATCAATCAAATCAGTCACATCAAATCTCTCTCCTTGGCAAAGGATGTCTTTTTGGAGTTATCATTTTGGTCTTGGATCTTGTCCTTTGGATTTTGTTAATCTTTTACAGCTTCTCATTGTTCTCTACTCAAAGTCGCCACGATCCTTTATATCATGGTGTGCTGCGAATGAGGATAATTTGGGGCAAGGTATTTTGATCTTTTTCTTCTGCCTGTGAGTCAGTCGTGTGTTTGTGGTTTCTTTAGCATCATTTCCACCATGCTTCCTCTTGGGTTCATGCGTGATGTTGGGGCAACCCTATGTGTCTTTTTAACGTCAGTCCTATGCAACATTAGTGACAAGGCCTTGTGATCCTAGTATCCTTGGTAGGTCTCTAGTATTGCTATATTAAACTAGGTTGTGCTATCCACATTTGCACTTGGAGCTTCCCTCAATCCCCTGCATCCTGCATCATATAGATTAATCTTGCATCTTGCATCTCTCATATAGCTGCCTCCTACATTTTGCATTCCATCTCATCTTGCATTCACCCCTCTTTGCTCTTGGAAGTTTGGTTATTTATTCTCCCCTTCTTCCTAGGTCCTTGCTTCTCTGTTTCCTTTCGAGAAAATTCCACAATGTTTACTCTTTGCATTATTTTCTCGACGGGGCACAACCCATCATTCCTCTAAATTCTAGCCTTGGGCATCTTATTTTCTTGTCTTTGACGTCATGCCACTTGCGGCATCACATCAAAGAGGGGCAAAATGTAGACACCTAAAAATCCTTTAGAAAATAAAGTATTTTTATTTTCTAAAAAATCCTTGTTGACATCATCATTTGTTAATTAATTATTTATTTAATTAATTAATTTATTTTTATGTCATTAAATCCCTTTATCTTAATTAAAAATATTTAATTAAGAAATCCCTCCCAAAAATGTTTAAATCTTATTTAAACATTATTTCCCTATTTATTAATTATTTTAATTAATAAATTGACCAAAAATCCTAAAATAAATAATTTATTTATTTTTTGCCCAAAACTTGGCCAATTTTCTTAAGACCACTAACCTCTTCCAGAATCTTCTAATCCTTCTTTAATTTTGATTAAAGGCTAATCCCATCATTTCCTAATCCTAATCCCAACTCAAGAATATTTAATTAAGATTAAATATTAATCCTCAATTCCTAATTTACCCTAGGAAAACTCTAGACTCTTCTAGAACTTTCCTAATCCTTCCCTAAACCCATTTAGGGGAAATTACCTACTTTCCCTAAGCTAATCTAAGTCTCCTTTGACTCCTAGTCAAACCCTACCCCTAATGAGCCTCAAACTCATTAAAGCCTTTGAGATAAATAAAACTTTATTTATTTCCTAAATTCCATATTTATCCTTAGAAAGCCTAGACTTTTCTAGATAGTC
This sequence comes from Chamaecyparis obtusa, assembly GCA_027943335.1. Lineage (NCBI taxonomy): Eukaryota > Viridiplantae > Streptophyta > Pinopsida > Cupressales > Cupressaceae > Chamaecyparis > Chamaecyparis obtusa. The sequence goes on from BSBK01001033.1 coordinate 2,048,407, forward strand.
TTTATCCTCATCCAAAGTCTAGACTCTTCTAGAAAGTCTTCATTCTTATCCCTTTGACTCCTAGTCAAACCCTACCCCTAATGAGCCTCAAACTCATTAAAGTCTTTGAGATAAATAAAACTTTATTTATTTCCTAAATTCCATATTTATCCTTACAAAACCTAGACTTTTCTAGAAAGTCTTTATCCTCATCCAAAGCCTAGACTCTTCTAGAAAGTCTTCATCCTTATCCCCTTGACTCCAACTCTAACCTTACCCCAAACTCTAACCTATCCTCTTAACCCAAACCTTTCCAAAAGCCTATAAATACTCTTATTTCTAAGAGAAAATCCATCCACTTTTATTTTCAAATAATAGTAATCTTATAATGCCATTTTCATGTTAGATCATAGCTTAAAATCAACTAACTGTTAGATTTCTTTATTTTCTTCAAGCTTTTTAGCACATCATAGCTTAGCAATAATGGATTAACATAGTTTCTTTCATTGTTTTTCATAGCATATAGCATCATCCTCACACTTCATTTGGGTTAAAATAAATCTTAGCATAATCATATTTGCATCAAATCTCCATTAAAGCATTCTTGAGTTCTTGAGGCCTTAGGGGCAATTTTGGGTGTTCTACCCAATATTGTGCCATTTTTTAGGTTTTCATGGATCTCAATCCATCTTAATATACATTAGAATATGCTCCAAGTTCTTAGAGAGCACACCTACATCCCCTAAGCAAGAGCAAATCAAACAGTGCTTGGGTGCACCTATTTAGGCTCTATCCGAGGTGGCTTAGCTTAGAGTTTATTTATTTTGGATTGATTTCATGTTAGATTAAAATCTAAATATTTGTTTGGTTTGAAGCTTTCAAAATAGGTATCCTCAAAAGCCTTGTCCACACCAGTATTAAATAGTGAGCTTATGAACAATGTATGATGCCCTAGCTTGCAGCCTATGAGCCATCAATACATTTCCTCGTGAAATGATCATAAACGGGGAGTACCACATAGTGAATATCAATAGCAAAACAAATAAAGAGAGATTAAACACTTCACACAATGCCTTAAATGTAATAGCAATGATGCCCTAGCTTCACAGGTCATCAAGTGATTCAAATCAAAAGATGTAAACAATACCAGTATTCAATAGTGAGCTCATAAACAATGTATGATGCCCTAGCTTGCAGCCCGTGAGCCATCAAGACATTTTGTGATGAAATGATCATAAACAGGGAGTACCACATAGTGAATATCAACAGCAAAACAAATAAAGAGAGATCAAACACTTCACACAATGCCTTGAAGGTAATAGCAATGATGCCCTAACTCTCAAAGCTCATGGGTCATCAAGAATTCCAAATGCAAAGATGTAAACAATGCCAGTATTAAAATTCATATTTTTCCATTAAATCAACAAATGCCATCAAAATGAAATTGAGTTAATGAGAAGACAAAGTTCAAATGCCTACCTCAAGTCCCAGTTCCCTCTTCCCACACGGTGTCAGCCTCTTCGCGAATGCAAAACTTGAATTCCATCTTCGTGCCACACAAAAGTGCAGTGTCGTCTTCGTAACAGCTCTTCGAATTCACAAATTACAAATTACACTTTCTTTTTCTTCTTTTTTTTTTGTTTATAACCAAATGGGTGTCACAATTATGACATCATCATCGCTATTATGACACCGTCGGGGGCACTTGCAAAAAAAAACACAAATTGTAGTGGTGTCGCAAATTGGCATTGAAATTCGACCCTAAATGTTGTAGTGATAGGAGCCTCTTATATATAGATATTTTGGTTATGTAACACAGGTCTGGATGAGCAAAACTGTGTACTGGAGGCATGTCTTAGATGACATGACATTTTTTTATTTGGAGACCATACCTACAGGTTGAGGTGTGGCTAGCTGCACGTGCTCAATTTGTGTACTTCTGACAGAGCTGAGTTGTAACACCCCGCTAGAGAACCCAAGAGAATTTAATCCTAAACATGCTACTAAGTTTGGTGAACAATTTTTTTTATAAAGTTAACAAACAAGATAAACAACAGTGTGGAAGCAATTACCATTTACTCACATTGAAACATCATCCAAAATAGATTACAAGACTCAAGGGTTCCATGACGTAGAATTACTTAAGAACAAAACACAACTAGAACTAACATCAAAAAAAGATTCCATAACTTATAAATTGCAATTACATGATAACAATAAATACAATTCTCATGGACTTCCATGATATCCAAATAAACTGACATCCACTGCACATGTTGCAGGGTATGTAGTAATAAAACTAACATAAAAGTACAATGACCATATTAGGTATCACAGGTGATACACTAATACAAGATTACAAATAATGAAGATAAGAAAGAAACATCAACAAAGCATCATAAGGAATCCACCTGCATAAACACCGTCAAGCATTGGCACCAAGACATCGAATCTCAAATGGTAAAGAATCACTACCACCCGTCTGTGTAGGACCACAAAGGCCTACCCCACCATGCTGAGGAGATAACCACAAACCCCATACAGAAACCAAAACAAAACAAGGATAAAACCCTAAGCAGAAGGATCCTGAAAAGCACTCTAACTCAAGATAAACATAATAGAGTAATAGGTACAACTCACTAATCCAGAGGCAACCGACACATGTAGAATAACCAGACTATGCATAGGAAGGTGTCATCATGTACGGCTAACCCTTGAGTTTTGTCCTGGTAATCTCTCTGGATCCCAGCACTCAAGTGACCATACACATCATCAATGACCTCCCGTACAGACGAAGTCATCAACTATGCCAACTCATCCCTTAAAAGGGGGCTAGTCATCTTCTCAACTGCACCTTAGTCTGTACTAGCACTCAAGCATGGGCGAGGACTCATATCTTATTAGGTTCAATTAAATACCCCTTTATTATATTAGGTTATCACTTGATTAAAAAAACTTAACAATAAGTGATCTTGGCAGCCACTTGTGGGCCCCGATGCTTATTACAAGCCACCTCCTACTACATGTCTAGGTAAACTACCCTAGGCTCACAAATCTCTCCTAGATCTAATCAGGTATACAACTACGCAATCCCAAATCCTGATTCACCAAAGGAACTAGAAACGATTACAAAGATACCATATCATAAAACAATGCAACATGAGCCCATATAGTCAAATAGGAGTGATAATCAGATAGAGTACACACACACCAAACATAACTGATAACATGAACATCTGACTCATACCCTAGCCTCTGTATTCCCCTAGGTCATCTAGAACCCGACAACCCATAATGTAAAATAGAACACGAAGAATACACATTCACATTAATTTGAACTGAAATAAGGATCATAATCAAATACGTTCCATAACTATCAGAATTGAATTCAAATAAAAGGTCTACTAGGAAATTCTGAAAATTAATCATTCTAGTAACATCATAAGTAAATTAAATTCCTAAAAAGTACCTTAGAATTCAACATAACGAAAATGTCCAATTTCAGTATAAAACTAAACACTTGTTAGGGCATCAGTTCTAATTGTAACACACAAATTTCCTAACGTTTGATTAAGTACCTAAATATTAATTCAATAGAAACTACTAACAAGTTTAGATTAAGATAACTGATTAACAAAATAATTATACAAAGCAACACAATGTAAAATAAATTACCACCTAATCTAATTTTCCAATTTAAATTAAATTATAAATAAGATAGATTATGGAATAAATTTCAAATCAAATAAAATTATTAATAATAATAAATTAATTCTAAATCCCCCTTGAACAAATTAATTTATTAAAGATATTAAAAAAAGTAAATATTAATTAAATTTAAATTAATTTAACTAAATTAAATTAAACTAAGTATTAAACAAAATAAATAAAAATAAACATAATTTTGAATTTAAAAAATATAACAAAATTAATATTGTAACAATTAAAAACCAAAAAAGTAAATCAAATATAACAAAAAGGGTGGGGGAGCGGGCCCCACGCGCCCCCCCTCACGCCTTTCCCCAAACTACCGTGCGTAGCCCTTTATGCAGGGTACTGTCATGGTAGTACCACTGCTTAGGCAGTGAGGTACTACCGTGGTAGTACTTTGCACTGTTGCGGTGATACATTGGAAGGGGGGGGGGGGGGGGTTAGGGGATGTGACAACCCCTTCCCCCCAAAAATATATTTTTTAAATTTTTCTTAAAAAATACATTTAATATAATTTTTAAACATAAATTGACTTCTCAAATTTATATATTTTTAAATATTAATTCTGGAAATACCAACAACAGAATAGAATATATATATATATATATATATATATATATATATATATTTAAAAGGCACTGTTTCCGAAAATGAAAATGTATAGGCCTTCAAAAATATTTCCAGAAATGGAAATTTACAACTTTTGGCACACACACACATGGGAATATTATTTTTCTTTTATACTGTTTTATTCTCCATTATTTTCAACATATTTTCCTATTTGATAATGTAATTTTCTTTAACATTTGCAAGCAACCAATTTACTGTGGTAATTTATTTTAATAGTAATTTTTTTTATAGAGAATAGATTTTTCACCCAGATTGCATTTTTCTATACCAAAATTGGTTTTTCTCAACAACCCATTTAATTATTTCATCTACTCAATAGTTTGAACTATAGCCAATTTAATTTTTTCATTTTCTAAGGGTTCTATAGTGAATTTTCTCATGAAAATTTGACAGCATATCCCTACTATGCCAAGTCATAAAATAAACTAAAAATCATAGTTCTAAGGGTTTTCTAATACCCAAAAATGAAAGCATAATAGAAAACAAATCTATAACAATGAATCAAATCAAACACATTCACATATTAAAAATCTTACAAATGAAATTACAAGAAAGTTTCTCAATCTCCTACCTCAATTCCAATGCTAGAACTGTAAAGAATGTCTGTAGAATTCTGAAACACCCAATTCTGTCATATGAAAAATCAGCCCTACAGATCTGGATCAACAATGCAAGCCAAGCCAATTTCAAATCCAAAGCAATCCTCACCAAAAGCTCAAGCACAAACACAAAGCTCAAGAAATCCAAAAATGACCAAAATTCTCCTAGAGCTCTCTCCACAAATCTCCAACAACCTCCTTGAAATCCAATGAATGCTAATTCCCCCTATTAGGGATTCAACTCCACTAATCATGGAAAACCCTAGATGACTCACAAATAGAACTCCTAATCAAACTCTCCTATTTTGTTGAGAGAAAACACTAATTAATAATTAAAATATATTTAATTGTGCACAACTCAACTTAGTCTCCTAAAGACAAGTTGACTCCTTTTTCAAACAAATCACTTTCAAACTCAATAAAGCACATGTTAATAATAAAAATCTATTTAAAATAATTTAATATTCTTAACATCATTAAATCACGCAATTTAATAATTTAACATCTAATGAACAATAATAATCCTATTTTCACATAATTAATTAATTAAAACCAAATATCCTCAATATTTGATTTTTAATTAATTAATAATCATACAATAACATAGGAGATAAATTTAATATTATTTTCCAACTATGATATTAATTTCCCAAATACTCAAATAATTAACTTAAATTTAATTTCCTCAATTAAATCCTAGGAGCATAATTAATCATTAAATTCAACTATGCACCTAACATTGATATCACATAAAATAATCTATAAAACCATAATTCAACTGTAATCAATAAATTAATAGTCACCCACATAACCACAAATCAACTGAAACCAAACGACATAAAACTAAACAAACACAGGATAAGGGAACCACAAACTCATGCCAATCGGATGAATTCGGGTAGGGAAGTCAAACTGACACTTGTCCAATCCTAGGACAATTTGGCTTAGGTTAGGGTTTGCGTATGTGTATTATCTCCCCTCTTTACCATTGAGATGAATGTTTGTGGGCACGCTCACTCCTGCCAATTCAGGGAAGACAATGCCCTGTACCTGCGAACCTGTCACCACAAGACGGAGCATGTACATACAATAATATATATCAAACAATGATAGGGTAGGGTCAGTCATGTGGATCTAAACCATGCAAGTAACTACACCTCCATCCTCTACCAAACAAACATGTCAAACAGATGCAAACACAAGATAACCATACACATGCCAGTATGGGATCAGTACCATCAATCGATATAAAACATAAACATATCATCAAAAGACATCAACATCTAATCTATGCAATAACCTGAAACACATTCAATGAACAAAAATCCATAATCATCATTATTAATCATAATATTCAATCACATCAAAAGTGACCTAAAAGAATTCGATCAAACATTGAAACAGAAAGAAACCTAAAAGTGAACTATGGGTGGGGTACTACACGAGTGCTGATAGGATGTTCCACCACTGTCTTGGAGCATTTCATTATCACACAGGTATGGAGATAGTATGGCATCATACAAGATTCCCCACATGATTATTCCATGTATGCATAGTTGGTTCAAGAGCTAGGATTAGGATGGACAGCTCGATTATCATATTCTCTTTGCAGTTAGGAGTATAGTGGATATGTGGCTAGGGACTAGGATTATAGGCCGCAGGTAGCTAATGATGGAGTGACAGATTCCTTTATTACATGGTTAGCGGAGAATCCAATGAGGTGGTATTCTGATTTGATTGAGCTGATTCCTACCATGGAGGATGCTAAGGATGTGATAGGTGCCCCTATGGGTAGAGGCCAGAGACATAGAGACATTCAGATTCTAGTGGTACATCCTACACCACCTAGGCCTAGAGTAGTGATGACTCCACAGAGGCCACCATGACAACATGTAGATCCATTAGTCAGACCCTTGGTTGTGCATCGGAGACATACTAGAGGTGAGAGTGGGACATTGGGTAGTGTGGGTAGTGCAAAGGATATCTTAGGAGCTCATTAGGATGTTTGTATGGTGGATGTCCCAGATGATCCAGATTTTGATTTAGGTGCTGAGGTCGGTCGCTGCAAGGTGTGTAGAGGAGCTAGGTTAGAGAAGCTTGTAGAGGAGCTTGGAGAGACAATGACAACTAAGGGTGATCTGGGACTAAGGCACACACCATAGGACATCATCAGGTGACTCTAGCTACATATTCATTACTTGAGATTATAGAGTGCCACTTTTGAGGTGCAACTGAGAGAGTTGTAGAGATAAAGACTAGAGTGGGAGGCCGATGTGAGATGATTACGAGAAGAGGTCCTTCATCAGACTAGCTAGGCCTCCTACTATGTTTCTGTATATTACTCGAGGGTACCTATTGGGCAGAGAGTGCCTTCTTATTCTAAGTTCATGGCTGCTTTTGAGGGAGCTAGAGCATCATAGGCTAACCTGCCACCAGATGCACCTACCGCACCACCACCAGATGCGGAGGAGTAGGTAGACAAATGATCTATCTTAGTGTCCTAATTTTTGTCATTCTTTTGTCGATACATTGATCATATCTGATAGCTCAATCAAGCTCATTCTTTTGTATACTGTTCCATTAGTGCAGCCCTGACTATTTCAAGTTTTTGATATATATATGAGATCGATTTTGGTTGTGACTTCATATGCACTTATCATTGTGTTTATGATGATTATATCATGTGATGCAAATGTTTTAAATGCTTTGATTAGTATAGAATGTATGGAATATGAAATGCAATGATTTCTTTCAAATGTATGGATTTATGTAATGCAATGATAGATGATAGATAGATAAATGCCAATGTCTGTTTATGGATGCACATGTATGTATGAAAATATTTTTATGTAATGTTCATGATATGCAATGTAAATGCAGCGATACACATGATATTGTTTTGCAGGTATTGATGAAGACAAGTGCTCAGTCTTTTGTCAAAAATGATGTATAACCCAAGATGGTGACTGCTTTCTAGTTTAGTTTTAAGGGACCTTCATACAAAGCTCAGCCCTTGTGTCATGTTTTTGCATAGTTTTGGAGAATCATTAAGCATTCAAGTTGATTTGTGAAATTGTGAGATAGATGCGATCATGCAAAGTGCAAAATGAAATGCAAACCTAAGACCTAGGACTTAGTCACTGATCATGTGTTGGTCATTTTCATCACTGAATATTTTTTTTTTGTTCTTTTCTCTTTAGGTAACACCGGATAAATCAATACAATGTCCACTAGTTAGGCAACCATAGATATGAATATTGATTTTTGTTTTATTATATTGGATTAGATATAAGCACCAAGGCACAAAAGCCAGGATGACCTGAATATCCTATCCATTTTGATATAGCAATTTGTATAAGCATCAAAACATAAATGTTGTGATCCCCTGAATACACCTTGCAGAACAAACATGTGAAGAAGAGAGAGATCATTCTCATTCCTATGTGAATTTACCCACAGTGACCCTTTATCGTTCACATCCTTGGATAAGTGTCTGTTTCACAATAGAAATAAGAAATTACTCAAAAGACAAAGTTAGATCAAACTTCCTTGAATTTTTTGGATATCGATGGTTGAGGTACACATGGCCATCAATACATGATGGAGGCACTTATAGTAGACACCAATTCAATCCAAAATTTCCAAAGTTGTAAGATTTTCACTCAAAGCAGAAAACAAATAAAAGATTATGCCCCTAGTCATCACTCTCTAAATCCTATAAAGGACATCATCAAGGAGCTCGAGGGGATAGAATATGAAAAAATATAAATGTGAATCAGTAAGCATACAAAGAGGATGAAATAATGTGGAGAAAAGATTGTTTTCAGTTTGCATTGTTGTTTGTTTGTGTTTGATTGCAAAATCCTTTCCTGGTGAGGAGACAAACTGACTGACTTAGATATAGCTTTGGAAAGAGCTTGAGTGGACATGACTCATCTAAAGATATTGAGGACCATAGGATATGACACTAATTGCTCCCAAGTTTAGGCTTTGATAGGATACAGATACTTTTGCTGGATTGTGCTCAGACCAACTTTATTGAAAACGGGATGTGAAAGCAAACTGGGAGATATATACAAACTAAAGCAAGACTGAAAGTTGGGAAAGACCAAGATTGTGCTGATAGATGGAGTGGTTTGATACAAGTAGTGCTCATTTTTCAAGTTTTCACCATCTTGGCAGAGATTCTATTTTTGCTACCAAGCCGCCTGTTTCTAGGTTTTCACCAAGGCACTTTTTCTTTTTCTCCTTTTTTTTGTATTTTTCATCTTTTCAAATTTTTTTTGTATTTTTTTTTATTTTTTTATTTTTTTTGTGATACATCAAGGCACCTATTTCTAGGTTTTCACCAGGATGATCATTTTTTTAGGACATTTTCTGATTTTTATGATTTTTTAGGACAATTTACCATAGACTGAATGCCTTAGGCATAGAATTTCTTCAGATGTTGAACGTTGATTGGTTCTTGGAGTTGTTCTCCTTTCAGTCATTGAGAGTTGATAGGCTCTAGAGCCAAAAGTAGTAGTGATAACAAAGAGACCTAGCCAATTGGGTTCAAACTTCCCCTTGCATTCTCTATGTGATTGATGGATTCTCTCTCAAGACTAGATCGCCAACTTGAAATTCTCTATGTTTGAATTTCTTGTTGTAGCCTCTAGACATTCTTTTCTAATATACTCTGAGATGATCATATGGTGCTTGTCTACGCTCATCTAGTAGTTCAAGTTCTTGCAACCTAGACACTCGATAATCATCATCAATTACTAGACCATGCATTCTGATTCTTAGTGATGGGATTTCAACCTCAATAGGTAGTACCGCTTCAGACCCATAAACTAAAACGAATGGTGTAGCCCCAGTGGGAATTTTGATACTTGTTCTATAGGCCTAGAGAGCTGGATTGATCATGAGATGCTAGTCTCTTCCTATTTTATTAACTGTGCGATGTAGGATCTTCAACAGATTTTTGTTGGATGCTTCTACTTGTCCATTCCCTTGAGGATAGTATATGGATGACCAATGTTGTGTAATCTTGAATTTAGTGCACAAGGAGTCCAAGTCCTTATTCTTGAATTGGCCACCATTATTTGTGACTATTGAATGTGGAACTCCATATCGACAAATGACATAGTTCAGAATAAACATTGAAATTTGTTTGCCGGTTGCTTGAGTAAAAGGAACTGCTTCTACCCATTTTGTAAAATAGTTTGTAGCTGTAATGATATGGGTGTGTCCATTGGAAGAATGTGGATATATAGCTCCAATAAGATCAAATGCCCATTTTTGAAAAGGACATTATGTAGTAAAGGGAATAAGATCTCTCCCTGGTGCATGAATTAAGTTACCATGTACTTGGCACTTTTGATAGTTCTTTGCATATTTGATAGCCTCCTTTTCCATTTTAGGCCAATAATACCCAACCCTAATAAGTTTTTGAAGTAGTATTAAACCATTGGAATGTGATCCACATATATCATCATGGACTTCCTCTAATTCATGTTGAGACTCTTCACGTTCTAACCACCTAAGAAGTGTACCATCCAGACTCTGTTTGTATAGATCATTACCAATGATGTCATACTAGGATGCATTTTGGATAAGGTATCATTTCTCATGGAGGTTGAAGGTATCAGGGATGATTTGGTCTTGAAGGTAGGAGAAAAGGTGTTTTTATTTGGAAGAATCTTGACCAACAACATTGTAGATCATGTGGGTTTCGAGGGAATCATATGCAAGAAATGACAGTGCTTCCACTAGGAACTCATAACGTAGCTCATGTTTGGGCTACTGTAGTAGAGATGGTAGCATTTCCATAGCATCAACAACCTTATTCTCCATTCTAGGAATCTATTCAAATGTGATAGATATGAAATATTTCTTTAATTCATCTACCATGTGTTTGTATGGAGCTAGTTTCTCATCTTTTGTTTGGTATATATCATTTACTTAGTGTATGACTAGCTATGATTCTCCATGAATGTGAAACTCTGTTACTTGCCATTCTATTGCTATCTTCATGCCATTAAGTAGAGCTTCATATTTAGTAACATTATTTGTATAAGGAAATTTTATCCTGAATGCTTTAGGTATTGAGTAACCTTGTGGTGTTATGAACAATATGCTTGGCCCAGATCCATTCTATCTGTAAGATCCATCAAAGAAAAGATGCCAAGTCCTAGAAGATATGTGCATGATGGATGAATTAGGAAATTCCATCTGTAATGGTGTATCATCAAACATTGGTGCTTCAACCAACTGATCTGTAATGACTTGTCCTTTGATAGCTTTCCTTTCAACATATTCTATGTCAAATTCGCTCAATATCATCACCCATTTAGCTAATCTACCTATGAGGGAAGCTTTTCTCAATAAGTATTTCAATGGATCTATCTTAGCTATCAATTGTGTTGTATGAGCTAACATGTAGTGTCTCAATTTTTATGATGCAAAGATCACTGCTAGACAAGCTTTCTCAATCATGGAATAACTCTTCTCATAAGCTACCAATGTTTTGCTAATGTAGTAGATAGCTCTCCCCTTCTTTTTTTCATCATCTTGTGCTAGTAATGCCCCTAGTGATACATCTGTGGTGGAGACATATAGAATCAATGGCTTCCCTTGAATAGGAGGCATCAAAATAGGAGGATTTGATAGATACTGCTTGATGTGGTTTAAATTATTTTCACACTCGTTCCATGCAAAAGTCACACCTTTATGTAATGTCTTTGTAAAAGGTTGTGATATATCTACTAACTGAGATATGAAACATCTAATTGATTGCACCCTTCCCTGTAAGGTTCTGATTTGACTAATATTTTTGGGAGGTTGCATCTCCATGATAGCTTTGACTTTAGCAGGATCTACTTCAATGCCCTTCTTTGAAACAATGTAGCCTAGGAGCTTTCCAGAAGTGACACCAAAAACACACTTTTTAGGGTTTAGTCTAAGACTAAACTTCTCCATTCTATCCAATATTTTTCTCAAGTCATTCAGATGTTTAGATCTTATCATTGATTTAGCTAAGGTGTCATCAATATAGTCTTCCATAGTTCGATGCATCATATCATGAAAGATAGATGTCATAGCTCTTTGATATGTAGCACCAACATTCTTAAGGCCAAATGTCATGACATTCCAATAGAAATTACCCCATGCACATGTAAAAGTTTTTTTCTCTTGATCTTCTGGAGAAATTTTGATTTGGTTATATCCAGAGAAACCATCCATTAAATAATACATTTCAAAGCCCGCAGTCATGTCCACTATCATATCAATGTTTGGTAGTGGAAAGTCATCCTTAGGGAATGCTTTGTTTACATCTCTGAAGTCTATGCATACTCTTATAGATTTGTCTAGTTTTGATACTAAAACAATGTTGGAGATCCACTCTGCATAATCTATTACTCGGATAAATCTGGCTTTTAGTAACTTTTCTAGCTCAGCTTTGACTAGGAGTGCAACATGTGAATGCATCTTTCACAATTTCTGTTAGAGTAAATTATTAATTTTATTAATATTTTACTCCCTTCTTAAGATATCAACTCTTTGCTTTAGTCAAATCATGCACTAGTTATGCATCAGTTTTCTTTAGTTGACTCATGCACTAGTTATGCATCAGTTGTTTTTTGCATGCATTAGTCTTGTAATAGTTTAACTGATTATTACATGCACTTCTACTTTTTAGATTTGCCTTTTTAAGGCCTTTGATCTCCTTTATATGGATGATCCATTGTACACTATTATTCACTCAGTTATTTGAGGATATTTTCTTCTTCATCTTTTGAGTCAAACCCTTGCCCTCTTCTTCTCTTGACTTCTTGTGACAAGTTTTTGTATGCAGGTGATCTTCAGGTTTCTATGGATTTGTGTTGCTCAAATCCTACTTGGTATCAGAGCCTAATCTACTATAGCTTTTTCATGTTTGAAGGATTCAAAGAGATGAAATTCATCTGTTTCAGATGAGGGCTTTTTTGGGGTTTTTTATTGAATCTAGGGGGGACCTATTTTTTTGGTCATCTTGGCTTTAAACGAACCTCACAATTGCGTTCAAAGCATCCAAGAACCCCAAGATCCATATAAAATTTGTCCATTTTGGACACAGTTGGAATCTGTGAGAAAATTTTTTTGCAATCGGCCCCGGCACGGATCCCAAGGTGATCAGTATTTTTTGGAGCATTTTTGGCCCAAACAGACCTCACATTTGCATCCAAAAGGCCTGAGATAGTCAAAATTCATATAAGGCTTGTCAATTTTAGACAAGTTGGCCTCCGAGGCAAAAAAATTTTGTGTACCAGGGTCGTACGACCCTGGCACACACTCCAAGGCAAGTCTGTACGATGATTTTTCAAAAAAAATAATAAAAATATCTTTTATTGGGGGTGCCACCTAGCAGCCACCACATAGCAGTCCTCGCCCGGGTGGCCACCCCTGTCAGTGGCCATTTCAAAGCCGCACCACTGCTGTCAGCGGCCTCCGCAGTAACCGGCGTCGCCACTGGACCCGCCGCCGCCCGCTACCCACCGCCTGCCGGCCCTCAATCCACCACCTGGACCCTAGCGCCAGCCCCTGGTCACCCACATGACTAGGGGCCCAAGTTTTTTTAGCCCCCAGGCCCCCGCTGACGTCAGCATGCCGTTAGCGCATGCAATTTTTTTATTTGCATGATTTTTTTAAAAAAAAGGGTTCTATTTTAGGGGTCATTGGACATTTTTTTGCGATATCTTGAGCATACGGGATCGTAATTGGGCATGCAATATATCATCAGAAAGCTGGTTCCAAGCCCGATCTAAATTTTCTAGTATGGATTTTTGATTTTTCCATTTTGATGCTCTTTTTTTCTGTCAAAGTCAGATGTTCTCTGTGATCGTGGCATTTCCAGACCTCTTGCATTCCGGGATCCATTTCTCTTGCATCCGGGCTCCATTTTCAGAAAACAAGATATTTCTGGAAAGATTTTTCTAATCTTTTCTCAGATCTAATGGTTTCATGTGGTTTCTTGTCTTTTTTCTAACTTCACCCATCCTTAGATCCTTGCAGACACCTTCTTTGGGCCCTCTAGCACAACTGTTGGTTTTTTGCTCATATCTTGAGCATACTGTGTCAAAATTTGGCAAACAAGATATCGTCGGAAAGATGATTCCAAGATCTTTCTAGATATGGAGGTTATTTTATCTGATATTGTTTTTTTGATGGTTTTTTTCTCTGTCAAAGCCAGATCTTTAGGTTTACACTCCGAGAGCTCTATCTAGCACATCTGGACTCCATTTTTGGAAAGCGATATATTGTTGGAAAGCTTGTTCAGAGAGATTTTTAGTGCTATGAGTCATTTTTCTAGATTCTACTCCAAATTCATTTTATTCAAATTCTTTCTTTTTTTGTAGTTTGGTGAATATCTTGGTTGTTTCAGGTCCTGGGATCTCTTCCCTTTAAGGGATGGCTCATCTTAGGTTGTTCTTTTGGTTTAGACTCCTTTGATCTTATTTTGAGCATTGTATGCTTCTCTTCTATTGCATTCTCTTTTCTATAAATGCACTGAGATAAAGTGTCTGCTTCTACATATCTGTGATTTTGAGCACCTTGTGTTTGTTTGTACTCGCACTCAGTTATAAAGTGCCATGGGGGGTTATGATGTTTTGCATTTTTGTGCTCATCCACCTTTGTCAAGTGAGTGTTTCTTCCATGACATTAGCCCATGCTATGTGTCTATGACACTGCCCTTTATCCTATGCTTGTACTTCTATTGCACTGTTGGTGTTCTTGATTCTTCTTCTTGCAGATGTTTCTGGCATTGCATTTTAGTGTTCCTGTCACCCCTCTCCATGTTCAGCAATATGGGGGGGTTCACCTATTGGCTCTATTGCTTCCTTGGTTTGGTTGAGTGATCTACATATTTAGTTTTTGTTCCTATGTACTAGGCGGATGCAGTGGCTAGGCACCTATGCATTTTGGTGAGATGGTTCATCTACTATATAGACACTCATTCATTCCTACTTTTGGAGGTCACCTCTTCGATTGATCAGATCTTCAGACTTTGTCTTCTCTACCTAGTCATGCACTATTTCAGTGGGGGTTCCAGTAGTTACTTCTGATAGTGTTTACAGCTTCATGCTTCAGAGATGCTTCATGCTCTTTCTTTGTTCCTATTTTTTGGAACATTCTTGGTCTCCTTTTGGAGTAGAGTTTTTCCCATGTGGTTTTCTCTATTTCTCCACTTTTTAGAGACTCTCTTTGTGCTGGGTACCTCATCAGGCCATGTTGCTGGGACCCATTTCTGCTTTCAGCATTGTAGTTTCCTTTTCTTTCTTCTTGCATTGTTTGTAGCTACATCGTTGCTCATCTTAAGGGGGGGTGTTAGAGTAAATTATTAATTTTATTAATATTTTACTCCCTTCTTAAGATATCAACTCTTTGCTATAGTCAACTCATGCACTAGTTATGCATCATTTTTCTTTAGTTGACTCATGCACTAGTTATGCATCAGTTGTTTTTTGCATGCATTAGTCTTGTAATAGTTTAACTGATTATTACATGCACTTCTGCTTTTTAGGTTTGCCTTTTCAAGGCCTTTGATCTCCTTTATATGGATGATCCATTGTACACTATTATTCACTTAGTTATTTGAGGATATTTTCTTCTTCATCTTCTGAGTCAAACCCTTGCCCTCTTCTTCTCTTGACTTCTTGTGACAGGTTTTTGTATGCAGGTGATCTTTGGGTTTCTGTGGATTTGTGTTGCTCAAATCCTACAATTTATTTTTAATAGGTTTGACTCCTGGAGCTATAGAAAGATGATGCATTATCAAATTTGGATCTAACCCTAGCATAGCTGAATACTTCCATGAGAAGTTGATTTTCTTTTCTATCAGGAAAATAGTGAATGCTTGTTTCTCTTCTTGTGATAGGGATTGAGCTACATGAATTAGTTGTGATTCCTCTATTGTACCCAAGTTGATAGATTGAATTGGTTCTATCAGTACTAGAGATTTGTCCTATAAATGACTTGGAAGAACATCAAATATCTCATCCTTAGGCACCTCAAAGAGGTTTTCACCTTCGGATACGTCTTTATTTTTACTATTTTAAGTTCTGAGACTACCACAAAGTGGTTTTCACCCTCAAAACTCTTTTTCTTTTTACTCTTGTTTTTCTGACTGAGATATTTGATATCTGACTCTATCATGCTAACACTAGGTTCACTGATGGAAGTATTCATAGGTTCCACTACATTGAGGTAGCAGGCAAGAGTGTAGTTTGTTCGAAAGGTGTGGATATCTTGATTTGGATCGGTAGAAATTTTGTCAATAAGCTTTGGATGTTGGATAGTTAATATAGGGGGGGATTGGGAAATGGTGTTCATGCATATGGTGTTGTCATCATTGGTCCGAACCTGACTCTCAAATTCAAAGGTGATATTACTACTCAGAATGTTTAGTTCATGAATAGTTTCAATGTCATTATTAGATTCCACTTCGGCAGTAGGTGGATCAAACTCGTTAAGTTCATCATTTCACTCTAGAATTATGTTAGTTTTAGGTGAATATTGGTGAACTACATCAATGTGTTTCTCAGTGATAAGTTCATCTTCTTCTCGAATAACTCCCCATTCATAGTCATTTGATTCTTCATCTAGATCTCTAGGAAATCTGAGAACATGTCTAAAGTCAGGATGAATCCCCCAAGCAAGATTACCTTAATATTTTGAGTGGAATTCATATTCATGGGAGTTTGTGTCAGAATCACTATTGTATCCCAAATGTTCAACTACTACAAGAGATTTACCTTCTTCTTGTTTAGTAGTAGGTTCTTGTGTATCTACTGCATTGATATTCTCCTTAGGTTTCTCTTCATCCTTAAGAAGATCTAATATTTATTGAGTTAAAAGTTCATAAGGAAGGAGATTAGTGGTGTATGAATCATCACTATCTGATTTTTTTGCTTCTCCCTCTTTAGTTTTATTCACTTTTGGTTCTATTTGTTCTATTACACGAGGAGAGTTTCCACTGAGATGGAAGGATTTCTTCTGATAACCTAGACTTGTTGTATCTTTTTTTGTCCAACCATAGTGTGCAATGGGTGATATAAGACCTTTTCCTCTTGTTCCTAGAGGTCCTTTTCTAGTATATCCCATTTTAGACATGAGTTTGTGACCTGGTCCATATGATTGTGAAGGAACCTTGTTTGACTTGGAGTCACATTTCTGAATTGATGTAGATTGGGAATCATCTTTCTATAGCCATGCAAGCATAGCTTCATCTTCTTCAAACTCTTCCTTGGCCACTTTCTCTATGACAAAACTTCTAGTGTAGATAACTTGAGGTTCTTTAGATGCTTGTTTTGTCTATTTTAAAGGTTGCCCATAAGATTTAGGTGAGACCGGGAGAGATGTTAGAGAAAGGACTAGTTCCATAGTATATTCTCCCATGCCTATGTCCTTTATTTTGACTTCTTTGGAAATATCTTCCATTCTGGATGTAGATGCAATGTCTATTTGCTTAGTTGAAGATTCTCTACTATGTGGAACAAGTTTGTCAACGCTTTCTTTCAAGGCATAACAAGATGTAGATATGTTAACTGGGATTGTTACCTCTACTCCATCATAAGGAAATTTCACATATTGATGATATTTTGATGGAATAGCTTTCATTTCATGTATCCAAGGTCTCCCTAGAAGAATTTTTTAGGCCAATGGAAGATCTAGAACTTGACAGGTGATGTCTCCGAGAACTAGTCCTGTTCTGATAGGCAGCATAATTGTTCCCTTAGAAGATCTTTCTTGCTCATCATATGCTTTTATGGTTATTTTATTTTTAGGATCAATAGCATCTTTTGATAATCCCATTTGTGTGACCAATTTGTAGGAATAGATGTTTAGACCAGCGCCTCCATCTATCAACACACATTTGACATGAGGGTTTTGGATTAAGACTTCAATGTACAAGGGTTGGTTATGTGAATTACTCAGTTAATTTTCATCTTCTTCTAAAAAGGAGACATATTGGGGTGATGTCAAATGACCAACCATAGTCTAAAATCTATCTAGATCAAGATTGTTAGGAACAATGGAACCGAGTAGAGCTTTATCTAGAATAGCTCTATGAGCAAGAGATATCCGAAGCAACTCAAACATGGATATTTTTGCATTGGTATGGTAGAGTTGTTGGACAATAATGTATGATGTAGGTCTAGTAAATTTAGGATTTGATGATTTTGAGGCAGCCCTTTGTTTAGAAGTAGATGAAAGATTGAAAGGCACACTAGGGGCATTTGATGAACCCGAGTTTTGTCCTTGTAGATGTACTTGAGCTTGTGATCAAGTTACTGCATTTTTTGATTGATTATCTCTATCCTTTCTTACAATGGTGATGACATTACAATGTTCATATAAGCATGGTTCAACCATGTTTATGACAACATTGTTTCTAGAGTAGGCATAATTGACTTTAGCACCCATGTTAGGTTGAGAAGAGGAATCTCCTTTAGTATGCTTTGGAAATGGTTCCGTGAATGTTGAGTGATCATTGTTAGTTTTGTGGTTGTCAATTATAATTTCTCCATCATCAATTTTGTCTTGTATGAGATGTTTTAAGCGCATGTAGTTATTGGTTTTATGACCTTTATTTCAATGGAAGTCACAGAAATCGGTCTCTTTCCACCATTTTGGTTTAACTTTAGGATCATATGGTTTTATCTCAGGTAATGTGATGATTTTGTTTGCCAATAGTGTTTTCATGGTAGATTCTAAGGACTCACCCAAAGGAGTGAACTCGTGCTATGGTTTTGTAACCCATGGTTTATAGTCACTAGACTTTTTAGAAGATTAAGATGCCTTATGTTCAGAAGCTTTTATGGCTTGGGTGCCAACAATGAGATTGAATGCTAGTGCCTTTGATGGAGCACTAACATGATTGACAACACCATCCATTACAACATTCTTGTTCTTGTTCCATAATTTGACTTTATCTTTGTTGTTGGAACTAGAACTTGATTCGTTCTTATTGTCTTTAAGCATTATATCCCCTTTACAAGAAAGTACATTTTCAATCTTGATGGCATTTTCAACCATTTTCTCAAAAGAAATATGATTTTTCATTTGCAAATGATAATTGAGTTTTAGAATCAAATTGTTGATGAAGATCTCAAGTTTTCAATTTCTGGAATGGGTCGAGCATAGAGTGAAAAATTTTTCCTCCATCATTTAAGAAAGGTTAGGAAGGGCTCTCCTAAGTTTTGCTTCAGATTGCAGATGTTGATCATGGTGACTGGATGTTGGATATTGTAGGAGTATTGTTGGTAGAATAGTTTGATTAACTCCTCAAAGGTTTTTATTGTTGGAAGCATTTTAGAGAACCAATGAATGGCTGCTCCTCCCATAGATCATGGGAAAAGATGCATTAGGTAGGTAATTGGTTCATGCATAAACTCCATGGATTGAGTACAAAATTCTTTGACATGATCTTGAGGGTTAGAGTTTCCATCGTATTTATCATATTTTGGTATCTCCACTCTTTTTGGGAATGGTGGCATGTACAATTTTTTATCGAATGGGAAGGGGCATAGAGCCTCCATAGATAATTCTTTAGGTTCTTTCTCTTTTTCCATCTTGTTGAGTTTAACTTGCATAGCATGCATCTGTTTCATCATGGTTGTGATGGAAGTTTCTTCTACTTGCGTGATGATATTATCGACATTGAAGTCCTGAGGAAATTTGGCTCCTTGTTGAGCTAGTTGTAAGAAATAGGCTTCTTTCTCTTCTTGCAATAAGTGTTTCATCATTCTTTGAAAGTCATCATCATTTCTATAACGCTCAATTTCAGATGGTGTTGGTTTGGTATCTCTGCCATGATTAGAGTGATGACCTTGGGAACCTTGGTTTCCTCCTCCTTGATACATGGTATTATTATGAGGACTACCAAGGATTGTTTGATGTGGAGTTGATTGGTTACCTCTGTGGGTTGATTGAGGAGGATTAGAATAGCCTTTTTTCAGATGTAGATTACCTAGAGCATCTTCTTTGTAACAAGTTGTATCATAAGGTTGATTGATGGATTGAACAACGCAAGAAGACAAAGGTGAGAATTTTGGTTCTTCTCTAGGTTTCTTGTGTGAGGAAGCTTTGGTTTCCACCATTAACCTTGAGTGAATTTGAAAAGCAAGATAAAGACAACTGATGAATGACTTGATTCAAGAAGAGCGAATGACACAACCTTGTCAAGATTGATTTGATAAAGGATTGATTGGATGTAAATGAAGGATACTATGCCCTAGATGTATGGGTAGATGCCCAAAAGATAGTGGACACAAGCTCACAACACTTATCCATTTTGAGGATTGAATTGAAAGATGATTTTGACAAGGTTTTGACACAAGATGAATGAGATTCAAATTGACAGATCAGAAGGCTGGATCAATCTTAAGAGACCACTTTAGGAAAATTGATTGGATTCTTGTGTCTACTATCTTTTGGGTAGATGCCCAAAAGATAGCAGACACGAGCTCACAACACTTATCCATTTTAAGGATTGAATTGAAAGATGATTTTGAAAAGGTTTTGACACAAGATGAACGGGATTAAAATCAATAGATTAGAAGGCTAGATCAAACTTAAGAGACCACTTTAGGAAAATTGATTGGATTCTCTAGTTTTTCTACTCTGTTCCTAACACAGTGAGTAATTTGACAGAATCTGAAGGTTGACTCCAATGATTGAATTTCTAAAAAATTTGAAGGCTTTCTAAAAAGTTTGACTCAACTCTTTTACAAATTTCTCGAGGCTTGTACGAGTCAGGATAAGGTCTGGCACAACAATTGACAAAACTCATACGACACTTGCTACTAGTATTTTCACTTTGCTTGGATTTTTGACAATAGTCATATGACAGAGTATAGGATTTCATATGAGTTTCTGGGGGTTTTGATATGACAATCTAGAAACTCGTACGAGTTTTGAATTTCCTAGATGATAATTGACACTAGAAAATGATTTTTATTTAGATTTTGTAAGTTTTCTAGATTTTTTGTTTGATTTCGATGGCTAGGTTTGTTCATTTTTAAAAGACCAATTAGATATCAGAAACAAAAGAAAAAAATCAAGGGAGCAAGCAATCATCTTCAAACAATGAGCAAGGGACAAAGCAACCTTGCACGTAAACGAGAATAGTGATGTAGTATTCTAATCCCTATAAATGCTACTTGTGTATGTTCTCAAATGTTTTTTAATCACACACATAGTCCTAGAAAATAAAAATTTGGTTGCACTAGGGTTTGTAGTAATGGTCAACTCTACATCTTTTGTAATCTCAAGAGGGCAAAATCCAATCCAGGTGCACCAGGGTTTTGACACAGTCCAAGAATTTAATCAATTAGGAGCTACTAAGGAGATCTAATAGCCCAACAAGAGACTACACCTATGGAGATTTCTTCCATAAGGACATTTATATAGAGGCTGCTGCTACCATGGTGAAAATGGCTATTATCACTTGAGGTTTCATCCACATGGTTGACCCAATAAAGGGAATGTCCACTATGGTTAACCCTCTCTAATAAGGTGACTCACAAAAAGGACCACATGGGGACTTAGTTCAAATTCAAGGATTTGAGTTTGTGATGCTACCCAAAAAGGGAACAAAGCATAATCCTCTAGCCTCTTCACTTCACCCAAACACTGTAAGAAGATTCTTTGACTCGCTAAAATTGAAACCACCTCACCAAGGTTTGTATGTCAACAATAATGACAACCGAGCTCTCTAAGTGGGTCCAAGAGAGAATGTACCATCAAGACCGAGGACTAAACTAAGTAAGACCGCGAGATGATATCAAATCCTCCCTACCTACAAGGGGATCTATCTTCGAGAAGAGATTCGCATGCAAAACAAGCGAATGAAGCCCACTCTCTCAAGAACTCCACAAATAGTGTTCATAGGGGCTAATTACTGTGTAACAAATATGCAAGAAAGAAAATCTAGATTCTTTTTAGAGCCCAAAATGAACGTGTGATTTATGAAAGAAAGAAAACACTCAAGCTTGACACGAGAGGTTCATTTTAGTTCCTAAAATCAAAGTGTTAAAAGGATGTAGTGAAATACCTTAGATCCCATGCAATGTGCTTAGTATATTTTACCTGATTTTTTCTTTTGTTGAGCTTTCCCATGAGAAAAGTGATAAAAAACAATAAGTATCAATCGTTAGGGTTAGCTGTTAGCAAAATCTGAAATAAAAAACTCCAAAATATTCCCAAACATCTGATACAACTATGCAAAACTGGTATGAAAACTCATACGAGTTTCCACCATTTCCTGTACGATAATTCAGGCATGATAAAACAATGGGTTATAACACACACGACAATTTATCTCCCATACAACAATTCAAATATAGTCGGCATGACACTTCAGATTATAGTTTGTCATACGACAGACAGGGGTCCTGATACAACAATTTGCAAAATGTCATACAAAATTGTACGGACATAAAATTAAAAATCAAAGCTTTAAGAGAAATTGTCAGAAAAATTAAAAAATGAAGAATGGAAACCTGTTTCAGAGCCCCACGGTGGGTGCCAGAAATGTGCATGTGAATTTTGTACCTAGGCTATAGACACAAACCTTCAGTAAAACATTAGAGGTTAGCAAATCAAGAAATCTGCAATATAAATATACTAAGCTAACCAGGAAATTTACTGCCTTCTAATAGGTATGAGTATGGAATTCTTAGATTATGACCGAGATCAGTGACAATGCAACACCTAAATGAAGGATTTAATGCTAAAGATGGATGAAAGATGAATGCAAATTAATCTATATTTTTGGGATTTTTCTATGCAATATGATGAAAACTGATATGAAACTTAATCTAGAATTGAAAATGGATGCAATTGAATCTAATTATGATATGCTATGCTATGAATATGGATGAAAAAAATGAATTGCAATTAGAAAAATCTCACAATCACCTGTTCGCAAGAGCTTGATTCTCCAAAATGCAGTTGAAAGATGTAGCCTATAAGATTGCAAAAATGAAGGACCTTTTCTGAAGAGCTGAGCCTTGATTATATAGAAATCTAGGGCTTTGAGGATGCATTGAGAAAGCCATAAATCACTCTTGATAAACTCAGCTTGATTTTTAAGTTATCAAGAAATCAAAAACATTTAACTCACAAAATCATGCAAAAATAGCTTTTTCACTCCAAATAGAGTTCAAATCACTTTTTCAACTCACAATCACATGTTGAGTTTAGAAAGTTAACAAATTGAAATTGATAATTGATTTAAAGTTGACTGCTTTTCTGATTGTGCATAATTTAATATGAATTAATTTAATAATTAAAGTGATTTATTCTCAACTTAACTGATTTTGAATTAAAACAACTGATTTATGGGTTAATCAATTATTTAATCAAACTTTTATTCCAAACTATATCATTAAATATTGACAATTGGATTTAATCAATTAAATAAGAATTTAATTAATTATTTGTAGGATTTTTTATTTATTGTCAAAATTAAATAATATAAATTAAGAATAAATACAATTAAATCTAATTAAATAATTAAGTGGCAGAATTAAATTAATTAATCAAATATTCAACATATTCAATTAATTAACTTTAGGATAAATAATGACATTTATTGCCAAATAATATTCAATTAAACATAATTAGGATAATTAGAAATATTCATGGAATATTCCCCGATGCAGAATTAAGATTAATCAATTAGGGTTTTGATTAACTAATGTGCAGATGTGCCTTAGGTTAGGACTTTGATGTTGATTTTGATTGATTTGTTGATGTAGAAGGTTAATGGTCCTATAGCCCATTTTTGGTGTATTACACCTATACTCTTGTCTCCAATTATTTGATCATGTGGATGACTCTTTGCAACATACTTATGTGTCTTGAACACTTCTAGTTCACTCAGATTTATATCTATGTCACTTCCTGGTAGAAAACCCTCTTGTGGTTGTTCATGTACTTCTTCGTGACCTTTCCCTATTTGAATCTTATTTTGATTGCTCTAAAATATCTCCTTTTCAAAGCTTTCACAATCTAGATCATAAGAATTAAATTCACATGTTCTTTCTTGTACTTGAAACCTTTCATCAATTCTAGCATTCACACTCTCAATCATTTTATTATCTCTCAAATTGTAACATCTATATGCTTTTCTTTTAGTGTAATACCCAAGGAAGATTTCGTCATCACTTCTAGCATCAAATTTGTCTATGGCATCATCTCTTTTGATAAAACACTTGCTACAAATTTTTTTGAAATAGCTAGTTTTAGCATTTTCACCATACCATAATTCATAGGGTGTCTTGCTTGTTCCTTTTCTAACATGTAATTTGTTCATTGTGTATACTATAGTTTTCATTACTTCTCTCCAATGCATGTGTGCTACTTTGCCTTCAATCAACATTGTCCTTGCAGCATCAAGGACTGATCTATTTCTTCTTTCAACAACACCATTCTTTTGTGGTGTTCTAGATGTGGATGTTTGTCTCAGAATTCCATGTTCATCATAGAAAGAATTGAATTCAATTGATGTGAACTCACCACCTCTGTCTGATCTCAAGCACTTTATCTTCAATATGGTATTATTCTCTACTTTTTCCTTAAAGTGTCTAAATTTCTCAAAAGCTTCTGATTTATCTCTAAGAAAACCAACCCACACCATTTTAGAGTAATCATCAATTAAAATCATAAATTACATGTCTCCAAAGTAATACCTAGTCTGAGTAGGTCCACAAAGATCTATATGAACAAGATCCAACTTTTTCCATGCTAAAAATTCTCTGCTCTAAAAATTGCTCCTTGTTTACTTTCCCATCACATATTCTCTGTATGTAGTGTTAGCAGGCTTCACAATTCTAGGTAGGTCTCTGATGACATTATTATTACTTTCCCTTACAATATTATCAAAGTTGACATGAAAAAATCTCATATGCCATAACCAACTATCATTTTTGGGATGCAAAGAAAACTACTAAGCATGCTTTCTCAATTATTGAATAATTCAATTCATATGACACAAGAGTTATACTAATATAATAAATTTATCATTCATTGTTTGTTTCATCTTCTTGTGCAAATATAACTCCTAGAGAAGTAATAGTTGTTGAGATATAAAAGAGTAATGATTTTCCTTGGAGAGGATCCATTAAGATTGGAGGACTTGAAATATATTGCTTGATCTTATTGAAATTCTTATCACAATTCTCATTCCATGTGAAGGTTACTCCCTTATGAAACATTTTGGTAAAAGGTTGAGCCTTATTAGCTAGTTGAGAAATAAATCTTCTGATTGATTGGAGTTTCCCTTGTAATGTCCTCATTTGACTTATGTTCTTTAATGGTTGCATTTCTAGTATTTCTTTTAATTTAGCTAGATCCACTTCAACACCCTTTGTCGAGACATTAAAGCCTAACAATTTACCTGATGACACACCACATGCACATTTTTTAGGATTTAATTTTAAGTTGTTCCATTCTATCAAATATTTTTCTTAAGTCCTCTATGTGGGTATTCCTTACTCTTGACTTGGCAAGTGTACCATCTAAATAGTCTTGCATGTTCTTGTGCATCATGTCATGAAATATTGTTGTCATTTCTGTCTGGTATTTTTCTCTTGCATTCTTGAGATTGAATGGCATGGAATTCCAATAGTACGTACCCCAAGCACATGTGAATTCTATTTTCTCTTGGTCTTCTAGAGAAAATTTGATTTGTTTGTACCTAGAGAATTTGTCCATTAGTAAATACATCTCATAACCTATTGTTAGGTCAATAATAATATCAATATTTGGAAGTGGGAGATCATCTTTAGGACAAGCTTTGTTTAGATCTTTGAAATCAATACACACTCTTATTGATTTTTTAGGCTTGCAAACTAGAACAATATTTGAAATTCATTCATCGCAATCAATTGCTTGTATAAATCCAACTTTTAGAAACTTCTCAAGTTCAATCTTTACTACTCAATGCAACATGAGGATACATTTTCCTAAGTTTTTGTTTAGCTAGCTTCACTCCTGGAGCAATGGATAGATGATGCATTATTAAATTTGTGTCAAGTCCTAGCATATTAGAATATGACCAAGTAAATTTTATCTTCTTTTCTTTGAAAAATTGTGTAAATTGTTATTTTTCTTCATCTGATAGTGATTGAACAATATGGATCATTTGAGGACTTTCCATTGTGCCAATATTTACTAGTTGAGTAGGTTCAATCAAAACCCAAGGTCTTTCTTGGAAATTCTTGGGAAGGATATCAAGAGTCTCATCTTTTGGCACCTTTGAGAGGTTTTCACCATTGGATACATCTTTTATTTTTACTATTTTATGATTTGATACTTCCACTAAGTGGTTTTCACCATCAAATCTTCTTTTATTTTTATTTTTATATTTGATACTAAGAAACTTGATATCCCCTTCTATCATATTTACGATCCTTGCATTGGTGGAAGAGGTGAAAGGTTCACTAGAATTAATATAGCAGGCTAAAGTGTAGTCATTATCAAAGGTTAAAAGGTTTTTAGATTAAGGGTTTTTTGAGTCAATGAGTTCAAAATTCACTAGGGATAGGGATTCATAGGGCTCAAGAGACAACACCACATTATTATAAATTGTTACTAACTGACAAGACAATTTCTATCAGGTTAGCTTCAAAATTTTTTTTAAGAATGTTAAAGTCATGATCATCATTGTTAGAGTCATCGTTAGTGTTATATAAGTTTGACCCAATTAACCTATCATTAGAACTATCACCTTCTTCAAAATGAACTCTAGAAGAATATTTATATACCACATCAATTTCTATATCCATTGTATAATTGGAAAGTGTATCCCAATCATATTCATTAGAATTTGTTTGACTATAAGCTGATCTACCTGATGGGGCAATAATTTTTCTTTTTTTTATGATACTTTTTGTTGGAAAATACAATTGAAATAGTTGTTGTATTGTCATTGATGTCAAACCTTAATTGGTAAGACAATTTCTATCTAAGAGATTACCATATCTATTGATTGATGAAAAGGATTAGGGCAAGGGAGATAACAAGAAAACCTAAGGAAAGGTTGAGTTATTTGATACTTCAATGGGTACTTGATTATTTGGCACATTGATTAGATACTGTATTGTTTATCTAAGTAAGAAGAAAGATTGGAGAAGTAAGCTTAACCGAGAAAAAGTGAAGAAATCTAGTTTAAGCCGAGTGATGTTAGTGTCGACCAAGCACTAGTATATGTTGACTAAATTTAGTGTTGATCGAACATCAGTTTATGTCAAGTGATAGGAAATTACCGAGTAAGACAATGTTAGCTGAGAAAGACATTTTGTAGAGATGACCAAGTTACGCAGTGATGATCAAGGAGATGAACACAGTATTGACCGAGTGTTAATAATTTACATTTGGAGAAAGAATTGAGATTCCCAGCTGACATAATTGAATTCTTGGGATATGTAAATCATGTTGACTTTATTAATTGATTGTATGGAGAATTTAATGCATGGTAAATTGTTTTATCATGGATTCATTAAGAATTTTGAAGATGTATCTAGAAGGAAGGATGAAGAACTTAAATGTTGGAAGGATTCGATGAATCTAACCTAAAACTAAGATCTACGGGGGAGATTAAGTAGAAAAAGATGGATCTACCTAATTGAAGAGGTATAACGTAAAACCTAATTGTGGGGTTACATCATGGGCTGAATTTGTTGATGTTATTGACTGAGAAGTCTAAGAAGAAGGTTGAAGGTGAAATTGTGAAGGATTTGATCAGAGTTTTGATTGCTTGAAGTGAATTCTGAGAAGATAAGTGATGGAAATGGAAATGGAGCTCAGTCAATAAATCAACATATATGTGCAAAGTGGATCTGTTGTTTGTAAAGTGAGTTGTATGTTTTTTAGATCAGAAAATACTATTACTTTCTAACCATTGTATCAATCTAAATCCTTTAATCAAGGCTGACATAACATTCATTGATTAAATCCTTTAATCAAGGTGGCATTATAATGGAATGTACTTAAATCCTTTAACTAGGTCACTTTTGACAAAGTGTTTAAATTCTTTCACAGGGTCACACCTAGCAGTGTGTTTGTAAACCTTTAACAAGGTTGGCTTTTCACAGAGCTCACTTCAGAAGAGTGAAAATATCAGTAACATGTTACAAAGTAGTTTTTTCCAAGTTAGGTTTCCACTATAAATCTTGGTGTTATACTTGTGTGAATGTTTTGATGTGAATGTTTCTATATTTTGCAAGTTAATTACTTTTGGATAGTGGACTGCATGTTATATGTTTCTGATATTTATACTTTAGAGACCGAGTTGTGTTGGTGATTAGATCTAAGGTTGTTGAAGTGTTTAAAAGTTCAATTGGTACATATAGACCTAAGAACAACTGATTCACCCCCCCTCTTTGTTGTTCTAAATAATATTAAAAATTGGTATCAAAGTTGTTGGTGCTTACAGAGAAAATTTTAAAGGTACTTGAAGCTAATGATCAAGATGTATAAAAATGAGGTACCGAAGTTGAACAAAGAGAACTTCCCTGCATGGTAGAGTCTAATGAAATTGTATCTAGCTGGTATTGGTGATTCAGCGAAGTACTATGTTGAACATGACTATGTTATACCTGTTGCACCTTTGACTGCCAAGGATATGAAAGCAAAATAGGAACACAATCAAGCAATGTTGGAGATTGCATCTTCCTTAACCTGTCCTAAATTTGAAGATATCAAAGATTGCACTACTGCAAAGAAAATGTGGGATACTCTTGCAACTATCTATGGTGGTGATACAAATTTACTGAGAGCAAAAGTTGAAAGCTTGAGAGGTAAGTTTGATGAAATGAAAATGTAAGAAGGTGAAAATATTTCTCAGTACTGTGGTAGAATTAAGGAGATAGTGAATGCTATTAGAGGAGCTAATGGAATAATTGATGATGAGACTGTTATTGGTAAGGTATTGAGAAATTTTCTTCCTATCTATGCTATCAAAATTTCTGCAATTCAAGAATCAAGATGTAACCCTGGTAATGTTCTAACTCTGGAAAGTCTTGTTGGTAAGCTTACTACTTTTGAGGTATCTAACTATGATACCTACATTATTCCTAATGTTGAATCTACATTCAAGTCATAAATGGTTTTGCATAAGTCTAAGAGGGAAAAAGAAAAATGTGTGAAAAGTGAAAGTGATAGTGACACTTCTGATAAGGAACTAGATGATCTTGAAGCACTCATGGCTAGAAGATTAAAAAGAGGAAAAGGAAAATATAAAGGTAAAATTCCTATAATCTATTTTTCATGTAATAAAGTTGGCCATATTGTAGCAAGATGTCCTGACAGAAATGACAAGGATGAGGAAAGAGAAAGAAATTACAAGGATAAAAGAGATAACAGAGATCACCGAAGGTACAAAGACTATAAGGACAAAGGTAAGAAATCCTGTTATATTTCTGAAGAGGAAACTGATAGTGACACTGATAATTTTGATACTGAAGTAATTTATGTTTCTATGAAAGATGATTCTGATGAAGATGAGAAAACTGCACTTTTTTCTTATGTGAGTAAAGGTGATAAATGGATTATTGATAGTGGTTGCTGACATGACATGACTGGTGATAAAAGCAAATTTGAAACCCTATATCATTACAAAGGTATAAGTGTTAAGTTTGGTAATGATGCACCATGTCATGTGAGAGGTAAAGGATCAATTAAGCTAACTGATAAGATCACATGTGAAAATTCCTATTGGGTTGAAGGTCTTAACTACAATTTTTTGAGTGTTTCATAGATGAACAACACTGGTTACTGAGTGGAGTTTCATCACAAAAAAGGATAAAATATTTTATGCCACTGATGAACTAATTGGAAGTGGAGAACACACTAGAGGTAACTTGTTCTATCTAGATCTATTTGAAGAGACATATTTGTTTGCACAATTTGATGATGTATGGTTATAGCATAAGAGGTTGTGTCATGTAAACTTTGACAATCTGGTAAATATTAGTAAAAAGAATAAAGTTAGAGGTTTTCTAAGATTGAAGAAACCTAATAATGTGATGTGTAAATAGTGTCAATTGGGAAAAATGACAAAGTCTAGTTTCAAGAGCAAGACACTTCTGAAAATATTTTGGATTTGGTTCATATTGACCTTTGTGGACCTATGGGTGTACAAAGTTATTGTGGTGCTAAGTATTTTATTTTGTTTGTTGATGACTACACTAGGATGATGATTGTAATTTTTTTAAAAGAAAAATATGATGCATTTCAGTTGTTTA
Organism: Chamaecyparis obtusa; assembly: GCA_027943335.1. Lineage (NCBI taxonomy): Eukaryota > Viridiplantae > Streptophyta > Pinopsida > Cupressales > Cupressaceae > Chamaecyparis > Chamaecyparis obtusa. The sequence continues at coordinate 2,078,603 of BSBK01001033.1, forward strand.
AGTGGTATTTAGAAAAAGTTGAAAAAGAAACAGGTAGAAGGCTGAAATGTCTGAGATTTGACTGAGGTGGAGAGTTTATATCAAATGAGTTCAATCTATTCTACAATGATAGAGGAATCAAAAGACAGATGTCTACGCATAGAACACCTCCACAGAATGGTATAGTTGAGAGGAGAAACAAGTCAATTATGGATTGTGCAAGAACACTAATGATTGAGAAGAATGTTGTACAAAAATATTGGAGAGAAGATATAAGTATAGATGTTTATACCTTAAACAGAGTACAAATCAAGAAAGGTACAAATGCTACACATTATGAATTATGGTATGGATATGCACCTAATGTGAAATATTTTAGAATCTTTGGGAGTAAATTATATATACTGAAAGATAATAGGAATGGAAAATTTGATACAAAAAGTGATGAAGGCATATTCCTAGGTTACTCCACTAAGAGAAAAGCTTATAAGTGTTTGAATTCTAACACTAACAAAGTTGTGGAAAGTGAAAATGTGAGAGTTGATGAATATGAAGAGAAGAATGAAGTGGAAGGAAAACAATAACCTAAAGATTATAGATCTTTTGTGTACATGGAAGAAGGAGAGGCAAGTAACACACTTACACCAGATGCAGAGTCATGGGTAAGAAATGCCGAGCATTAGGAGGATGTTGCTGAGAAATTAGAAGTAGAAACTAAAAATTTTCATGATGAACCTAAAGATCAAGAAGAAAAGAAATCTAAACCTAAATTGGCACAGTATGTGAGAAGACATCATAAGCCTGAGAAAATCATTGGAGATAAGGAATCTAGAGTCTTGACCAGAAGTAAGTTGAAAGACCCTACATGTTTATTATGTGAGTTTGAGCCTAAGATAGTAAAAGATGCTTTAGAGAACGAAGACTGGATTCAAGCTATGAATGAAGAAATAGATCAAATAGAAAAGAATGATATCTGGACTTTGGTGCCGAGACCAGAAGGCAAGAATGTTATTGGAACAAAATGGGTATTTAGAAACAAGCTTAATGAACATGGACAAGTCACAAGGAACAAGGAAAGATTGGTATGCAAGGTTATGCACAAGAAGAAGGAATAGACTATGGGGAAAAATTTTCCCTTGTAGCAAGATTAGGAGTGAGAACTTTACTTGCATATATTGCATACAAATATTTCAAAGTATATCAGATGGATGTCAAATCTGCATTTCTAAATGGTATATTAGAAGAAGTATACATTGAACAACTTGAAGGATTTGTTGACCCAAGAAAGAAAAATATGGTTTGCAAATTGAACAAGGTGTTGTATGGATTGAAACAAGCCCCCAGAGCATGGTATGAGAGGCTACACAATTATTTGATAAAGATTGGATTTACAAGGACAAATGACAACAACAATCTGTATATGAAAGCTAGAGAAGGTAAAGAGATTTTGTTAGCTAAAATTTTTGTGGATGATATCATATTTTAAAGACAAGATGCCCTATGTCAGAAATTTTCAAATAAGATCAAAACTGAGTTTGAGATGTCTATGTTTGGTGAGATAAAATTCTTTATTGGATTGCAAGTCTATTAGATGGAGAAATGTATCTTTATCACACAATCTAAATATGTCAAAGAGATACTAAAAACTTTTGATATGGAGGATTCTAGACCAGTAAGTACTCCTATAGCTATTGGATAAAAACTATCTAAAACTAATGATGCTGCTGAAGTGAATCAAACCCTGTATAGATCCATGATTGGAAAGCTATAATATGTTGTCCATAGAAGACCAGATATAACCCTAGTAGTTAGGATTGTGGAAAGATTCTCTGTCAATCCTAAGGAAAATCATATGATGGAAATGAAGAGAATATTGAGATATCTGAAAGGGATAGAAGACTATGGATTGTACTACAAGAAGAATGATAAATTTGAACTGAGAGTCTACATTGATGTAGATTGGGCTCCTAGACAAGAAATAAATAGAATTGCATTTCCCAATCTACAACAGAAGCTAAGTATGTAGCAGCTGCAGTGAATTGTTCAAATTTGGTATGGAACAAGCAATTTTTGAAAGGAATGAAAGAGGAAATCACTGAGCCAGTTGTTATTTTCTATGATAACATAAGTGCTATCAACATATCAAAGAATCCAGTTATGCACACAAAGACTAAACATATTGCTATCAAGTATCATTACTTGAGAGAACTGGTACAAGATAAAGAAGTGAGAATGGAATATGTGAATACAAAGGAACAACTAGTAGACATATTCACAAAAGCTTTACTAATGATGCTCATGAATATCTTAGAGGTAAACTAGGGGTGCTTCCCCTAACTGGGGCTTCCTAGTCAACTAGGAACACTGCATCAAATGTGCTACATAGAATATTTGACAAATTGATATAGGAAAGGTCAAACTTTAGGAGCTACCTAGAGTTGTGAAAAGTACAGAAAAGATGATAATCAGTCATAAGCAAGATGACAGAGGGAGAAATAATGAAACTGAACTGACAAGATGACATTTACATATAGTATATGTAAGTGATAGATACTTCTTTGGCATTATTGTCAAAGAGGGAGAGATTCAAATGAAAACACAGGAATAGAAAACACCGAGGTATATGATCTGAGATTCAAAAAATCAGAGGGAGAGATTCAGAGAGATACAAAAAAGATTCAAAGGGAGTACCTATGTGAACGGTCAAGCAAGGCTAAGTTGTGAATCAAAATGAAGCTAAGGATATTATAAATCTTTCTGATGCACAGATAAAGTTTTTGGATTGGTTGGTAAGGGTAAAAGCACAATCAGGTGTCACCTTTTAGCCTAACTTATCAGCATGGCTAAATTTTAGTATTTCTAACTAAAAATTAATTTTGGTCAAACATATGGTCTAGCTAGATTCATTCTAGCTAAGTTAGATAAGTGTTTTAACTTTTCCAATTGGAAATGTCTATTAAATGCATGTCTTATACCACTTTGGGTTCAATTACCATAAAAATAAAATTATTTCAAAAAAGTGGTGTTTCAATAACTCCTAATATTTTTAATGATATTTTTTTAATAATAAAAAATACTATTTTGTAGATATCAGAGTCAAGAATATCCTCATATAGATTTTATAGTGTTTTAATTAGACATTATTTGTTGTAATTAAAATATATTGCAAGTAGTTATTTTAACAGTCAAAGAGATGTTGATTCAGAGAAAAAGAAATAGTAAATCATATTAAATAAATTTTAAAAACATATGGTGCACTAGAGGAGAGAGTCCTCTTTAAGAATATATATTGAATTTTTTTATTGTGATGGATTTGCTATGAAAAATATGGTGCGAGATAAAAAATGTCGATTTTAGTGAGTTGGAATTTGAATTGTTATAAAAGAGAAAATCTAGGTCACAAACCAATTTTTATTTCTTCTTGCACTAGATATATATGTCATCTATGACATATTTTAAAATTAGAGAAAAAAATATTTATTTACATATAATTTATTGGTGGGAACCAGACCCCTAATTTTTAGCATTTTTCAGCAACAAAAAAAATGTTTTTAAAAATTAAAAAAACATATCAATTCTAATTCAAAAAAATTATAAAAAATATTAATCATAAACTTCATCCATTTTATCACATTTAATTAGTTTACATCATCATCAAATTCCAAACATAAATGTCATTTTTATACTAGTGAAGTTGAACAACTTTGATTTTGTTAGTCTTTTCCTTTGTAAAAGGGTGATAACTTATTGTGCTTTTACTTGTAAGTCATGTGTTATTCATGTGGTGTTGCTATCAATGCCAAAGAGGGAGATTGTTGGAAATTACAATTGAAACAATTGTTGTATTGTCATTGATGTCAAACCTTAATTGGTAAGACAGTTGCTATCTAAGCGAGTACCATATCTATTGATTAATGAAAAGGATTAGGGAAAGGGAGATAACAAGAGAACCTAAGGAAAGGTTGAGTTATTTGATACTTCAATGGGTACTTGATTATTTGGCACATTGCTAAGATAATGTATTATTTATCTAAGTAAGAAGAAAGACTGGAGAAGTAGGCTTAACCGAGAAAAAGTGAAGAAATCTAGTTTAAGACAAGTGATGTTAGTGTCAACCGAGCACCAGTATATGCTGAGTAAATTTAGTGTTGACTGAACATCAGTTTATGTCAAGTGATAGGAAATTACCAAGCAAGACAGTGTTAGCCGAGGAAGACAGTTTGTAGAGATGACCGAGTTACACAGTGATGACCGAGGAGATGAACACAATATTGATCGAGTGTCAGTAATTTACATTTGGAGAAAGAATTGAGTTTCCCAGCTGACATAATTGAATTCTTGGGATATGTAAATCATGTTGACTTTATTAATTGATTGTATGGAGAATTTAATGCATGGTAAATTTTTTTATTATGGATTCATTGAGAAGTTTGAAGATGTATCTAGAAGGAAGGATGAAGAACTTAAATGTTGGAAGGATTCGATGAATCTGACCTAAACCTAAGATCTACGGAGGAGATTAAGTGCAAAAAGATGGATCTACCTAATTGAAGAGGTATAAAAGAAAACCTAATTGTGAGGTTACAACATGGGCTGAAGTTGTTGATTTTATTGATTGAGAAGTCTAAGCAGAAGGATGAAGGTGAAATTGTGAAGGAGTTGATCAGAGTTGTGATTTCTTGAAGCGAATTCCAAGAAGATCAGTGATGGAGATGGAAATGGAGCTTAGTCAGTAAATCAACATATATGTGTGAAGTGGATCTGTTATTTGCAAAGTGAGTAGTATGTTTTTTAGATTAGAAACTATTGTTACTTTCTAACCATTGTATCAGTCTAAATCCTTTAATCAAGATTGACCTAATAGTCATTGATTAAATCCTTTAATCAAGGTGGAATTCTAATGGAATGCACTTAAATCCTTTAACCAAGTCACTTTTGACAGAGTGTTTAAATCCTTTAACAGGGTCACACCTAGCAGTGTGTTTGTAAACCTTTAACAAGGTTGGATTTTCACAGAGCTCACTTCAGAAGAGTGAAAATATCAGTTTCATGTTACAAAGTCATTTTTCCCAAGTTGGGTTTGCACTATAAATCCTAGTGTTATACTTGTGTGAATGTTGCTATATTCTGCAAGTTAATTACTTTTGGACAGTGGACTGCATGTTATATGTTTCTGATATATATACTTTAGAGACTGAGTTGTGTTGGTGATTAGATCTAAGATTGTTGAAGTGTTTAAAAGTTCAATTGGTGCATCTGGACCTGAGAACAACTGATTGACCCCCCCCTTTGTGTTGTTCTAAATAATATTAACAAATTTTATGCTCTATTTTCAAATATTTCTAAAACACTTGTTATGTATTTTCAGTACTTGAACTTATGAACATGCTATAAGTGCACTCAAACCAACAAAACCTATGGGTAGATAATAGTTGATATACTTTTCCAAATATTATAAATATGCTATAGTATTTCAAATAATTGTTTGAATGTATGTTCTAATATTTGGATTAAGTAGAGTGGTTGAATAGTTGAATATATATGCATGTGCTACTAACCTGCCAGGGAAAGAGGAGTGACTAAAGAGCAGATCAGAAAACATTGATGAAGAGTGAGAAAGAATCAATCATGATGATGGAGAACCATTATGATATTGTGGGACATCCCTGATAAATTGAAGGAAAGTCATTTTAGGAAATATAGGAACATGCTTATGCTATATTTTCTCTGTGATTAATGTTCTGTTGAAGTAGTTATGTAACCTTTATGATATTATGTTGTGGACTGTTGTATTTTCCTTTCTTTATGGCATGAATTAGTCAGACCTTATCTTTTATGTTCAAATAAGTATCAATACTCTATACAAAGGGATATGGTTGTTAGATATCAAGTTATTCAGATGGTTGTAGTATTTTCTATGATCTGAAGCAAAGTTACTTTTCCAGTTCCGTGTGTTGTTTTATGATAATGTAATCAATTTTTTGGAAATACAATGAATGAGTGATTTTGAGTTATATTTTGTGTTAGTAGCTAGTAGAAGCTAACCAAGTGGGCCTACTTGGGAGGTGGATTAGAGTAGATTAGATTAATTTTTTTAATCATTTACAATAGTTCAAGTAGAATTCACTATTCTTTCATGTAGTATTATACACTATGTATGCTCCTGCAACACTTGCAAAGATAATCATTGTGAATGATTTGGGTTGATAGAATAGGTTAAGATTGAAATTATTGTTGGAAATTTGGTTGAGTTGGTTACATAGATGTTTTCATTATGGAAACATATGATCCACATGAAGATCGCACAAGTCAGAGAGCTAGTATGTCAAAGTGCAATGCAAATTGTCTAAGTATAAGACAGTGTGTTTTTGCTAGTGAACTTGAAGATAGTTTTGATTAGCAATGTTGATTGGAGTAAGTTCAGTGCTTTCACACTTGAACATAGACTCTATGGTGACTATTGAAGACTCACCTCAGAGTGCAAGTCAGTACGACATGTATGGAAGAAGTTATGACAGTTTTACTTAAGACAGTGTTAAGCCAATGAGACAAAATATGAAGACAGAATTGATAAAGAGTTAAGGCATTATTTTGTTTATCAAAATAATGACTTTAAAATATAAAGGGATGAAATCCTAGATTTTAACCCTTGGATAAATATATTTTGTAATATGATAGCCAACTGGAGAATTATTAATCTTAATAAATTGTATAAAGATATGTAAAAATGTAATGTAAAAAGAAGAGTAATGAATATGCAAATGTAATAGCGAAAGTAAAGAGCAGTGAAGAGATATTGATGCAAGTAGTATAAGATTATGTACCTTGAAATATTTTTTTAATCAGTGAATATTGTATATTACTTGTTTGAGCAGTGGGCTCATCTGGTAATCACATTTTGTACAGCCAACTCCTAACAGGTTTGAGGCTTCTAACAAGGCCTATAGTCCCTTAATCAGGACTGAGACACTATATGCATGTAATAGACTCCTAACAGGGTCAACATCCTTAATAGGATACTTTTGATTATTGGATCTTTGTGGGTACCATCCCCACCGGGGTTTTCCCTTGGCCAGGGTTTCCTTGAGAACAAATAATGTGTTATGAGTTCTTTAGTTTTATTGTTATGTATGTTGTTTAGCTTCTTATGTTATGAATGTGTTAAGATAATCTGTTATATCCATAATTGGGCAAAAGTTAAAGTTTGTGGAATACTGATTCACCCCCCCCCCTCTCAGTATTCCCTATTTCTAACAATTGGTATCAGAGCTTAGTTACTTAGAAAAGAATCATTCAAGGAAAGCCTAGTAGCTTGAGTAAGATCTCTATGGATATGGATCAGCTATAGAAGAATCTTGAAGAAGCTCTTGAATAGATTGATATGCTTACTAAAGAAAGAGATACTTTGAAAGGAAAATATGATGATGCAAAGAACCGCATTGAGAAACTGAAAAAAAATTTGGAAGATCTGAAATCTAAAAAGGAATATGAAATTCACATTGAAGATTGTGATGACAACTTAGAGAAAGAAAATGAGATCCTTAAATATGAACTAAAGATAGAAAATCTGAAGCTAAGTCTGAAAGATGGAAATGGCAAGAATGAAGCAAATCTGAAATCTAAAAATGAAAATCTTAAGCTTGAAAATGAAGGGCTAAAATCTAAACTTGGTAAAGTAACATCTGAACTTGAGAAAGTCAATTTGCAGTATGCTGAACTTGAGAAATACAATACAATTGTGAAAGGAGAACTGACTCAATCTAAGGAGCAGCTTGAAAGACTATATTCAACTAGTGAGAAGATTGATGAACAAATATCTTATCAAAAACCATTCTATGATAAGACTGGTCTTGGATTCAACACTTTTAAAGAAAGTGAAGAAAGCAAGGGACCAAATCTGAAAATATCTAAAAGCATAGATGAGAAGAATTTTGATGAGATTAACAAATATGAAGATACACCTAAGGAAGAAGAACCACCTAAGCAAGAGGAATCACCTAGAGGTATGCAAAGAGAATTCAAAGGTAGATGTTTTTCTTGTAATACTATTGGTCATATGAAGAGAGATTGCACAGGTAAGCAATTTAAACCTCTTAATGGTTATTGTTATAATTGTCATGGTTTTGGACATAGAGCTATTGAACACAAGAAACCTAAATTTGTTGAGAATAACAATAATAGTAGAATGTTTAGGAATACTAACCATGTAGATAAGAAACCTACTAAAGATATGAACAGAAGAAATGGAGTAGTTTGTTGTAGATGCAAAAAAGTTGGACACATTGCTAGAAGTTGCAGATCACAAATCAATCAGCCTGGACCAAGATATGGAAATAGTGGAATAGTTTGTCAGATATGTAACAAGATTGGACACACAACAAGGTTTTGCAAAATGAACAATAGAGTTTTTCATACCAATCCTAACCCTAGAAGTCATCCAAGAAGAAATGAAGATGGAAGCAACAGTCAGAAAGGATGCTATAGTAACTCAGATGAAGTGAAGTTTGTTAAAAGCACAGATCAAGGAGACATATTCAACATTGAAGGCAGTTAGAAACATGATGTATTAAATGGTAAGAATGAATCTTTACCTGACCCATCTCAAAGTACTTAATTCATGAAAATTACAGTAGAATAGAAACTTAGATTAGTGTAGAATTTGATATATGATGAATTGAGTCTTGCACAGTTAATGCAAGGTATTATATGATGTTCTAATGCTATGGTTAAGAGTGCAAAGAAAAATATTATGTTTTGTGAGATCACAAGAAGTTTTAAGTTTCATAGGTTAACAGAATCAACTTTTTGAAAGAAGCAACAAAAGAATTGAATGCGATGTCAGATCTAAGTGAGATTGAATTAATAAAAGGTCATGGACGGTGTCAATTGATCATAAAAGTGAATAAAAGTGTTAAGGAGATCAAAGAGTAGTGATTGGAAGCATTTTGCAAGGATTTGGTGAAGAATTTTGTGCCGAATCTACGCAAGCCCTAAATAGCGAAATCAAGGTATTTTACTTGGTAGATCTTTAAATCAGTTAAGGAATTAGAGGAAATCATGGATATTTCTTTTATTCACAATGTTAGAGATAAGAATAGACCTAAAATGAAAAGGGATCAGTAGAACCATTGGAAGATGATCCTAGGTTAGCTTTATCATTCGTGCCAAATGGAGTTTTACATCTAGAGAATGTTAGAAGTTATCTAGGATGTAAACTAGAGACTATTAGTGATAGTGATTTCACAGAGGAATATTAGAAGATCTATAATCAGGACATGTCATTGAAAGTAGGGTTTGAGCATTTGAAAGATAATGAGATCGTTAAGTATGCTTTGCAATATGAATTTGATAATGAAGAATGTACCAAGATAATCCTAAGTAGAATTCACAATGGAAAGTTTTGGTTAGATGACAAAGTGATAGATATCACAACTGACTTAATTCATGAGGTAACTGGACTATCTAAAACTAGAGCCATTCCTTTCAATGAGAAAAACATGAGGAAAATAATCATAGACAACACAAATTCATCCTACAATGGCAGAGGAATTGTAATTAGCAAGATATAGCAAGATGATGTCAAATACTTGTGTAAGATCCTAACAACTAAGTTTTGTGCTAACTTGAGAGAGGATGACATGGTAGCTAGAATGATACATGTAGCTTATTTGATGTGTGTGGATAAAGTAAAAGTTGATATGTGTGAGATTTTGAGGATAAAGTTGTTTGAGAATTTGGAAAAGATAAAGAAGACTAAGTATTCATAGTTTAGATTCTCATCTTTAATCACTTATATGTTCTTTCATTTATTGAGAAGATTTCCATTCACCATTGGAAATGACTATAATGATGGCCAAACTACAATGGAAAGGATTAACCAAGTGTATAGGAGGCATGTTATTGATAAAGTGAATGAAAGTACAGTGTTGGTAATTAAAACATTTTAGAATTTGATGTCTAGCAGATCAAGGATGCCATAGTCTCTTGTGGAGAAGTATAAAAATGAGATATGTTTCATGGTTAATACTAACTTTACTTACATTGTAGTAGAACCTAGAACAGAGTTCATAGACCCTCTTGGCTATGAGATATCTGAGATTGAGACATAAGAGTATGTGAGTAGATTACTTAAGTGCAAGTTGGATACTCACTGTAGTAGGTTTGGAACCTTTGAGGAGAACTTCAACTCTGCAAAGACCATCCTTGAAGAGAAACAGTCAAAGAAAAGAGTTGAGAGTACAATCAAGAAAATTCTAAAAGATACAGGGATGACTGAGCATGAGTTCTTGGTAGCCAAGAAAATAGTAGTAGCAGTTAGAGATATTGGACAAAAAGAAGTTTTGTCTATTCCACCTCTCATCAATTGTAGCATAGCAAGGGGAAACATTAGTTAAGGTGAAAGTGGAAGAAACCGAGGACCAAGAAGCAAGAATATACACTAGATCAACCTCCTCCACACCTAGCAAAAGAGTAAAAGAGATTTCTACTAGACCGGGTAAGAGGCAGAAGACATTGGTGCCACCAGTTCAAAGGAAAGTTGCAGAAATCAAAGATGATGGAAGCACTCCTATTAAGAAGAAAAATTGGAAACCTAGAGTTGAGAAGGTTAATGAACAGATTATTCAAGATGGAGACTTTACAAAGATGAAAAAATATTATGATCTTTATGATTGTGCAGAAAGAATGAATCTAGAAAATGCAGTGGTGAAGCATATGATTTTATCTAATAAGAAGTTTGATACAATTCAGGGTAAGATACCTGATGAATTGTACAAGAAACTTGTAAATAGGAAGAAGTGAGCATCAGAAGAAGACATAGCTATTAGAGAAAAGATTGTAAGAAAACTTTGTGTTGTAAGAGATGAAGTACACTTCAATTAGATTATGAAGGATCTAAGCACCCGTTTGAGAACCAAGAAGAGAACTATTCAGATTATGGGAGGTAGATATGAAGAAGTGAATGCAAAAATAGAGAAAGCAATCATTAAGGTTATGTCAGAGAATGCTGGAGAATCATCAGTTGCAACAGAATTCAAAGATCAAGTAGAAGAAGTAGAAAAAGAGGACATTCCCTCTCCACCAGCCATAAATATTGAGGATGAAGTAATGAATGTTGAAGGAACTAAGATCACCTTAGATGGTGATGATAACTTATTCAAGAATCTTGAAAACATTGTTGAAAATTTAGATTTTGAAGAGTAGGAGACTACCAAAGGAGAAGAGAAGACATAAACCAAAGTATTAGAACCTAAAGTGACAAAGAAACAAGTACCTATTCCCACTCAAGAAGAAATCAATCTTACACCTGAGACTAGCAAGAAAACTTAGATTGGTTCTATGATTGAGAATTTGGGAAAGGAAGTAGATGATGATGATTAGATGGAATTGATCACATCTTTGAAGAAGATCATCGGTAAGAACAAGAAAGTAAAGAGTGTTGAAGGATGCCTGAAGGAGCTTACTGAGAAGTTACAAGGTATTATTACTACACAAATTGTATAAGATGACCCTCTAGAGAGAGAAAAGAAAGTAATGAACACTTTTTATAATGAGTTTACAAATCTATCTGATATAGCAAAGATGAAAGCTCAAGTAGCTTATGAGGCCAAAATTTTTTTGAACATCAGTCAAAATATCAGGAATGATATCAATAACCTTGATATCTGTATAAAGGACTTGAGAAAGAATTTAGAAAGAGGAAAATCCTTGTACATCCAGTGTACAAAATCAAAGAACTTGGTAGTAGAGGAAGTTCAGAAGATGAAGATGAAGGAAGTAGAAATTCAGAATGAGACAAACCTTCTTTTGAGCCCTAATGTGAAGGTATTTGATGTTGAGCAGAAAATTCAAAAGATTTATGATGAAATGAGAGTTTTTCAAGATGACAAGGACAAGAAGCTGAAGAGATTCACTATTTTAAGAGAGCACATTTCTATAAACTTGAGCACTATTGAAGGGCAACTAGAAGAATGTCTTTCAGCCAAGACATCTTTTCAGAAGTTTAGTTATGAAAATCTCCAAGCATGTGAGATTACATCTTATGATTGTGCGCACTACTCAGTGTGGTAGATTCAATTAAGAAATCATGGGAGAAAGAGTTAGAGGCTATGAAGATCAATTTTTTAGATTGTGTTGCAAGCCTACCGGCTTTGCAATATTGAATCAAGGTATAACTTTTTGTGAATACAGTTTTGTAACCCTCCTTACCTTTTTTTTTGTCAATGTTGTCAAAGGGGGAGATATATAGTAGAAAATTGATAAGGATACATACTCTTAGGGGGATTATAGTATATAGAGAGGATTCATGAAGTCATAAGGATAGTATATACATATTTTGTATTATGGCCACAATTTTGAATTTTTGGAGTCTAAGACTTAGCCAATTTTCTCATATGTTGCCACCAATGACAAAGGGGGAGATTGTTGGAAATTTGGCTGAGTTGGTTACATAGATGTTGTCATTATGGAAACATATGATCCACATGAAGATCACAGAGGTCAGAGAGCTAGTATGTCAGAGTGCAATGCAAATTGTCTAAGTATAAGATAGTGTGTTTTTGCCAGTGAACCTGAAGACAGGTTTGATTAGTGATGTTGATTGGAGTAAGTTCAGTTCTTGCACACTTGAACATAGACTCTATGGTTACTATTGAAGACTTACCTTAGAGTGCAAGTCAGTACGACATGTACAGAAGAAGTTATGACAGTTTTACTTAAGATAGTGTTAAGCTGATAGGATAGAGTATGAAGACAGAATTGATAAAGAGTTAAGGGATTATTTTGTTTATCAAAATAATGACTTAACAATATAAAGGGATGACATCCTATATGTTAACCCTTGGATAAATATATTTTGTAATATGATAGCCGACTGGAGAGTTATTAATCTTAATAACTTGTATAAAGATATGTAAAAATGTAATGTAAAAAGAAGAGTAATGAATATGCGAATGTAATAGAGAAAGTGAAGAGCATCGAAGAGATATTGATGCAAGAAATATAAGGTTATGTACCTTGAACTATTTTTGTAATAAGTGAATATTGTATATTATTTGTTTGGGTAGTGGGCTCATCTGGTAATCACATTTTGTACTACCAACTCCTAACAGGGTTGAGGCTTCTAACAAGGCCTATAGTCCCTTAATCAGGACTGAGACACTATATGCATGTAATAGACTCCTAATAGGGTCAACATCCTTAATATTATACTTTTGATTAGTGGATCTTTGTGGGTACCATCCCCACCAAGGTTTTCCCTTGGCTAGGGTTTCCTTGAGAACAAATAATGTGTTATGAGTTCTTTAGTTTTATTGATATGCATGTTGTTTAGATTCTTATGTTATGCATGTGTTAAGATAATCTGTTATATCCATAATTGGGAAAAATTTAAAGTTTGTGGAATATTGATTCACCTCCCCTCTCAGTATTCCCTATTTCTAACAATCATAGTTGTTAGAATCATTTTCATTAAGTAGTTGTGTGTATTTACTTTCCTGCACCAATAGTGTAAGTTTTTGTCATCTATTTTCCTTCCTGCAGCTTAAGAAAAATGACTCCATGAGAGACTTAGTGCACAAACCATGTTGTCCCACTTCATGTATACATCCCTAAGATGAAAATTTAAATGCACTTCATGATAGAAAAAATGATACTTAGTTTTAATTTACTATTCCTAGGAGAAGCCTTGGCATGATTATTATTACCTATTATGGGGCTATTCATTTTTGGTGCTATTGTCAAGGATGATGTCAAGCTGAGAACCTTATTGAGTCATTTTAGATAGTTTCCTATTTTCTAGATAAGACTTGTAGTCCTGAACTTGCTCCAAAAATTTTTCAAATTACCTGCATGCATCAAAGAGGAAGAAGATGAGATGTCTATGGTAGATACCTTCCAAGAGAACCCATTAATCTGAATGAAGAATCTAGAGAAGTTGAATTACCTTTTGTTGATGCAAGTCTTGAATTTCCTTGAACATCCTCATTTGTAGAAGAGCCTTTTGATCCATCTAATCTTCAACCTTTTGCTGAAATTTTGGCCAATTTTCTTGATAATTCCACCACAAGTATACCTGTTGCTAATAATCCTTTGGCTATTGTCACTTCCTAGCCACAAATTCACTCCCAAGTACCTGTAGTGATGGTACAACCTACATTTTTGTTCCCTCTTCCTAGCCTTATAAATAATGCTAATCTCAAGAACATACCCACTACTGCACTTCCAAAGTTCTATGACCTAAGCACTGAAGACCCTGACACCTTTCTATTTGAGTTTGACATTCTTTGTCAAAGTTTTGATTACAAAATTGATATTTATAAACTCAAGTTATTTCCAAAAACATTAAAGGAGTTAGATTTAAGATGGTTTATGGGATTAGGGGCTAATGCAACAACCGATTGGAATGAGATGCAGACTTTATTTCTGCAGAAGTATAAAGAGTATTGTAAAGGGGGTGACTTTAGGGGGGGTGACATTTTTCATATGTCGCAAGAGGAAGATGAAACTCTGGAAGATTACATCTCATGCTTCCTATATAATCTACAAAAGAATCCTCACCGTGTGTTGTGGGAGGCTTCACAACAACTCATTTTATTAAGTGGAGTAAATGACAACTATCTTGAAGCACTGGATCTTATGGCCGGAGGAGACATTTCTCAATCTTCCTAGGATGATCTTAAGAAAAATTTTCTTAACTATTCAAGATCAACAGTGAAGAAAGGCAGAGGATTTTGACCAACACTTGCTAAACGAAATGGCTATGGTGTCTCTAAGATGGAAATTTCCAACCTACTGTCAAATTTTAAACAAGATATTATTAAATATGTTGCTACACACTTGGACACAATGCAGGCCAAAAAGAAGCATGAATATGTTGAGGAAAAGCTAGTTGAATATTTCCCCCACTGTTGGTAGAAAAAGAAGGACTGATAGTGCAAGCTAGTGGTGAATTTGGAGACCCAACACCTTCCTAGTGAGTTCAAGAAAATAGGAGAGGATGAGAAAGTATTCTTTGTTTCTCAATGTCAGCTATGGGCCCTGAGACAAGGTATGCCTCAAGATCCTTCACAATCTTTTAATCCTTATAATAACCAATGGAAGAACCATAATTTTCAATACCCTTCTCAGTATTCCCAACCTGCTTGAAATAATGTCTGACCTAATACTCAGTAGAACCAGTGGTTTAATTCACAAAAAACCCAATGGCCACATCATCAAAACCAATGGCAAACACCATAAGGGAATTGGAAATTATACAACCAGTGGAAAGGACCCCAACAATAGCCCAACCCAAATACTAGTTATCAATCCTTACCACCTTTAGTGTCTCAACCGGCATGCATGCCACCTCCTATAGCCACAAGCCCTCCTCCAAGGCCAACACAATTACCTACTCATCCAAAACCTAATCCTAACAACAAGAAACAATAGCAACCAGTGTATACTACTGATGCTCAACAATACCATGTCTATGTATTAGAAATAACTTATATTCACTTAAGATCTGACACTACTTTACCCGAACTAGAACCTCTTGTTATTATGGAAGTTCCAAACCTTCATATAGAATCAACACCACTTCTAGAGCCTACATTTCTAAATATAGTCCCACCAACTAATACATCAAGGCAAGATGATGTTCATACCACAGTTAATCCTCCTTTTCCTCAAAGGCTTGGAGCTTATAAATTTGTACCCCGAGATGAAACACCATTTGATATTCTTGATCGGTTGAAAACATGCATATTCAAATTCCACTCTTTCAAGCTATCAAAGTTGTTCCTATCTATGGGAAAGTCATTCAAGAATCCTGGACATAAGAAAAAGGATCCCCAAATAGTACATGTTATTGGTCAACTTGCAGATATTATGTTGGGAAAGATAGTCATTCCAAAGTACTTTGACCCTGGAAGTCCAGTTGTTGATATTATAATTAATGGTCAGTCTGTGAAAAATACTTTAATAGACTTGGGTGTTGTTATGAATGTTATGACTAAGGATAATGCATAGACTAAGTATAGAGGGATTGAGGACCACTCCAACAGTCTTAAAAATTGCAGATAGTTCCACTGTCACCCAAGATGGCATAATAGAAGATATAGTAGCTACATGAGATTGTTGGGAATATCCTACCGACTTCATGATATTATCACCCAAGGTAACTCTTGCTGGTTACCCAATCATCCTTAGACCACCTTGGTTAGCCAAAACTAATGCTAATATAAGTTTTTGTTTAGGTAACATGACAATTTCAAATGGTCGGGAAATTAAGAAGTTAGCATGATATCCTCCAGCCCAACCTCAACTAGATTTAAGTACTCCTATTTGGCTAGATTTGGGAGATGAGGTAGAAGAGCTTAACTTTGTTTCTAAACTGATGATGTTACATATAAAATATTTCCTGAAACTTCAAGAAGATGATGATGTGATTCAAAGAATCCTTACTAATGACTATCATAGTAAAAGATATCTTTGAAAGCTCTGTTCTGGAGTTGTCTTGTAGTACCCACTCATAGTTTTCTTTCAGTTTTAGTTTCCATACTCTTTTAGGCTATTATTTCAGTTGATTGGCCAAATTCTTTTAGGCCACATTTCATGTGAGCAGTTATTATTTCAATGGATGATGATTCTGGATTATGATTGTAATATGTTTATCATGTGATTGCATAGAGTAGATGATGATATTACCATGATGTGATTTATTATGGTTTATGATGTTACTGACCCCATATGTGCATGTGTATGGTTATCATGTGTGCGTACATGTTTTGTGTGTTTGTGTGGTAGAGGAGGAAGACGTAGTTACTTGCCTTGGCGAGATCCACATTCAACCGTACCCTATCATTGTCTGCTATATTTATATTGGATGTACATGCTTGTTCTTATGATGTCAGGTTTGCAGGTATAGGGCATCATCTTCCCTAAATTAGCAGGAGTGAGCATGCCCATAAATATTCATCTCAATGGTAAAGAGGGGAGGTAACAGTCAGACCCAAAACCCTAACATAAGCCCAATTGTCCTAAGGTTGGAAGAGTATCAGTTTGACTACCTCACCTGGATTCATCTAGTTGGCGTGAATTCATGGATCCCTTTCTTGAGCATGTTTGATTTTTCTTTGTTTGGTTTCAGTTGATTTATTTCATAAGGGAGTGATTTTATGCGATTATTGATTTAATGATTATAGTTGAAATTGAATATTAATTATGTTCCTATGTTTATTTGAGAAAAATAATTAAAATTCAATATTTGATTATTTGGATTTAATTAATTATTTAATTGAATTAGATTTAAATATGCTTTTGTGGTTTATTAAATAATTAAATATTTAATTACATAGTTTTATGATGCTTTAAATATTTAATCTATTTAATACAAATTTTAATTAATTACATGTTCATTAGTATTGTTGAAAAGTAATATGTTTTCAAAAAGATAAAAACTTGTCTTAAGGAGTCAAAGTTGACTTGTGCAAATAAAGGTTATTTTATTTATTTAATTAGGAATTTATTTTAATTTTGATTTGAGTTGATTTAGGGATTGACTGGTGTGTTGTCATTAGGGTTTACATGAAAGGGGGAAATTGAATCTCTCTAGGAGAATTGTTCTTTTATTTTGGAAAGGAGCTAGGTTTTGGAGGAATGTTTGGAGAGAGCTTGGTGTTTTTGGCTTCTTGAGAATTTGGGTGTTTTTGTGATTGCATGATATTTTTGAAAGCTCTGTGTGTGCATCTGGATTCTTGTGCTTGCATTTTATGTGGACTCAGATCTACAGGTTGGATCCATACTTGGAGGAATTTGGTTTCTACAGTTCTTCAAGGGCTTCAATTTTTAGTTTTGCATTGGATCCAAGGTAGGGTTTGGAAACCCTTTTGTGGTCTCTATTTTTTGCAATTTAATGGTTTCATGTATTTGGATAATTTCTCTTTATCTCATTAGATGTGTTTGCAATTTCTATGATTTTTGGGTATTTAGAAAACCCATAGATTTGATATTTTTAGGATTTATTGAAACTTGGAATAGTAAGGTTATGTTGCCAGACTTTTATTGAAAAATTCACCACAAATCTCTTAGAAAACCAAAAATCAAACTAGGCTATAGTTTAAACTATTGGGTTTGGAAAAATAATTTGTTTAGAGAAAAAGAAAACAATTTTGGACAAAAAAATGAATTCTGGGTAAAAAAATCACTCTCTGAAAAATACACAGTAAAAATAAAGTAAAATACACAGTAAAAAAAAAACCTAGAAAAAACAAAACATGAAAAAAGTCAAAAGTGTTGGAAAAAAATAAATATAATATGCCATTTCAGAATTTTGGATTTTAATATAT
Organism: Chamaecyparis obtusa; assembly: GCA_027943335.1. Classification (NCBI taxonomy): domain Eukaryota; kingdom Viridiplantae; phylum Streptophyta; class Pinopsida; order Cupressales; family Cupressaceae; genus Chamaecyparis; species Chamaecyparis obtusa. Next base: position 2,096,908 of record BSBK01001033.1, read on the forward strand.
ATATATATATATATATATATATATATATATATATATATATATATATATTTGTGATTCACGTTTTCTGATAAACATGCTATTAAAAAAATTTGATAAAATAAAAATTTATAAAAATGAGGGGGGGCACCAAGGGGCCGCTATGCGCACCCCAAGACTGGGCGCACAACACCCCAAAGGCTATGGTGCACAGTTAGGGGCTGCAGCACGAAACCCCACTGGGGTAACCCGTGTGTAGTCTGAGGACTACTACACGGGCCCCTAGGGGGACTGTCGTGTGCAACCAATGGTTGCCGCACGGAGCCCATGGGACAGGGTGACGTGGGCCCCCTGTCCCATGACAAATACTTTTAAATTATTTTTTTTAATTAATTAAAATTAATTAAGTTTTGTTTTAAATACTTTTTTTTATAAATGAGGTTTTTTTATAATAGTTAGATTTAAAATTATAAAAAAATTTAAATTATTTTTAAATTAATTAAAATTAGTTTAAGTTTTGTTATCTAGTAAAATTCTTTCAACATATGTTTTTTTTAAAATAGTTAGTTTAAGATTATTTATATATATGTTTAAATGTATTATTTTAATAATATATATTTACATATATATTTTATTATTTAATAAATGCAAATAGACTCAATATAGTTTCAAGTTTGTTTGCTTTTTCAAGAAGTGATATATGAAAATACATATATATGTTAAGATATATATACATTAAATATGTTCATTTTTAATTGATATTAAAATTGGGAATGATTTAGTATTTTTCTTTATATATCAGCATTGTATTTGCTGAGTTATGGAATCTGAATCATTAAGTTAATAAACATTTTGGTATATGGATTATGTATACGTCGTTATTTGAACTTAAATGCATGTAGATTCTTTAACAATTCTTTATTGTGTAAACGTTATTCAATATTCCTTGAGTGTTTTCTGTTGCTTATACATGTTAATGGGGCAATAGATGACCTAGGAGGGATACATAGGCTGGGTTATGTGTCTTATAGACATGTTTTCTGTCTTATATTATGATGTGTGTGTATTGTGTCTTACCACCCTAAATGACCATGTAGGTGTTGGAAATTGTAATTGAAGCAATTGTTGTATTGTCATTGATGTCAAACCTTAACTGGTAAGACTGTTGCTATTTAAGAAAGTACTATATCTATTTGATTGTTTCTAAGGGGTAAGGCAAGGTTGGTAACAACAACACCTAAGGAAAGGTTGAGTTATCTTGATACTTCAATGAGTACTTGATTATGTGGCACAATGATAAGACAATGTATTGTTTATCTAAGTAAGAATGAAGACTAAACTGGTAGGCTTAACTGAGAAAAAGTGAAGAAATCTAGTTTAAGCCGAGTGTTGTTAGTGTTGACTGAGCTAGTATATGCCGAGTAAATTCAGTGTTGACCAAACACTAGTTAATTGCCGAGGAAACAGTTTATGAGGTGACCAAGCTTTCTAGTGAAGACCGAGAAGTTGAACATAGTATTGACCGAGCATCAGTATTTTGCATTTGAGGAAGAATTCAGATTTTCAGCCGACATCATTGAATTCTTGGATTAAGTAAAATGTGTTGACTTTATTTATTGATTGTATGAAAGCATTTAATGCACTGTAAAATGTTTTATTGTAAATCTATTAAGAGATTCGAGATATTTCTAGATAGATAGCCGAAGAACATAATGTAGGAAGGATACGATGAATCTGACCTAACCCTAAGATCTATGAAGGAGATTAAGTGGCAAAAGATGTATTGACCTAAGAGAGGAAGTATTAAGGAAACCTAAGCTAGAGGTTGTAAGAAAGAGGATGCTGGAAGTGTTGTTGATGTTATTGACTATCTAAGAAGAGAAGGCTGAAGGGGAAGTGTTGTGATTGCTTAAAGAGAGTTCCAAGCATATCAGTGATGGAGATGGTAAAGGTTCACATTTAGTAAGCTAGCATGTGTACAGAATTGGATCTGATATTTGCAAAGTGAGTTGTATGTTTTTTAGATCAATATTACTACTACTTTCTAACCATTGTATCAGTCAAATCCTTTTAACAGAGGTTGACCTAATATTCATAGGTATAAATCCTTTGAACAAGGTTGCATTCTAATGGAGTGTATGTAAGTCCTATAACAAGGCACACTTTTAACAGAGTGGTTTAAATCCTTTAACAGGGTCACACCTGGCAGTGTGTTTGTAACCTTTGACAGGGTTGGCTTTTCACTGAGCTCACTTCAGAAGAGTGAACATAATAGTAACATGTTACAAAGTGGTTTTTCCCTAATTGGGTTTCCACTATAAATCCTGGTGTTGATACTTGTGTGAATGTTTTGGTTTTAACATTTCTATGTTTTACAAGTTAGATGCTATTGGATAAGTGGACTGCACTATTATATGTTTCTGTTATGCAATCAGTAATGACCGAGTAGTTGTTGGTTATTAGATTTGATTTGTTGAAGAGTGTTAAAGTTTGTTTTTATACATCTAGGCCTAAGAACAACTAATTCACCCTCTTTGTTGTTCTAAATCATATTAACAATTGGTATTAGAGCTGTTGGTGCTTACAGAGAACAAGTTTGAAGGTACTTGAAGCAAATGATTAGGATGTATAAGAAGGAGATACCAAAGCTGAATAAGGAGAACTCTTCTGCATGGAAAAGCTTGATGAAGTTGCATCTAGCCATTATTGGTGATTCTGCAAAGTATTACATTGAGCATGACTATATCACACCTGCTGCACCTGTGACTATCGAGGAAATGAAAGCTAAACAAGAGCACAACCAAGCAATGTTGGAGATTGCATCCGCCCTAAGTTATCCAGAATTTGAAGACATCAAGGACTATAGTAATGCAAAACAAATGTGGGACACCCTTGCAAACATTTATGGTAGTGACATAAATGTGTTCAGAGAAAAATCTAAGAGCCTACGAGGTAAATTTGATGAAATGAGAATGCAAGAAGGTGAGAATATTGCACAATATTGTGGTAGAATAAAAGAAGTTGTAAATGCTATTAGAGGATCAAATGGAACTATTGATGATGAAACTGTAATAGGAAAAGTATTGATAACTCTGTGTCCTATCTATGCAATCAAAATTTTTGCAATTTAGGAATCTAGATGTAACCCTACAAATGCTCTTACTTTGGAAAGTTTGGTTGGCAAGCTCACTGCTTTTGAACTTTCTAACTATGATAACTTCACTATTGGTAATATTGAATCTTCTTTTAAGTCACAGATGGTTCTGAGTAAGTCAAAGAAGGAAAAAGAAAGATGCATGAGTGAAAGTGAAAGTGAAAGTGACAGTGAAACATCTGATGAAGAACTTGAGGATCTAGAAGCTCTTATGGCTAGAAGACTAAAAAGGGGAAAAGTAAGGTACAAAGGTAAACTCCCTATTATATGTTTTTCATGTAATAAAGTTGTTCATATAGCTGCTAGATGTCCTGATAGGGATAACAAGGATGAAGAAAGAGATAACAACATAAAGACAAAAGAGAAGATAGAGGTTACCGAAGATACAAGGAATACAAAGGAAAAGGTAAGAAATCCCACTACATTGCCAAAGAAGAGACTGACACTAATAGTGATGATTTTGAAATTGAAGTTGTCTATGTTTCAATGAAAGATGAATCTGATGAGGATGAGAAAACTGCATTGATATCTTATGTGCACAAAAATGATAAATGGATTATTGACAGTAGTTGTTCACATCATATGACTGGAGATAAGAGTAAGTTTGATACCTTAGATCATTATAAAGGTAGGAGTGTGAAATTTGGTAATGATGCACCATGTCCTGTTAGATGCAAAGGATTGATTAAGCTAATTGATAAGATCACTTGTGAAAATGCTTATTGGGTTGAGGGTCTTAACTATAATCTGTTGAGTGTTACACAACTTAATAGCACTGGCTACCGAGTGGAATTTCATCACATAAAGGCCAAAATATTTGATGCCACTGGTGAATTGATTGGAAGTGAAGAATAGACAAGAGGTAATTCATTCTATCTAGACCTATCCGAAGAAACATGTATGATTGCACAAATTGATTATATTTGGTTATGGCATAAGCGGCTATGTCATGTTAACTTTGATAATCTGGTAGAAATTAGTAAGAAAAAGAAAGTGAGAGGTCTACCTAGATTGAAGAAACCTGAGAATGTAATGTGCAAAGAATGTCAGTTGGGTAAGATGACAAAGTCTAGTTTCAAGAGAAAAACTTTTACTTATGAGAATATCCTAGATTTGGTTCATACTGACCTTTATGGACCGATGGGTGTACAAAGCTATTGTGGTGCTAGATATTTTATCCTGTTTGTTGATGATTATACCAGAATGATGCATGTAATGTTCTTAAAAGAAAAATTTGATGCTTTTCAATTTTTTAAGTGGTATGTGGCTAAGGTTGAAAAAGAGATAGGTAAGAACTTGAAGTGTCTGAGATCTGACTGAGGTGGATAATTTATATCCAATGAATTTAATCTATGTTGCAATGATAGAGGGATCAAAAGATAGATATCTGCACCTAGAACTCTTCCACAGAATGGTATAGTAGAGAGAAGGAACATATCTATTTTGGATTGTGCAAGGACATTAATGATTGAAAATAATGTTGCACAGAAGTATTGGAAAGAAGTTGTAAGTACAGCTGTATACTCTTAACCGAGTATAGATCAAAAAAGGTACAAATCTGACACCTTATGAATTATGGTATGGGTATGCACCGAATGTAAAGTACTTTAGAATTTTTGGAATTAAGTGCTACATATTAAAGGATAGTAGAAATGGAAAATTTTATGCTAAAAGTGATGAGGGTATATTTCTAGGCTATTCCACAAAAATTAAATCTTATAAGTGTTTGAACTCTAACACTAACAAAATTGTGGAAAGTGTGAATGTCAAAGTTGATGAGTATGTAGAGAAAAATGAAGTTGATAGTAAAAGAGATCCAGAAGATTATAGATCTTTTGTGTATATAGAGGAAGAAGAGGCAAGGGACAGACTTGCACCTGATGCTAAGTCTTGGTTAAGCAATGCCGAGCATCAGGAAAATAATGCCGAGAGAGAAGAAGAATGTGCTAAGAGACAAGAAGAAGCTATCAAGTATCAGGAAGAGGTTGTCGAGCATATAGAAGCTAAATCTGACAATCTTGTGGGTGAACCTGATGAAAAAAATGAAAGAAGAATAGAACCTTTTCTAACACAATATGTAAGGAGACATCACAAGCCTAAACAAATTATTGGAGATAAAGATACTAGAATTTAGACCAGAAGCAAGCCAAGAGATCCAACATGTTTACTATGTGAATAAAATCCTAAGACAACAAAGGAGGCATTAGAAAATGAAGACTGGATAGAAGCAATGAATGAAGAGATAGACCAGATAGAGAAGAATGATACCTAGACTCTGGTTTCAAGACCAGAAAATAAGAATGTCATTGGGACAAAGTGGGTATTTTGTAATAAGTTGAATGAGCATGGTCAAATAACAAGAAACAAAGCTAGGCTAGTATGCAAAGGCTATGCACAAGAAGAAGGAATAGATTATGGGGAGACATTTTCCCCTGTAGCAAGATTGGAAGGAGTAAGAACTCTGCTTGCATATGCTGCCTATAAAGATTTCAAGGTACACCAAATGGATGTTAAGTTTGCATTTTTAAATGGTATATTAGAAGAAGAAGTGTATATTGAACAGCTAGAAGGATTTGTTGATCCAAACAGAAGACACATGGTTTGAAAATTGAATAAAGCACTATATGGACTGAAGCAAGCTCCCAGAGCATGGTATGAGAGACTGCACAACTACCTAATATAGATTGGATTCTCAAGGACAAATGACACAAGCAATCTGTACATGAAAGATGAAGAAGGTAAAGGAATCTTTTTAGCTAGGATCTTTGTAGATGATATTATATTTGGTGGACAAGATGCCTTATGTAAGAAATTTTCAAATGAAATGCAAATTGAATTTGAAATGAGTATGTTTGGGGAGATCAAATTTTTTGTTGGTTTGCAAGTATATCAGATGGAGAAATGAATTTTCATCACCTAGTCTAAATATGTTCATGAGATACTGAAAACCTTTGGTATGGAAGATTCAAGGCCAGTAAGTACTCCCATGGCTACTGGATAGAAGTTGTCTAAAAATGATGATGTTGTAGAAGTTAACTAGACTTTGTATAGATCTATGATCAGAAAGCTATAGTATGTTGTACATAGTAGACCAGATATTCAATTAGCTGTTGAGATTGTGGCAAGATTCTCTACCAATCCTAAGGAAACTCACATGATGGTGGTTAAAATAATCATGAGATATTTGACGGGAACTGATGACTATGGATTATACTACAAGAAGCATGACAAGTTTGAACTGAGAGTGTATACAGATGTTGATTGGGTAGGAAATGTAGATGACATAAAGAGTTCTAGTGGTGGAGCTTTCTTTCTTGGACAAAGATTAGTTTCATGGACAAGCAAGAAACATAATTGCATTTCCCAATCTATTGTTGAAGCTAAGTATGTGGTTGCATCTATGAACTGTTCAAATTTGATATGGATAAAGCAATTGTTGGTAGGCATGAAAGAAGAAATCACCGAACTAGTTGTCATTTTCTATGACAACACAAGTGCTATCAACATCTCTAAGAGTCCAGTGATGCACACAAAGACCAAACACATTTCCATCAAGTATCATTACTTGAGAGAACTGGTACAAGACAAAGAGGTCTGAATAGAATATGTGAATACAAAGGAACAATTAGCAGACATATTCACTAAGGCTTTACCTAAAGAAGCTCATGAATACTTGAGAAGTCAATTAGGGGTTCTTTCTATAACTGAGGCTGCCTAGTCAAGCTAGGACCACTGCATCAAATGTGCTACAAAGAATATCTAACAAGTTGATGCAGAGAAAGGTCACACTTTAGGAGCAACCTAGAGTTGTGAAAAGTATAGCACAAACAAGAATTAGTCATAAGAAAAGATGACAGAGGGAGACATATTGTTACTGAACTGAAAAGATGATATCTACATCTGCAGGATGTATGTTTTTGTTTCTTCTTTGGAATTTTTGTGAAAGAGGGAGATGATCACAGATGAATACACAAAATGAAATTTCTCATGGAAGATCAAGACAGAGGAAGAAATTCAATGGACGGTCATACAAGCATGGCTAATTGATTCTGTATCAGAATGAAGCTAAGGATATTATAAATACTTCTCATGAATAGATAAGTTTTGGATTGGAGGGTAATTCATGTGATATTCATATGGTGTTGCCATCAATGCCAAAGAGGGAGATTGTTGGAAAATGCAATTGAAGCAATTGTTGTATTGTCATTGATGTCAAACCTTAACTGGTAAGACTGTTGCTATTTAAGAAAGTACTATAGCTATTTGATTGTTGCTAAGGGGTAAGGCAAGGTTGGTAACAACAACACCTAAGGAAAGGTTGAGCTATCTTGATACTTCAATGAGTACTTGATTATGTGGCACAATGATAAGACAATGTATTATTTATCTAAGTAAGAATGAAGACTAAACTGGTAAGCTTAACCTAGCAAAAGTGAAGAAATATAGTTTAAGCCAAGTGTTGTTAGTGTCAACCGAGCCAGTATATGTCGAGTAAATTTAGTGTTGACCAAACACTAGTTAATTATCGAGGAAGACAGTATTAGCCGAGGAAATAGTTTATGAAGTGACCGAGCTTTCTAGTGAAGATCGAGAAGTTGAACATAGTATTGACGGAGCGTCAGTATTTTGCATTTGAGGAAGAATTCAGATTTCCAACCGACATCGTTGAACTCTTGGATTATGTAAAACATGTTGACTTTATTTATTGATTGTATGAAAGCATTTAATGCACTATAAAATATTTTATTGTAAATCTATTAATAGATTCAAGATATTTCTAGAAGGATAGCCGAAGAACATAATGTAGGAAGGATTTGATGAATCTGACCTAACCCTAAGATCTACAAAGGAGATTAAGCGGCAAAAGATGTATTGACCTAAGAGAGGAAGTATTAAGGAAACCTAAGCTAGAGGTTGTAAGAAAGAGGATGTTGGAAGTGTTGTTGATGTTATTGACTGTCTAAGCAGAGAACGCTGAAGGAGAAGTGTTGTGATTTCTTGAAGAGATTTATGAGCAGATCAGTGATGGAGATCATAAAGGTTCACAGTCAGTAAGCCAACATATGTGTATGAAATTGGATCTGATATTTGCAAAGTGAGTTGTATGTTTTTCAGATCAATATTACTGCTACTTTCTAACCATGGTATCAGTCAAAATCCTTTTAACAGAGGTTAACCTAATAGTCATAGGTATAAATCCTTTGAACAAGGTTGTATTCTAATGGAGTGTAAGTAAGTCCTATAACAAGGTACACTTTTAACAGAGTGGTTTAAATCCTTTAACCGGGTCACACCTGACAGTGTGTTTGTAACCTTTGACAGGGTTGGCTTTTCACTGAGCTCACTTCAGAAGAGTGAACATAATAGTAACATGTTACAAAGTGGTTTTTCCCTAATTGGGTTTCCACTATAAATCTTGGTGTTGATACTTGTGTGAATGTTTTGGTTTGAACATTTCTATGTTTTACAAGTTAGATGCTATTGGATAAGTGGACTGCACTGTTATATGTTTCTATTATGCAATCAGTAATGACCAAGTATTTGTTGGTTATTAGATCTGATTTGTTGAAGAGTGTTAAAGTTTGTTTTTATACACCTAGACCTAAGAACAAATGATTCACCCCCCCCTGTATTGTTCTAAATCATATTAACAGTAGGCTCATGTTGTACTAAATTCTGTAAATGAGTTACCTAGTTGTATACCTATGTGGGATCTATGAGCCTAGGGTAGGTTACCTAGATGTGTAGTAGGGGGTGGCTTGCAATAACCATCAAGGCCCACAAGTGGCTGCCAGGATCACTTATTGTAAGTAATCTTAATTAAGTGATAACCTAATATTCATTAAGGGGTATTAAAATGAACCTAATAAGATGTGTTTCCTCACCCATGCTTGAGTGCTAGTATAGACTAAGATGGAGGATGATATGATACTTTCCACCTTGAGAGGTGTGTGTCTGGCATAGTTAATAGATTTGTCTATATGAGAGGTCATTCATACTGTGTATGGTCACTTGAGTGTCAAGGTCTAGAGAGACTACCAGGATGAGACTTAAGGGCTAGACGTACATGATGACACCTTCCTATACATAGTCTAGTTATCCTACATGTGTCAGTTGCCTTTGGATTAGTGAGTCTTACCTATCACTATATTTTGTTCACCTAGAGTTAGAGAGCTTTCAAGATCCCCTTTCTTAGTGGTTTCATCTTTCTTTGGTTTTGGTTATTCGAGTGGGGTCTGTTGTTATCTCCTCAGCACGATGGGGTAGACCTTTTTGGATCTACATGGATGGGTGGTAATGATTCTTTACCATTTGAGATTCAACATCCTTGTTTCAGTGCTTGATGGTGCTTCTGCAGTTGGGCTCTTTATGATTCTTCATTGGTGGATTATTCTTATCTTCATTTATTGTAATCATGTATTAGAGTATCACATGTGATACCTAATCTGGATATTGTACTATTATTGTTAGAGTGATTACTACATAGCCTATGACATGTGCAATGGATGTGAGTTTATGTAGGTTTCATGGTTGTCTATGAGGATTGTAATTATTGATGTAAGTTGCATTTGTTATATCTATGATATGGAATCTTTTGTTATGGTTATTTAGACAAGTTATGTTCTTACGTAATTCTATGTCATGGGACCCTTGATTTTTGTAATCTATGTTGGTTATTGTGTTAATGTGAGTAAATGGTTATTGCTTCCGCATTGATGTTTATCTTTTTATGTAAACTTTAGAAAAAAAATTATTCATCAAATTAGTATCATGTTCTAGGTTAATCTCTCTTGGGTTTCTTGGCGGGGCGTTACATGTCTACCCATGAGGACTATGTTCTACCTATGGAACCTGATATTATCCATTAATAGCTACCTTGTGAGATATCCACAACTCCTATATCTGAAGTATCAATGCTTGAACTGACAACTAATATGGAGCTCTCACCTGGTCACAATCCACACGTCAACAATAAACTACCACTGCAATAATTAACATTGTTAACTCAGCTCCTTTGTAAACAAGAAAAAGATTTTGCTTGGGACTATAGAGATATGAAAGGATTGAGCCCAAAAATCTATACACATAGAATTTACATCTATGAAGGTAGTTTACCACTCCACAAACCTCAAAGAATAATTAACCCAGCCTTGAGAGAAATTGTAAAGACTGAGTTGTAGAAATTATTGAATGTTGGTTTTATTTACCCAATCTCAGACAACAAATAGGTTTCTTCTTTGGTAATAGTACCTAAAAAGGGTAGTAAATGGAGAATATGTGTAGATTACAAAGAGATGAACAATTCTACAAAGAAAGATCATGTTCCCTTTCCATTCATTGATCAAGTTCTAGATACTTTAGTTGGTAAAAAGTACTTTTCTTTTCTTGATGGATATAGTGGATATAACCAGATCAACATTACTCCAGAGGACCAAGAAAAGAAAAAATTTACATGTCCTTTGGGAATATATGCCTATTTTGTGTTACATTTTGGTTTATGTAATGCTCCAACTACTTTTCAAAGGGCTGTAATCAACATCTTTACTGATATTTCACATGACTACATGGAAATCTACATGGATGATTTTACTACATTTTGTGTTACTTTTGAAGAAGCTTTGGAGAACTTAGAAAAAGTTTTGATCAGATGTAAAGAGCAAAATCTATCCCTGAATAGTGAAAAAAATTTCATGATGATGCAAGAACGAGTTGTGCTAGGACACTTCATCTCAGAAGCTAGAATACAAGTGGACCCTGCAAAAATTGAGGTAATTCTTACATTGCCTACACCTACAAATCAAAAAGATGTTCAATCCTTTTTAGGACATGCTGGTAATTATAGACGTTTCATTTAAAATTTCAGTCAAATAGCTAGTCCATTATACACATTTCTAACAAAAGAGTATGAGTTCACATGGACACCAGCCTATGAGGAATATTTCATGTAGCTCAAGTCCCTTCTTACAACAACACCAATGCTTAGAGGGCCTGATTGGTCTTTGCCATTCCATATTCATACTTATGCCTTTGATTATACAATAGGAGTAGACTTAGGTCATAAATCCAATAACCTTTAAAATTCCATTTACTATATCAGCAAGAGTTTACATGGACAATAGCTAAATTATACAGTCACTAAAAAAGAATTGTTGGAAGTTGTCTATGCTTTGAATAAATTCCATCATTATGTAACATGATATCCAATCTTTGTTCATACTAACCATGCAACCATAAAATATCTTATGAACAAACCTTCCATTTCAGGTAGGTTAGCAAGATGGCTTTTTCTATTATAGAAATTTGATCTAACAATCATTGACAAGTCGGATAAAGCTAATTTTGAGGCTGATTATTTATCAAGACTCTAGAATGATGATACTGACACTTATGTGATAGATGATACATTCCCTGATGAATGTTTGTTTCATATTATTGTCAAAAGCCCATGGTATGCTGATATAGAAAATTACCTTGCAACTGACAAGATGCCTACACATTTTTCGCCTAAGGAAAGGAAATTGCTCATTGAGAAAAGTTTTCAATTTTTTTTAGATTGACAATATATTGTTCTATACTAGTCTAGACCAGGTCATGAGAAGGTGTGTATGTGAAGATGAAACTTATGACATCTTCCATGCTTGTCATGATGAGCCCTATGGAGGATACTTTGCAACTAAAAGGAAAACTATGAAAATATTGACAACTAGTTATTGCTGGCCTACACTTCATAAAGATGAAGAAAACTATACTAGGAAATGTGATAAATACCAATGAATGGGGCATCCTACAAAGCTAGATGAAATGCCTCTACATCCAAAAGTGGTTGTCACACCATTTGATAATTTGGGCATGGATTTTATTGGTCCTATAGACCCACCATCTAATGGTAAATCATAAATTCTAGTATGCACAGACTATGTCACCAAATAGGTTGAAGTAAAGGCGATGAAATATGCACAAGACAATAAAGTGGTTGAGTTCCTATATGAAGAAATATTTACCTGTTATGGTGTACGTAGAGAGCTAGTAACAGATCAAAGAGCATAATTCACATCAACCCTGGCCGCAACACTTATGAATGAGTACAATATCAGAGACAGGAAGTCAAGTCCCTACCATCCCCAAGAAAATGGTCAAGTAGAAGTTACAAATAGATAAATTGAAGCTATTCTCACCAAAAAAGTTCACCTACATCACCAAGATAGGAGAAGTTTCCTTCTAGAAGTAGTCTAGGCTTACAGAGAAACATGGAAGACAACACAAATATTCACTCCATTTTAATTTATTTATGAGAAAAAAAAATGTTTCCCATTGAATTTGAGCATAAAACATTATGCACTGCCCTAAAACTGAACATTGATCTTCTTGCAACACAGCGAGACTATCTTCTACACCTCAACTCTTTGGATGAGATGAGAAAATATGCTTTGGAAAGAACAAAGATAATCTAGAAATAGAGGAAGATGTGACATGAATCACACATAAAGAACAAATGCTTCACAATAGGTGATTGGGAGTTACTATTTGATTCATGATTTTAAGAAATTTTGAGCAAGCTACAAACACGATGGTTAGGACCCTATGAAATAGATCATGCCTTCGATAATGAAGCAGTCCAACTATCAACAATTGATCATGTTCACTTCAAGGTATTGGTCAATGGTGATATAATTTGTCTATACCATCAGCCATAGACCAAGAATAAATTCCTACAGCAATTCAATGACACTACTCCAGAATCACAAAAGGTACTACTTCCTACAGCCGAAGGTACCAACCTTCTTCCTGTAGCTTCACCCTAATTTCCTTCAGGTATGCTCATAATAAACACTTAATTTTTAATGAAGTTTCTTTCTCTATTCACTTTCTAAATTCTTTTTTCCATCTCACTCCACTTCTCTACTGTCCATCCACCCATCCTTCACATCATCACATTTTCTATTTTTTCTATGTTTTCAATAATTGCCACATCAACAAATGAAGACATCCTCAACACTCATTCCTTTGATGTCAATTCCCATCCTTGTCACCTTCTATCACATTTGGAAACATAATTATGGCTACAACTCTTCAATATTATCCACTTTTAGCATGTACATTTTGACTATTATATATAATACTACACATATTTACAAATTTGCATTACGCTAGTTTCCTTCCTTTCGCTAAGTATGACAAGTGTGGAAACTTGTCTTAATTTCATAGGGGGTAGGGAAGTGTATTAATTTCTCCAATTCACTATTGGTGTACCCATCATTCCTAGCGAGATTGTCTGTCAGTTCAAATCTTTACTTATATTATATTTTATTAAGTCCTTTATTTTTCACACAAGTGTCGTACCTCAATTTCCAAATTATCTCTGATTTCTGACTTGATGTAACCTAGGATGACATAATCAAGTTATGTGCAAGTTAATTGCATTTAAAACCATAATTCCTTGTCATAAAGCACCATTATTATCATTTTTCAAAAAATGTGAGATAGAGATTTCAAGGAAAGTCGTAGTTTAAGATGCAGTTAGGAGTCAAATTTTAGGGTATTTCAGAAGAGATTAGGAAATTGGGAAATTTTAGAAGCAGAGAAAAATTGTCATTAATGAATTGTAGAAAGAATTTGAAGAAAGCATTTATAACAATGGGAGGGAAGTTAATGTGTCATGAACCAGTGGTTCACACCATTCTTCTCACAGATGTAGAAGCGGTCTAGAGATTCCATGCTTGTGGATGGCTTGGGTATTTTTTAAAGTTGACAGAATTTGACGAGGAGGCAGCCACAAAATTTATGAATATCTAAAGAGAAGGAGAGGCAAATGTATGGGGCTTGATAGTTTTGGCAATAGAGGAATGCATTATAGAAGTAATTGGGTTTCTTTCAATTGGGGAGCATTATTCTAATGAACACAGTGCTAGGTCAACTTGGGCTCAGTTCACCCTTCCTTTAGATCCTCCATTGGAGGTGAAAAAACAAGGCTACAGGCGTGTGTCCCTTCCTACCCCATTTTATGAGCTAGTGATGCATATTATAAGGTACCTAATGTTGGGATGGAGAGATAGGGTACTGAGAGGGGAGGGGTGAATCAATGCCCACAAAAACTTTCAACTCTCAAACCTTAAATAGAAAATAGTAGTAACTTTCAAATATAACTTGAATCCATTGCATGCATCATTCATTCAGTTAACTATCAAAGGTAAATAGCATGAAATCAATAATAAATTATTCACATAACACAAGTATTTTGGTAATGCAGAAACCCTTGTTAGAAGGTAAAATTTGTGGTGGGGATGACACCCACAAACTCTTTACTAATGCAGATAGAAAAGGTGTGCCTATTAGGGATACAAGTGGTGATCACTTATGGTGATCTTACCCTGTTAGGAGTAACATTTTAGATCGATTAGATCTACCTAGTTATAGGATTTTAACAACACTACTTGAGTGTGCACTCGGTTAAGAGATTTACATAAAAGACTGTTAGGTCTACTTTGTTAGGAGATTATATGAAACTCTATTACAATGATTAGAAAATAATAGGATATATCTGCTAATTGAAAACTCTATCTTGTATGATACAGATCAATGAAATACTGAATAGATATCACCCTTTCATGTGAAGATCTCTGCTCGGTAACCTTGTCTAATTCTGCTTAATCTGAATGTCTCTGTATTCTATTCTGCTCTATCTGATAACTGATATCTTGAAGTTGGCTAATGCTTCAAGGACTTCCTTTCATGTTCTCAACTTATTTTTCAAGCTTCACTCTCACACTCATATTCAAAAATAACATTAAATTACAATTATATAGCATACTAATTTTGCCGCTTAACAAAATTAGGTTACAATATCTTAGAGAAAATCCTAAGATCTCTGGTGTACAAAACTAACCTAGATCTAGCAATTACATAAAGATATTCATCACAATTAATTAATATATCTATAATAAATGATCCTCGATCCTGGTAAAATGTTTTGTAATTTTGTTATAACCATTTACATAGATACGTGTGCCATTATTGATTACTATGTCATTTTCTATGATGCTCAGTAAACATTGTGTATATTGCTCAGTAATTACACTAGTGCTCGGTGTCTAGTCTGCTTGGTGTTTACTGTCACTTGGTATTGGTGTACACTGATGCACGGTAGAACTACTCTGGTGCTTAGTGTAAAGACTTAACCGACTAGCTTGAAGTGCTTACTTTTATCGACTAGAGTAGCATAGGTAACCGACTACTGTCTTTGATACTAATGACAATCTATAATGCTCAAATAGAGATAACACCTCACCTATGAAGGAAGGTTTTCCCATTTTCATGCATACCATTTTAATTTTCTTAGTTATATCAGACATAATTTTACAGTCAATGTTCCAAATTTTCTTTATAACATGTTGAGTATTGGTGTCGAAGAAACCCAAAAAGGAAAAACAAATTCTATTACCCACCATGCCCTGATTGAATTGCTTGTTGAAAGATCTCTCAGATATGTGTCTCCCTTGGCATGGGATAAATTTGTTTAGGTCAATACTTTGCATCCTCAAAATGAACATGTTGAATAAATTGTCAATGAGAATGAAATTCCCTCTAAGCCAGCTGTTGAAATAGCCAGCCAAGGAGGAGAACCTAAAAATCTTAGGGAAAATGAACCTTCCCCTACTCTAGTGGAAAATGTACCTACGTCTTCCCAAAAGAAAGGGAAAAGAAAAATTGGTGTAGGAACTTCAGTTCTTGAGAATGAAAATGAACCCCAAAACCCTACAATTTCAAGAAATAAGAAAAGAAAGTCAGCTCCTGCAGCAACCACTCCTACACCAGAGAGACCAAAGAAAATTGTTAGAAAGAAAATTGTAGAGGTTATGGAGACTCCTTTATGGAGAATTTTTTGAATGAGAGGGAAATTTCCACATGTTCCTCCAGATAGACAATCTGTTCCCTCAAATAAACCTGCCACTGAACCCCACATTGACTATGTTTCTGATAGTTCCCCATCTCAAACGAATGTTATAGATAATTCCTAGAATTTGAATGAATCACTTGATAATCAGCTTGAAAGTACTTACCAAGAGCCACCTCAGCAACAAAGTGATCTAGAGGAAATGCATCAAACAGTTCAAGAAGACAAGAAGGAAGAACCTCAATTGTCTCAACCATTGGCTCACTCTTGTTCCAAGAATTCTATTGTGCCCTTTAAAATAACTTGGTTTAATGATTACATAGAGCAGGCCTATAGTGAAAATAAAAAGCCTCAACTAGAATATTTTGGCCCACCTAATCTTCAATCTATTCTTTTCAGTTTGTATGCTCAGTTTCATTTTAAAAGGATTTTGTGGAAAGAATAAAGAAGGAAGATGCAAAAATAAATTGATGACCAAAGGGAGGAAATAGAAGATTTGAAAGAACGGACCATGCTTTAAAGCTAGCTGATCAAATTATAGCCCGCGGGCCTCCTCCCAGAGTTTATGCCATTTGTTTAAAAGAACAATTTCTTTTTTCCTCAATTAATGATGACCATCAAAGATAAAGAGACAAAGTTTAAAACAACTCAAGAATTTTATGGTTTGTACCAAACCCTTCCTACTTGGAAACAAAACCTACTTTTTGAACTTTACCTCCATAACTTTATTAGTCCTGAAGAAACTGATTGGAATACCCTACTTTAGATTGGAGATATACATCTAAAGGCCTTAATGTCATGGATGCACAATAAAACCAATTATGATAGGTAGTTAGATAATTACAGGGATCAAGAGAGATCAAAACAGTTACCCTTGAGGGTTGAAAGTGGTAAGCCTGATGTTTTTCTAAGGGATTGGTTAACTCTCACTTATGGAAAGACAAAAGTAGAAACCACGAATAGAATTTTTGCTGTTAGATAAATTTTTTATAAAGATTATCAGGGGATGCCCTATTTTACCTCTTAGTGAGCCCTAGAAGGTGTCAGGAATATATGGAATAGGTTTCCAGAGGCTTTTAAGAAGTCAGAACCACATAGTCCTCTCAACCTTGAAGCAACAATTAATCAAGCACCTAAGTACATGTAGTTGGGAAGGAAAATTTGGTGTGAGCTCTGGTGTCCCTTGACATTCCAGCCACCAATGCTTATGTGGCCTTTTTATGATATTAATGCTATGAAATTGGATCAACTCCAGGAAGACTATGGGATGGACTATTGGGAAAGGACCAAGGGATTCTATTACACTTTCAAGAGAAAAAGGAGGGGAAAGACTGAAGTTGGGGAGTTTAGGGGAATTGATAAGAAGTTTAATGCTTGAGGACAAGCATTATACTTGTAGGGGGAATATATGGGGCAATGATTTTTCTTTGTTTTATGATACTTTTATTCTCTATTTTTGTACATTTCTAAAACACTTGTTATGTCTTTTCAGTACTTGAACTTATGAACATGTTATAAGTGCAGTTAAACCAACAAAACATATGGGTAGATAATAGTTGATATACTTTGCCAAATATTATACATATGCTGTATTATTTCATAAAATTGTTTGAATGTATATTCTAATATTTGGATTAAGTTGAATGTTTACATACTTGAAAATATATATGCATGTGCTACCAACCTTCCAGGGGAAGAGGAACAATTGAAGAGTGGATCAAAAAAAATTGATGAAGAGTGAGGAAGACTCAGTCATGATGATGGAGAACCATTATGATAACACAAGAAATTCTTGATAAATTGAAGGAAGGGTTATTTCAAGAAATATAGGAACATGCTTATGATATATTTCTCTGTGATCAATGTTCTGTTGAAGCGGTTATGTAGCCTCTATGATATTCTATCGTGGACTGTTGCATTTTCCTTTCTTTATGGTGTGAATTATTTAGACCTTATCTTTTATGTTCAAATAAGTATCAATCCTCTATATAAAGGGATATGGTTGTTAGAGATCAAGTTAGTCAGATGGTTGTATTATTTTCTATGATCCAAAAGAAAAGTTACTTTTCCAGTTCTATGTGTTATTTTATGATAATGTAATCAATTTTTTGGAAATACAATGGAGTGATTTTGAGTTATATTTTGTGTTAGTAGCTAACAGAAGATAACCAAGGGGGGCCACTTGGGAGGTGGATTATAGTAGATTAGATTAAGTTGTTTAAGAATTTACAGCAGCTCAAGTAGAATTCACTATTCTTTCCTATAGCACTATACATTGTGTATGCTCCTCCAGCACTTGCAGAGATAATCATTGTGATTTCTTTAGGTTGACAGAATAGGTTAAGATTTAAATTATAGTTGTCAGCATCATTTTAATTAAGTATCTATGTGTGTTTACTTTCCTACAACAATAGTGTAAGTTTCTTTCATGTATTTTCTTTCCTGTAGCTTAAGCAAAATGACTCCATGAGAGACTTAGTACACAAACCGTGTTGTCCCATTTCAAGTATACGTCCCTAGGTTGATAATTTAAATGCACTTCATGAAAGGAAAAATTATACTTAGTTTGAATATACTATTCCTAGGAGAAGCCTTGGCATGATTATTATTACCTATTATGGGGTTGTTCACTACCCAAGAAACATGCTATAGTTATTGTTGTTTTTTCTTTCTCAAAATCATTTTATTCTTGTTGATTCTCAACTTCTTGTAAAGGTGTTTGTGAAAATAGGGATGTATCCCATTGATTCTCAAAATAAGGTATATCAAGAACATGGGTAATAGTAACCAATTGTCCCCAGTTAGGGTGTCTCTCTTGTTGTTCATCTTCTAATTCTTATTTAGATTCATGAATGATAGGAATGGTGCTTAGGTCTGATAATGAATCTCCTTGAAAGAGTAGTAATATTTTATATGATATGAGTTATCCTTCTATTTCTTCTTCATTAGATGAATCATATGCTCTATCAAATATAGGACCATCTCCATACATATGGTGAGATGCTTCTTCTCTGAAATCTAAACCAGTTTTATCTTTAGGGTTGTAGAACTCCATATGCATTGGCTCTATAAGTCCTATTTTATTTTTCCCAATTGGTCCTTTACCCTTGTAACCCATTTGCTTCATGATGTCATATCATTTTTCATATTTGTTTGGTGATATCTCAATATTTTTAACATTCTCATCTCGTTCTTCTTTGTATAACCATTGCAAGATAGTTTTTCCTTCATTTTATTTTGATAGAGACATCTTGGCTTTTACCATCTCTATTCCTTCATGAATCATTAATGTTTTACCATTGGAGTGTGAAGATTGATGAGGGTCTTCCCTGAGATCTAGGAGATAAAGGTAAATCTATCATGGATATTGATGAGTCAATTTTATACTCTCCCATTCACGTGTCTTGGATATTCAACTTCTTTGCAAATATTTTCAGCTTCTTTAGAACTTTCTTTGTTGTGTGGAATCATGTTGTCCCCTTGTTTGAGATTATTGTAAGGATAAGTTGTATTATCTAGAATTGTTACTTTTACTCCATTATGATGGAATTTTACACTAATGATATGTAGAAGGCATCGCTTGCATTGTATGAATCCATGGCCTGCAAAGAAGAATATTATAAGAAAGTGGTAAATCAAGGACTTGACATGCAAAATCTCTTTCCATATGTCCCACTCTAATAGGTAAAACCACTAATCCTTTGGAAGATCTTTCCTCTTCATCATAAGCTTTGATTGTGATCTTCCTTCATGGGTCAATAGCATGTTCTAAAAATCCCAATTGTTTCACAAGATTAAATGTACATATGTTCAAACCAACACCTCCATCTATCAAGACATGCTTAACTCAAATTTTATGAATTAAGACTTCTATGTGTAAGGAATGATTATGTGGATGATTCAAGGATTTATCATCATCTTTAGAAAAAGACAAATAGTGCGGGGAATTCAAGTGACCAACCATAGCTTGGAATATGTCCACATATTAGTCTTTTGTACCATTGGTCTTAAGTAAATATTGATCAAGAATCTCTTTATGAATTGGAGAAATATTTAGTAATTCCAAAATGGAAATTTGAGCGGGGGTACATTGTAGCTGATCTACCAAGCTATAGTTTCTTGTTGAAGTTAATGCCAATTTTTTGGATATTGGTTTTGAAGTGGAAGTTCCTTTAAGTGTGAGTTTAGCTTGACTCCTTGTTACAGTATTAAAATATTTTGAATTTTCTTGTACTCCTTTAAGAGTGATCATATTGATAGATTATTCTCATGGTTCCAACATATTGATCACATTATCATTGTTGATATACGTATAGTTGATCTTGTTACATTTTTTGTTGGATGATTCATCTTTCTCATAGTTAGGAAATGGTTGTTGAAATGCTTTGTGATCACTGTTAACATGATGTCCATCCATTTTTACCTTACCATCTTCAATTAAAACTTGAATAACATGTCTCAAATTCATTCAATTGTTGCTTGTATGTCCTTTATTCTAATGGAAATCACAATAGTCATCATCGTTCCACCACTTCAGTTTCACTTCTAGTTTCCATGCTTTTGATTCTGGAAGTATGATGATGTATTGTCTAATAGTGATTTCAAGATCACTTCAAGTGTATCTCCAAATGGGTTAAAAGTACACTTAGGTTTAGAAAAACAAGGCTCATTTTGATTGTTGGATCTATTATTGTTATAAACTCTAGGAGTTGTCATTTTTGTGTTATTAGAACCTTTGTTCTCTTGTAGACTAGTGGTAAGATTGAATACTTATAGTTTTGACTTCATGTTAGGAATATCCACAACTCCATTTACCACATTCTTATTCTTGTTCAAACCATTATATTTATCGTTTCCATTGTTGGGAATGTACTTATCTTTTTTAATCTTTGTAGATAGTAATTTCTCGCTTTTTGACCATGACCTCTTCAATTTTAATTGCATTTTTTATCATCTTATCAAATATTTGAGGACCTTGAAGTTGTATGGAGTAATTTAATTCTGGAATTCAGTTATTAACAAAGATATCCTATTCTCATTCTTAGGTAATTCTCTTTGATATCTTGCAAAGATCCTCCTCCATCTTTGTAGAAATGACAAGAAAGGTTATCCACTTCTCTATTTAATTAGTGTTACACAAATCAAGCATGGTCATTGTGTGTTGTATGTTATAAGAGTATTATTGAATAAACTTCATGACCAGCTCTTGAAATGTTTTGATTCATGTAGGTAACTTTGATAACCATTCTATTGCTGGTCCTCCCAAGCTCCTAGAAAATAGCCTCATCAAGTAGGTTTTCTTGTGCATAAACTTCATGCTTAAAGTGCAGAATTCTCTCGCATGGTCTTGAGTATCTGAATTTACATTATATTTTTCATACTTGGGTATTTCAACTTTGGGAGGAAATGGAAAAGGACATATGTTTTCCAATGAGTATTGTTTTGATGGTTTTTATTTTTATTTACTTAGCTCTTTTAATTTCATTTGCATAGCAAGAAATTGTCTAGTCAATATGGATATAGGTGTGTCAACTTCTCTTTGCTTTAATTGACTTATGTCAAAATCTTTAGGTAGCTTGACTCCTAGGGATGCCAAGTCTAAGAAATATTTTTATGTGTTCTCCTATAAGGTTCTTTCAAGTGATTTTTCGAACCTTATACTCCTTTTACATTTTTGATAATCTTCTTTTGTTGGTTCTTCATCACTATCAGAGTTATAATGATATCTACAATTATCTTTGTTTCCTTGATTTTCTCAATTCTCTCAATTCTCTTGATCATCTTGATTATTATTTTGTTCCTCCTAGTTGTAGTTGATACTTGACATGCTAGCATTATTAGTAGAACTTTGAGTAGGCATATCTATTCAAATAAAGGATTCTTCCTTCAAGTTTATCCTTGTTCAAAAGTAATCAGTCTTGGGATCTCTTCTGATATTCGATTAAAAGGAAAAAATTTTAGATTGTATGATTTGTGTTTGATATTAACCATGAAATCATGATAAGATACTTGTCAAAGTGTCCAATTTGATAAATTCCAAGTGTGTTTATCTGAAGGATTGCAATTGTGATTTTGATAAGGTAATATGAAAGATAAGTTCTAGCTTCAGAGGGTTAGACTGCCTTGATGTTGAGCTAGGAACTAAAGAGGATTGAATGTGATGATACAACATGAATTGACACTTTGAAGACCAATTTTAATTACTAATATAGTTGATAACTGACTGTTACAAACTTATAGGTACAGTGAATTTTTGACTAATTTTGACAGAGAGACCAAAAGGGTATCCAAAAATGCAGAGACCAAGTTTTTGATATGTGTACAAGTATCCATTGTCCCATATGCAACACTCCAGATGCAACACTTCATAGTTTTACCAGATGTGACTAAAGAAAAACCATATGTAATATTTATCCTAAATGCAATTTAGGATTTACCAGATGTGACCCTGCAACTACTAAATGTGACACTTTTTTCCAGAAGTGACTCTTTGCACCAAATGCAATATTTTTTGGGTTTTTTTTTTTTTTTTTGCCAGTTTATTCTAGATTTTGATGAATCTTTCTGACAATCATAGGTTGTCTATCAACTTCTAGTAGGTATGATTTTCTGAATCCTACTTTTATCTATATGATAGGTTGTTATTTGAGATAGTTTATCTTAGTTGTTAATTCAATCACATCGAGTAGGTTGTTTAGACACCAAGCACACCCAATTGCCCTATAGACTTTGTAGAGATTAGAAATTCTTGATCACTGATTTAGGAACAAACCCAAGGACTCCTTAGAATATGATGGTCCAATCAACATGAAATGGATGATGGAATCCATATTAGCCAAGTCGTAATGTCAATAGGGGCTCAATATGGTGATTTTCTTGAAGGAATTACTATTTCTCTTGCACAAGCATAACTAGCCTTTCAAAGGTAGTTTAGGTGTTCACTAGCACAAAGTGTCTAATTTAGGCATCAGTTCATAACCATCTCCCATAGTTTCACACAAGAAAATATTGAGGCCTATAGCCTTATGAGTACTTATATGTATGTAGTCTCGCAAGTGAGATTCAAGAAGCTTCACTCTACACATCACCCAAGCATGTCCAAGAAAAGGTCAAATCCATGTTCCAAGGAAAAAATTATTAAGTCTTCCAAGACTTTACTCTCAAGGAAGCATATTGATTGTAGTGAGGTGGATGAGTTGGCATCTACTCATTCTCACTTGGGTCATTCCTGAGATCTTTTTACCTCAACCAAAAGGCCCTCTAAAGATTAAAGTAATATGATAGATCAGATCTAAGGGTCTAAGGTTCTAATTCTCTCAAAGAGAGAAGAGCATACTTTTCTACCTCTTCACTTCTCTCAAGTACATCAAACAAGTTATTTTCCAAGAAATTTGAATTTAATAACCACTCAAATTGACTTTTGAGATTCAGATTTCTCCACTTAGAAGAAAGAGCATAATCCTTTGATCATTTTGAGGCTAAATCCAACTTCTAACTTAATTCTTAAAAAAAATTAAGAAGACATAATGTTTTATTCCTCTTCAAAGGCATCATGCACACAATCCATTAGTAGGCTCTTGTTTAATCTTTGTCTTGGAAAATTCAACCTACGGTCACTAATTAGGTTGTTTAAATCACCAAAACATATCAAACTTACCCATTTGTTGTTAGAAACCTTAATTCTACAATTTGAAATACCGCCTATGACTAAGGAATTGAACCCAAATGTGAGATTTCCTATATGCTATTAAGGATTTACCATATTTGATCTTTCCTAAATGTGATTTTAGGAAATCCAGTATGCGACTCTATTTTAACTAAATATGACTATTCTTCCTGAATGTAAATCCTAGCTACTAAATGTGATTTTGGACCTACAAACAGAGTTAAATTACTCAAAAATAGTGAGAATTCTAAGGCTAGGCACCACGGTGGGTGCCAGAAATGTGTGTGTATTGTATCTACAAGTTGCAACACAACACTTCAATAGAACATTAATTTGTTAGTCCATTAGCAATCAATTATCAAATTCAATGGCATAAATGAACTACAAGAGCTTGTTATTTATCTTTAACAAGAAAGAGTCTAATTAAGATCAATATGGCTCTTAGAATTAGATCCTAATTAGTGACATTAAAATTCTAGAATGAGAGAGTTGAACGCATGTAATTAACTAAACATGAGCATTGAATTGAAAACTATTGAATTTAATTATCAAATTGAAAGTGAATTTAAGCTATGAATCAAAATGCATAATTAATAATTAAAATCTACAACATGTAAGTATGAATGCAATTAATCTAGATCAGGTGAGATTTGAAAACTTTTCTTTTATAGAAAGTGTAATGAATCTGATAGTTGAGATTGACTTGAGATGGAGGGTTTCTCTTCACTCTCAATTGATCCATGTGAGTGATCCATGTGACTAACTCATGATTGGTTATATTTGTCTTTATTGTCTCCTTTAGAGGTGACATGTAATTTGGAGTCATTTATTAATTGATTTTATTTAATATCCTTAGACATGTTTAATGAGTTAGATTTAATTAATTCATGCCAAGGATAATTAATAGAATTTTTAATCAATTAATGAAACTTTTGATTTTAATTATTTATGCCAATTTATCGGTAATTAGAATGACATTATTAAGGACCTAGTCCCAAGTTAGGGAAAATAGGGCATTTGGTTCTATTAGCCAATTTTAGGGTGATTACAGTTTCTCCTTTGGTTTGAGATTTGTTCATCAAGTTTAGCAAAACTCTTATTGAACTTATCCAATAAGTTTATGGCTTCTTTTAGTTCTCCTTTCAGATTTTCATTCTCATCCCTCATATTCTCATTTTCTCTTAGGACATTGGTATTTTCTCACCTTGTATCATGTAGTTGTTCATTCAAAATAGAAATTTCTTGTTCAAATCTAAATAATTCTTCCAAATTTTCTTTTAAGGTGTCATGTTTGGCTTTGAGAGAATCATCTGCAACTTTCTTAGCTTCATCAACCATTATGTTAGCTTCAATCTCCTGACCGATTCTAATTCCAAAGTTCTCCAGCTCTCTTTTCATATTTTTCTTTTCTTGCTTCATCTTGTCCATCTCCTTATGCATATCCTTGTTGTCCTTAAGTAATTTATCATTCTCTTGAGACAAGGCTTCTATGGCTGCTTTGGATTCCTTAGACCCACTTTGTTCAGATAGGTGTTCAATTAGGTCTTGACTATCATTCAGCTATTGAACCAGTTCTTGTATTTTATTCCTATATTTCTTCAACTGATCTTTGAGTTTCTCAATCATGTCTTTAGCCTCTACAAGTTGTCTTAAATAGGATTCCATGTCTTTCTCCAGGATCTCTCCCAAGTTGTTAGGCTTCTTATAGGAAACTATGCTCTGATACCAATTATTAGATATAGATGACACTAAGAGGGGGGGTGAATCAGTGTAAACAAGAAATGAACCAATTATCTAGTTATTCTTTTAAATAACTTCCATACAATCACGCATGTAAATATAACCATGAAATAGAAGTAAAACAATTTAAGCATCCACAAAGAATAACACATAACACCATATTTTTTTATCATGGAAACCCTTGTAAGAGGGTGAATACCATGGTGGGGATGATACCCATGAACCTCTTAACTATAGATAAAAGAGTTTCCATGTTAGGAGCTTACAATACCCTATCAAGGGTTCACCCAATTAGAAGTCACTAGTACCTTGTTAGAAGTACCAAAAGATCTATTAGGATCTACCTCGCAAGAGGATTTAGAACTTTGGTTAAGAAGTCACCCTGTTAAAATATTTATTCAAAATACCTGTTAAAGTCTACCTAGTTAAGGGATTTAACTTGCTAACCTATTAGAGTTATCCTTGAGCAATAAACTCAAATAGATAATCTGGAAATGGAATTACTTGCTTGACATATCCACTATAATATCTTATCTTTGGCGCACTGTACTGCATCTACCTCTGATCACAAAACCCAAACTCATGATCACAACCCTAAATCATGTGATTTAGTCTACCTTTATATTGATGTTCTTAAGTTGGATAAGACTTAAAAACATTTTATAATTTGGTCCACCAAATTGACCAAACTTACGGAAAACAACACCAAATATACCTAACATGTCGACCCAAAAATCAACCACCTTGATCATTTTATCATCAGGAACCAATTGATAGCACAATTGGTTTACACTTATCACATCACCAAAATTCTAATTTTACCATCTTAAATTGGATGCACTTCAATTTATGAACTTTTATCTCCTTTTTAGTGTGTTTTCATTGCATATTTGCACTTGGAGCACACACTTTCCTCTTTCTTTCTTTCTCTCCCAGGTGAAATTGAGGTAGGACCTAACACTTACTCCTTTATTTTCCTTTATGTCACTCATAAGATGAGGTAGGATCTAATTTCTATGCATCCTCCTCTTTCTAGACCCCATTTTCATGAATCTAGCCTTGATTTATCAGTCCTCGATACACATTACACCTAGATCCTCTGTAGTTCTAGAAGTTTGGGTTACAAACCCAAGACTCTGGCCTCCTAGGGAATAGATCAACCTAGTTGACCTATTCCTTGGTGGTTGGAAAGTGTTGGGCCCAATCCTATTTCAAATTTCCATTATTCCCCACTCACTACAGTTAGCTCCTACAGGGGTAATTTTAGAAATTCAATATTAAAAGACATCCTATATCTCATTTTCCTCATGATTGATGATGATAGAATCAAGGTACAAGAACATGTGGACACCCCAATCTAACATAGATAAATTTCAAGGTGGAAGCTAAGGGATGAATCTAATTATTTCATGTCAAAGTGAGGCCTTCATTTACATTTCTTCAATTCAAGCATTACATGACATCATGGAGATGCAAGGGGATCATGAAGATGGCTAGATTACTTTATCCTTGGGGGATTGGTATGATTTTTGTGCTATATTTTGATATGATATTTGTCTCTTCATATTTTTCACACATTTACATTTACAAGCACACTTACATGCTAGGGTTTTACTCATAGAGTAGATTCTTAACATTTGCTAGATCTTCTACATTCTAGATCTACAATCTAGGTTTCACGAGTACTACATACACATAAAAAATATTTTCTAACGGCTATTTGTGGAGGTGGAAATCACCAAAATAGGGTGTTGACTAAGGAAAACCCTTTTATAGAAACCCACACACACCAATTTTGTAACAGACTTCCAGGATATTAATTTGGCGACCATAGATCTGGAATATACTCCCTGAGACCTTTGCAAATAAGTTAGGTAAAATTTTATAAAGTGTCTTGGAAATATGATGTCTTCATGGAAAAGTGTCTGAAACATGTTGCACCTAGTCAACCTATTCCTAGAGGTCTGAGAAAAACAATATTTTCTGGGTTTTCTATTGTGATCGTAAATCTGCAGTCATAAGTCCTAGCACAATATCAGATCTGCAATTTTCATAGCAAAAATATGTATTTCATTACATATTTCAAGGTAAGTTCCTTATCATTTGTATCATCTATTAGAATAGATCTTTTTTATCTTAATTGGGTTGATGGCATATACTTAGTTCCTAGACTCATCTTACACTTTTTTCTTAATCATTTAGTTCAATCTTGTTATTTTTATTATATATCTATAATTGAATCACATTGCATGAAAGAGGCCTTGGTAGTGTACTTCTTTTATATAACTTGGGTTTACAATGGGCATCCATTATCACTTTTGGGATTTTTCTAATCTAACCTAGGTTGTATTGAAATTTATGCTCAGAAACCCCTCTTTCTCTTGTATTGAATGTCTTAGGGAGAAAGTGTTAAACTTGATATATCTAGCTTGCATTGTTAGACTTGTTGATGCCATTTTCCCCCTAAATTTTTTGGTGAACCCAACATGAACCCACCTTGTTTGATCTTGGTAGTTAGATCTTTCTTTTACATGCATTGCATTTATAAACATAAAAATACAACAATAAAAAATTATTGCTTTGTTAGGATTTGCATTTCATTTCATTGTGAGTAGCTTGTTTTATTTTCAAGATGTATGATTTATTTTATGAGTACTTTGATGATACATTTATTAGTGAATCTCATGAGGTGTCTAGTAGTGAAGTGTCAGATTTAATGAATGAGATCTTGATTGAATCCATTTCTCCATCATCTTCATCTACATCTCTCCAAGCTAACCTTTATGATAGGTTTTTATCACGGATTCCTTTGTGTGAGACTATTTGCAGTGTTGAGCCTGTTAAACTGGTTCTCTTTTCTAAGCCATTTATAACTCTCAAAGGATGTCCTCCTCAAAAACCACTCATTACTCTTAAGGGTTGTCCTCAAAACAATGAGCCTCTTATAGTTATTAAAGGAAAGCCTGATTATACTTTGGTTGTGCATGACTATCAATGACAAAATAACCTCCAACCTAATATTTTGGTTGTTCCTACTTCTCTTCTACCTCCTCAACTATTTCTTCCGCAAGCACCTCATTTTCTTGGTTCCTTAGGTAGGTAGTATGATATTTTTGAGTAGTTATGTGCTACTCCCACTAAGATCTCCCCGTGGGAAATTTTTCAATATTCTCCCACTTATCACGAGGCTTTACAAAATGATTTTTATACTCTTCTTGTCCCACCACATAATCAAGACAATATAAATTCATTTTTGGAGTGTATGCATTATGTATCCACTTCTCAATTTTTTTTCACTCAAGAATATTTTCCTCTAAAGGAAGTGTAAAACCAATATGATGCTCTTATTGTTGTTGTTCTCATTAACGGGAATTTGATGTAGGAGCATCTCGGGTTCTTGGAAATCATGTATCACGAAAAACATGTTAGAGTGGTTAGATATGCTTGGTAGCTTCTTTTTGGCATTTGGTGATGTTTTCCTATTTCCACCGATGGGGCTCGGTTCCTTCATTTACCGAGTTGGCTTGGTTGGTTCACTGAGTTAATTTCCTGTCACTCGATAATTTGCTCACTGTGTAGTTTATTTTGGATTTATTTGAGGCTGACTTATGCATTGAATTTTGGTCATTGATTTAATGTTGGTATTAATCATTGGGAAGCGTGTGGACCTAGATCTAGTTGTTTCTCTCTCCAATGATGGATCTGAAGGCTGACTTGTTTTGGTAGCCTCTTGTATAAATAAAGTAGTTGGTTGTAGTTTAGGAGGAGTAGTTGGAGATCAGTTTTAGAAGTTAGAAGATAGGATTGGAAGTTGAATCCTTGCATGTTGGCGGACTATTGTAGTTGAATCTGAATGTATTTGGCCGTAACTGGGAAGACCTTGTAGCCTAACATGTATGAGGTTATTTTATGAATAATAAATGATCTATTGCATTTTCTCTCTCATTTTTGTTTTATTGCTTCCACGTGTGGTTTCTGCAAGGAGTTTTGTGATCAAGGTGTTCCTTTGTCCCCTCATCCTGATGCAAGAGAGGGCAGGATGAGGGGCCAAAGGCACACCCTGATCACCAACCTCCTTGCATAAACCACACGTGGAATAAATAACACAACAATGAGAGAGAGAATGTAGAAGATCATTTATTATTCATCAAATAACCTCATACATGTCGAGTTGTAAGGCCTTCTCGATTACAGCCAAATACATTCATATTCAATTAAAATAGTTATCCAACATGCGAGGATTCAACTTCCAATCCTATCTTTTTACTTCTAAAACCAATCTCCAACTACTCCTTCTAAACTACAACTAACTACTTTATTTATACAAGAGGCTACCAAAAAAAATTAGCCTTCAGATCCATCATTGGAGAGAGAAATAGCCAAATCTAGGCCAACACGATTCCCAATTATCGATACCAACAACTCTATAACCAAAATTCAATTGACAAGGTTTAAGAGTCATGCATACTTATGGTGGGAGCATCTACAATTGGATAGAAAAAGGAAAGGTAAAGAAAAAATCAAGGTATGGAATAAGATGGTGAATAAATTGAAGGGTAAGTTCTTACCATGTGATTATCAGATTAACCTAGTTAGGTGAATGCAAAGTTTGAGATAGAAAGATGGCTCAGTAAAAGATTATACTGAGGAATTCTATAGATTAGATATAAGATCTAGACATGATGAGGATGAAGTAGAAATAATTGCTAGGTACTTGAATGGGTTAAGAGTTTCTATTCAAGAGGAAATCAGTCTGGTTAAGTTGGAGAGCATTGAGGAAGCTTATCAATTTGCCTTAAAAGATGAGGAGAAATTGAACAAAATACATGAGAAAAGATAGAGAGGAAGAGGTGGTAGATTCCCTAGTGGAAGAGGTGGATATTATGGTGAAAACAATAGATCTGATCAAGACAAGACAAACTAGGATAAATGTAAGATCAAGTGGAAAAGTGAAATTTCTTCTAGAGGAAGAGACAGTAACTACTGAGGTGGTTATAGAAGAGGTGGGTTTTAAGGAACTTGTTTCAATTGTGGAGAAGAAGGATATATGTCATTTGAGTGTACACATTCAAGTAAGAAGATCTATAACAATAGAAATTCTTTGATGCAAGAAGTCTCACCAAATGAACCTAAGAAGGAAAAGAACTTGATGGTCAGGAGAGAACTTTGGAGTGAAAGTAATAAGGAAGATCTGATAAGGAAAATTTTGTTCAAGACCAGATGCAGAGTTGTTGATAAAGTGTGGAAGGTAATCATTGATAGTGGAACCTCAGAGAATTTGGCATCTAAGGAAATGGTTACAAAGTTACAATTGGAAAGGTTGAAACACCCGAGACCCTATCAAATTTCATGGATCAAGGATGAGCATACACTATTGGTAAGTGAACAATGTTGTGTGAATTTGAAAATTGGAAAATACTATGATAAGGTATTGTGTGCTATCATGCCTATGGATTGTTGTCATATTTTGTTGGGTATACCTTTTCAATATGATAGACATGCTATATATGATGGGAGATTGCATAAATATACTATTTGGGTTGATGGGAGAAGACAAATCTTGTTGGATTTGATTGAAGAATCTATTAGTAATATGTGTACATCAATGAAATTTTGTTTAATGTAAGGAAGAAAGTTTGTTAAGGATTTGAAGAATAATGATGTGTGTTTTGTTGTGATTCCTATCAAACTGAGTGAGAAAACAATAGATAATGTCCCTAAAGAGATTGATAAGATACTCATTGAGTATAAGGAGATCATTTATGATAATTTAGCCTATGGTTTTCCACCAAAGAGAATTATTGATCATTGTATGGATCTAATTCTTCGAGTTAGTTTACCAAATAAGGCACCACATCAGTTAACACCTACCGAGAATCAAGAATTAAACCAACAAATCCAAGAATTGTTGCAGAAAGGTTTGATCCAAGAAATTTTGAGTCCATGTGTAGTACCAATTGTATTGGCACCTAAGAAGAATGGATAATGGTGAATGTTTACTGATTACAGAGCAATTAACAAGATAATAGTGAAATATAGGTTTCCTATACCAAGAATGGATGACATAATGGATAGTTTGACAGGAGCAAAGTATTTTACCAAAAATGATCTAAAAAGTGGATATCATCAGATAAGAATCAGAGAAGGTGATGAGTGGAAGACTGCTTTTAAGACAAGAGAAGGTTTGTATGAGTGGTTGGTTATGCCTTTTGGTTTAACTAATACACCAAGTACTTTTATGAGATTGATGAATGAGGTTTTGAAGAAATTCTTGGGTAAATTTGTGATTGTATACCTAGATGACATTTTGAGATTTAGTAAGACTAGAGAAGATCATTTGTTGCACATTAAACAAGTATTGCAAAAATTGAAAGAAAAAAAGTTGTTGATTAATCTGAAAAAGTATTCCTTCATGAAACAAGAGATTGTGTATTTGGGATTTTTTATTTCAGCTGATGGTTTCAAAATGGACCCTGAAAAGGTTGAAGCTATTTTGAATCGACCTACACTAAAAAATGATAGTGAGATAAGATCATTTCATGGTTTAGCAAGTTTTTACCAAAATTTCATCAGAAATTTCAGTTCAATTTGTAATGCTATGACTGAGACTATGAGAGGAGATAAAAGAGAATTCAAGTGAACACATGGAGCTGATAAAAGTTTTGAGATTTTGAAGTAGAAGGTTGTTGAATTTCCTATGTTAGCTTTACCTGATTTCAATAAGGTATTTCAAGTTGAATGTGATGCAAGTGGTGATGCAATAGGAGTTGTGTTGATTCAAGAAGGTAAACCTGTTGCTTTCTTTAGTGAGAAATTGAATGATGCAAAAAGGAAATATTATGTATATGATCAAGAGTTCTATGCTATTGTTCAAGCACTAAAGAAATGGATACATTATTTGATACCAAGTGAATTTGTGTTATATACTGATCATAAGGCTTTTCAATATTTGGGTAGTTAGAATAAGTTGAGTCAGAGACATATGAAATGGGTTGAATATTTGCAAAGTTATATATTTTTCATAAAACATAAGAGTGAAGTCACTAACCGAGTTGCTGATGCATTGAGTAGAAGATCTTTGATGACTAAAATGAGAATTGAAGTTATTGGTTTTGATGACATGAAATATTTGTATGAAATTGACCCTAATTTTTTTGATTCATAGAGGAAGTGCAGAGCACCTATTCAAGATCAACCGAATACTAAATGAGAATACTATTTCATTCAAGAAGGTATGTTGTTTAAAGGTATTCAGTTGTGTAAACTAAGGGATCAATGAGAACTAATTTTATAAAAGAGAAACATAGTAATGGTTTGGCTAGACATTTTGGTATTGACAAAACATTGAATTTTCTTAAGGAGAAATACTTTTGGTCATAGTTGTATAAGGATGTTCACAAATTTGTGAGAAGTTATTTGTCAAGTTGCAAAGGGAGTAAGTCAGAGTACTAGATTGTATACACCAATTTATGTTCCTGAGAAACCTTGGATTGATATCAGTATGGATTTTATTCTTGGCTTACAGAAGATAGTAAGAGGTAATGATTCTATATTTGTTGTTGTGGATAGATTTTATAAGATGACACATTTTATACCTTGTAGAAAAACATCAGATGCAGTGCATATAGAAGATCTTTTCTTTAAGTAAATTTTCAGATTGCATCGATTACCGAGGAGTATCATCTCTAACTGAGACAGTAAGTTTGTTGGATACTTTTGGAAGACTCTTTGGAAAAAGTTGGGTACTGAGTTGAGATATAATTTTACATTTCACCCATAGACTGGTGGACAAACAGAGGTTGTAAATAGAAGTCTAGGTAATTTTTTGAGATGCTTACTTGGAGATAAACCAAGTAATTGGGATTCAATGTTAGCACAAGAAGAGTTTGCATACAATAATTCAGTGAATAGGAGTACTGGGAAAACATATTTTGAGATTGTTAATGGAATACAACCGAGAGGTATATCAGACCTAAAAGACATTGTTGGCAAAGAAAAGAGAAGTGTTGAAGGATAAGAGTTTGTTGAATTCATGAAGACATTGCATGAGGAAGTGAAACATAAATTGGAGAATAGTGATAAAAAATATAAGGACAAAGAAGATAGATAAAAAAGGCATAAGAATTTTGCAGTTGGGGATGAAGTAATTGTACACTTGAAGAAAGATAGATTTCCTCTTGGAACCTATGGAAAGTTAAAAATGAAGAAATTTGGTCCTTGTAAGATATCGAGGAAATTTGATAGTGGAAATGCTTATGAGATTGAATTACCTGATGACATGGATATATCACCTATATTAAATATTTTATACTTGTATGAATATCATGAACCTGATGAAGATATGATAGTACTGAATGATTATCCTAAGAAAAAAGCAGAAGAAGTTGAGAATATTTTGGAACAAAGAATTGGAAGAAGCACAAGAGGAAAAGAATTTATGGATTATATAGTAAAGTGGAAGAACAGACCGATTGAAGATAGTTCAAAGATTTCACAATCTGTGTTGGATTTAGCTTGGGTTGTACGTGCTACATGATTTGGAGAATTATCTCAAAAAAATCCTAGGTGTCTAATGCAGGAGCATCTCGGGTTCTTGGCAATCTTGTATCACCAAAAACATGTTAGAGTGGTTAGATATGCTTGGTATCTTCTTTTGGGCTCTCGTTGATGTTTTCCTATTTCCACCGACAGGGCTCAATTTCTACTCAATTCCTTTGTTTACCGAATTAGCTCGGCTAGTTCACCAAGTTAATTTCCTATTGCTTGGTAATCTTGCTCACCGAGTGGTTTATTTTGGATTTCTTTGAGGCTGAATTTTGCATTGAATTTTGGTCATAGAGTTAATGTTGGTATCAATCATTAGGAAGCGTATGGACCTAGATCTATTTGTTTCTCTCTCCAATGATGGATATGAAGGCCAACTTGTTTTGGTATCCTCTTGTATAAATAAAGTGGTTGGTTTTAGTTTAGGAGGGTTAGTTGGAGATTAGTTTTAGAATTTAGAAGATAGGATTGGAAGTTGAATCCTCACATGTTGGAGGACTATTTTAATTAAATCTAAATGTATTTTGCTGTAACCAGGAAGGTCTTATAGCCTGACATGTATGAGGTTATTTGATGAATAATAAATGATCTTTTGCATTCTCTCTCTCATTGCTGTGTTATTGCTTCCACGTGTGGTTTGTGCAAGGAGGTTGGTGATCAGGGTGTGCCTTTCACCCCTCATCCCACCCTCTCTTGTGTTAGAATCTCATTCATAGAACATTGATTGATAATGGATCTAGTCTAAATGTGTATAGTTTAGACATATTGTTAAACCTAAAAAATTCTCATTCTTGGCTTTGATAAAATTTCTAACAATAATTTGGGAATCATAACTTTACCTATAAAAGTTGGTCCAGTCATCCTAGATACCCTAATTCATGTGATGTGTGGACCTTTCAATTACAACCTTCTTTTGGGGAGACCATGTGTTGGAATTTTATATTATTTTTAAAAGGTGGCAGTGCCACTTAATATATTATACTATAATTTTTTACATAAACTGGTTCTAAAATAAGGAGCTCTCGGAGAAAAGAACCAAAAGAAAAACTCTGTTTGTTACCCCATCAAGAAAAAAACCAAAAAAAGGGAGAATGGCAAGGCGAAATAAAAAGCCCTCATAACCATAATCCCTATATACATCATAGATAAGAGTTTGGATTTATAGAACTTAGTCTAAATTAGATATAATGATAAACCCAATGGGCAAGTATAATTTCCTGAGAACATAGGAAAATCCCTAAACTAAATACAATGAAAGGCCCGATGGGCAAATATAATATTCTGAGAACATAGGAAAAAATAGAAACATTAAGCCCCCTGATGGTAGTAGCAAAATAATGGGAGAGATGGCCACCAGTGTGATTAGGTGAGGTGTCAAAAAAACCTTCACTGAGATTACTGCTTGAGAGAGAGAGAGAAGCACCTGTAAATCTATACATATCTCTCCCAGATCATAAACTGAATATTGTCATGTGATACAATGCAAGCATAGTGCGGTTGAAAAACCTGTACACATAGCATAGAATGAAAAACAAAAAAACCAAGCTCACAACATAATGTTCGTAACATTAACCTTCCATGAAAATAGGGGGATATCAGTAGAGCCCAACTTAAGGTTTAGGTCAGGAAGGGGTTGTGAAGGGGCTGAGAGTGTAGGATGAGGAGGGGGCTGAGAGGGGGGAGGAATGGATGAGTCTTTCTCCAGCAAGTCTAGTATAGAAAAGACAACTTGGTGGACATTATCTACACATTCCTTAGATAAGAAATTCCCATAATGTTGCAGAGCTACCTTAATCGGGAAAAATGATTTCATTTCTATCCGCTTTTTAATACTTTCTAAAACCATGTATACACTGTGATTATGGAGAACTGCATGATGATGAAAGAGACCACCTATTAGTGCAACCCCACCCCATAAATCATATTTTTGAAGGGCTTTAGAAATTTTGTTTCCCGACAGAAACTTTGGCTTAACATATCTGTTGCAAATCAACTCAAGATGGAAGGGGGACTGAAGCAAGTCCAATGCATTGGAGAGAAAAAGTAACAAGATCTGAGAAGGATAGATAATGCATTTTCCTGAAGGAAATAGAACATCAAACCCAATTATACGCTTAATACCATGCCGAATGTGCGGACGGTCACACATGAAGATGGTGGCTAACATATCATGTTCGATGAAGCCAAGAAATGACTTCTCCCATTCCTCAACTGCCTGCGGCACCCTAAAATTATTTGGATAATAATCCATATGAAGCAAAGAGCAAGTTGAGCATAAATCCATAGATGAACTCACACCAACCAAAAAGCTTGGATGACTCATCATAATGTAGCGAATAGAGGACTGTGAGAAAAGGCTAGTGCTAGAGGATTCAATTGAGAACATGACTAAGGAGAGCTATGCATGAAACATAACAAAAATCCAAATATAAGAAGGATGAAATAAAATGGTGGTTTAAATGTGGCCATTAATAATAAATAATGCCACTTGATGGCAAAAGGATATGAGATCACAACTGATGTCCAAAGGATGTAGCCGACACGAGGGAAATGTTAGATTTAAGAGTTAGTGCAGATTGCTCACATGATGGAAAGATATGCCAAAGAGTTCACAGGAAAATGAAAGGAAGAAAGAGACCCAACCACTCACAATCATGATTAGAGGATTAATGGATGCCAGAAAAGGATGGCCAGATTTTGGGAAGTGCATGGAAGAGAAGTACACAAACGAAAGGGCAGCTCCAATACGAAAGCAAACCATCATAAAGGAATAATGCAAAGGGTAGCTTGAAACAATGAAATGAAAAAATGTGGTACATCATCTAAAGGAGTAGAAAAGGACCAACTCAACTAAGAATTAATACACATGTGCCATAGAACAGATATAGATACATTATAAAGCTTTGTGGATATGGATGAAACAACGAGGTGATCTTTCTTACACCCATAGTTGATTAAGCATTTCAAACAATGAAAAAGTAGCTATGAGAACATAAGAAAGCCTTGTATGCCAATCATAGCAGAGAAACCCCTATTATCGGCTTAGCTAAGAAATAAATATACATGTGTCAAAGAACAAATACACAAACATAAATTTAATGATGCCAGTGAATGCAAAGATGCAACAACATGGAGATATTTCTTACACCCATAACTGATTAAGCATTTCAAGCAATGAATAAGTAGCTGTGAGAACATAAGAAAGCCTTATGTTCCAATCATAGTAGAGAAAGAATTTCTGTTAGAAAGAAAAGATCCCCAAGATAACTGAGAGGGGGGGGGTGAATCAGTTATTTGATAATTAAACCATTTATCAACTTCAAAAAATTTAAACCATATAATCAATGTAGTAACCAACCATAGAAAGATAATCATACACAATGACACAATAACACAAGATATGTTAACTAGGGAACCTCTTGATCAAAGAGTAAACCTCGGTGGGAATGATGCCCACAAAATGATGCACTAATATGAAAGTTCCTTGTGAGAGGATGAACCATGTTAGGAGTCTTATGAAATAAATTTAGTACATATGAATCTCTATTAGGAGATTTTGAATCCCTGTTAAAAGATTCTAACCCTGTTAGGAGTTATGGAAGACAGAAGGACCCACTGCCCAAACAGCTTCAAGGCAAGATCTCTAAACTCACTGTCCAATAGATCTTAGGATTATTCAATAGAATAATATGAAATATGTTACCTCCTTCACACTGTGCCAAAACTACACTCTCTGCTACACAAGATCACAAATCCATATCTCTGTACTTCGCAAGTCTTCCTTCACCACTGAATTAGCTCTATTCTTCACCTCATGCATATATTCACATCACAACTTTCAAAATTTCATATCACAACTATTACAATCCCATATTTCAACAAGGAAAACATTCCTTCCTTTATACCACACTCAAATAATTACAAATGAGTCGGCATCCAAATATAAAATAATAATTTCAACACGCTACATCAAAATTACATAAAAACTGTCAGCTTCCAGATACAATAACTTTCCAATCGTGTGACCTTAAAGTTTTCATTATGAACCACATCACCACCAATGAGTCTCAAACTTCCCTGTAACTACATAGAATCAAATTCCATCCCGGTTAGGAGATATCCTCCGATTACCAAAAACTGCTACTCAGGAACATTGCCAGAATACTGCTTCCACCAAAATGCTTATAACTTTCATGAATAAATGAATTTCTTTTTGCACTATTAACCATAGGTTAATAACACACCAAATAACATACCATCAATTTTGCATAACTCAATTTTCAATATAACATGTGCGCAAAACAAAACTGTGCCTGCTTCTCTGCTAAACTCCAGAATATCATTGTGTTGACATCAATGACAATTATAGTCATGAATGCAACAACCACTACTACAGAATGAATGCCAAATGCTTCAACATTCATTCCTAACAATCTCCCCCATTGGAATTGATGGAAACATAGATGAAAAACATCCAATGTTCCAAAAATCCAATCACTACTGCTCAACTGCTCTGCTGCTCTTCATCAATCAAATCTTGCTTCATTTTCCTATTCAGCCTCTCCAACAAATGTAGTTCCTTAATGTTTTTCATGATTCTCTCCCCCATTAACATCAATGACATAAATTCCATCACTATTTCAAACAATAGCTCAATGTCAAAAGACACTGTTTAGAAAATACATTCACAAGAGTCCTCATGACTCAGCTCAGATACACATTCTCCCCCATAGAGGAAGTACCAACATCCAATCCAGAAAATAGATAGGGCCATAAACCACTGGACGAATGCAACCATCTGCATCTTTACTCAAGAGTAGATTGGGGCATAACCCCAAGCATACCTCTTAGATACTCAAATGTATCCTTAGGAAAAGGCTTTGTAAATATATTTTCTATCTACTCCTTTGTGCTTATGTACTCTAGTCTGACTTCTTTCTTGACAACTTTCTCTCTTACAACATGATACTTGATCTCTATATGCTTAGTTTTAGAATGTAATATAGGATTCTTAGACATACTAACTATACTGGTGTTATCACAATGTATAACAATAGGCTCATCAAACTAAATTCCAATATCCTTCAACATTTGCTTCATCCAAATTATCTGGTTACAATTGTTTGCTACTGCTACATACTCTACTTCTATTGTACTTTGTGAGATACAATTCTACTTTTTTCTCAACCAAGAAACTAATCTTCCTCCAAGAAAAAAGGCTCTACCACTAGTGCTTTTCTTATCATCAACGTTGCCTCCCCAATCAGTATCATTATATGCACTAAGGGTAAAATCATCAGAAGTTTCATACCACAATCCATAGTCCATTGTGCCTCTAAGATATCTCAATATCCTCTTTACTACTGCATAATGTGATTCTCTAGGTTCAGCTTGAAATCTTGCTACCATTCCAACTGAATGTTGTATATCTAGTCTAGTGTGTGTCAAGTACTGCAATCCACCAATCATGGATCTATATTTATTTTGCTCAACTGCTAGTGTTTCATCTTTACTAGATAGTTTATGTCCTATAACCATAGGTGTTCCAACTGGTTTACAATTCTCCATACCAAATCTTTTCAATAAATCATTCAAGTAGTTTGTCTAACTTACAAAGATACCATCTTCATTTTGTGTTATTTGTAATCCCAAAAAGTATTTCATTTCTCCAATCATACTCATTTCAAATTTTGTCTTCATTTCATTGGCAAATTTGTCACTAGCTTCATCTTCTCCTCCAAAAATAATGTCATCAACAAAAATAACTATAACTAACAATCCATTCTCAATTTCTTTTTTTGTATAAGTTACTATCAGCTATTCCTTTTGTAAATCCCAATTTTAACAAATACTTATCCAATCTAGCATACCAAGTTCTAGGTGCTTGCTTTAGTCCATACCATGCTTTCTTTAGTTTACATACCATGTCTCCTTCTTGAGTCAAAGGAAAACCTTCAAGTTTCTCAATGTAGATTTCTTATTCTAATTCACCATTCAGAAATGTTGACTTCACATCCATCTGATACACTTTGAATTTCTTAAATGCTGCATCAGCCAAAAATATTCTTACTGCTTCAAGTCTTGCCACAGGGGAAAAATTCTCTTCATAGTCAATTCCTTCTTGTTGTGAGTACCCCTTACATACCAATCTTTCTTTGTTTCTAATTACTTCTCCTTGTTCATTCATCTTGTTCCTGAATACCCATTTAGTTCCAATCATATTTTTGTCTTTAGGTCTAGGGACCAATTCCCATGTCTTCTTCTTTTCAATTTGATCCAATTCTTCTTTCATAGCTTTAATCCAACGTTCATCTTCACAAGCTTCATTAGTAGACTTAGGTTCAATTTGAGAAATCAAACATAAATGTACCTTCTTTCTAGTCATAACTCCTCTATCCAAACTTCCAATCACTTGTTCAACATGATGATGTCTTGATTATACTTGTTAGGTGTCATAGTCACTGATCTTTCTTCAACTATAGATTCTTCTCTAGATTCTTCTTTGTTTTCTTCAACATGACTTTCATTCAACAATTCACTATCAGTCTCAAAAAAAATTTCAATAGTTTCAATGTTAGGCTGAGGGTTAGTTCCTTCATCAGATTCATAATCAAGCATTCTTTCCTGAATTTTAAAATTCTCATCAACTTTTACATTTGCACTTTCAACAATAGTCTTAGTTCTCTTATTGTAACATCTATATGCTTTTCTTTTCAAAGAATATCCAAGAAAAATTCCTTCATCACTTCTAGGATCAAAATTTCCTATATCATCATCTCTCTTAATATAACATTTGCTTCCAAAAATTCTAAAATACTTAACTGAGGGTGCATGTCCAAACCACAATTCATAAGGTGTCTTGTCTGTGTTTGCTCTGATTTGTACTTTGTTCATTGTATATACTGTTGTATTCACTGCTTCTCTCCAAAATGTCTTTGCCAAATAACTTTCAAACAACATAGCTCTAGCTACTTCAATCACTGATCTGTTCCTTCTTTCTGCAATACCATTTTTTTTAGGTGTTCTAGGGGCTGAAAACTGTCTCTTAATACCATTCACTTCACAAAAGGTATTAAACTCTTTAGATGTAAATTCTCCACCTCTATCAGATCTCAAA
Organism: Chamaecyparis obtusa; assembly: GCA_027943335.1. NCBI lineage: Eukaryota > Viridiplantae > Streptophyta > Pinopsida > Cupressales > Cupressaceae > Chamaecyparis > Chamaecyparis obtusa. The sequence goes on from BSBK01001033.1 coordinate 2,137,997, forward strand.
CATTTAATCCTCATTCTTGATTCATTCTCAACTTTATTCTTCATGACCTTAAACTTATCAAATGCTTCAAATTTTTCTTTCAAAAATGCAATCCACATCATTCTTGTAAAATCATCAACAAGAATCATAAAATACCTTTCTCCATAGAATCCTCTAGTCCTAGTAGGACCGCTCAAGTCTATATGAACAATCTCCAACTTTTCTGTAGATGTGAACTTCTTGCTAGGAAATGAACTCCTTTTCTGCTTAGCCATCACACATTCCTTGCAAATCATGTTAGTAGGCTTCATAATCTTAGGTAAATCTCTTACTGCAAGTGTAGAACTTACTTTCACAATATTATCAAAGTTTATATGATAGAACCTTCTATGCCATAACCAACTATCATCAATCTTAGTCATCAAACATGTCATCTTAGTAGGGTTCAACTGAAATACATTACCTCTAGTTCTAGATCCTGTTCTAATCAGATTTCCATCTTTATCCTTAATCACACAAGTTTTCTCAGTAAACCAAACTTGATATCCCTTATCCACTAACTGTCCAACACTCAAAAGATTATGTTTCAATCCATCAACAAACTAAACTTCATCAGTATTATTCTTTCCATCAAGAGTAATAGATCCTATACCTTTAATAAAACAAGGTGCATTGTTACCAACTCTAACAACTCCTCCATCATAATTGTTAAAATTTATGAACTTTCCTTTATCACTAGTCATATGATGTGAACAACCACTATCTATAATCCAATCAGCTTTCTTTTCAACTTGGGAAACTAAGGCTTTCTCTTCCTTAACATTAGATTCAGAATTTTCTTCCTTAATTGCTACAAATCCTATGTCATCAAAGTTATCATTATCACTGTCGCTCAAATGTCTTTCAATTCTTGCTTCAATTTTCATCATTTGCATAATAACATTCTTTAGATCTTCTAGGCTTAAAATTGTTTCTATACTTCTTAACTCTCTTAGGACACTTAGATGCAAAATGACCATATTCTTGACATGTCCAACATTTAAAGATTGTCTTACCATCTGGTTCTCTTTTCACAAGCAAGGCAATACCTTCTTCAATCTTCTTATCTTCATCAGATTTGGATCTACTACTACTGGCATAATATCCATTCACACTTGTACTTCTAGAAAAAGTAGGTTTGATGCTAAGAGCATTGAATGTTGTCTCCACTCTAGGTAGTTCTCCTGATAATCTCAAATTCATCTCTGTTGCTTCCAATCTTCCAAGAAGAGTCTCTCTTGAAAAGTTTGGTTTACAAGGTATCACTTGTTCAATCATTTGTGTAGTTTGCCTGAATACTAGTGTCAATATTCTCAAAATCTTCCATATTACTTCATTCTCTGCCTTTTCACCTCCACAAGACTTTATTCCTGCAACAATTTATGACATCCTACCAATATAGCTTCTAACAGATTCATCTTCCATCATTCTTATGTCTTCAAATGCACAAATCCAATTATGTAACCTAGCTTTCTTTGCATGTTCATCACCTTCAAAAGTAGAATGTAAAGCTTTCCAAATATCATAAGATCTAGTTAAACCTTTTACCTGACTGTATTCATTCTCCGAAAGTGCTGATAAAAGTGCTTCTCTTGCAAGTATGTTACACATGAATAGATCTACCTCATCTTTTGAACATGATTCAAGACTATCTTCTTCAATTATAGTTCTCTCATTTTTTGTAATCAACCAATAACCTGGTCCTAAACACAAGAGATGTGTCTTCATCTTTTCTTTCCAGCTGTCAAAATTTACTCCATCAAAATTAGGGCTTTCTTTCCTGAAATTCACCATAGATCTCCTTAATTTGTTAAACTTCTCTTTTAAGGACTTGTCACTCTGATACCAATTGTTAGAAAGCAAAGATCCCCAAGATAACTGAGAGGGGGGGGGGTGAATCAGTTATCTGATAATTAAACCATTTATCAACTTCAATATCAACTTCAACAGATTTAAACCATATAATCAATGCAGTAACCAACCATAGAAAGATAATCATACACAATGACACAATAACACAAGATATGTTAACTAGGGAACCTCTTGATCAAAGAGTAAACCCCGGTGGGAATGATGCCCACAAAATGATGCACTAATATGAAAGTTCCTTGTGAGAGGATAGACCCTGTTAGGAGTCTTATGAAATACATTCAGTACATATGAATCTCTGTTAGGAGATTTTGAATCCCTGTTAAAAGATTCTAACCCTATTAGGAGTTATGGAAGATAGAAGGACCCACTGCCCAAACAGCTTCAAGGCAAGATCTCTGAACTCATTGTCCAACAGATCTTAGGATTATTCTATAGAATAATATGAAATATGTTACGTCCTTCACACTATGCCAAAACCACACTCTCTGCTACACAAGATCACAAATCTAGATCTCTGTACTTCGCAAGTCTTCCTTCACCACTGAATTAGCTCTATTCTTCACCTCATGCATATACTCACATCACAACTTTCAAAATTTCATATCACAACTATTACAATCCCATCTTTCAACAAGGAAAACATTCCTTCCTTTATACCACACTCAAATAATTACAAATGAGTCGGCATCCAAATATAAAATAATAATTTCAACATGCTATATCAAAATTACATAAAAGCTGTTGGCTTCTAGATACAATAACTTTCCAATCATGTGACCTCAAATTTTGCATTGTGAATCACATCACCACCAATGAGTCTCTAACTTCCCTTTAACTACACAGAATCAGATTCCATCCCGGTTAGGAGATATCCTCTGATTACCAAAAACCTCTACTCAGGAACACTGCCAAAATACTACTTCCACCAAAATGCTTATAACTTTCATGAATAAATGAATTTCTTTTTGCGCTATTAACCATAGGTTAATAACACACCAAAGAACATACCATCAACTATGCATAAATCAATTTACAATATAACATGTGTGCAAAATAAAACTATGCCTGCTTCTCTATGAAACTCCAGAATATCACTGTGTTGACATCAATGACAATCATAGTCATGAATGCAACAACCACTACTACAGAATGACTGCCAAAGGCTTCAGCATTCATTCATAACAATTTCAACCCCTGTAACCCACTCAGCAAAGAAATAAATACACATGTGTCAAAGAACGGATACACAAATTATGTAATGTTGGCAGATATAGATGTAACAATCATGACAATCTTTCTTACACCCATAGCTGATTAAGCCATTCAAACAATGAATAAGTAGCTGTGAGATCGTAAGAAATCCTAGTATGCCAACCATAGCTAATTAAACATTTCAAAATCTTTTTAAGCAACTATAAGAAGATAAGAAAGTCTGAAATGCAGAGGTGTGTAGCAGAGAATGCCACTACCATGTATAACAGGGGTAACATTAAAATAAGGACTCGGCCTGAATAATTGCCATGATGGTAGGAAAGTGATTTAACAAATTAACTGAAGAGGGGGAGTCCAAGATAAATTTATTGCAACCATAATTTTCTAAGATATCTACCAAATTGTTGCCTTCTCTAAAAGTATGAGAAATAAGAAAATTATCCAGAGAATCAATGAGACCCTAGATTTGCTGTGAAATATATTTTAATTGCCAATTTCAATATTCATGTGGATACAAGCATTTATAATAACTAATGAATCACCCTCAATATGTAGATTAGTGAAAGACATTTTCTTAGCAAGAATTAACCCTTCAAGTAGAGAAATAGCTTCTGCCATATTATTAGTACCAGGGTTAATAGGGGATGCCAAAAAAGCCAAGACTTTACCTTCGTGGTTTCTCAAACAAACCCTGATACTTGACTCCCTGGGATTCCCTTTAGAGGAGCCGTTAAAATTAAGCTTGATGACAGAAGAATCAAGAGGAATCCATTTAATTGATGATCTAGAGATAGGGATTTTTTTGATGCGGGGAATGATAGGACAAGAAGGGAGGGAAATGAGCTTCCAGGAGTAGGTTACCTGACTATCCCACAAAGAAAAGGATGCATTAGGGTTAAAATGGTTAGATGGCCTATTACTAACTTGCTCAGATATGAGCCTTTCTATTGTAGAGATAATAGAGGAGACATCTGAGAACTCTTTCCTAAAAAAAATTTTGTTACATTCCTACCAAATAGACTAGATATTGGCATTCATTTTTTTTCCTTGATGTCAATATATGTTTCAGTAGGGGAATCTAGAAGTTGTAGACAGATTGGATAGACAGGTTACAGAGAATAGTATGGATAGTGTATGGTGACTTAGATCCTATGAGCTGATATGTGTATAGAAAAATATATTTACTATTCGCAGTTATGTTCACATATGTTTATATGCTCATTTTCACTAGTTATGGATGAATTGAGGAAGACTAGTTACAGGGCCAGTGACTGAGAAACTCATAGAGTTGGTCACAGTATTTGCAGTATAACTTTCATATGGAAATGGATTAAACCTTGAGAGCTTGGGGTGATGAACTACAACTGATTTAGAACCAGAATGAAGAATCTATAATTCAAGATTACTGAGGAGTTGATGATAAGATAATGCAAGATGATTAAATTAGTATTATGTTGTCATTGATGTCAACTAGCTTGACAGTACTTATCTTGTAAGTTACTATATTGACACATCTGAAGGAAGGTGAAAGAGATGAATAACATAAATATCTACATGAGGAAGATGTATATACCAGATGAGGATAAGGAATACACTGAGTAACTTGTTGATGATTCAATGACTTGATGGAATTGACTTTATTATGTTGCATTCATTTATGATGAAGAATAAAGCTGAAAGACACAAAGCAGTGTTGTCGGTAAATAAAGCATTTTAGTATACACCGATGAAGTGTAGTGTATACCAAGTGTAGTATTAATTGAGCTTGTGTTCATCGATGCATTTCTTTGTTAACCGAGCAAAATAAAAAGGAATTAAATGATCAGTTTAGCCGATAAAGTGATGAGCTGTAAAGTGTATGAAATCGAGGTAACAGATAATGTTTGTTATGAAGATTGATGACTAACATAAATTAAAAGGGATCTAATGGAGTAGATTGAAATGTGTTACTGACACATCAGTCGAGGAAGCTTAAAGCGGAAAAATCTATGAATATGATTAAGCGGCAAAATCTGATGGAGGAAAAGAAAATGATTTACTCGTCTATATAAGAGACATTGGTTTCATTATGAAATGAATGCCGGAAGAAGAAGATACTATAGGATAATCACATGGAGAAGTTTTTTTGATCATACTGGTTAATAAGAACTGAGCTGTAGAATAGTTACTGAGCTATAGAGAGTTATTACCGACAGACAGTAAGTTGATACAGTATTGAATCTGAAGTGTTATATTGGTCAGAAGTATTTGAATAAGCTGAACATTGATTTGTAAACTAAAAATTGAAGTTGTATTTAGGTAGATCACCTACTGTTACACATTTAACCATTGTACATAGTTAAATCTCTTAACCGAGTGGACTATGAAAGTCTTTTGATGTTTCATTCATAGAGTGAACATTGTTATCCTGTCAACCCCAGAGTGACTACTGGTTGGATGATAACTTCTGGTCTAAAATCCTCTAACAAGGTCACACCTAACAGTGTGTTTGTAAACCTTTAACAGGGTTGGGTCTCCACCGACCTCACTTCAGAAGAGTGAACAATTTTGGGTTGCCGGTCCCAGGTGGTTTTTCCCTTTACAAGGTTTCCATGTTAAATCTCTTGTGTTATGTGTTGATTGTGATATTTGTTTGTGATCATACTTTACATATTACATGTTAGATTTAATCGGTAATTATTATAGAGTTTAGATTTTCAATCGATAAATACATAGATAGTAGAAGCATTTTATGTTTACTAATGTGCAAAAGTAGTAGAATTATTTTGGATTATACATTTTGAATTGGGACACTGGATAACTAATTCACCCCCCTCTTAGTTATTCTAACAATTGGTATCAGAGCTGTGGTTGCTTAGAATAGAGTTTTAAGGACTTCAGCAAAAAGGTCTCAAGATGTATAAGAGGGAAGTGCCAAAGTTGAACAAAGATAACTTCATAGTATGGCAAAGCCGGATGAAGTTGCACATATCTAGAATTGGGAATTCTGCACTAGAACTGATGGAGAATGGCTACATTGAACCGACACCAGGTTCCCTGACTCTTGATCAACTGAAGGATAGGCATGAACACAATATCACTATGATGGAACTTGCTACTGCCTGTACCGACACCGAATTTAATGATATCAAGGAATGTGATACTGCTAAGAAGATGTGGGACAAGCTGACTCTAATATACAGTGGAGATGCGAATGTCAAGAGAGCCAGAGCAAAAAGCCTAAGAGGTCGATTTGATGATATGAAGATGAAAGAAGGTGAGAACATTATGCAATACACAAATAGAATAAAAGAGGTAGTACATGCTATTAGAGCATCTAGCAGAACTATTGATGATGAAATAGTGATAAGCAAGATTCTCATAACTTTTCTACCAGTTTATGCAATTAGGATCTCTGCAATTCATGAAACAAGGGCTACATCCAACCTCACCCTTGACACTTTGATCGGTAAGCTTACAACCTTTGAATTGAATAACTTTGACAATAGTGTTGTACCTTCTATTGAATCCACTTTCATGTCCTCTTTGAAGATTGGTACATCTAGTAGCAAGATTGATAATAATAATGATAGTGATAGTAATACCGATGATGAACTTGATGAGCTTGGAGCTTTTATGGCCAGAAGATTGCCCAAAGGTAAGGGAAGATATAGAGGCAAGTTACCTCTAGCATGTTTTAATTGTAAAGAAGTTGGCCACATCGCTGCTAGATGTCTGAATAAGAAAGATGATGATAGATCCAAAGACCGATCAGAAGGAAGCTATGGGAGAAGAGTCAACAAAGGCTACTGACACAATAACAGAGACAACTAAGATAGCTATGGAAAAGGGAAAAAGGTATGTTACATAGCAGAAGAATTTGAATATGAATTTGACACTGATGATGATGTAGAAGTAGTATTTGTTTCTATGAAGGATGATTCAAAGGAAGAAGAGAAACATGAGGAGACAACACTGATCTCTAAAGTAAATAGAAATGACACATGGATCATAGACAGTGGTTGCACACCTCATATGACTAGAGATATAGAGAAATTTGATCTAATTGATGAATATGATGGTGGATCTGTTAGAATGGGAAATGATGCACCTTGTATGGTGAGAGGTAAAGGTTCACTGATGATTAATGATAGAATAAAATGTGAGAATGCATACTGGGTAGATGGACTGAACTATAATTTGTTAAGTATGGCATAGCTAAACAACTCAAGTCACCGACTTGCTTTTGAGAGCAGAAAGGTAAGAATCTATGATGATGGAGGAAGACTTGTTGGAACCGGTACACAATCCAGAGGTAATCTATTTTATCTTGATATTGATCAATCTTCTTGTTTATTAATGAAAGATGAAGATGCATGGTTGTGGCATAAGAGGTTATGTCATGATAATTTTGATAACATGGTCAAGATTAGTAGGAAGAAAAGAGTTAGAGGATTTCCTAACTTGTCAAAACTGGATCATGCTACGTGTCATGAATGTCAAAAAGGTAAGATGACTAAGTCAAGTTTTAAAAGAAAAGACTACTCAATAAGGAAGATACTTGAATTGGTTCATACTGACCTATGTGGTCCTATGAGAACTCAGAGCTATTATGGTGATAGATACTTTATTCTTTTTGTTGATGACTACACTAGACTGATGACTGTTATGTTTCTAAAAGAGAAATCTAAAGCTTTTAAGTTGTTTAAGTGGTATAAGGCTAAGGTAGAAAAAGAGACTAGAAAAGAAATCAAATGCTTAAGATCTGATAGAGGAGGTGAATTTATCTCTGATGAATTTACTAATTTCTATAATGAGAATGGTATTAAAAGATAGGTCTCTGCACCGAGAACACCTCAACAGAATGGGATTTCTAAAAGAAGGAATAGGTCAATCATTGACTGTGCTAGAACACTAATGCTACAAAAGAATGCTGCTTAGACATATTGGAGGGAAGCTATTAGCACAACTATATATGTTCTTAACCGAGTAACACTGAAGAAGGACACCAACCAGACACCTTATGAGCTATGGTTTGGACACAAACCTACTGTAAGTTATTTCAAAATTTTTGGAAGAAAATGCTTTATTTTGAAAGATGAGAGAAATGGGAAATTTGATTCTAAAGGAGATGAAGGAATATTCTTAGGATATTCTACTAAGAGTAAAGCATACAAATGTCTGAATAAGGTTACAAATAAGATGATTGAAAGCACTAATGTTCGTGTTGATGAGTATGACGACATAAAGATAGAAGAAAGAAAGGAACTAGAAGACTATGGTAGATTCACTTACATTGAATTTCCTAACTATCTACCGAAGTCGCAACCTGTGATAACCAGTCAGCTAGAAAATAACCCCGAGGAAAAGGAAAGGGAAATCAATGAACAAAACGATGCTACCGAGCAAGAAAATGAACCTGAACAGGATGAACAAGAAAGTAGAAACTAAGTACTAGCTAGTTTTGTCAGAAGACATCATCCTGAGACATAAATTATTGCAAACAGACAAGCTAGAATGTAGACAAGAAGCAAAACAAGACAAGGTACATGCATAGTTTGTGAATTTGAACCAAAGAATGTGAAAGTTGCATTAGAAAATGAAGAATGGGTTAATGCAATGAAGGAGGAAATAGAACAAATAGAGAAAAACAAAACTTGGTCCTTAGTACCCCGACCTAAAGATAACAATGTTATCGGTACTAAATGGATATTCAGAAATAAAATGAATGAAAATGGTGAAGTGACAAGAAATAAAGTGAGATTGGTATGCAAGGGATATGCACAAGAAGAAGGCATTGATTATGGTGAAACATTTGCACCTTTTGCTAGATTGGAAGTAGTTAGAATGTTACTTGCATATGCTGCACACCAGAAATTTAAGGTTTATCAAATGGATGTGAATGTAATGCCCAAAATAATCGGACAAAAACACAACTATTTTTTTTTTTTTTTGAATCAACTAAAATGTACATCTAGGTCGGCAAGATTAAACTAAGCCCTACAATGCGAAGCTATAGAAATGTAAGCTCACTTGGGCGGGTGGGATACATTTCACTAAGGATAGATTAATTCAGATGTTAATCAAAAGAATATTACTATTCCTAACTAAACTCTCTTAGGATTTACTAAACCATTACTAGTCTGATTATTTATTGAAATTACGATTCCTATGAATATAAATAAATTAAATAAAGAGATGAATAAAGAATGATTATAGACTTTTATCTATTTTCAAATTCATTGAATTAATATTCTCAAGAAATAATCTATAACTTAATTTTCAATTATCAATAACAAAACAAGCATAACTTAATGGAGGATAATTACCAAATTTATTAAATTTAATTTTCTACTAACATAATATAACTTGCCATCAACAAAAATATTTCTAATATAAGAAAATCACTATATAATGACAACTTTCCAACTTATAACTGTTGGATACAATTGTCTGAAGGAGATTGTTGGAATGATTATGTGTTGTCTTTGATGTCACACAAATGTCATATCAATTGTCAGCTCAGTCAGTCAGCAAAGCAGTTCCTAGTGTCTACCGAGACCTCTCAGGTGTCAAAAGAAAAGTATGGCAGAAAATAGTGTTAACCGAGCTTCCTCGGTTATTGAAGGAAAGTTAGTGTCTACCGAGTTCACTCGGTCTCCAAAGGATGTTGAAGAATTCACAGTACTTACCGAGTTCTCTCGGTCGCCAAAGGAAATCTTTTTCAGATTAATGTTTACCGAGCAAGGTCGGCCCAGTAAAGGATTTTGTCAATTTGAGAAATAAAGTTGGTTTATTCCAGCCGACTGTTGTAATGATTAGTGATGTTTGTAATAATTATTAGTGCCGACTTGACAATCTGAATGGTATATATATAGAAGGTCAAGTTGTGAATTATGAGTAAGCAAAAAAAAGAAAGAGAAGAATAGTATGAGAAAATTTTGAAGGATGGTTAGATATCCTTGAAGAGCAGCAGAGATATATTTGATCAGGAAGGATCTAGTGAAGCAGAACAGAGATATGTAATCAGCAATTCAATTGCATCACTATTCAGGTCACTTCATTGTTACTTTCTTACCATTGTAGCAGTGATTTCAAAATCTCCTAACCGAGTTGGTTTAACAGCCATTTTGTAAATCCTCTAACAAGGTGACAGTTCTATTGAATTGTTTCAAGACCTCTTACAAGGCCACTCCTAGCAGGGTGATTAAATCCTCTAACAAGGTCACACCTAACAGTGTGTTTTGTAACCTTTTACCGGGTTGGCTCCTAATAGGGCATCACTTCACAAGAGTGAAAATCAGTAACTAGTTACATTGGTGGTTTTTCCCATATTGGGTTTCCACGTTAAATCTGGTGTCTCTTGTGTTCATGGTATTTTCTTTATTCATGCATGTTAATCTCTGATGAATGCTTAAGAACAGTTATAATTAACACTCTCTGCAATTACCGAGTTTCAACATTTATCTGTATGTTAGCAGTAAATAATTTAATAGGACATCTAAGGGATCAGTGGTAATATTTTGTGGTTAACTGATTCACCCCCCCCCCCTCTCAGTTACTACATCTATATTTCAAACAATAACAATTTAAATTTTACATTGATAAAGTGAAACTACGAACACCACTTATTCAATAAGTAGATAAACTTAAGAGGAAAAAAAAATTTAATAAAATGATAATTTAAAGTTCTAATATATATTTTTTTATATCTTTCATAACGTTTATATAGAACTAACAGATTAATAATATAGCTTATTTTTACCTAGAATTAGTAACCAAGAAGTTTACCTTATCATTAAAAATTGCTACCATTAATTGTTAATACGATTACATGGATTGATAAAGTAATTAATAAAATATTGCATTGATTAGGGGAGATGGGTAGTAAGATATTGAATTGTCTCCCAAACCCTAATTTGAAATTAGGGTTGGAAGTCTCTTAAAATACAACTAAAACCCTAATCTCTATTTGTTCATCCTACATTTCTCTCTCTAACCTTCCTTGTTACAGGACTGAGCCAATATCACACAAGTTACTGTCGCATTGGTTCCGCTATGCAAATAAAAGGGTTATTGCCACCTACATTTGGAAGCAACAGTAACTAGCCTCAATTACTATATTGTTATTTTGTTGGTTGCAATATTTTTTTATTTTATTTAGGAATTCGTAGCCATCACTGGTTATGCTGGGCGGATTGAAGGGTTGGAAAACCCTAATGATAAAATGAATCTACACCAGTCATTTGTATATTTTTTTTATATTAATATATCTACTGGTTTTCATTAGTGTGAAACGTTGGGCAGACTGGGAAGGGTTCAAACCCTGATGACAAGAAGTCCTCACCAGACGATTTAGTCTATATATTATACTGTAAATTTTTTTTTTTAAAAATGATAATGTAGTGTATATTTTTTCTTTTTTATTAGGGGTGAGATGGGCTACTTTTATGCCCATTCCCATTTTTGAAACACGGCTGGCCATATAGGTGGTTACTGCTGTGGCTCTAAGCCACGACAGAGCTTCGGCTCTGTCGTGACTTAAAGTCACGACAGCCATCGAGGTGGAGTCACGACAGCACCATTAAGCATTCACGGAGCTGAACAAAAGAGGTTGCAGGGTTTCGAAAACCCCAAATGGATACAGATCCATTTTTTTATTATAGTTTAAGTTATATTTATTTTTTTATTACAACATTATGATAATAAATATATGATGATATATATATTGTATGCTATACGATATTTATCGTATAACATATAATATATAATATCAAACATAGTTTGATCGCAGGTTTTATGAACAGGTATAAGGTTTTATTACATCATGCTAATATATTTAATGTTATATATATTATATGCTACTGTAGCATATAATAAATATAATATTAGGCACTATTTAATTGCTGGCTATAAGATAGAGTTAATTTTTCACAATATGAATTAGATTTATATTATAATAAAGTTCCGCTCATGAATGATTATTCTGAGAGGAATATATTGTAAATATATTTTAATTTTTACATGTTGTTATATTCAACCTCTATCATGTAAATGTAAAATCAACCCATTTAATGTTACAAGTTGCTAACAGTTAATGTATAATTTATATTACTTTTTTTTTTCTCTTATCTTCTTTCTTTATCTATGTTGCAAAACTACTGGCAAAACAAGGTTGAGGAGTAAACACATTCTCTGTTTTTAAAGGGAAGATATAATGTTATGCAGGTTAAGATATATTTTTATAAGGTTGAAAGATGTACATGTATATTTAAATTGTGATGTTTATTACCTACATGGTAATACTGAATTTATTTTCAACAGTTCAGTCTTCATACCATGTACTATAAGCAATTGTACCATAAGATTAGAAATAAAATAGAATTCTGATTTAATTTCTTACCTATATTGTAAAACATTTAGAGTGACTTGTACATTTCTCTAATCGTTTCTCTTCCTGTACTAACTATTGTCAGCTTGTTAGTTTACTTATATCAATTAGAAGTAAAATACAATTATTAGCTTTTGAATTACTATTACTTATTTCATTCTTCTAGTCATAGTGCTATCTGTTAAATTTTATCAGAATTTAATAAACACACTGTTTAAAATAGAATCTTCACCTATCTCTAAGCATATAATATCATTATGAGAAAACTTTTGCAGTCATCTAATCTTTTGATTATGAATATAGAATTCTTAGAACAGCCGTGTAAGACATAAATGAAACACAAAAATTAATATCTAATTCTTTGCTGCAAGAATACATTATTTTTTGGAATTCATAATAATACTAAATGCAAAATATAAACTAATTCTCTGTTACAAGGACTTCATAATTTTCTAAAAATCAAAGTAATTCTAGAAACACAATTATAACAGTAAATTCTCTGCTACAGGAACTTACTATATATTCTCTGCTACAGGAACTTCACAACTTTATGAATAAATAACAAATTAACACTTCCAATTTTAAAACTATACAATAGAGAACTGAATTTGAATACAGATTTAGGACTACCTTAAAGTATAATAACTTGACTCAATACATGAAAACCATTAACTAGATAGTCAAAGGTCCAACTTAAATAAAATTGCAGGCTCTTCATGCAGTAAATTCACAACTATAAGGAACATATCTTCTCAACCAAAAATAGCAAAAAATCATCCTTAAGAACTTCCAGCCTAGTCTTTAATCTTCAATTCTGGTCTGATTCCATTAAGCCATGAACCAAGACTTGCAAACAAAAGACTTTCTTCACATGGCCATGGAGCTCACCTCCTAGCCTAGGCCATTTCATGGCCACCCCTGAGCTTGGGGAAACAAGGATAGGATAGGGTACACTCATACAGCACAAACATAGACATTTAGCATAAATATGGTACATAGATTTTCACAATAAAACTCCCATCCCAGGCTTAAACAAAGGATTCAAACATAGAATCCATATAATGGGTGAAGGTGCAATTACCAAATGGAGTCACCATGCTTATGATAAACAATAGATAAAACATGTATACCAGCCTTCACAAGGCCCTTCCAACCCAAACAGCTCAAATCCATGAGTAAGCCTTCACAAGGCCTTTCCAACCCAAACAACTCAATTCCATGAGCAAAACAACAAGTCCTTATGGCCCCCAATCACCTTATGACCCCCAAATAGTATAAGATGGTTATCATAGCTCTCCATACAATTATGCACTCATACAAATGGAATCCCAACTCAGGCCCTTCACCCCAAGTTCTCCTACTTTCCTCCCAAGGATGAGGATTGAACTTGCACACCCATAACATAATCAATTACAAGAAAAATAGCAAGGCTAAAATCAAAAGCTCAAATTGAAATCAACAATAATAAACAGGTTTACACATAATACATAGTAAAAAGGATAGATTTCAAATTCTTTCACATAACACATTATTTTCAAGCATAATTCAAATAACCAGCAAGGTTTTGGTACCACCAACCTCCCTCAAAGATAAGGCTAAATTGAGAGTTGAAGATGAGCTTTCCTTACACATAGTTTGTTGTCACAAAACTCCTAGACCAGGCTCTCAAGAAACTTCTCTCATTTTTCTCTTAACTCCCTTAGTCAAGAATCATCTAGTCCCTTTTTTTTTTCTTTTTTCTTTTTTAAGTCTTTCTTCTAAAAACATTCTTCTCTCTACACCTTTCCCAAGCTGTTAGGTTTCTAGTTTTAAAAAAAAATGACACTTGCCCTACTCTTAGGTTTGGAATGAATTTCAACATATCAAAATAAGGGAAAACTTAGGGAAAATTACCATTTTCGTGCATCTCAAAAATGACTTGATTGGAGAGACATATAAGTGGCCTAGGAAGATGAAAATAGAGGAATTGAGCCCCCCAACCCAAGTCCTAACCTTGGGGCACTGAAATTTACATTAAACTACATCCTAGGTCTCCTCAAAACCTCTTAAAATAACCAATAAATCATGATCCGAAAATAAATTTTTGTTTTCAATATTTTCTTGGTCTCATAAACCACCTACCTAGCTTGGGAATGCTCAAGGATAACTAAGGAGAAGGCGGCATCCAAAATCCACTCCACATGCCACTTCATCACTAAGGTGTCAAATGACACATCACAAAAAGAAATACACATCACACCATATGTGGCATGCTTTGTGTGCAAAGACATTTAAACATTTTCACAAAGATAAAAATTACTTACAAACATATATATCAAACATTATCAACCATATACACACAATCATCACATTTACGAAAGAAAACATGATACGATGAGGTCGTACTCTACTAGAGTCAACCTTGGCTTTTGACTTATTGCACTTGATCCTATCTTTGTTTCCCTGACTTTGCAACCATGACCATGTTCTTGCAAACTCAATTCCAATGTTAGTACATTATAAAATATTGCATTAATCATCATCTCCAAAGTAGAATAGTAACAATTAAACTTGATAGTACATATATATCTACATTCATAAACATTAAGTAATCCACATAAGCATGTAATCCTAAGATTATCATAGAACCCTGATTTCACCAACATTCATCATACTGAGAGATGACATAACAAATACAGAATTGCTGAATTCTTTTATCATAGCTAATCATGGAAACAAAACTAGCATTTATAAAAGTGCGACTAATGTGATCATCATAAGAATCTATAACAACTTATTTCATAAGATCCAATGATAGCATATGAATTCCAAAATAGATGGCATAACAATTACAGAATCAAAGATAGGCATGGAGCCATGAGGAACATATAACAAGTACGTCTAACATCATTATTTGTACCTTAATTCTATAAGCATCGTAATATCAATTCAATTTTCACATAAGCATGCAATCCTGAGCTAATCATTGAACCATGATGCCATCACATTTAATTTTCTATAAGATAACGTGATGAGTGCAGAATCAACTTTAACCTTAAATTTTCTATCACACAGGGTACATTCTTTTAGTCTTTATAACCCTTCATCATAATTTTATCGTCACCTTATTCATTACTTTTAAATGAACATATGTAATTTGAATCTAAGAACATAATCTCTTTAACTCATATGTCCCACTAATCGTTCCAGATCTATATAAATCATGATGCAGTTTTAACCAATTCACAAAGCATTAATTTTGTCAATTAAAAATCAATTTTATGGCATAAAATCAAGTAACCAATTCATCAAGCAATTCTTGTAATCATGTCCTGAAATTCATCAATATATTTCATTACCTAACTTTTCACCCGCATAAAATTTCACATCACAACAATAAATTCAAATTGTGATTAATCATTTTCCTAAACAACTCGCATCAACCTAAATTTATCTGAATTGTGACAACTTAATATTCGACTAAAGAAATTGTCAAAAAGACAGTCATATTGTAGCATAGGGTTGACATTGTGAGTATAGAAAGCATCCTAAAATGTATTCACAACTAATATAATTGAACCTTTGTCAAAAGGGTAAAATCTTCTTAATTAATCATAACTTAAGCCAAATACTAAGTCTACCATAATGAAAATGGCAAAGCTATGAGGGGTCTAGGGTGAGGCCTCACATCCTCTCCCCCTAGGCATGAACTTCCTGCTAGAAGTTATCCATCTCAGGGTTATGGTTCTAGGATTGACATCTTGTTTAGTTCATAGGATAAATTTGAAATATCGATCTCATGCAATGAGGAGTCATAATGTTGATACAAGTTAAGGATATGGTTACCTTATTTATTTAACTCTAACATTTAAAAGCATAAGCATAGTATGATGGGTCTGTCTATCCAAACATCACAATCTAATATTATTCTACATAGTTACCATATCTTCTTTTAGCAACAAGATTCTGTAAGACAATACCATCCAACATACCAATGTCAGATCTTAGGTCATAAGGAAATGCACTAAAGCAAGGGTCATCATCCCTGCAACCTAACTCAAATGTATGCTAACATCACTCTAGAAGTTGATCCTTATGAATTCCAATATCTGGAATATAGGTCCAATTTTATGCTATAAATATCATTTGTCACTTAACAAACCCTTAGTTTATGCCAATTTTATATTATATTTATTGATAATATCATAATATCTATGAAATAAGATCATAAAATAGTTTTTACAATGCCCTAACATAATACGACTAATACAACACAAGACCCCCATTAGGGCTTCAAGTATGGTCCTTCATAATGCTGATGACAAGGGTGAACATAATGTGATGGGAAGCTTCTCTATGGAATTTCTCCTTATTAATACTAATAAAATATAATGGATTTCCCCAATGGGTCTTCTCCCTCATGCAACCTATCATGAAAGTACTTGCCAACAATTTTCAACCAAAAGAGCCTCATCAATAACCATGACATCCAAAATTTTAAATTTGAAAAGAATGATTCAATAAAATGAGATTCAAAATGTGGCCACATTGGTAAATTTAACACAGAATAAGTAAAAACAAGTCCTTGAGGCAAATAAGGACATTAAAATAAAGTTTGGCCAAGCAGCCCAAAATATAATTTAATTTCTATTGCTGGCAACGTAAAAATCAACTTGAGAAACAGGTAAAATAAAAGAAAGATAATTTTAGCAATCCAAATTCTACCACAATCATCACATGAACTATGTGACCTCTTGGAGGTCACTCGGAGGGAGACAGGGAAACCCATAATATACATTTATTAAGACAATATTTAAAATATACCAATTATGTCTTGACAAGGATAAACCATTAAGGGTTGTCCAAGAAAACATTTATTTGGGGAGAGGGGGTGGACACACAACACTCAGGGGGGTGGCAGCATATCTACTAAAATAGTTTTACTTACTCTATAAGGTTCTTATGCTACCTCTAAGCATATAAACAGGGTGTTCACCTCACAACATCTTTCTCTCCTCGAGAGGAGTTCCCACTGCTATGTGGTTCTCTTATATCTCACTCTCAACAACATAGAATACATCATCAAATTTTACACAATATTTAATGGCCAAACACACCTAGGCCAATAAGGCATAAAACCAAACTATTACAATATTTACAAGAGTATTTATTTTATGGTCAAGGAAATCACCAGAGACATGGATACCAACACAATAATTCCATGAAAACCTTAACTAATATAAATAATTTATATGCAAATTCTGAGCATCACCACCTTCGTGAAACTTCTCAAGTGGCTCTAATCAGTGAGTTGACACTCGACGTCCACCACCACTTTCCCTAGGTTATAAAACTAGTCACTGGCTTAGGGTACTTCACATATAACTTCACTCATTATGCTAATTAATTTATATTACTATACATAAGGTTTCATTATTCCTACGTAAAATGTACTTTACGCATCATTCCAAAGCACTCCTCAATAACCATGATGAGGGGTTCTTACAAGTCTTATACATAGTGGAATTATATATTAGTAAGTTTTTCCCTCCTTTTCTAGCATTATCAAAATATACTTTAATAGAGGAAAATTATCAAAGAGTTATCTACCTTCCATGAAAAGGAATATTAAGATTCTTAATTAAATTGAAAATTAATTCAGAAAATTCATTTCTATATTAAAATCATCATAAACTATTCCCATTCCTAAATCCCCTTTCACTGATTAAATAAGAAAGGAACCAACTAAAACAATAGATTTACTATATCTTTCTTTCTTTTTCCTGTTAAATTATAGCAATAATTCTCTCCTTTAATAATAAAATTCATTTAAAGATAATAAAGTAAGTGTTCAAGAGTGCAGATAAAATATCTTTCTATGAAATCAAAACTAATCTCAAAGTTCCTACATAAAACTTAACTCAAAAGTAAGAAGCTCACCCTCCAATAATTTAGTCATCGATTTAATTTTAATCTTATAATTACTGGTTGACTAGACAACATATTAATATTAGTTGACTATAATACTATGATTGGATAAAGCTCTAATAATAGTTATTTAACTTAATGTTATGATCTAGATCTTCTTCCATCTAGCACATATAAAAGAACTTTCAATCATTATTTCTAT
Source organism: Chamaecyparis obtusa (assembly GCA_027943335.1). Classification (NCBI taxonomy): domain Eukaryota; kingdom Viridiplantae; phylum Streptophyta; class Pinopsida; order Cupressales; family Cupressaceae; genus Chamaecyparis; species Chamaecyparis obtusa. Next base: position 2,156,578 of record BSBK01001033.1, read on the forward strand.
AGGGAGATATGGAACTACTTGAATTAAATTTATAGAAACAAGATTTAGTTAAACATCATCAAATAGACTCTACCCAACAATTCATTAGGAAAATATTAATTTTAATCACTTCCTCATTACTTCCCTATATATACTAATAATTTATGTATCCTAGTTTACTAGGAATAGCTACGGATTACATAAACGAGTATCCAGATTAATCCTGAGTATATATTTAATAGGATACTAAAACCCAAATTTTAGATCATAATAACTGGACCACCATTTTAAAATAATTATATAGATTTATTGACTATAACTCTAAACCTTTTAACCTTTCACTCAATATACTTTTAAATAAATTTTACTAAAAGAAAAATGCCTTTAATATTAATGACATTACTTTTGAAATATTACTAATGGAAAAATATATCCACTAATACAATTTAATAAATGATCAAATTATTCTTAGTGAATACATTTGCAAACTATGTTCCTTCACTTAATTTAAATATTTATAAAGTTAATTATTTCATTAATACTTCCAAAATTAACCTTAATATCATATTTTAAAAATCAAGCCACATAATTATTACTTTCTTAAATGTTAATCTTCCATACCCTACTTCCAATTTAAACCATTTACACTAAAATGATAGGCTAAACCATAACGAAAGAGTGACTTTTTTTTTTTTAATAATCGAATCACCATCATTATTTAACAAACATAATGGGTCAAAAAGGTTCCTAGAGTAGAACCGTGCTCTGATACCAAAATGTAATGCCCAAAATAATCAGACAAAACACAACTACAGTCGGACAAAAACACAACTTTTCTTTTTTTTTTTTGAATCAACTAAAATGTACATCTAGGTCGGCAAGATTAAACTAAGCCCTACGATGCGAAGCTACAGAAATGTAAGCTCGCTTGGGCGGGTAGGATACATTTTGCTAAGGATAGATTAATTCATAAGTCAATCAAAAGAATATTACTATTCCTAACTAAACTCTCTTAGGATTTACTAAACCATTACTAGTCTGATTATTTATTGAAATTATGATTCCTATGAATATAAATAAATTAAATAAAGAGACGAATAAAGAATGATTATAGACTTTTATCTATTTTCAAATTCATTGAATTAATATTCTCAAGAAATAATCTATAACTTAATTTTCAATTATCAATAACAAAACAAGCATAACTTAATGGAGGATAATTACCAAATTTATTAAATTTAATTTTCTACTAACATAATATGACTTGCCATCAACAAATATATTTCTAATATAAGAAAATCACTATATAATGACAACTTTCCAACTTATAACAATTTAAATTTTACATTGATAAAGTGAAACTACGAACACCACTTATTCAATAAGTAGATAAACTTAAGAGGAAAAAAAAAAAATTACTAAAATGATAATTTAAAGTTCTAATATATATTTTTTTATATCTTTCATAACATTTATATAGAACTAACAAATTAATAATACAACTTATTTTTACCTAGAATTAGTAACCAAGAAGTTTACCATATCATTAAAAATTGCTACCATTAATTGTTAATACAATTACATGGCTTGATAAAGTAATTAATAAAATATTGCATTGATTAGGGGAGATGGGTAATAAGATATTGAATTGTCTCCCAAACCCTAATTCAAAATTAGGGTTAGAAGTCTCTTAAAATACAACTAAAACCCTAATCTCTATTTGTTCATCCTACATTTCTCTCTCTAACCTTCCTTGTTACAGGACTGAGCCAATATCACACAAGTTACTGTTGCACTGGTTCCGTTATGCAGATAAAAGGGTTACTGTCGCCTATATTTGGAAGCTACAGTAACTAGCCTCAATTACTGTATTGTTATTTTGTTGGTTGCAGTATTTTTTTCTTTTATTTAGGAATTCGTAGCCGTCATTGGTTATGCTGGGCGGATTGAAGGGTTGGAAAACCCTAATGATAAAATGAATCTGCACCAGTCATTTGTATATTTTTTTTATATTAATATATCTACTGGTTTTCATTAGTATGAAATGCTGGGCAAACTGGGAAGGGTTGAAACCTTGATGACAGGAAGTCCGCACCAGATGATTTAGTCTATATATTATACTGTAAAATAATAAATTTAAAATGATAATGCAGTGTATATATATATATATATATAGGGGCGAGATGGGCTACTTTTATTCCCATTCCTGTTTGTGAAACACGACCGGCCATATAGGTGGTTACTGTCATGGCTCTAAGCCACGGCAGAGCTTCGGCTTTGTCGTGACTTAAAGTCATGACAGCCACCAAGGTGGAGTCACGACAGCACCATTAAGCATTCACGACGCCCAACAAAAGAGGTTGTAGGGTTTCAAAAACCCCAAATGGATACAGATCCATTTTTTTATTATTGTTTGGGTTATATTTATTTTTTTATTACAGCATTACGATAATAAATATATGATGATATATATATTGTATGCTATATGATATTTATCATATAACATATAATATATAATATTAAACATAGTTTGATCACAGGTTTTATGAATAGGTATAAGGTTTTATTACAACATGCTAATATATTTAATGTTATATATATTATATGCTACTGTAGCATATAATATATATAATATTAGGCACTATTTAATTGCTGGCTATAAGATAGAGTTAATTTTTCACAATATGAATTAGATTTATATTATAATGAAGTTCCACTCATGAATGATTATTCTGAGAGGAATATATTGTAAATATATTTTAATTTTTACATGCTGTTATATTTTACCTCTATCATGTAAATGTAAAATCAACCCATTTAATGTTACAAGTTGCTAACAGTTAATGTATAATTTATATTACATTTTTTTTTCTCTTATCTTCTTTCTTTATCTATGTTGCAGAACTACTGGCAGAACAAGGTTGAGGAGTAAACACATTCTCTATTTTTAAAGCGAAGATATAATGTTATGCAGGTTAAGATATGTTTTTATAAGGTTGAAAGATGTACATGTATATTTAAATTGTGATGTTTATTACCTACATGGTAATACTGAATTTATTTTCAATAGTTCAGTCTTCATACCATGTACTATCAATAATTGTACCATAAGATTAGAAATAAAATAGAATTCTGATTTAATTTCTTACCTATATTGTAAAACATTTAGAGTGACTTGTACATTTCTCTAATCATTTCTCTTCCTGTACTAACTATTTTCAGCTTGTTAGTTTACTTATATCAATTAGAAGTAAAATAAAATTATTAGCTTTTGAATTACTATTACTTATTTCATTCTTCTAGTCATAGTGCTATCTGTTAAATTTTATCAAAATTCAATAAACACACTATTTAAAATAGAATCTTCAACTATCTCTAAGCATATAATATCATTATGAGAAAACTTTTGCAATCATCTAATCTTTTGATTATGAATATAGAATTCTTAGAATAGCTGTGTAAGACATAAATGAAACACAAAAATTAATATCTAAATCTCTACTGCAACAATACATTATTTTCTGGAATTAATAATAATACTGAATGCAAAATATAAACTAATTCTCTGTTACAAGGACTTCATAATTTTCTGAAAATCACAGTAATTCTGGAAACACAATTATAATAGTAAATTATCTACTACAGGAACTTACTATCTATTCTCTGCTATAGGAACCTCACAACTTTATGAATAAATAACAAATTAACACTTCCAATTTTAAAACCGTACAATAGAGAACTGAATTTGAATACAGATTTAGGACTACCTTAAATTATAAGAACTTGACTCAATACATGAAAACCATTAACTAGATAGTCAAAGGTTCAACTTAAATAAAATTGCAGGCTCTTCATGTAGTAAATTCACAACTATAAGGAACATATCTCTCAACCAGAAACAACAGAAAACCATCCTTAAGAACTTCCAGCCTAGTCTTTAATCTTTAATTCTGGTCTGATTCCATTAAGCCATGAACCAAGACTTGCAAACAAAAGACTTTCTTCACATGGCCATGGAGCTCACCTCCCAGCCTAGGCCATTACATGGCCACCCCTGAGCTTCAGGAAACAAGGATAGGATAGGGTACACTCATACAACACAAACATAGACATTTAGCATAAATATGGTACATAGATTTTCACAATAAAACTCCCATCCCAGGCTTAAACAAAGGATTCAAACATAGAATCCATATAATGGGTGAAGGTGGAATTACCAAATGGAGTCACCATGCTTATGATAAACAATAGATAAAACATGTATACCAACCTTCACAAGGCCCTTCCAACCCAAACAGCTCAATTCCATGAGTAAGCCTTCACAAGGCCTTTCCAACCCAAACAAATCAATTCCATGAGCAAAACAACAAGTCCTTATGGCCCCCAATCACCTTATGACCCCCAAATAGTATAAGATGGTTATCATAGCTGCCCATACAACTATGCACTCATACAAATGAAATCCCAACTCAGGCCCTTCACCCCAAGTTGTCCTACTTTCCTCCCAATGATGAGGATTGAACTTGCACACCCATAACATAATCAATTACAAGAAAAACAACAAGGCTGAAATCAAAAGCTCAAATTGAAATCAACAATAATAAACAAGTTTACACATAACACAGTAAAAAGGATAGATTTCAAATTCTTTCACATAACACATTATTTTCAAGCATAATTCAAATAAACAGCAAGGTTTTGGTACCACCAACCTCCCTCAAAGATAAGGCTGAATTGAGAGTTGAAGATGAGCTTTCCTTACACACAGTTTGTTGTCACAAAACTCCTAGACCAGGCTCTCAAGAAACTTCTCTCATTTTTCTCTTAACTCCCTTAGGCAAGAATCATCTAGTCCCCCCTTTTTTTTTTAAGTCTTTCTTCTAAAAACATTCTTCTCTCTACACCTTTCCCAAGCTGTTAGGTTTCTAGTTTTTAAAACAAATGACACTTGCCCTACTCTTAGGTTTGGAATGAATTTCAACATATCAAAATAAGGGAAAACTTAGGGAAAATTACCATTTTCGTGCAACTCAAAAATGACTTGATTGGAGAGACATATAAGTGGCCTAGGAAGATGAAAATAGAGGAATTGAGCCCCCCAAACCAAGTCCTAACCTTGGGGCACTAAAATTTACATTAAACTACATCCTAGGTCTCCTCAAAACCTCTTAAAATAACCAATAAATCATGCATCCGAAAATAAAGTTTTGTTTTCAATATTTTCTTTGTCTCATAAACCACCTACCTAGCTTGGGAATGCTCAAGGCTAACTAAGGAGAAGGTGGGGTCCAAAATCCACTCCACATGCCACTTCATCACTAAGGTGTCAAATGACACATCATAACATATGTGGCATGCTTTGTGTGCAAAGACATTTAAACATTTTCACAAAGATAAAAATTACTTACAAACATATATATTAAACATTATCAACCATATACACATAGTCATCACATTTACAAAAGAAAACATGATACGATGAGGTCGTACTCTACTAGAGTCAACCTTGGCTTTTGACTTATTGCACTTGATCCTATCTTTGTTTCCCCCACTTTGCAACCATGACCATGTTCCTACAAACTCAATTCCAATGTTAGTACATTATAAAATATTGCATTAATCATCATCTCCAAAGTAGAATAGTAACAATTAAACTTGACAGTACATATATATCTGCATTCATAAACATTACATAATCCACATAAGCATGTAATCCTAAGATTATCATAGAACCCTGATTTCACCAACATTCATCATACTGAGAGATGACATAACAAATACAGAATTGTTGAATTCTTTTATCATAGATAATCATGGAAACAAAATGAGCATTTATAAAAGTGCGACTAACCTGATCATCATAAGAATCTATAACAACTTATCTCATAAGATCCAATGATAGCATATGAATTCCATAATAGATGGCATAACAATTACAGAATCAAAGATAGGCATGGAGCCATGAGGAACATATAACAAGTACATCTAACATCATTATTTGTACCTTAATTCTATAAGCATCGTAATATCAATTCAATTTTCACATAAGCATGCAATCCTGAGCTAATCATTGAACCATGATGCCATCACATTTAATTTTCTATAAGATAACGTGACGAGTGCAGAATCAACTTTAACCTTAAATTTTCTATCACACAGGGTACATTCTTTTAGTCTTTATAACCCTTCATCATAATTTTATCATCACTTTATTCATTACTTTCAAATGAACATATATAATTTGAATCTGAGAACATAATCTCTTTAACTCATATGTCCCACTAATCATTCCAGATCTATATAAATCATGATGCAATTTTAACCATTTCACAAAGCATTAATTTTGTCATTTAAAAATCAATTTTATGGCATAAAATCATGTAACCAATTCATCAAGCAATTCTCATAATCATGTCCTAAATTTCATCAATATATTTCATTACCTAACCTTTCACCCTCATAAAATTTCACATCGCAACAATAAATTCAAATTGTGATTAATCATTTTCCTAAACAACTCACATCAGCCTAAATTGATCTGAATTGTGACAACTTAATATTTGACTAAAGAAATTGTCAAAAAGACAGTCTTATTGTAGCATAGGGTTGACATTGTGAGTATAGAAATCATCTCGAAATGTATTCACAATTAATATAATTGAACCTTTGTCAAAAGGGTAAAATCTTCTTAATTAATCATAACTTAAGCCAAATACTAAGTCTACCATAATGAAAATGGCAAAGCTATGAGGGGTCTAGGGTGAGACCTCACAGTGAAATCAGCAGTTCTGAATGGTATACTTGAAGAAGAGATCTACATAGAACAACCTGAAGGATTCATTGATCCAAACAATAGAAACATGGTATGTAGATTACACAAAGCTTTATATGGTTTGAAGCAAGCATCGAGAGCATGGTATGAAAGACTGCATACTTACTTTTTAAGTATTGGATTTGTAAGAACCAGTGAGAACAATAATTTGTACATGAAAGGTGATACTGATGACACTATTATTACTGCTGAAATTTTTGTTGATGATATTATTTTTGGAGGTCAAGATCATATATGTAAATATTTTGCTGATGACATGAGGAATGAGTTTGAAATGTCTATGTTCAAAGAGATTAAGTTCTTTCTCAGATTACAAGTGATACAACAGAGTGATGGGATATTCATCACACAGTCTAAATATATAAAGGAAGTCTTGAAGACATTTGGCATGGAAGATGCTAAACCTGTGGGAACACCGATGGCTACTAGAAGTAAATTAACAAAGGAAGATGAAACTATAGAGGTAAACCAGACACTTTACTGATCCATGATTGGTAAGCTAATGTATGTAGTTCATAGTAGACCAGATATAGCACATGCTGTGGGAATTGTTGCTAGATATTCTACTAATCCTAGAGATTCACACATGATTGCTACTAAAAGAATCTTAAGATATCTGAAAAAGATAGAAGATCATGGGTTATGGTATCCTAAGGAAGGTAAGTTTGAGCTGAAAGTTTACACCGATGCTGATTGGGCTGGAAATGTGGATGACAGAAAAAGTACCACCAGAGGATCATTTTTCTTTGGTAAAAGACTTGTAACCTAGACAAGTAAAAACCAGGCTTGTATTTTTCAGTCTACAGTTGAAGCAGAGTATGTTGTTGTTGCTACTAATTGTTCAAACATTGCATATATCAAGCAAGTGTTGGAATGAATGAATGAGGTAATCACTAACCCAGTGATCATATACCGTGACAACACAAGTGCAATTAATATTTCAAAGAATCATGTGATTCACTCAAAGACAAAGCATATATCAATTAAGTATCACTACTTAAGAGAACAAGTGCAAGAGAAGTAAGTAAAGTTAGAATTTGTTACATCTAAAGAACAACTTGCAGACATTTTTACAAAGCCTCTACCGAAGGATACTTTTGAATATTTGAGGACTAGACTTGGGGTTCATCCCCTGTCTATTGGTCACTAATGTGTTCTGGATGTTGCATCAGCCTAATCTTATCAGAAGATCAACCATGTTGATGCAGCATAGTTCACACTTTGAATTTTGTTCAAGGTTGTGATTAAGTTTGTAGAACTACAACAGATTGGGATATTAGTATATTAAGATACAAAGGAAGTATTGGACACCAGAGAGTTACTTAGCTACTACAGAGCTGATTATTTATTTGTTTCTTTGGCATTGTTGTCAAAGGGAGAGATAAATAATATGAAAAGGAGATTTGCACTGATGAGAACTACTATCTAAGGGAGAGATAATCTGAAAGGAACTTGAGAACTACAAAGGTTATATCTACAGAATGACAAAGCTATATTTTATAATGTTGTTTGAGTAACATAGTGATTAAACATATTAAGCTAGGGAGAGCTTACACTACACATCATTTGATCATAGAGTTGTAGAAGACATGTTTGGTATGTGCATGGTACATTTCATATTACTTGAGTTGCCATCAATGCCAAAGGGAGAGATTGATGAACTACAACTGATTTAGAACCAGAATGAAGAATCTATAATTCAAGATTACTAAGGAGTTGATGATTAGATAATGCAAGATGATTAAATTAGTATTATGTTGTCATTGCTGTCAACTAGCTTAACAATACTTATCTTGTAAGTTACTATACCGACACATCTGAAGGAAGGTGAAAGAGATGAAGAAAAAAAATATCTACATGAGGAAGATGTATATGCCAGATGAGGATAAGGAATACACTGAGTAACTTGTTGATGAGTCTATGACTTGATGGAATTAACTTTATTATGTTGCATTCATTTATGATGAAGAATAGAGCTGAAAGATACAAAGCAGTGTTGTCAGTAAATAAAGCATTTTAGTATACATCGATGAAGTGTAGTGTATACCAAGCGCAGTATTAACCAAGCTTGTGTTCACTGACACATTTATTTGTTAACCGAGCAAAATAAAAAGGAATTAAATGATCAGTTTAGCCGATAAAGTGATGAGTTGTAAAGTGTATGAAATCGAGGTAACAGATAATGTTTGTTATGAAGATTGATGGATAACATAAATCAAAAGGGATCTAATGGAGTAGATTGAAATGTGTTACTGACACATCAGCTGAGGAAGCTTAAAGCAGAAAAATCTATGAATATGATTAAGTGGAAAAATCTGATGGAGGAAAAGAAAATGATTTACTCATCTATCTAAGAGACATTGGTTTCATTATGAAACAAATGCCGAAAGAAGAAGATACTGTAGGATAATCATGTGGAGAATTTTTTCTGATCATACTGGTTAATAAGAACCGACCTGCAGAATAGTTACCGAGCTATAGAGAGTTATTACCGACGAAAAGTAAGTTGATACAGTATTGAATCTAAAGTGTTATATTGGTCAGAAGTATTTGAATAAGATGAACATTGATTTGTAAACTACAAATTGAAGTTGTATTTAGGTAGATCACCTACTATTACACATTTAACCATTGTACATAGTTAAATCTCTTAACTGAGTGGACTATGAAAGTATTTTGATGTTTCATTCATAGAGTGAACATTGTTATCCTGTCAACCCCAGAGTGACTGCTGGTTGGATGATAACTTCTGGTCTAAAATCCTCTAACAAGGTCACACCTAACTGTGTGTTTGTAAACCTTTAACAAGGTTGGGTCTTCACCGACCTCACTTCAGAAGAGTGAACAATTTTGGGTTGCCGGGTCCCAGGTGGTTTTTCCCTTTACAAGGTTTCCACGTTAAATCTCGTGTTATGTGTTGATTGTGATATTTTTTTGTGATCATACTTTGCATATTACATGTTAGATTTAATCGATAATTATTACAGAGTTTATATTTTCAATCGGTAAATACACAGACAGTAGAAGCATTTTATGTTTACCGACGTACAGAAGTAGTAGAATTGTTTTGGATTATACATTTTGAATTGGGACACTGCATAACTGATTCACCCCCCTCTCAGTTGTTCTAACATGGGGAATGTTAGAGGACACATGGGAGAGTCTATTGTGTTATTTCAGAGTACTCATGTTATTGGTGAAATAATCTATGGTGTGTAATCTAGCACAGATTTATTTGGAAGCTGACCCAGGAGTTGTAGCATGTTCTTGAATTATTAAGCATGGATTAATATTGTGGCCAACTATTTCATGATTTTTAATTGTTGTAATATTGTTAAGTATTTTGTGTGTATCCTTGCATGGGTCTATCCAATATTTCTTTTATAGGAGAGGTCCTATAATGGACGACTTGAGAATTATGTTTGTAACTTGTATATAAGGAAGTCTTTCTTTATAGTTGCAAGGATGTGAAGCGTGTGGATTATTATGAAACATTTTGGGTTGGAAGGACTAGTTATGCAGAGAAAAGGATTGTGCATTAAGGCACAAGGTTGGAACTATCATTGTAGTGGATGTGCTAGAAGCAAGTTCAGGTATTCATGATGATATTTTCTCAAATCTAGGATAGTGAGTCCTGAAGGTGGATGTAACCTTCTTGTGTATTTTGGTCGGTGACCAGTTGTAATACCATTAATAAGGTTTGGACTCCTAATAGGGTATGTCCTTTAACTAGGTTTGTACTATTGTAATAAGCATCTCCTAATAGGGCAAGAACTCTTTACCGAGTTACTATACTCATAGTACTAATTTATGGGCATCATTCACGTTGAGGTTTTTCCATTAACAAAGTATTTATTGGTGTTATTATTTTATGGTTTTTTTACATTCAATTAAGCATAAGGTTATAATTGGAATTAAGTTTAATAAGTTTCTCATCAACTTATTCACCCCCTGTCCTCTTAGTTGATTGGGACATTGTTATTCTAACACCATGGTTGCACAACATGCATGTTATTCCTTCCACGCTTCATTGAAAAGTTAAATTCATTTTCAATAATGTGATGCATACTCTTCATGCAAATGATAAACCTAACAGTTGTTTAACCATTGAATTAGCTAAAGACTTAGAACCTAATGAGGAAAAACAAGAAACTAAAGCTAAAGATCAAACTCAATCGAATGAAGGACCCTCATATTTTACTTTTTTTGAGGATCATTGAGGTACTTTTTATTTTACTCCTACCTTCATTAGAGAGTATCAATTTTTTTATCTTTCTTTCATAAAACCTCAAGAAAAAACCTAAAACTAAAAAAGTTATTTCCACTCCTCTTTCGGGGGAGTTGAGTAATAAATTTTTTGTTGCATCAGCTAACAAAACTATTGAAACTATTAAACCTAATTTCTAAGATATAGTGACCTATGATTCTCCCCTAACTCTTTCAAATATGGTTTCTCTTTATGGTCTTGGTTATCATTTTATCGCTAAACATGGTTTTAATGGTCGGGGCTATAGAGAGTTTGAACAAGGAATACATATTCCCCTACAAAATGATAGTTGTGAACACACTTATGGGTTAGTATTTAATCCTTATACAAATCCTTCTTTATTTCTAAATTTTAATCACATTTGTAGTGGTCCTCTAAAATTAACCAACCCACATCTTCTCACATTTGATCAGAATCCATGTTTGGACGTATTTTCCTCTGATGATGCTATTGCAAAATTATTAGGAGCATATGAAGATTTTCATTATTTTCATAATAATAAAAGAAAACCATATTTCTTAAACACTAATGGACATTTTGGGGAAGAGAGTGAATCTGAACAATATCTTGATCCTCTCCCACCTATTGAAGATACTAAGAAAATCAATATCTTAATCACTGATACAATAGATGTGAAAATTGATTCTAATGATCTTGAGAAGGTTATCAAGATTGGAAAATATCTAGATAAGAGTGAATGTAAACAACTTACTAATCTTCTCTTTGAATTCTTTGGTATTTTTTCTTGGGTGTATTTAGACATGCCTGGCATTGATCCTGAGATCATCACTCATGTAATATTATTCTTGCAGCTAACGCTAAGACAATGAAGCAAAAGATTCACAAAATGAATCCTAGTATTTCTCTTCTTGTTAAGGATAAAATAGAGGAGATATTAGATGTCGGTTTCATATGTCCTATAGATTATTCCCCTTGGATTTTGAATATTGTGGCTGTCTCGAAGGGTGAAGATAAGATAAGAATGTGCACATTGATTTTTGGGATTTAAATAAGGCTTATTTGAAAGATGGTTTCTCCCTTCCTAAAATTGATATGATTGTGGATTCTATGGTGGGACATGCATTATTATCTTTTATGGATTGATTTTTAGAATATAATCATATTTTTATTCCTCCTTATGATCAATATAAGAATTCCTTCATTACTCCTTAGGGAACCTTTTTTCGGGTTGTGATTCCTTTTGGGTTAAGGAATGCGGGTGCTACTTATCAACACACTGTGACATTGATCTCTCATGATTACATTCATAATATCCTTGAAGATTATGTGGATGATATTCTAGCTAAATTTGTGCAAAGAAATGAACATGTTCCTATACTTAGACAAATCTTTGAAAGGATACATAAATACAAAATGTGTTTGAATCCACGAAAGTGTACTTTTGGGTTTGATAGTGGAAAGGTACTCAAATTCATTATCTTTAGTAGGCATCGAATTTGATATTGAAAAGATTGATGTTATCATTAACATGCCTCCTCCTCGAAACATTTCACAACTTCATAGCTTACAAGAGAATATATAGGCTATTCATATATTTGTTTCTCATTTAGCAGTTTGTACTATCTATTTTACTTCCTTTCTTAAGAAGGATAGAACCTTCTCTTGGAATGAGGACAGTAAGATTTTATTTGAATGATTCAAGACTTATCTCTCTAATCCTCCTATTTTACAACTGGCTCAACCAAATAAGTCATTCTTTCTTTACACCTCCGCTTCTTTGAGAGCATTGAGTGTCATCTTGGTTCCACATGATAAAGATGGTAAGGAATGTCTTGTGTATTATATAATTCATACCTTGATTAATTATGAGACATTTTACACCACAATTGAAAAACAATATCTTACTTTAGTTTTTGCCTATCAAAAACCCAAACATTATCTCCTTAATGCAGCGGTTAATGTTTATGTGAAATTTGATCCTTCGAAATAGATCTCTTTTCAAAAACCAACTTATCAGGATGTCTTTCTAAATTGGTCATGATCCTAATAGAATTTGATTTAAATTTTATCTCTCACAAATCTATTAAAGGTAAATCCTTAACTGACCACCTAGATGAGGCTCTTTCACCCCTCTCTACATTAGAATTGATAGAATTCCCTGATGAGTTTATCTTATCTATTGAAGTGGATGATACTTTGGAATTATACTTTGATGGATCTAGATGTCAAAATATGTCTAGCACATGTCTTATAATAATACCTCCTAAGAAACCTATCTGTTTATCCTATAAGCTCAATTTTTCTTGTACTAATAACATACCTAAGTATGAAGCCTTAATCAAAAGATTAAGGGAGGATTTGTCTCTAAAAATTAAACATGTTCAAGTATTGGGTGATTCACAATTAATTATGCAATAAATTAATAGTACCTATCAAGAAGAGAATGATAAATTAACCAAGTATCAGGATCTTTCTATATGCTTTCTTGGAAATTTTTCTTCTTCATCCATTTAGAAATTACCTTGGAAAGATAATAGGAATGCAGATGCTATGGAGAGTGTGGCATCTTTAATCTCTCTAGATGATAGAGTAAATAATTTCCAGTTTACTATCCAAACTCTGTCTATTCCCACTATCTCTGAGGATCCTCCATTAGATATCATTAGTCTAAATATGCATCTTGATGAATGGTATTCACATATCTATCATTAATTAAAAAATAGGTCATTGCATGGGTCAATAACTAGGAATTATAGAAATAGAATCTGAAAGTTTGCAGCCCATTATATCATTCTTGTAGATGTTCTCTATAAGCGTTCCTACAATGGCCTTTTTCTTAAATGCCTTGGTAAAATTTAAATCCTTGTGGCTTTACAAGAAGCTCATGTTAGATCCTAAGGAGGATATTTTGGTGGAAATTCATTAGTTAACAAACTCCTTTGCATGGGATTCTATTGGAAAACTATGGAGCAGGACTCATTTTCTTTTGTCAAAAAAGTGCCCTTACTGTCAGCATCATAAAAATATGATTCATGCTCCTTCTTATGCATTACATTCACAAGTACCTCCTTGATCCTTTAGTGTTTGGGGCCTAGATCTCATTAGAAAGATCCCCCCCCTTCTTCTCAAGGACACAAATATATTCTTACAACCATTGACTATTTTACTAAGTGGGTTGAAGCTATCCCTCTTTGTTTAACTACTAACAAAGTTATTTGTAATTTCATTCTTAAAAATATCATCGCTCAATTTGGTATTCCCATGGAAATAATCTCTGATAATGGAGCTCAATTTAAGATCAAAGAAGTAAAAGATTTCCTATAGAAATACAACATCCATCAACATTTCTCTACTCCTTATTTTCCCAAATCTAATGCTCAAGTTGAATCTTCTAATAAGGTCATTGAATAAATCCTTTAGAATATTGTTGATAAGCATGCTAAGGATTGGCATATGCAATTAACCTATTCTTTATGGAATTGTAAAACACGTATCGATATTGTGACTAGAACATCACCTTATAATCTAGTCTATGGAACTGACACAGTTATGCCTTTAGAGCTAGAGATTCCTTCCTTAAGAGTTTCATCTAAGGGAATAATTGATAAAGATACTTTTAGAAAGAAATGATTACAAGAGCTTGAGATGTTATATGAGAAACATATTAATGCTTTAGAACATATCATGGCCTATCACAAATCTGTCAACAAAAGATAGAATGGAAAAGTGATTGAACACTCCTTCTCACTTGGTGACAAGGTTCTCTATGAAAATAAAAGAATTTTGAATGTCCGGCCAAGTGAAAAAGGAAAGTTTAGTCCTAATTAGATAGGTTCTTACATTGTCACAAAAGTTTATGGCTCTGGTGCATATTAAATTGTTGATATGAATGGTGTGCCTCTTAAGGAACCTATTAATATTATGCATTTGTGTCATTATTATGCTTGATCATTCATCCTTAATTTATGTGCTTACATTTTTCTCTTGAGTATTCTTTATTTTTTCTCAAATGTGATGTATAATATTAAAAGTTTATACTTTAAAATGTAAGTGCATATCTTTTGTCATCAATTCATGTTTCTTCCTTTAAATTTCTTATGTTATTAATCATAGATTAATCCCAAAAATAATATAAAGAGATAGTAAACATATAATTCCACCATATATATATATATATATATGTGTGTGTGTGTGTGTGTGTGTGTGTGTGTATAAAGATGTTTTGGTATACAAAGAAGGCACTGAACAAAATGTGCCCAATATCAAAATAGTACATCAAAGCGTCATCCATAGGATGGTTGGAGTTGAATCTCTCAAATCTAGATCAAGATGATGGTGCTACTCTATGTCTGGTCAACATAAAGGTATGGCTCCAAGATGAGCTCCTCTCTAACTGACTATGAGATATGTGTCGATGATCCTATAACTCATGCTTTAACTACTCCACCCTCTCTATCAACAATTGTAGATCCATCATTATGGGTGAAAAGATATCCATATGCCTCCCATGATCTTGTACCCCCTCATAGTAGACTCATGAGGTGGAAGGAATTCTTGATGACACAACCATTTCCATCAAGACATCTCTTATGAAGGATCTCCACTCCTATGTGCTAGCTGCATATCACATTTTTAGTTTATCATTTATCACATATTCATTAATTTTGAAGTTATTCTAAATATATTTATACTTGGATCTCCCTCGTGGAAGTTGGGATATGTGTCTCGGTGGGGTGTTGTGGGTGGTGATTGAATAGACTCCCCTCCCTCTGCTTGCCTCATCCGGGGTGGGGGCATCTCTTCTTGAGTATGTGTTGATCAGGATTATAAGGGCTCGGCTGTTATGGGAGATGGTGGTGCTTCATTTGATAGACCACCCACTACTAGAATATCCTCCTTTCCCTCTATCTCCATGGCCTCTCTACCTGGTGGTGGCTCCTCCTCCTCCTTCTCCTCCTCATCCTCATCTCTACTTTGAGCCCTAAAATATGAACCTAGATCTCCAGTAGGATATTCATTTGGGAACATGGTTCTCATGCCCTGTACACTGATGTATCACAAGTATTCCTTTGACACTCCTACTTCCTTGATTGTAGGCGGGACCTCAACATTGTCTGGACTCTTAGTATTTTTCATCTCTATATCATTGATAGTCAATTGAGCTATGGTCCTAGGCCTCCTTATGTATCTCTTAACATGTGTACATCAAGGTACATGTTCTAGAGTGTCATTTTGAATACCAAACTACCACATTACTCTCTCATAATAGTAGGGAACCACTATATAGCTATGTCTTCCCTCTAGTATCTTTCATCTCTGCATCCATCTTAGCTACACTACTGATTCCAACCATGCTACCATGTGACGATAAGGCCTCCACACAACCTCTATACCTAGTAGTCGGTCTAGTTTGACCCTCCAATATAGAACATGACCAAATTGCCAAGAATGACCCAATGTATATGAAAATACTCTTGGTCCCTCAAACAGTATGTTTGAAGGACATCATGTAGGCCTCGTACATGTAAAGTGCTCAATTGACCACACCTGTAAGAGTGTACACATCGCAAGGTTGTGCCTCTGGTATCTAAAAAACTTCCTGAGCTCATAGTAAAGGTGTACAAGCATGCTCTGACCCCACACATATACTTTTGGAATTTTTTTATTCAATATTTTTTTCATTGATGTCAACATATATTCAGCTATGAAGATCAGCAATTGTTGGATAGTACAGACAAGAAGGTAGGTTGTAGAGAGTGGTACGAATGTCATACAATTCATTATCTTTTGTGGGCTTAGAGATATGTTCCAGGATATATATAAAGCTTAGTTCTATGATCAAAAACATTTATATGATCATTGGACATAGATATTCTTTTTTTTAGTAAAGACTAGTTGTAGGAACAAAGACTAAGAGTTTCCATAGACCTAGTTGCAATGTTTAGAACATAACTATTGTACAATGATGAATTTTAGTATGTACGCTTGGAAAATGTTAGAGGACATCATGAAGAAGATAAGTTGTGATCTCAGTGCATTCATGTGAATGATGATGTCATCTATGGCATATTTTCTAGCGTTGAAGTATTTGGGAGATGACCAGGAAGAGTAACATGTAGAATATTAATTTATAATTGAATTAATGATGGATCCAACTTTGGGTGAATTATAATTATTATAACATGATCATGGACTGCTTTTGTGTTGTCACCTAGGATAATGAAGTTGTTTGTTATTTAATGAGGTCCTATAATGACCGACCTCTAGATGAATTATTATTTGTAACTTGTATATAAGGAAGGGTTTATTCCTTGAGATGTGGTGTGGATTGTGATGGTAATATGTGAGCTGGAAGGATATGATATTTTCTTCTAATAGAGAAGAATGTTGTGCATCTAGGAACAAGAATTGAATTTTCCTAACATGAAATTTAGGTATGATGAAGTATATCCAGTAAAGGATTGAAGGTGGATGTAACCTTCTAATTATATTTGGGCATGTGGCCAGTTGTAATACCCCTAATAGGGTTTGAGATTCCTAATAGGATCTATCCTTTAACATGGACCTGCCTATTGTATTAATTGGCTCCTAATAAGGTTTCATTCATATAGTGCAGATATGTGTGGGTGTCATCCCTACCAGAAAAGAAGGACAAACCTAGTGATAAAACCCTTGATCCATTACAAAAGAACTTGATTACCATGAGTGATGATGTTCCATGGTGCATAGTTTTCCAATCCCCACATGAACCTGATCATTGTGCAGTCTCTTTAAGTGTATATGAAAATGAGGGACAAGGAGATGAGGAAGATGACACATATGATGATAATGTTTATGCTATGACCTCATCACATTTATATGATGAAGTGGACTCTGATGTTGAAGATGAGAACCAAGATATGTTTGGCTCACAAAGTAGAAAGGAGGTTTATCATCAATAGATCTTTTATGATGAAGAAGAAGAGGAAATTGATAATATAATCTATACTATAGAAAAGGGTGAGGAGCCCATTGTATTAAGAAGACCATCTAATGAAGAAATAGCACAGATCACTATTGATATGGTTACTCAAGCCAGGAGTAATTATGTTTTAAGAAATAGGATAGTTGGTAATGTAGATGGAATACCAACAAGATTTTTCATAAATAAAAACAAAGAAGACACCAAGAAGACACAGGAAAAGGAAAAAATTATTGAAAGTGTCAAGTAAATCAAGATTAAGAAGGCTAAAAATCCAAATGGTTTGAACAATGTGTACAAGATAAAGGTAAAGGCACCAGAAAAAAATGTTTCCATTCCCTAAGGTGAAAATAAGCAACAAAAGGGAGACAAACTGAATTTAGCATCTCAGGTTGAAGATAGAAATGTTGTTCCAATTAAACAAGATTTCTCTGATATGATATACACCCCTATTGATATGGGGCAGTTGTTATCTCAAATTATAGTCAAAGTTCCATTATTGGAAATGATGAGGATAGGGGAACATAAGGAGAAACCCATGACATGGTTAAATGGTGTTCTTTCAACTAATGTTCAGAAGCCAAGAAATATTGAGGAGTTAAAAGGAACAAAGGATAAATTTGAAAGAAAGGGGAAGGAATCAGAAGAGATTGTTTTTGAAATACCAAAGATTTATTTACATACCAATGTTGTAAACACTTCTTTGGGAGATGTTGATCCTTTTTTCTTGACTCTAGTTATAAATGGAAAGATGCTAAAGAATTGCATGATTGATTCTGGAGCATCTAATACTGTGATGTCTATTGAGGTGATGAAATCAATGGGACTACAAGTTGATACTCCTCATGGGAGATGTTAGGCCATGGACTCTAGAGAAGTACCTATTATTGGTACAATTAAGGCTTTTCCTTATAGACTTTCTGTCTATCCTACCAGAAAATTGGCAATGAGTGTCTTGGTTGTTGACATCCCTCCCCAGTATGGAATGTCATTATCGAGAAAATGGAGTGAAACAATGGGAGGTAGTATGAAATGTGATCTATCCTTTACAAATTTCAATAGTTCTAGTGAAAATGTCAAAGTGTCCAAATAAACTAGAACTTCCCACATGATTGAGGAAGAAACTAAATATGTGTAGTACCTCCATATTTTGCTTTCAGTTTTTCAGATGCCATACTCTTTTAGGCCACATTGTTGTGTGCAGATTTTATTATTTCAGTGACTATTGATGATCTGGATTATGTTTTGATTATGTCATGTTTGGATATTAATATATTATGTTGAGATGTTTCATATTTCAATTGGTTTATGATGTACTTAACCCATACTAGCATGTGTATGGTGTTCATATGTATGTATCTATTTTATGTGCCTGTATGGTAGAGGAAGGAGGCGTAGTTACTCGCTTTGTCTAGATCCACATGACCGACCATACCATACCATTGTTTGCCATTTTGTTGTATGTACATGCTTTGATTTGTGATGATAGGTTTGCAGGTACAGGGCATCGTCTTCCCTAAATTGGTAGGAGTGAGCGTGCCCAAAAATATACTCATCTCAATGGTAAAGAGGGGAGGTAACAGATGGACCCAAAAACCCTAAATCTAAGCCCAATTATCCTAATTATTGGATAAGTATCCGTTGACCACCTTACCCAAATTTGTCAGGTGACAAAGTTCGTGGATTCCATCTCTATGTTGGTATGTTTATTTGATGGTCCTGATTTATTATTGTTTGTATGTGTGATTTTCTATAGTTATAAATTTAATATTATATTGGAAAATAATATTAAATTTATTTCCTATGTTATTTTATGATCGTTAATTAATTAAAAATCAAATATTAGGATATTTGATATTAATTAATTAATTTTGTGAAAATATATTTGAAATTGTCCTTTAGTTATTAAATTAATATTTATAGCATGATTTAATGATGTTAGGAATTTTAAATTATTTAATAATAGATTTTATTATTAACATGTGCTTTATTTAGTATGAAAGTGATTGGTTTGGGAAAAGTGACAACTTGTCTTTAGGAGATTAAGTTGTGTTGTGCATAATTAAATTAATTTTATTTTATTAATTGGTATTTTCCCTCAACAAAAGAGAGAGAGTTGGATTAGAAGTTCTATGTGTGAGTCATCTAGGGTTTGCTTGATTGTTGGAGTTGAACCCCTAATAGGGGGATTTGGCATTCATTTTAAAAAATGAGTTTTGTGAGAGCAATTTTGGAGAGAGCTTTTGGGAGTTTTATGTTTTCTTTGTGTTCTTGAGCTTTTGGAGATTGTGCATGAATTTTGGGTGAAGATTGCTTGCTTTGGATTTGGGAATTTTTTGCACTGTGACTCAGAGCCTGGAGGTTGAGCTTTTCTTTTGGCAGTTCTGGATTGAATTCATCTCACAGGCATTCCGTTTCAGTATCTAGCATTGGATTGAGGTAGGGTTTGAATTGATCTTACTGTAATTTCATTTACAAAATTATCATTATATAGATGTGCTTGATTTGATTTATGGATGTGGATCTGTCTTTCAATTATGCTTCATTATGGGTATTAGGAAACCCTTTGAATTATGTCTTTTATTTTATTTTGTGACTTGGCATAGTAGTGTTATGCTGCTAAAAGTTTTGGGGAAAATTCATCCTAGGGCACCTAGAAAATAAAAAATTAATCTCTCTATAGTTAGTTCTATAGTATGAATAAATTAAATTAATGGGTTGTCTTCAAAAAACCAATTTGGATGAAAAATTACCATTCTGTGTAAAAAAAGTCCCTCTCTATCAAAAATATACAGTAAAAAAAAATACTGGATAAGACAAAAATTAGTTTTCCATGTTCTAAATGGTTGAATATTTAATCAATATTGTTAAGGGGAAAAAGACAGAATAGAGGAAACAAAGATATTCCATGAATTTTTATGGAAATATATTTTGTTTCCATTTCTGAAAAATTTGAGTTACAGTCTGCCATTTCCATTTTCGAAAATGAGCAATCTTGTCAAAACATAGAAATTAGCATTAAGGTTAGTACTTTATTTATCAAAAAAAATAATTTGGTTAAAAAAAAATACTAACTGAAATTTCTAAGTAAGCAAAACATAGCAAACAATTATAAAAAATATTGAAAAGTTTTTTCAAAATTTGTTTCTTTTTTTTAAAAAAATTTGAATGGCTTGGGAAGTGGGGGCCACCGCACCCCCCACTGTCCTTGAGGTGGCAGAGCCCTGCCCGACGGTACTCAAGGTACCATCGATAGGGTGTACCCTATCAGTGGTACCTTGGGTACCATCGTGCAGTGGTCCCCATCCTCCACCTGCGTAGCACCTCGGTATGAGGTAAAATGCCTTCTACTTGCATTTTTTTTATTTTTGTTTTTTTTTAATTTATAAAATTTGTTTTATTAAATTTGATCATTATAAATAGTTTTAAAAAAAAAATTGTTTATATTAGATTTATTTTATATAAAATTTGTTTTATGTAAAATTAAATTAGGTGCTTATGTTATTTAATGGAAATTAATTAATAAGTTAAATTAGTTAATTTTCTTAGTAATTAAAAAATACTAATTTATTAAAGCTTTTGCTATTTATTGGCTTTAATAAATTTTGCACTTGGTTTTTCAATATTCTAGTAGTTTTCTTTTGATAATTATTATTTAGCAATAATAATTGAGTTAATGGTTTTCTAATTATCACTAGTATTGTTTAGTGAATTTTTATTAAAGTATAATTAAATCTAGATGTCAATTTGCTTGGATTCTATTAACTAGATTGTTTACGAGATTATCATGTCACCATGTCTAGGAATGGTATAAATGATGTTTAAATTTTTTCACTAATGTGTTTGCAATTAGATGTTCAAACTGAATTTTTGCTTAGTAATGAATGTATAGGTTAGCCCATGTTGGTACATGCAATATTTTCTACTGAAATTGGTTGTTTAGCTCAATATGATTTTATCTTTCCTGTATGTTGGGTTTGTCAGTTTTATGGGAACTAGATGACCTAGGAAAGACAGAGGCTTGGGAATTGTCTGGTGTTCATACTATTTTCTTATGTTTGGTGTGAGTGTGTTTTGTTTATATTCTAGTTGACCTTATAGGCTCTTGTTATATTATATGAATTCAGTGATTATGTTATGTAGTCAATCCTGGTTTCTGTGATGATTCTAGATGTGGGACTATCTATTTTATCTGAGATTTGATCTAGGAGAGATCTATGAGCCTAGGGTAGTTTACCTAGATATGTGATAGGAGGTGGCTTGCAATAAGCGGCAGGGCCCACAAGTGGCTGCCAGGATCACTTATTGTAAGTTATTATAATCAAGTGAAAACCTAATATAACATTGAGAGATATTAAAATGAACCTAATAAGATAAGTTCCTCACCCATGCTTGAGTGCTAGTACAGACTGAGATGAGGATGAGATGATGCTTGCCGCCTATTAAGGTGTGTGTTCTAGCATAGTTAGTGGCTTTGTCAGTATGAGAAGTCATTGATTCCATGTATGGGCACTTGAGTGCTGGGATCTAGAGTGATTACCAGGATGAGACTCAAGGGTTAGACGTACATGATGACACCTTCCTACACATAGTCTAGTTATCCTACATGTGTCAGTTGCCTCTAGAATAGTGAGTCATACCTTTTACTATACTTGTTGACCTTGAGTTAGTAAGCTATCAGGATTCCTTTCTTAGTGGTGTTTCCTGATTTGACTTGATTATCCATTTGGGATCCGATGTTATCTCCTCGACATGGTGGGGTAGACCTTTGTGGTTCTACATGGACGGGTGGTTGTGATTCTTTACCATTTGAGATTCGACGTCCTGGTGCCGGTGCTTGATGGTGTCTTGCAGTTGGATTCCTTATGTTACTTCATCTTTGATGTTCTTTATTTATGTATTCTTTATTGTAAATCTTGTATTAGAGTGTCGCATGTGATACCTAATTTGGATATTGCAATTTAGTTGTTAGAGTGATTACTGCATACCCTGTGACATGTGTAGTGGATGTATGTTTATTAGGATTTATGATTATTCATGAGATGTAATCATTTTGATGTAATTGTTGTATTTAATTTATGGAATCATTTGTTGATGTTATTTAATGAGTTATGTTAGAAAGTAATACTACATCATGGGACCCATTAGTTTTGTAACCTATGTATGCGATGTGTGTTATGTGAGATAATGGTTAATGCATTCATGTGATTGTATATCTTAATTGTAAACTTTAGAAAAAAAAATTATTCACCAAACTTAGTATCATGTTCTATGTTAGTTTCTTTTGGGTTCTCTGGCGGGGTGTTACATTTGGTATCAGAGCCAGGTTTCTACACTGGGAACTCTGGGTATGTACGCTCATTAGGTTTTCTTTGTATAGTTTAAAATTGAAAAAAAACTTAGACATATAACATATTT
The DNA here is from genome assembly GCA_027943335.1 of Chamaecyparis obtusa. Lineage (NCBI taxonomy): Eukaryota > Viridiplantae > Streptophyta > Pinopsida > Cupressales > Cupressaceae > Chamaecyparis > Chamaecyparis obtusa. Next base: position 2,179,996 of record BSBK01001033.1, read on the forward strand.
ATTTTCAAACTATTGCTTTGTGATCATCTTGTCTTGCTTTATGTTTTGATCTATGTTGTGAGATTTTGCTGGTTTCTTTATGTTGCAGGAATCATGCCTGAAACTAGAGCAACTAGAGGTTGAGGTAGAGGTAGGTCTGGTAGATGTGGAAGGGGAAGGAAACCTAGCCCCTCCACTAGTGTTGAGCAAGTCAGTAACCACCAGCAGTCGAGAGATGAGCAGGGTGGTGAGCAGCAGGGTGAATCCGATGGGCAAGATACTAGACAACTCCTTCGGGTAATCCTTTCTCGTCTCGATCCTGATCAGGATAGAGCAAATCAGGAAGGTTCACATCATTCCCAAAGGAATGAAGGAGAGAGAGAGAGAGGGAAAGATCCAGGAGTCCTCTAAAGAGGAAATTTACTATAAATCCTTCAGTGGTAGCAGCAAACCATATGCGACATCTTATGAGGGGATAGCCTATTCCCTTTGATGGGAAGGGTACAGGTCTTGAGGTGGAGACATGGTTGATAGCCTTGGAGTGAAGTTTCACCATGCACCCATTTAGCAGCAATACCAGAGCTAGATATGTTGTGACACAGCTCATAGATTTTGCAGCAGTATGGTGGAAAATTGAGGAAGAGAAGCTGGGTCTTCAGATGGACACAGTTACATGGGAATTGTTCTTGGAACATTTTTGAGAATGTTTCTTATCTAATCAGTGGAGGAAACAGAGGGCCGATGAGTTTCATAATTTGAGACAGCTGACTATGACAGTGAGTGAATATGAGCACAAATTCTTTGAGCTCAAACAGTATGCTAGATTTGGACAGGACACAGCCTTATTGGTATAACACTTTGTCAGGGGGCTGAATGCCTGCATTATTGGAGAGGTCTTACTCTTTGAGCCTAAAACCATTAGGGAAGTGGTTGTTAAGGCTACACTTAAGGAGGCTAACTTAGCCTTGGGCCATGGTCGGCAATCAAATGCTTCAACCGGTGGACCTTCAGGATTAGGATTCAGAGGGAATTAGTCTCATGGTGGTGGGAACTTCAAGAAGTCTTTGAACTTCTATAGAGGTAACCAAAATCAGCAGCAGGTTAAGTCACCTCCACATCCTTCTACTCAGAGTGGTGGTTCTCATTCTAGGAACTTCCGCAATGGCAAGCACTTTAAGCACAATCAGACCACCTAGCCAACTCAGAGTGCTTAGTAGAGTGTTAGCAAAGGTAGCTTCCAGTAGTCTAGTGCACCTTTCGGTGGGAAAGGCAATTTCAAGAGCATAGGTTGTTTCACTTGCAGGCAGTTTGGACACATTGTTATGAATTGTCCATAGTGCCCACCTCAATTTTCTTCCCAAAGGCTAGTAGCTTCTAAACCCATAGTGGGTGATGTAGGATGAGGTCATAGAGTTTTTGCAGCATTGGATCAACGACAGCCAAATCATCAGGGCACAGTAGTTGAGACTACAAGTACTATTCGAGGCATATCCATTTCTATTTTGTATGATTCTAGTGCTACTGATTCTTTCATTTCTCCACATTTAGTTGAGCATTGTGGGTTAGTGTCTGCAAAGCAAGATAGTAGTTGGCAAGTGGAATTAGCCTCAGGAGCTAGGGTTGTAGCAGGATCTTTGGTTCCTAAATGTGAGCTGAATTTGGGCAGATTCACTACCTTAGTAGATCTACGTGTGATTCCTTTGGGATCATATGGGGTCATTTGGGTATGGATTGGCTAGGAGCTCATGGAGCTAGCATTGATTGTAGGAAGAAGACCATCAATTGCAAGGATGATGAGGGTAAGGAGTGTTAGATAGTGGGTATCCCACGTTCTATTTCTCTCCGAATGATTTTAGCTATGCAACTTAAATGTTGTATGTGAAAGGGTTGCCAAATGTTTGCGGTGACCTTGAATGAGATTGATGAGGAGGAGAGAAAAGAAAAGACCCTAGATCATCCTGTGTTGTAGGAATTTCTTGATGTCTTTTTGATAGAGATTCCAGGTATGCCACCTAAGTGTGACATCGATTTCCAGATCAAGCTTGTTCTAGGAGCTTAGCCCATCTCTAGAGCTCTATACTAGATGATTACTCATGAGTTGAGTGAGCTTAAGCTTCAGCTGGAAGATTTGTTGGCAAAGGGGATCATTAGACCTAGTGTTTCTCCATGGGGAGCACCAGTCCTCTTTGTTAAGGAGGATGGATCTTTATGCTTGTGTATTGACTATAGACAGTTGAACAAGGTAACGATAAAAAATAGATATCCTTTTCCATGCATAGATGATCTATTTGATTAGATTAAGGGAGATAAGGTGTTTTCTAAAATTGATCTAAAGTCGGGGTATCATCAACTGCAGATTCATGATGTAGATATTCATAAGACTACATTTCGTACATGATATGGGCATTATGAGTTCATAGTAGTACCCTTTGGCTTAACGAATGCTCCATCAGTGTTCATGTGGTTAATGAATGGAGTGTTATGTGAGTACTTGGATCAGTTTGTTTTGGTCTTCTTGGATGACATATTGATTTATTCCAGATCCATTGAGGAGCATGAGGAACATCTTAGACAGGTACTACAGTGTTTGAGGGAAAATCAACTCTATGCTAACGCAAAGAAATGTGATTTCTTTCAAATAGAGATTCAGTATCTTGGTCACATGATTTTAGGAGAAGGTATCTCGGTAGATCCTTCAAAGATTTAGGCAATTATGGAGTGGCTAACACCCACTAATGTGTCTGAAGTCTGTAGTTTCATGGGTTTGGCTGGATATTACCGCAGATTTGTCAAGGACTTCTCCAGGGTTGCACATCCCATCACCTCATTGTAGAGGAAAGGGAAGAAGTTCATTTGGATAGAGAAGTGCGAGGAATATTTTTATAAGCTTAAGGGGTGTTTAACTAGTGCCCCTATTCTAGCAGTACCTAATCCAGCCAGAGATTTTATTGTTTGCACCGATGCATCATTAGAGCATATTGGAGCAGTCCTCATGTAGGAAGGATGAGTGATTGCATATGAGTCTCACAAACTCAAAGATCATGAATTGAATTATCCTACACATGATCTTGAGTTGGCAGCGGTAGTCCATGCTTTGGTTAGATGGAGGAATTTCCTTTTAGGGCACCATTTTGAGCTTCATAGTGATCATCGTAGTCTCCAGTACATATTTACCCAACCTAATCTGAATGCTAGATAGAGAAGGTGGATGGATTTCCTTTGCGAGTATGATTTTGAGATCAAATACATCTAGGGTAAAGAAAATGTGGTTGCATATGCTTTGAGTCACAAGAGGAAGATTGTTTCAGCTATGACTCTTAGCATGGATTTGAGGAGCAAGATTCTTTAGTCACTTCCTAGAGATACTTTGTATTAGGAGGTGAGTTCATTGATTGAGTCAGGTAGACCATTGGAGGGTAGGTTCTCAGGATTTGTCTTGGAGTCTGATGGACTTATGCGACACAAGGGCTAGATATATGTTCCACCATTGGATGACTTGCGTTCATTGGTTTTATCAGAGGCTCATCGTGAACCTTATTTAGCACATCCTAGTGTCAAGAAGATGCACGCGGACTTACAAAAACTTTATTATTGGCCTGGCATGAAACATGACATTGAAAATTTTGTGGTGAGATGTCTAGAGTGTCAGAGGGTCAAGGTAGATCACCAGCATCTAGCAGGGCTTTTACAGCCTAATCTCATTCCATCTTGGAAGTGGGATATTATTTCTATGGACTTCATTGTTGGATTTCCTATGACTCCTCATAGACATGATGCTATCATGGTGACCATTGATCGGTTGACTAAGGTGGAACACTTTTCTCCCATGAGATCTTCTTATACAATGGCTTCTGTGGCTAGGGTCTTCATGTAGGATATAGTGAGACTTCATGAAGTTCCACGTAAGATTATCTCTAATCAAGATCCTATTTTTACATCAGCATTTTGGACTTCACTGCAGCATGATCTTGGTGCTCAGTTGAATTTGAGTTTAGCATATCACCTTGAGATCGATGGTCAGACAGAATGGGTTAATCAGGTGTTGGAAGATATGTTGAGGATGTATGTCATGGACAAACATACTCACTGGGAGGATTATATGTATCTAGTAGAGTTTGCTTATAATAATGGATATCATAGTTCCATTGGCATGTCACCCTTCCATGCTTTGTATGGATGTCCTTGTCATACACCATTAAGCTGGGATAGATTGGAGGATCGTATTCTTATTGGTCCAGATATGCTTCGTGACATGGAGCAGTAGGTGATTCGTATCTGAGAGCATGTGGCTACTACACAGGATAGACAGAAGAAGTATGCAGATGCTCACTGGATTGATAGATAGTTTGTAGTTGGGGATAGAGTATTCTTGAGAGTGCATCCGCGAAAGAGTCCAATCCATTATGGAAATTGTTCAAAGTTGGTGCCTCATTTTGTTGGTCCTTTTGAGATCTTAGAGAGGATAGGTCCAGTTGCATACCGTCTTGCTTTGCCACCCAGCTTATCGCACATTCATGATGTATTCCATGTTTCAGTACTTAGGTGATATATTCCTGATGTTACACATGTACCTGATTGGAATGCTTTGTAGGTGGAGGATGGGTAGTTGGAATTGGAGCCCATACGTATCATACATCATCAGGATTTGATCCTCAGGGGTCAAACCATCGACCAGGTAAGGGTCCAATGGGATCCAAATGATGAGACAATAGCTACTTGGGAGAATGCAGCTAGATTCTGGGAATCTTATCCCTACTTGTTTGTAGGCTTCTAGGAGTAAGCTTGATACAAGGGGGGGTGGATGTAGCACCTCCATATTTTTCTTCTAGTTTTTCAGATGCCATACTTTTTTAGGCCACATTATTGTGTGCAGATTTTATTATTTCAATGACTATTGATGATCTAGATTATGTTTTGATTATGTTATGTTTGGATATTGATATATTATGTTGAGATGTTTCATATTTTAGTTGGTTTATGATGTACTTACCCCATACTAGCATGTGTATGGTGTTCATATGTATGTATCTATTTTATGTGTCTCTATGGTAGAGGACGGAGGTCTAGTTACTCACTTTGTCAAGATCCACATGACCGACCGTACCCTACCATTGTTTGCCATTTTATTGTATGTACATGCTTTGATTTGTGATGACAGGTTTGTAGGTACAGGGCATCGTCTTCCCTGAATTGGCAAGAGTGAGCATGCCCAAAAATATACTCATCTCAATGGTAAAGAGGGGAGGTAACAGATGGACCCAAAAACCCTAAATCTAAGCCCAATTATCCTAATTATTGGATAAGTATCTGTTGACCACCTTACCCGAATTTTTTAGGTGACAAAGTTTGTGGATTCCATCTCTGTGTTGGTATGTTTATTTGATGGTCCTGATTTATTGTTGTTTGTATGTGTGATTTTCTATAGTTATAAATTTAATATTATATTGGAAAATAATATTAAGTTTATTTCCTATGTTATTTTATGATCGTTAATTAATTAAAAATCAAATATTAGGATATTTGATATTAATTAATTAATTTTGTGAAAATATATTTGAAATTGTCCTTTAGTTATTAAATTAATATTTGTAGCATGATTTAATGATGTTAGGAATTTTAAATTATTTAATAATAGATTTTATTATTAACATGTGCTTTATTTAGTATGAAAGTGATTGGTTTGGGAAAAGTGACAACTTGTCTTTAGGAGATTAAGTTGTGTTGTGCATAATTAAATTAATTTTATTTTATTAATTGGTATTTTCTCTCAACAAAAGAGAGAGAGTTGGATTAGAAGTTCTGTGTGAGTCATCTAGGGTTTGCTTGATTGTTGGAGTTGAACCCCTAATAGGGGGATTTGGCATTCATTTTAGAAAATGAGTTTTGTGAGAGTAATTTTGGAGAGAGCTTTTGGGAGTTTTATGTTTTCTTTGTGTTCTTGAGCTTTTAGAGATTGTGCATGAATTTTGGGTGAAGATTGCTTGCTTTGGATTTGGGAATTTTTTGCACTGTGACTCAGAGCCTGGAGGTTGAGCTTTTCTTTTGGTAGTTTTGGATTGAATTCATCTCACAGGCATTCCATTTCAGTATCTAGCATTGGATTGAGGTAGGGTTTGAATTGATCTTACTGTAATTTCATTTACAAAATTATGATTATATAGATGTGCTTGATTTGATTTATGGATGTGGATCTATCTTTCAATTATGCTTCATTATGGGTATTAGGAAACCCTTTGAATTATGTCTTTTATTTTATTTTGTGACTTGGCATAGTAGTGTTATGCTACTGAAATTTTTGGGGCAAATTCATCCTAGGGCACCTAGAAAATGAAAAATTAATCTCTCTATAGTTAGTTCTATAGTATGAATAAATTAAATTAATGGGTTGTTTTCAAAAAACCAATTTGGATGAAAAATTACCATTCTGTGTAAAAAAAGTCCCTCTCTGTCAAAAATATACAGTCAAAAAAAAATATACTGGATAAAACAAAAATTAGTTTTCCATGTTCTAAATGGTTGAATATTTAATCAATATTGTTAAGGGGAAAAAGATAGAATAGAGGAAACAAAGATATTCCATGAATTTTTATGGAAATATATTTTGTTTCCATTTCTGAAAAATTTGAGTTACAGTCTGCCATTTCCATTTTCGAAAATGAGCAATCCTATCAAAACATAGAAATTAGCATTAAGGTTAGTAATTTATTTGTCAAAAAAAATAATTTGGTTAAAAAAAAATACTAACCGAAATTTCTAAGTAAGCAAAACTTAGCAAACAATTATAAAAAAAATTGAAAAGTTTTTAAAAAAAATTTTTGTTTTAAAAAAAAAAAATTTAACGGCTTGGGAAGTGGGGGCCACCGCACCCCCCACTGTCCCTGAGGTGGCAGAGCCCTACCCGGTGGTACTCAAGGTACTGTCGATAGGGCGTACCCTTGTTGGCGGTACCTTGGGTATCGTCGTGTAGTGGTCCCCATCCTCCACCCGCGCAACACCTCAGTATAAGGTAAAACACCTTCTACTTGCATTTTTTTTATTTTTGTTTTTTTAAAATTTATAAAATTTGTTTTATTAAATTTGATCATTATAAATAGGTTTTTTTAAAAATTTGTTTATATTAGATTTATTTTATATAAAATTTGTTTTATGTAAAATTAAATTAGGTGCTTATGTTATTTAATGGAAATTAATTAATAACTTAAATTAGTTAATTTTCTTAGTAATTAAAAAATACTAATTTATTAAAGCTTTTTCTATTTATTGGCTTTAATAAATTTTGTATTTGGTTTTTCAATATTCTAGTAGTTTTCTTTTGATAATTATTATTTAGCAATAATAATTGAGTTAATGGTTTTCTAATTATCACTAGTATTGTTTAGTGAATTTTTATTAAAGTATAATTAAATCTAGATGACAATTTGCTTAGATTCTATTAACTGGATTGGTTATGAGATTATCATGTCACCATGTCTAGGAATGGTATAAATGATGTTTAAATTTTGTCACTAATGTGTTTGCAATTAGATGTTCAAACTGAATTTTTTCTTAGTAATGAATGTATAGGTTACTCGATGTTGGTACATGCAATATTTTCTACTGAAATTGGTTGTTTAGCTCAATATGATTTTATCTTTCCTGTATGTTGGGTTTGTCAGTTTTATGGGAACTAGATGACCTAGGAAAGACAAAGGCTTTGGAATTGTCTGGTGTTCATACTATTTTCTTATGTTTGGTGTGAGTGTATTCTATTTATATTCCAGTTGACCTTATAGGCTCTTGTTGTATTATGTGAATTCAGTGATTGTGTTATGTAGTCAATCTTGGTTTCTGTGATGATTCTAGATGTGGGACTATCTGTTTTATCTGAGATTTGATCTAGGAGAGATATATGAGCCTAGGGTAGTCTACCTAGATATATGATAGGAGGTGGCTTGCAATAAGTGTAGGGGCCCACAAGTGGCTACCAGGATCACTTATTGTAAGTTATTATAATCAATTGAAAACCTAATATAACATTGAGAGATATTAATATGAACCTAATAAGATAAGTTCCTCACCCATGCTTGAGTGCTAGTACAGACTGAGATGAGGATGAGATGATGCTTGCCACCTATTGAGGTGTGTGTTCTGGCATAGTTAGTGGCCTCATCAATATGAGAAGCCATTGATTCCATGTATGGTCACTTGAGTGCCGGGATCCAGAGTGATTACCAGGATGAAACTCAAGGGTTAGACGTACATGATGACACCTTCCTACACATAGTCTAGTTATCCTACATGTGTTAGTTGCCTCTGGAATGGTGAGTCATACCTTTTACTATACTTGTTGACCTTGAGTTAGTAAGCTATCAGGATTCCTTTCTTAGTGGTGTTTCCTGATTTGACTTGATTATCCATTTGGGGTCCGATGTTATCTCCTCGGCACGGTGGGGTAGACCTTTGTGGTTCTACACAGACAGGTGGTAGTGATTCTTTACCATTCAAGATTCGACATCCTGGTGCTAGTGCTTGATGGTGTCTTGCAGTTGGATTCCTTATGTTACTTCATCTTTGATGTTCTTTATTTATGTATTCTTTATTGCAAATCTTGTATTAGAGTATCGCATGTGATACCTAATCTGGATATTGTAATTTAGTTGTTAGAGTGATTACTGCATACCCTACGACATGTGCAGTTGATGTATGTTTATTAGGATTTATGATTATTCATGAGATGTAATCATTTTGATGTAATTATTGTATTTAATTTATGGAATCATTTGTTGATGTTATTTAATGAGTTATGTTAGAAATTAATACTACGTCATGGGACCCATTATTTTTGTAACCTATGTATGCGATGTGTGTTATGTGAGATAATGGTTAATGCATTCATGTGATTGTATATCTTAATTGTAAACTTTAGAAAAAAAATTATTCACCAAACTTAGTATCATGTTCTAGGTTAGTTTATGTTGGGTTCCCTGGTGGGGCGTTACAATATGAAAATTTGAATTATTTCCTTGACACTGACAATAATTCTTTTCAAGTTCAAGACATAAAATTTGAAGGGAAAGATGAGACTGTTCTTCTATCTGAGGATAAGAATAGCTTAATAGACCAAGACAGTTTATGGTGTTAGAAATAGGAAATATTGAGAGGGGGTGAATCAGTATTTCACAAACCTTTACTTTTGCCCACTTATGGATATATGAAATTAACTTGTAACTTGCATAAGAAACTAAACTGAATAATAAACACAACCATAAAATAAAGGAACTCATAACACCATGTTTATTCTCGAGGAAACCCTGGCTAAGGGAAAACCCTGGTGGGGATGATACCCATAAATGATCCACTAATCAAAATTACTTTGTTAGAGATATTGACCCTTTTAGGAGTCTATTGCATCTGTATAGTGTCTTTGTCCTTGTTAGAGGAATTTAGGCCTTGTTAGAAGTCTCAACCCTGTTAGGAGTTGGTATTAAAAAATAATAATGTATGCAAGATGATCTCACTACCCAAACATGCAATAAACAATGATAATCTTCAATACAAAAGGTAGAATACAAAAACCATTTACATGTTGAATATCTTCAATATTCTGATCTAGCTTTGTAGTCTCTTCATAAAAACTTGTTATCAACTCGTACTGATATGATCATATATCAGATTTCGCATAATATATCAATATACATTAATACAATACCTACTTACAACTTTCTTACAACTTTGCATTACAATATTCTTTCTTTTATACAAGCTATTACAAAATAACCTTTCTATCGGCCTTCAATTCATTACATGCTTCCCAAAACATAAAATTACTCCTTGATGCCTTAGGGTTAACATCTAGGATGTCATCCCTAATTATTCAAGTCATTATTTTGATAAAAAAAAAAATCCCTCAACTCAATATAGTCAATTACCAATCATTTCTCTTCTCTAGTCGACTCAACATTGTCTTTGTAAAACATTGATATCTTTTTCTATACATGTACAATCTTGCACTCTTAGATGTAGAATTAATATACCTTGTATAATATGTGTTCAATTTTTCATGCACTAAAAGTACTTATGTGAACTTCTTTGATCAAAATAGTCTCTATGTAGATAGATAAACATTGATATACTTAGATAATTTTCATGGGTTCTCATACAAAACTTCCTCCTTAGATCATGTTGTCTTAACACTGAATATATGTTGCCATAATGACAACATCATGATATCCTACTCAGCCAAATTTCCAACAATCTCCCCCTTTGTCAATGGTGGCAACATATGGTAAAATTGGCTAAGTCCCAAAAACTGACAACAAAATTTCAAAAACAAATTTGTAACATTTTGTAATATTGTGTTACATGGCCATTAACAAAATTTGCAAAAATATGTGGATCATACATGTCTACTTATTTCTCCATAGGGATACTCCCCATTTTATTATACTCCATACTATCTCTCATATCTATATCTTATACATATAAGCAATTTTCTCATACTATACTACTCCCCCTTTGACAACAATGACAAAGGTGTCAAATATATGTATATACAAGTCAAAATTTTGATATACCTTCTTGTATCATCTTAAAATGGAATTACTTCCATGTTAAGAGTGTTTATCCCTCTGAGTGAGTGGTCTGGGTCATGCCAAGCACCTGGAATTAGCTCTTTGCTCAGATCATACTTGTTCTCCTCATTTTGCTTCTATCTGTCCCTAATTTTCACTTAATATCTGCATTTCCTAGCATTCTGGGTCAGGATCCTCAGGTTTTTGACCACAAGGTCAAAGTCAACCTTATGGGGTCAAATTTGACCTTGACCCTGACCTATTCAGGATCGACCTCATCCTTGAACCCCTATCCAAATTTCAAATTTCCTTGATTTTCGGGTGTCAGGTTTTAGGGATATTTGTTTTCCCGCCTCCAGGTCGGCCATTTCAGGTTTCGGAATGGTAAATAATCAAATTCAATTTAATCTAGGTATATTTTCTAAAGGTTAGGACCTAATTTGGATTTAATTCTCCAAGGTGGCCCCTCTAGAGGATTGTGCCCTAGCTCACTATAAAAGGAGGCCTTCCTCTCTCATTTTCCCATCTCATCTCTCATCTTCTTTTGCCATCAAGCAATCAAGTTTTGCAATCTCCTCTCTCAAGATCTCAAGGTGATCAAGCAAGCATTCCATTCAAGTCCTCTTTTCCATCCAAGTTCTCCATTGAAGATCAAGGATTCAAACATTCAAGCCATTAAAGGGATTTGGTTCAAGCATTCAAGATTCATCATTCAAACCCTAGATCTAGCCATCATGATGGTGTGATCTTCCTTCAAGATCCTTTTGTTCATCTTCAAGATCCATTCATTCTCCTATCAAGGTGGATTCCAAGCATACAAGCATGGAGGTTTTGTATTTACTTTCATGGTTTTGATTTACATTTACCATTGTTGTGTTCAAGCTTTCATATCAATATACTTATTTACATTCGAAATACAATTACATATCTATTGAATTGCATAGCTTCATTGTTAGATCTATTTCTACTAATTTCTAGCATTCTTATTTCAATTTCAATATTAAGGTTGATTCCAAATTGGGGTTTGACCAAGGCAAACCCCTCAAACAAACAACAAAAACTCTCTTTTTCTTGTAGGTATAGGTGCAAAATTTGGGATCTGAGAATAAATTTGGATACCTATCGGAAAGACAAAATATTTTTGGGTTTTCTTCGTCACAGCATTTCTAGTCCAAAATAGGTTTTGAAATTGCCCGAAAGTACACACAGACATAAAAAAATTAGCATTTTCTATATTTTCCCTAATTTGAGGTTAGTATTTATATTTCAATTATTTCAGATTTCAAGCACAATTCTACCATAGGGAAATATAGGGTTTTTCTCTCTCTTTCATATTCTCCATAAGATTGATTCAATTTTGTATTAACCTTTAGGTTGATCAAATTGGATCTCTCCTTTGAGAATTTGGATTTAGGAGTGGATCTCATATTTCCCCCATACATTACACTCAATAGAGGTGATTCCATTTTACCTCTATTCATTTTGGTGAACCTAACGTACTTACCCCTTTTCTTTTGTGGAATTAGATGCCCTATTGTGTTAGATTTTAGATCCTTTCTTGCATTTATATTAGATCTAGTTTATGCTCTTGCCTTCAAAAATACAAAAAAATCTATATAATCAATAAAATCCAAAAACATTTCTTGCATTTCATTTTCTATGGAAATCATTAAGATGCTTTGGTGTGTGGTCATGTTCTTTATTACCCTTCTTTTAGCATCTCTTTATAATACCTATGATGTTTATGAGAGTATCATTCACTTCATTATGTTGATGGCCCTTCACTTTGCTCTTGCTTATGCTTTTGTGAAGTTGACCGACACTAGTTTGCCTACATTTAAAACTTTTATTAAAGATTTATGTGGTAGCCTTATTAATCTTTTGGATTATGTGCAAAATTGGGTAGATGATACACCATCTCTTAATCTTCCTAATCCTAATCCTATCATTCCTAATCTTAATTCTATCAATCCTAATCCTAATTTGATACCTAATTCTCCATCTGTTCATCCTCACTCTTCCCATACTTATGATGGGATTCAAGCTATAGTTCAGGATGTGGATGTGCAAGATTTATTTGATTTACCTTCTCCTCCGATTCATGATGATATTAATGGAAAGGGTAAAGAAACTTCTTCCAAACCTATTATCCCACCTTATGCAACCTTTACACATGAACATGATAAACAATCACCTCCTGTAGAAGCTTTACATAATATGTACACTACCAGATATAATATGGTGACTAAACAAGGTTATAAAGGTTTAGGGCTAGGATTTAATGAGGATGGTATTAGGTTTCTAGTTCATATACCCCCTAAACTAGATATGTATGGTGTTGGTTGTTCAAAATCTCAAGTCAAGGTAGGTGATGCTAAACATCATCCTCGTCTTCATATTCTTCTCCCCACACCTATCTTAGAAAACATTAATACTCATCAAGAAGTGGCTAAGAAGGTATATGTTGAGCTAATGAATTATAAGAAAGAAATCTTTAGACCTATGTCAATAGATGCTTTATACAAATACAAATATCCTTTTCATTATAGCAACAAACATTTACTTGCTAATTGTAAATATTTCAAGTTATATGTTAGAGAAAGAGCTGCTTTAGGAATTATATCTCACTCTCGTGCAGTTTTACAATTCCTTCATAATTTTTATATAAGGGATTCCCCTCCTTTAGATATAATGTAGATGTTCTTCCCCTCTTGTCTTATGACTGGGGGGCAAGAGGTGTATCTTCATCCAGTCTCCTAAGATCCATTAAGTCTTTTTATTGGGGCTTAATTGGTATTCTTTCTCTCATATTTTTCTATGGCTTTGCATTATGTTTTTAATCATCCATAGATTTTCTTTTCTTTTCAAGATATCTTTTCTAAGACATTTGTTTTGCAAAAGTATCCCTTGTCCTTATCTCTGGGGGGCAAGGTACCTCTTTCTTTCTCTTTGTCTAGGGAGCTGCTTTCCTTGGCTTAGTGGTATTTGTTTATATTGCAATATTATTTCATCATATTGACAAATGTTTTGACTATGGATAACCTTTTTTTGAGAAGTTGTTGTATGCACCCTAAAATGGTCGCCTAGACTTTGGGCCCCATTCTTCAATTTATCAATTTCCTGAATCAATGCTTTGCAATATTTTTAAATTAAATCAATTTCCTTGATCAAATCCTAATTCTATCATTTATTTGATTATATTCTATGGATTAACCATTTTATCCTAAGTCTTTATTTAATTAAAAGGAATTCCCTCCCCTTTTATTAAATAAAAAGCCCCCACTTACCTCTTATCCTAAGTTGCATAAATAAAGCATTATTCCTATTTTATAAAAAGAAGAAAAGGTCTTTTTGTCTCACATGGGGCAAAAAAGTCAACACTTCTTTCTCATTGGAGGAGATTTGTGCACAAGGATTGATCCCACTTTCAAACTCCACCCTTGATCAAATCTTTCTCCTCTTAATCTCCATGGTCCATTTATCTTTAAAAGGAGAGCTCTTTTCTCATTCAAAGGATCCCACTTTTTATGCTAATGTTGTGCTGTAGGTTTTCTTGGTGACTTTGGAGCTTTGGAGAGTTTGTTGCATTCTAGTCTCATCCTAGTCCTCATGCTTGCATTATAGCTTAGTTTCTTTCATTGAATTCTTAACCTAGTTTCCTTTCAAGTTCTAGCCTAGTTCACATAGCTTAATTAGTAATGGTTTGTAACACTTTAATTTTCATAGCTTATTTGCATTTTTAATTCTAGCATAGTTGCATTGCATTTTCATCAAGATTCTTTAAGATATTGGCATTCTTGCCCTTGTCTCTTTGAATCTCCCATTGAATGGTTTACTAGCAAGGTTATATGCTTAATAGCTCTAGCTGAGAGCCCTCTAAACACCCTTGCACTCCATGCCTAGGGAGCTCTAGGTTGCTTTCTCAAGGCTTCCAATTCATGGATTCTCTTGGAACTAAAGACTTAGAGAAGTGCACATTTTGAGTGTACATTTTTTGCGCCCACCGTGGGGTAGAACAACTCTATTTTGTCCTTTCCTTTCATGCATTTCCGCTAATTTTTTTGTCATATTTATCTTGCTATTCTCGGCTATTTTTTGCATTTTTTTAATAGAGTATCATCTGATATTTTCCAGTGTCATATGACAGTTTATTACATACCCGTGTGATACTTTTCCAGTAAAAGTATTCTGCGACCATAGAGGACTCTGTCACGCAACCATACAATACTCTGTCACCTAGATACAGTGTGAACTATCATATAGAACAAAAGTATCGCACTCCTATATTGTGAAGTATTGTGCAAAATTTTTTCTGACAAAACTATCACCCAGGCCTGGTAGTGACTGATTTTGGTGCTTTCTTTGCAAGAGTTTGATTTGTTTTCTTGCTGGTTTTGACTTGCTGTGTTAGGAAAGAGATTCATTTTCAGATTATACTTGGTTTTTTCTGTACTAACCTTTTTGGTCCTAAAAATTTGTGTTTGTAGGTGTGCCCTAGTTGCTTGCATTATTTGCTAAAAAAGAATGCATGTCAAAGCTTCAAATGCACAAGGGCTACTAATCCTTCTTGCAGGGCCACCCAAAGCATAAAAACAATCAAGTGCTTGTTCTTTGCTTTCATTTTTAAGTGCAACATATACTAGTTCTTTCTTTCTTAGGCACTTAATATCTTGTCATAGGAGTCTTTTGGTGATAGGAGAGTATGCTCTTCACCCTTGTGGTGAACCAGAAATCTTGACCCACCTCTAGATTTTGAAAGCAAGAGGGCTAATTGAACATTTCTTGGTGTGTTTGGGAAAGATTTTTGAGATAGGAGAGTATGCTCTTCACCCTTGTGGTGAACCAAAAATCATGACCCTCAAAGGTTAATCCACTTCTTGTTTAGTTTAGAATCCTTTAGTGGGCCTGCTCTTGAGCAATCAAGAGGAATGACCCAAGTGGGGACAAGATAATACCTGGCTATTCTGACCCACTATAAACTCGAGGCTATCAAGGACACAAAACCTTGGTAGATGAAGTACTTATCTTCGCTTAGTGTGAGTACTTGTGGGATTGTGACCATGAGGAAAATTCTAAGCAAGAATGCTTAAGGTACTCTTGTGGCCATGAGGTCCGTTACTTGCCGCAAGGTAAGGAGTCCCTTTAGGGAGCAAGAGGGGTATTGTGAATGGAAGCCCTTATTACAAACCTTAGATAGAAGCTACTTGATTTTTCCACTCAACATCTTGGTGCAAGGATTGATCCTAGTGGACTATCCTGGATCACGCCAAGATTTTACTCACCATATGTGTTCCTTTGGTTGTGTCATTGGCACTTCCATGACAAAGCCAATATCTATTGTGGGCAACCACTTTGTGTGAGGCAATGGGACATCAAGTGTGGGCCAAGTTGTTGAGTATTAAGCCTTTGTCTTTCTAGGCTAGTAAGTGCTTGAATTGTCTTTGTTGTGATCTACCTGTGTAAACGTTCTCAAACATAAAACATCACGATAGTGTTCATAGGATTTTTCACTTTGATATCCCAAGTGCATGTCTTAACAAGGTTTCCTTTGCCCTTGTTCAAGTGTTTTATGACACATTTGATCACTTACTATTTTCAAACCTGTCTATTTTCTACTATTACTACATTTGAAATTGAGAAATTGATATTAGCGACCTACAACTTTGGCCAAATTACCTTCAAAATTGCATTTTACACACTCACTAGTCAAATATCGTACGATACTGCATGACTATCCCATCACCCACCTGGATATTATCGCATCAACTTCTTGGAAACCATTGCACAACCTTTGTATGAAATATCATCTAGACAAATTGTATAATCCCAATACCTTGCGAACTATCGCACAGAGTCATTTTGTTGTCTCACTGTTGTCTGTAATTCAAAGCTGATTTGTGTCATTTTTAGTCTTCCTTAGTCGATCTGGATTTTAGTAGGTCACTTACCCCACCGTCAGAAACCTATTTGCACCTTGGGTTCATGTGTCTTGACTCCTTGAATTAGAAATCTCTAAATTTACAAGTGATCTTGCTTGGAATTGGTAAGTTAGAAATTGTCCTTGTTGAAAAGATCAACCTTTGGATTCTTTGATAACACACTTGGAGAGTCTTAGCAATCTCTTGTCCAATTCACTTCCATCCAATTTCAAATTCAATCAATTATATCTTGGGTAAATCATCCTCTTGATCCATATGTGTTAGGATACTTATCCATTGTTGGACACCTCTATGGCAGTGTTGGTTTATACCTTTTAACAAAAATTCTATCTTACCATCTCTCTTTTGGACAATTGAATGCTTTTACTATCCTAGTTTGATACCAACATTTCTTAGGGTCAGCTTATCACCAAGTTTTTTTCCTTTCATGTCAGTTACGACAAGGTATCGAGTGAATCAAGGGAAATGACCTCAAGTAGTCTTTGATTAATTACCTTTAGTGCAAACTTGCCAAAAATGTAAGGGAAAAGAGCCCATCTTTGATCAATCCCCTAGGAATACTTCAAAAGTTTGGTTTGACCCTAAGAGAAATCCTAGTGAATTGAGCACATCCTTAGCACCTTCTCATTCAGATATGGACATGAGTTACACAATGATTTGGAGAGAGAGGGAAGCAATGGATAAAAATCTTGATGACATATTTGAGAGACATAGAGACAACATTCTATTTGGTAATTCCTCTCATGACAATCAACCAGACTCACCCCTTATCAATACCAGATATTTGGATGCACATCAAAGGGGTGAAAGGTATACAAGATGAGCTCACCAAGAAGAATGGTCACAACATGAAGACCAAGACAATGAACCTTGTGATGCTCATGTAAATGCAGCGTATACCAATGACTTGTTCAAACATTCAAGACCAAGTTCACCACTCCAAACAACTTCAAGGTATACAAGTGAAAGGTTCAAAAGAATTGAGCATGAAAAGAAAGCCTTTTTAGATGAACAAGCTACAAAAGAAGAGAGGTTTAGAATCCTAGAGGCAGAGAGACAAGCCTTGTTAGAATTGGAAAGGAAAGCCTCTCAAGAAGAACAAGATAGACTTTCGGCCCAATAGCTTAATGCCCAATTCAACAACAGGAGTGTTAATAGTGGGAACAACTCCCCACCATCTACTCCTTCTGGGACCCCACAAAGCAGAAGGCATTCAAGAATCCCTTCAAGATCTCCTAGTCCTAGAGGAAGAAGGACTTCACAACATGCTCATTATAGGAGACAAAAACCTCCTAGGAACTCAAGACAACCCTCACAATGTGCTCATCATGGTTCCCAACATGGAGGTAGTAGCTCAAGTTTTGATCTCAATGCTCAAGACTTCATGAAGATGCAACAAGAACCACTCTTTCAATAGTATGTGGACAGATATCTAGAGCAAAACAAAGACAAGTTCCTAGAGAGCTTAATCAACAAGGGTGCCAAAGTCCCTTATGACTTTGATGTGGATAGAAAGATCAAGAAGAAAAATCCATCTCAAGAAGAAGAGATCAGAAAAATGAAGAGTATGATGGAAAAGCTATTGGCACCTAAGAGTTCATTCTCACTTGACTCAATTTGTCCCAATCCTTTTGACAAGAGTGTGAGCATGAAATATTTTCCTAGGAAGGTGGAAATTCTCCAATATGACAAGTATGATGGTAATGGGGATCCACATGACCATGTGCGCCAATTCTACATTATGAGCTTTGAGTTTCACCAAGATGACTCCTATCTCATGAGGTTGTTCCCAAGGAGTCTCAAAGGTCAAGCAATGGAATGGTTCACCAATATAACTCCCCCCATCAAGACTTTCAAAGAACTTGTTCATAGATTCGTCCAACACTTCACCTACAATCTTTCAAGATCTGTCACTATGTTGGACCTATGTAACTTAAAACAAAATCAAGGGGAATCCTTTGTTACTTTCTTGCAAAGGTGGAGATGACAATTTTCTCGCTACTCTAGGACCATTCCTAAAAAGGAGAATATTGACATCCTTATTAGCAACTTGGTTCCCGAGATGTGGTATGAAGTTAGGAAAATGGTCTTTGATTCATTTGACACCATGGTCGAAACCGCATATAGGATTGAGGATGTCTTGAAAGAGCAAGGAATTTTGACCAACAACAAAAACAACAACAATGGTCAAAATAAAAACTTTAACAAGGATAAAGGGAAGAATGCACATTGGAACAGGAACAAACAAATGATTAATGATGGAGTTGTGGAATCTTCTCAACCTAAGGATCAAGGTGTTCTTCACTTATCTAGTGTTTTTCAAGCAATGAAGCTCAACACATCCAACTAACAAGAACATAAGCCAAGATACCAAGATAAGCCTAAGAAAGAGAGGTGTCAATTTTCGAAGCTTGGTGATTCATATGAGGATGTCTTCAAAAAACTCATTGCCAACAATCTTGCACATCCTCAAGATCCCACAAAGCATCATATTCCTGATGTTAAACCATATTGGTGGGATGAGAAAGCTTTTTACAAATTCCACAATGGTATTGGACATGATATCGAACACTCTTGGAAACTTAAGCATATCATCCAAGATCTCATTGCGAATGGAAAACTTAAGGTGGATGGTTTGAACAATAAGGCTGATAATAAGGCTTTCAAAGAACCTTTGCCTAAATATGAGAAGGGGCAAACATCTAAACCAAAGAATGGCAAAGCCAAGATTAACTACACTTACACAGCTATGGAAAATGTGGTCAACATGCTTGAAGTTGTGGATGAAAATGTCAACATGATGAGGAACAAGGATCCCTATGGTTATGATCTCGATGTGAACTCTCCTCCTATCTTTGATGAAGAACCTGTTGTGGTGCTAAGGGGTCCTCACTCTAGGATGTCATCTCAAGCTCTTAATGCTATCATGAGAAGTCAAGGTCTTGTTGTCATTAGGGGACCTAGTTCCAATCAACCCAATAAATCAAAGCAAGTGGCACCCAAAAATGTCACCACAAAATCAGCAATTGATCCCAAGTTGAGCTATAATCTTGTTGATTAGTTGCAGAGAATCCCAGCTTAGATTTTGATCTTTGAGCCCTTAGAGTTGTCCCCAAGACATAAGCAAGTCCTTGAGGATGCCTTGCATGCAGTAAATGTCCTTAACAATTTAGATTTCGACCAATTCCAAAACATGGTCAATCATATTGCTAGCCCTCATTACCTTACTTTTTCAGAGGACTATGATAAAGCTTTGAGCCACCCGCATAATATCACCCTTCATATTGAAGTCATGATCCACAAAATCCATGTTAGGTGTGTGTTGATAGATGGGGGTGCTGGGCTCAATATTTATTCCTTAAGTCTTTTAAAGACATTGGGTTACTCAGAAGAAGTCATAGATGCCCCAAAGAAGATCACAATCAAAGCCCATGATGAGGTAGAAAGAATTTCCAAAGGGTTGGCCATCCTTCTTGTTAGGATTGGTGCTATTGAGAAGGATATTTTGTTTCAAATTTTTGATGTTGGTCCTCTGGCATACAATATCTTACTTGGTAGGCCATGGATCCATGATAAGCAAGCAGTTCCATCTACCTACCATCACTGTGTTAAGTTCCCCTATAATGGAGTAGAAATTTGTATACCTAGGGATAGCACCTTATCTGTTAACTCAATTTCAGTAGGGACTCATGTTCCCCTCAACAGAAAAGAAAAAGATTTCAATGCAACTCTAGCACAGTGCAAAGATAAGTTCAAGACATTAGACCTTGGCATGGGGGGGTATCAACTTGACTCATTTTTGAAGCTGCTAGTTTCACCTAGGTCTTATGGAAAACCTTCACAAGAGATGAAACCTTCCTCTTCAGCTATGACTTTATTTGGCACATTTGTAGAGTCTTCAATACCTATCCAAGATGAGAAAGAAGAGGTGGTTGTTAGAGATTGGATCTATAAAGAAGAAAAATATATGCATAATGAGAATTTCTCTCACTCTCCTAAGGCTTATGGGAGAGGATACAATTTTGTCAAACAAATGGGCTATCTCGGACATGGCCCTCTTAGTCAAAGATTGGATGCTAGAGCTTAACTTCTCAATCATGCTCTTTTTGGATGCAACTCTAAGAAGATGGTTGACCTAGGATTTGAGAATCATAACAAGAAGACTAATCCTATCCTTGATGATTCAGATAGTGAAGGTGAACTAAAATACATGCCAAATTTGAAAAATCAACAAGATATGTGTGAAGATTGGGTCCCTTCCACTAATCTCCTTTGGGGAGATTCAGATAATCTAGTTGCTCATGCGATAGGTTCAAACCTAGAACAAGATGAATCAAGTGTAGAAGATGTTGTCAAAGAACATCAATACAAGAATGGTGTTCAAAAAGATGTTACCCTTGGTGACATTAGAGCCTCCACATCAAGATGTTGTAAACATGCATGTTGTAAACATCCTAGTCGAGATTCAGATACAAATTCACATGAGTATGAATGGGAGTCTCTCTCTGATTCTTCCACAGTTGACATGGATGTTGATGTCATCCATACTTATAGTTCTCATCCCAAGGTAGTTGATGAGTCACATGTAGGATTGGAGGATTGGAACCCACATGTTGCTTTAGTGGATGATTCTTCACTTGGTAAGACAAATCCTCATTTGGGTAACTTAGAAGAATACTTGATAGATTCTAACTCTTCGATCACTAGAGATGACATCATCCATATTCACAACCTTGAACCTACCATTGACTTACCTCTTGCTAAACCTCACCTCATTGATTGGTCCCAACATTATCAAGAACCTGAGCTCTTGACATTCCAGAATGACTATGAGATAACCTGTTACCTAAATGCAATTGAACTTGTAGTCTCTTCCACCAGTGAACCGGCTACTGGCATGATAGATCCAGACATCAAGTACCTTATTCATAAAATAAAAAGAAAAGAAAAAAAGATAAGAGTTCTGATGGTGAAAACCATTGTGTGGTGGTGTCAAAACCAAAAATAGTAAAAAGAAATGACGTATCCAAGGGTGAAAACCTCTCTGAGGCACCTAAGGATGAGGTGCTTGATCGTCTCCCGAGTTATTTTCAAGAAAAATCTTCAGTGCTTGTTGAGCCAACACAACTAGTCAATTTGGGTACAAATGAGGCTCCATATATGATACACTTGGCTCAGTCCTTGTCAACACAAGAAAGGGAAGCATACACCAAGTTCTTACAGAGAAAGAAGATTAATTTTGCATGGACTTATTCAGATATGCTAGGGTTGGACACTAATATAATTATGCATCACTTATCCATAGCTCCAGGTGTGAAACCAATCAAAAAAAAATTGAGAAAAATGCATCCTCACATAGCTCTTCTAGTCAAAGTAGAATTAGAGAAACTCCTTAGTGTAGGATTCATAAGAGCTATTGACTATGCTGAATGGATATCAAATATTGTACCTATTTCCAAACATGACAAATCCATTCGAATTTACATAGACTTTAGAGATCTCAATAGAGTATGCCCAAAGGATGATTTTCCACTCCCAAATATAGACATGATAGTGGACATGACTGCGGGTTATGAGATCTATTCTTTGATGGATGGTTTTTCTAGATACAATCAAATCAAGATAGCTCCTGAAGATCAAGAAAAGATTGTGTTCACTTATGCATGGGGTACCTATTGTTGGAATGTTATGCCTTTTGGATTAAAAAATGTAGGAGACACCTATCAATGAGCTATGACAACTATTTGCATGACATGATGCCTAAAAACATGGAAGATTATGTGGATGACACCTTGGCTAAGTATAAGAAGAGAGACACACACTTGGATGATTTAGAAGTCATTCTAGATCGCATGGAACAATTCCAACTAAGATTAAATCCAAAAAAGAGTGTATTTGGTGTTACCTCTGGAAAGTTACTAGGATTCATCATTTCAGCAAAAGGAATAGAGGTAGACCCTGAAAAGGTCCAAGCGATCATAGATATACCACCTCCTAAAAACATTAGTCAAATGAGGAGTCTTCAAGGGCACCTTCAATCCATAAGGAGGTTCATTTCATAGCTGGTAGATAGAGCTCAACCTCTCAATAAGAACTTACATAAGGGAGTTAAATGTATCTCGAATGAGGATTTTCAAAAGAGCATGGACCAAATCAAGAAATACTTGGCAAATCCTCCTATTTTAATGCCTCCTATCCTAGGGAAGTGACTTATTTTGTATGTCTCAGCAACTGAATCTTCCTTGGGGGAATTATTAGCTCAACTTGATGAACATGGGAAAGAAAGAGCCATATATTACATTAGCCATATGCTTGTTTCATATGAGGTTAATTATACCAGTATTGAGAAACCTTGCCTTGTAGTGGTGTTTGCTTCCCAAAAGTTGCAACATTACATGCTTGTGCACACAATACACCTCATAGAAAAAATTGATCCTCTCAAGTATTTGCTTAGTAAGGCTGCCCTCACAAGTAGACTTGCTAAATTGATGATGATTCTTTCATAATTTGACATAGAGTACGTTGAGTGTAAAGCTATAAAAGGACAAGCCATAGCAAATCAATTGGCTAATTTCCCAATTCAAGATAATGCACCTATTCAAGTTGACTTCCCAAATGCACATCTCATGTACATGACTGAAAGAACATGGAAGATGTTCTTTGATGGATCTTTTATGCAAAATGGTTCTGGAGCAGGTGTGTTGTTTGTTTCTCCTCATGGGTACATGATTCCTAAGTCTTATAAGTTATTGTTCCCATGTACAAACAACATTTCTAAGTATGAAGCCTTAACAAATGGGCTCAAGATGGCCATAGAATGGGGAATCACAAGGCTACATATCTATGGGGATTCATAGTTGATAATCAACTAGGTCAATGAAGAATATCAAACAAAAGATGAGAAACTGGTACCTTATAAGAAAATGGTTGATTCATTGAGACATTTCGCATTTGTCACATTTCAAAAAATCCCTTGGGAAAAAAATAAAGAAGCTGATGTTATGGCCACACTTGCTTCACTCCTTTATTTAGAGCAACATGAATCCAAATTTGAACTCTTGGTGGAAGAGCTACATTACCCTATCTATGACTCCCAAGAAAGGCACGTTATATGTACCCTTGTTGGTCATGAATCATCCTAATATGGTGCCATTTACTCATACCTTCATGATGGCATTATCCCTGATACCTTTAACCACTCTGAACCAAGAAACCTTACCCAAAATGCCTCTCGCCATACCCTTATCTCTAGTGATTTATATAGGAGGGATCTAGATGGGACACTTCTTAGATGCTTAGAAAGGAAGAATCCGATCAAGTGCTTGTTGACATTCATGAGGGCATCTATGGGGGACATTCCAATGGTCTTTCCATGGCCTGAAGGTTTCTTAGGGTGGGTACTATTGGCCTACCATGTAGATTGATGCAGTAGCTTTTGAAAAATCATGCGAAAAGTGTCAAAAACATGGTCACCTAATACATGCTCTAGGCAGGGAACTTATTCCTTCTATATCTCATTGGCCATTTCAGCGTTGGGCCTTTGATCTTGTTGGGAAGATTCATCCCAACTCATCAAGTGGACACAAATTTATCATCATTGCTACTGAATACTTTACTGAATGGGTAGAAGCTATCCCACTTTCTGTTGCCTCGGGCAAGATAGTTTCTCTATTCATCTTGAACCATATCATCTATCGATATGGAGTGCCTTCAGAGATAATTACTGACAATGGAGGTCAATTTAAAAATAAGGACCTTAAACAACTCTGCCAAAAATTCAAGATTAAACAACATTGGTCCTCCATTTACTTCCCTCAAGGAAATGGTCAAGTAGAGGCTTCAAACAAAACCATTCTTAAAATCTTACATAGAATAGTTCATAAGAATGGTAGAGATTGGCATTTACAGATAAATCTAGCTTTTTGGGCTTATAGAATGAGTATTCATACTCCTACAGGGGCTACTCCTTTTGCCCTTACTTATGGTGTTGAAGCAGTGTTACCTTTAGAGGTTGAGATTCCTTCACTTAAAGTTTCTCTCAAAGGTCTAGTTATCGATGAAGACTACCGTGCCATGAGACTCCAAGAGTTGGAACTTTTAGATGAGAAATGACAAACATCATTTGACCATATGAGGGTCTATCAAAAGTGCATGTCCAAGGCCTTCAACAAAAAGGTTCACCCTAGAGAATTCCAAGTAGGAGATCTTGTCCTACGTGAAAATCCTAAGAACCAACAACATAGAGATCAAAAGGGTAAATTTGAACCTAATTGGCTTAGACCTTACATCATTACTGCAGCTTTTGGGATAAGTGCTTATTTATTATCTACTAAAGAGGGGGAGTAGCTCCCTGATCCTATCAATGTCTTGCACCTGAAGAAGTTCTATCCATGATGCATGTTTTGTCTAAGGGCATCCTCTGTACATATTTATTGATCCTGAAAAAAAAAATTCCAAAAAAAAATTCATATATGATGCTAAAAAAAATTTAAAAAATCAACAAATTGCAAAAAATTCAAAAAAATAGAAAAAGTGCCTTGGTGAAAACCTGGAAACAGGCGCCTTGGTAGCAAAAATACAAAAAAATCAAAAAATCCTAAAAAATCTTCTAAGTGGTGAAAACTTGGAAACAAACACTACTTGAGGCTTTTGCACACTTGTTTCTTAGCATGCATCCTCAACACTTAGCCTTTCTCCATCATGTGTTGTCCTTGTTGCCTTGGTTTGGAATTGGTCTTTGTCTTTGTCTAGGGGGCATAACTATCTTAGTTTTGGTCTCTTGGATGTGTTAGTCTTTAGGACACCTCACAAATGGTGTTTTTCAACACCTCCCCAAACTATTTTTTTCAACACTTCCCTAGCATCAAGTGTTTCTTAACACTTATCAAATATCCTACCCGCAGTCTCGAATGATACGATATTTCTCACTGGCAGATGTGATACTCAAAGTTTGACTCTATGACCTACATACACGCACTTAAACACTTGACTCACTAAGACTTTCTTGACTTTATTTCTTTGTGTGTTGTCTATGATGATTTCTTTGCTGAGTGTTCTCTCCCTAATAGTTTTCAATGATGCCTAGCTAGAAGAATGGGGGCATGAGGACATGTTTTGTTTATTTTCTACTTGTGGGTATATTGTGTTAATCCTAACTTTCATAAGCATTCATGCTTGTTCCACTTGACACTAGGATCTACAATGTATTATCCTTGACTATTTTCCACAAGTGCATTCTTGTAGTCATCTTGACTTTCTTTTGTCTCGATGTGAGCATAATCTTGCTATACTAAATTTAGGGAACCTCACTGCACTAGTCATCTTGACCTACATGTCTTTGATGCTTAGGTGGGATTCTCGCATACCTCTTTGATATAGATCATATTCATATACCCATAGTTATACTAGTGTGTATTGTATGATCTTGCGACGCTACCAATAAAGCTCGATGATGATTATTAGAGTCTAATGGCTTTGTGACCTTGGAAGTAAACCACTTTTCATAGTAGCTTGCATTCTCAAGTTCATGTTAGTTTAGTTTTTCATCTTGCATATGGAGAGAGCTCTCCTTTTATTTTTCATGGACTTATCGGTCAACTATGCTCACCTTTCACTTCTTCTTGATCATGTCTTTTGCTCCTTATCTTTTACATCACATCCTTTTCCTGTCATCACAAGGGGTTAATCTTATCATCATATCTATATCATAAAGAGATCATTTTTAGAAACATGAGTCTATATCATAAACATGAGAACTAAACATACATTTATGAGAGAGACTATACATGAGCATATATAAGCATATATCATACATTTTAGCAATATAACAAGACAATAATACTGAAACATCCATCACAAGTGAGACAAGTACACAAGATACATTTTTAATCCAGTCATCTCATATATATAAATCATGATACAAATACAATGTGAGATCCCAAAATCTAGATCAAAGTCTCAAGATATGTCTGTACATCAAAGCCCTAGACCTAGGACTGACTCTCTCCATCATGCGACAGAGGTGGTGGTGGAGGCAGTGGTCCCATCCTATAACCTACCATGTCTAATCTCCTTGCCCTCTCGGAGTAGAGTGGCACTCTTTGACCCTCAGGCATGGCTACTATGTATAACCCATGATAATACGTTGCCCATGCTACCTCCCTCTAGATCTCCACAACATCATCTCATGTTGCTCTCTCTCACCGCTCTATCTTGGCTCATGCATCTAGAAGTTGTTGATCACATATGGCAATAGTAGTCCTCAATTGATGTATCTCAGTCTCTAAGACCTAAATCCTAGCATGAAGATCCTCTCCTCCCCTATCTGCAGGTTGCTCCTGCCCTACATCCACCCATCAGCGAACTAGTCTCACCTCATCCTCCTCTCCCTCCTCATCATCTAATACCTATCTACGTGACCATCTTCGGCCACCTGATCAGGATCCCTACCCTACCGCTACTCTCCTCCCTCCTCCCCCTCCTCCATCTCCCCCATCATCATCATCCCCATCCCCACCTACTACCTTGAGCTGTGCATTAGGGACCATGAACCTAGGAAATGGGTGTCTTTAGTACTCTACTCTATATGTATCATCTACACCTACATCTACCATATTGGGTAAGTAATCCCATGACTCTCTCTGTAATCCTATAGTCTCCTGTGCTGCCTGCTGTAATACCCCAAAAATAGGCTATATGTTCATTAACCTCCAATATCAACAATTCGAATGAAATTGACATCAAAGTCCTAACCTAAGGCACATCTAAACATCATCAAATCATAATTGATTATCTTAAATTCTGCATCGAGGAATATTCCTAGTAATATTCCTAATCATCATAATTATCTTTAATTTTATAATTATTTGGCAATAAATCACATCTATCCTAAGTTTGATTAATTGAATATTTTCATATTTAATTAATTAGATTTAATATTTGCCACTTAATGGTGTAATTAAATTTAATTCTATCTATTATTAATTGTATTATTTAATTTTGACAATAAATCCAAATATCCTATGAATAATTGATTAAATTCTTATTTAATTAATTAAAGCAAGTTGTCATTATTTAATAATATAGTTTTTAATAAAAATTTGATTAAATAATTGATTAACCCATAAATCAATTGTTTTATTTTTAAAAGCAGTTAAGTTGGAAATAAATCACTTTATTATTAAATTAATTCATAAATAAAACATACACAATCATAAAAGTAGACAACTATCAATTATCAATTAAAGCTAAACTCTATTTTGAGTTAAAGCTTAGCTTTTGCATGTTTTTGTGAGTTAATTATCCTTTATTTAAAAATAACTCAAAAATCAACCTGAGTTATTTGAGTGATTTATGGCTTTTTTTCATGCACCTCCAAAGCCCTGGATTTCTATAAAAACAAGGCTCAGCTCTTCATAATTCATCTCTTAATCATCTCTTAATCATCTCTTATTCATCTCTCAATCATCTCTCAATCATCTTACAAATTGCAAACTTACTCTACAGGAATCATAGCATATCAGATTTGGAGAATTAGCACAATTGGAGCTTGAAAGAATCAACTTGTGAATTCAAAGCTTTGTGAGATCAATTTCAATTGCATATTTTTCATATCATAGCATAGAATTTCATAGCTTTGCATATCATTGTTAGATAGATCAATTCATAGCATATCAATTTCATCTAGCATAGATTCATATCGGTTTTTATCATTCTTATTGCATAGAAAATATCAAAAATATAGATTAATTGCATTCAATTTCATATCCATCTTTTGCATTCAAATCCTTCATTTAGGTGTCGTCTAGGTCACTGATCTCAATTACAATCTGAGAACATCAATCTCGCACCTATTAGAAGGTAGTAAATCACTTGGTTAGATAGTTTCCAATTTTGCACGATTTTGATTATAGCTAACCTCTAATGTTTTACTAAAGTGTTGTGTCTACAGATCAGGTACAATTTTCACACACACACCTGCTGGTAGTCTAGCATCGGTAGCCATCCCTATCCCTCATCCTCCCTAACCTTGGTGCATGTGGTGGTCTCCACTGCAACCCTCTGATGACAGCCGAACTGCCTCCATACCTGAGTAATCACAAAATCCTCAATGATATCTAGATGTCAACCTAATAGTGTTTGACTGCACAACATGTATTCAAGCTCACAATCTCTATCACTCCACTACTCACACTACCTATATGGCCTCCACTCGAAGGTTGTCATCTCATCCAATAGCCTCCTGTAATAAGTAAGATCACTATACACACTTAAATGGTGCACTTCTCTAAATCATTGTTTCCAAGAGAATCCATGGATTGGAAACCTTGAGAAATAAATTTAGAGCTCCCTAGGCATGGAGTGCAAGGGTGTTAAGAATGCTCTCAGCTAGAGCTATTAAGCCAATAACCTTGCTAGTAAACCATGCAATGGGAGATTCAAATGAAGACAAGGGCAAGAATGCCAATATCCCCAAGAATCAAATAGAAATGAAAATACAATGCAACTATACTAGAAATGGAAATGCAAGCTAAGCTATAAAAATGAAAGATAGAAGTATTACAAATCCTTACTATTTAGACTATGTGAGATCTAAGCTAGAGCTTGAAAGGAAACTAATCTAAGAAAGCATAAACATGAAGCTAAGCTAAGAATGCAAGAATGAAAGATAAATGTAGAAAGATCTCCAAAAGGCTCCAAAGTCTTCAAAAGCTCTAAAGTCTCCAAGAAATCTTGCTGCATAAAGTTAGCATAAAAAGTTGGGGATCTAGAATGAAGAAGAGAGCTCTCCTTTTATAAGAAATGAGAAGGAATGGACCATGGAGATTAAGAGGAAAAATATTTAATCAATAGTGGAGCATCAAAGAGGAGAAATCCATGTGCACAAGTATCCTCCAATGAGAAAATTAGAGTTGACTTTTGTGTCCATATGAGACAAAAAGTGCTTTTCTTCTTTTTAGAAAATATGAATAATGCTTTATTTGTGCAACTTAGGATAAGAGGAAAAGTGGGGGATTTTTTATTTAATAAAAGGGGAGGGAATTCCTTTTGATTAAATAAAGACTTTAGGATAAGATGGTTAGCC
Source organism: Chamaecyparis obtusa (assembly GCA_027943335.1). NCBI lineage: Eukaryota > Viridiplantae > Streptophyta > Pinopsida > Cupressales > Cupressaceae > Chamaecyparis > Chamaecyparis obtusa. The sequence continues at coordinate 2,209,548 of BSBK01001033.1, forward strand.
CATAAAAAATAATCAAATAAATGATAGAATTAGGATTTGATCAAGAATAAGCAATTGATAATTTTAGCAAATAATGCTAGCAAGGGGCTAATAGTCTAGATGACCATTTTTGGGTGATTACATTTTCCCCTCTTTGACTAATGTGTGATCAATCTGGGAACACATTATGTCAAAGAATAGATCAACCAAGAAGGCAATAGATAGAGATCTGACTCCAAAGAATGAAGTGTAGAGAGATAGCAAATCTTGCATGGTCAGCTTGGTAGTGACAGTACTAAACACTTAGGAAAGAGATGGACAGTATCAAAACTCAAGACGAGAACTAACATGTCAAGTGCAAAGATAGATCGATCAAAGAAAATGGAATGGTCAAGCATATGCTCTGGAGAATAGCCAATAGGATATGATGTGTCTGCCCCCTCGGGATCGAAAGTGAAATCAGGTAGAGGGAATGCAGAAGCAAGAAAAACATGATCAAATCACTAGAAATCACAATCGAAGATGAAAAAAATGATAGAATAACCTTCAAACAGTGAAAATATGCCCCAGTCAAGACCTTAGAGAGATATGAATGAAATGAATGAAAGACTAGAAGGGTGAGAGAGATGGAGATGAAGAAGGAAAGGATGCCCCAGCGAAGATCAAAGGATCAGGCCTCAAAAGGTCAACCAACTGCACGGAAGAAGGAGAAATGCGATTTGGATGATCAAGGTGAACTTGGATTTTGGTTTCGATCCTAAAATGAATAGAAAATGATGTGATATGAAAGACAAGAAGTGAAAGACATGATCAGGAAGAAGTGAAAGGTGAGCATAGTTTGACTAATAAGTCTGTGAAAGATGAAAGGAGAGCTCTCTCCATATGCAAGATGCAAAACTAACTAACATGAAACTTAAGAATGCAAGCTACTATGAAAAGTGGTTTACTTGCAAGGTCACAAAGCTATTAGACTCTAATATTCATCATCAAGCATTATTGGTAGTGTCGCAAGGTCATACAATACACACTAGTATAACTATGTGAATCTGAATATGATCTATATCAGATAGATATGTGGGAATCCCACCTAGGCATCAAAGACATATAGGTCAGGATGACTAGTGCAGTGAGATTTCCTAAGTTTAAGATGGCAAGATTATACTCGCATCAAGACACAATGAAATTCAAGATGACTATAAGTATGCACTTGCATACACAGTCAAGGATAGTACCTTGTAAGTCCTAATGTCAAGTAGAACTAGCATAAATGCTAATGACAGTTAAGACCAACAAAATATATCCACAAGCAGAGAAAGAAATAAAACATGTTCTCATGCCCCCAGTCTTCTAGCTATGCATCATCAAAAATTATTAGGGACAAAACACTCATCAAAAAAATCATCATAGACAGCACACAAAGAAATAAAGTCAAGCAAGTCTCAGCGAGTCAAGTGTTTAAGTGCATGTGTGTAGGTGATAGAGTCAAACTTTGAGTATCGCATCTACCAATGAGAAATATTGCATTATCTAGACTATGGGTAGGATATCTGATAAGTGTTAAGAAACACTTGACACTAGGGAAGTGTTGAAAAACAAAGTTGGGCTAAGTGTGACTATTTTTTGGGATTTTCAAATTTTCAATTTTTTTGGTATTTTTGAAATACATAATTTTTTTGGAGATACATCAAAGCACCTATTGCTAGGTTTTCACTAAGATGATCATTTTTTTAGGACACTTTCAAATTTTTTAGAATTTTTGATGCTCCACCCATGGTGGGCACCAAAAATATACACACTCAAATGGTGCACTTCTGTAAATCATTGCTTCCAAGAGAATCCATGGATTGGAAACCTTGAGAAATTGATTTAGAGCTCCCTAGGCATGGAGTGCAAGGGTGTTAAGAATGCTCTCAGCTAGAGCTATTAAGCCAATAACCTTGCTAGTAAACCATGCAATGGGAGATTCAAATGAAGACAAGGGCAAGAATGCCAATATCCCCAAGAATCAAATAGAAATGCAAATGCAATGCAACTATGCTAGAAATGGAAATGCAAGCTATGCTATAAAAATGAAAGATAGAAGTATTACAAATCCTTACTATTTAGACTATGTGAGATCTAAGCTAGAGCTTGAAAGGAAACTAATCTAAGAAAGCATAAACATGAAGCTAAGCTAAGAATGCAAGAATGAAAGATAAATGTAGAAAGATCTCCAAAAGGCTCCAAAGTCTTCAAAAGCTATAAAGTCTCCAAGAAATCTTGCAGCATAAAGTTAGCATAAAAAGTTGGCGATCTAGAATGAAGAAGAGAGCTCTCTTTTTATAAGAAATGAGAAGGAATGGACCATGGAGATTAAGAGGCAAAATATTTAATCAATGGTGAAGCATCAAAGAGGAGAAATCCATGTGCACAAGTATCCTCCAATGAGAAAATAAGAGTTGACTTTTGTATCCATATGAGACAAAAAGTGTTTTTCTTCTTTTTATAAAATAAGAATAATGCTTTATTTGTGCAACTTAGGATAATAGGAAAAGTGGGGGATTTTTTATTTAATAAAAGGGGAGGGAATTCCTTTTGATTAAATAAAAAATTTAGGATAAGATGGTTAGCCCATAAAAAATAATCGAATAAATGATAGAATTAGGATTTGATCAAGAATAAACAATTGATAATTTTAGCAAATAATGCTAGCAAGGGGCTAATAGTCTAGATGACCATTTTTGGGTGATTACAATCGCCACTATCAGGCTGGGTGATGAATCCTGTATACCTGTAAATGTAGAGATGCCTCCACTCTTGAGGCTGTACTCATGGTCGCACAATGGCTATGTGCTCCCATGTCCATAACTGTGCCAGGATGGCTCCGCATGCCCATGATCAACCGTCCCTATATATGATCTCATGTAGCTCATGATACATGTCTTCTAGGATGGCTGGGCCCCATGCCATCCATCTCGAGTGTGCCACCAAGTCTACCACCAATCTCCCCCAGCCTAGTGGGAACCCCCTCTAACTCCTGTCAGTAATAAAAGTCTATGCTACTATTGAGCACACGATGCACGCCACTGGGTAATCCTAACCATACTCCTCTATTAGGCGATCCCAATTGCGATGTCTTTCTATAATGATCACATCCTAGAAGAGATCCTAAATGGCCTATCTCCCATTTGTGGGAGTCTGATCATAGTATACCTATGCCAACAGAAAATCATGTCAATTTTCATCATGTGAAAACATTACATTTATGAACATCTACAAACATGATTATACTCACCGCATCTCCATGGATGGGTACACACAGGATCTGGTAGATGTCCTCCAGTGTGATCGAGGCCTCTCTGATCTGTAGATGGAAGTTGTTATGCTCATTGTGCCACCTCTCTACCAATGCCATCAACAACCCATGGTTTTCCTATATATTGGGCATGTCTAGCAGGTACTCAAATCCCATCCTCATCAAGTCATCTCTACCTAGACTATCTAGATCCTGAACATAGCATAGCCTGACTACCCTCGGTGTTGTGATGGTGAACGCTTCAAAACCTCTTGCAAGCCATAAACTTGCAAACTAGATGTCAGAACATATCATGATGGATGATTGAAATCAGTACAACAAATTTCGAACACAAAAATTATCTGTACCCATGTTATATTGCTCAAATTAAAAGCATGTGATAATTCTCATTATACTGCTACGATACTATTTTTTGATATTGTATCGTGCAATACTTTCTTCAATAGAAGTGTGATACTCTTGCCTTGTACGATAGTTCACACAAGGTCGCATGACGTTTCATCCAGTATCATGCGATACTTTATGGAACAGCTATGGGACACTTTGTGGAACCATGAACTATCATATGATATAGAATATACCATGTGTGCGATAATTTAAAAGCATCATATGATGTTTCACAATAATATAATTTGAAAATTTAAAAACATGTTTTAAATGCATTAAATGACTCAAACGGCTAAGTTTTTTTGAAAACTTACCGGGGCACCATACTGAGGAGGCCGATTGTACAACTGACCACACTTGAATCGATGTGTGTAGATAGGAATCGTTTCCTACTAAGCCATAATCTCTCTCTGATCTCTCAAAGTTCTTGAAATCACAAAAGACAAATGAATTTGAAAATGACCTTTTTATCCCTTATATAGCATTTTGACTTTTTGACCAAATTTTTGAAACATCTCAAAATTTTGCAAAATTGCACCCCTAGCTAATGTCGACGTCCTAGATCCATTTTTAGGATCAAAATCAAAATCCAAGTTCATCTTGATAGTCAAAATCACATTTTAAAATTTCTCCTTCTTCTGCACAGTTGGCTGATCGTTTGAGGCCTGATCCTTCGATCTTTGCTGGGGCATCTTCATTTCTTCATCTCCATCTCTCTCATTCATCTCCTTCACTTCATCTCTTTGAGGTTTGACTTCATCTTTATCCTATATCTTTCTCAATCAAACCTAGTCAAACTGGGGCATATCTCCACTACTTGATGGTTATTCTATCATCTTTCATCTTCGATTATGGTTTCTAGTGATTTGATCAAATTTATCAATTTACTGTTGCTCCTCTATCTCATTTCAATTTTGATCATGAGGGGTCAGTACCTATCAAACTTCAATCCTTGATTTAGCTTGATCAAACCTATCAATCAAACCTTTCTTGAGACTTGACAATTACCTATTTATAGGGGTGTTGGCCTTGTCTTTTTCAATTAGATTATCTTTGTCCCGATGTGTTCTCATCCGTCGAACACACGTCTAGGTTGTTTTGTGATCCCAAATTGATCTCACTTTTAAACTTCATTCTTTGACTACATGTGATCCCAAATCGATCTCACATTAGTCAAAGAAGGGCAAATGTATGCACCCTTAAATGGTCACCTAGACTTTGGGCCCCATTCTTCAATTTATCAATTTCCTGAATCAATGCTTTGCAATATTTTTAAATTAAATCAATTTCCTTGATCAAATCCTAATTATATCATTTATTTGATTATATTCTATGGATTAACCATTTTATCCTAAGCCTTTATTTAATTAAAAGGAATTCCCTCTCCTTTTATTAAATAAAAAGCCCCCACTTACCTCTTATCCTAAGTTTCATAAATAAAGCATTATTCCTATTTTATAGAAAGAAGAAAAGGTCTTTTTGTCTCACATGGGGCACAAAAGTCAACACTTCTTTCTCATTGGAGGAGATTTGTGCACCAGGATTGATCCCACTTTCAAACTCCACCCTTGACCAAATCTTTCACCTCTTAATCTCCATGGTCCATTTATCTTTAAAAGGAGAGCTCTTTTCTCATTCAAAGGATCCCACTTTTTATGCTAATGTTGTGCTGCAAGTTTTCTTGGTGACTTTGGAGCTTTGGAGAGCTTGTTGCACTCTAGTCTCATCCTAGTCTTCATGCTTGCATTATAGCTTAGTTTCTTTCATTGCATTCTTAACCTAGTTTCCTTTCAAGTTTTAGCTTAGTTCACATAGCTTAATTGGTAATGGTTTGTAACACTTTCATTTTCATAGCTTAGTTGCATTTTTCATTCTAGCATAGTTGCATTGCATTTTCATCAAGATTCTTGAAGATATTGGCATTCTTGTCCTTGTCTCTTTGAATCTCCCATTGCATGGTTTACTAGCAAGGTTATATGCTTAATAGCTCTAGCTGAGAGCCCTCTAAACACCCTTGCACTCAATGCCTAGGGAGCTCTAGGTCACTTTCTCAAGGCTTCCAATTCATGGATTCTCTTGGAACTAAAGAGTTAGAGAAGTGCACATTTTGAGTGTACAGTTGTCCTAAGTCATCACTTCTTCTCTATGTTGCAAATTATGTTCTTTATAAACTCTCACCCTTGCTTTGGTGTTAGAGTTGTTTCCCTCATTTCAAAGATTCCTCTTCCTCTTGATTGCAAGGAGCTTGATAGTTGAATCTTTGTTCCCACTATTGAAAGATGTTATTTTATCTAAAGCACTCATCTTTGGCGAGGGTCTTGTTCATAAGATCTCTTTTTTTGAGGATCCTTTTTCCATGAGTGACATATCTTTTTCAAAATTATCTATATTCTTAGATGTAGGGGTCAATATCCCTCGCTAAGGATATGGTGTACATTGTTGTAAATAGGATATCTCCTTGCATTGTGAAGTAGGTATCCTCTTCTATCTTTGTTCCTACACTTGTGGGGAAAGGATTCCATCTCCTTGTGTCTTTCTGGGATTCACCTCTTTCCTTGGGTAAGCAGTATTTATCTATTATGTGATATTTAATCATACATGAAAATTTTGGTTTTCATTGAGGATATATGTCCTTGATAACAACCTCTTTTGTTGTTTGAAATTGGGTTTCCATGATTGATACATTTCTCACCCTGGAAACTATACAGTGTGCTATCCCTCACAAGGGTTGCTTTTTCACTTTTTGCATGATATCTCTTTTCATTCATCCCTTCCATGACCTCATAGGAGCTATGACCTTCTTGGCTTGGACTGGGTGTTGTTTGTGGATATTGTCTTGATGTTGAAGAAGGCTTTGTCCTTGTTCTTTCTTTTCCTTAACATGTCAAAATAGTATGTTTTTGCCATATTAAGGAGGGGGGCATATATAGGGTCTCCCTTGTACTATAGTTTTTTATTTTTATATTCTAAATCTTGGAAGGTAATGCACATAAGTTGGTAAATCCTAAAAAGACATGCATTTATATGCTAAATCTTCCGATGGTAACGCACATAAGTTGCTAAATCCTGAGGAGACACATTTTTCAAAAAATTTCCATATGCTAAATTCTGAAGGGACACACATTTCCAATTTCAAATATGCTAAATCTTGGAAGGTAATGCACATTATTTGCTAAATCTTGAAAAGACACACATTCATATTGATGCAGCAGTGGTCAACGGAAGCCTTCAAATAGTGAGCAATTAGGTGAAGGTTGAACTCCTCAACACCCAAGGCGCAAGGTCTAGTGCCAATATACTTATCAAAAGTATCAAAATAGGACTTTTTGAAGGTTATCACAACCCTACAAGACAAAAGAACCTAATCACTAGGTTTGCCAAAGTCCCAAGCACCAAAACCAATGAATTACTAAGAGGTTCCTTCAAGGAAATATGGATTCAAACCATATGAACTGAATACTAAGACCAAGGGTGGCTAATGTACATTTCTCTATCCTTTTTAGGTCTTATTTCATTAGTTCCAATGGTTCTTTCACCATTGAACAACACACAAGACTATGTTGCTGCACAATCCTAGAAACCTACTTGTAGCCCTTCCTAGAAGGAAATTTGAGCATAAGACAAAATACTTCCAAATGAAGCTATGCATGGGTTGAGGATTTTGATACCCTTTTTGGTTTTACTAAACATTCCTAAACACCAAGGAATGGAAATGAGTGGAGGTTGCTGCTGTTGCAACATTGGACCAGGCTAATAGGCTTAAATAGGGCTCCAAATACACTATAGGTACTCTTTTTCCTATGCAAATGCACAAACTAGATGTGGGAGAATGTGCATATGTATAAAAAAAGTGAGAATCCAAGTTTATAGGTCCTGAAGAACCCTCAACTAAAATCTAGGAGGACTGTCCTAGTTTCCCAACCAGAGCACACATAGAGATGTACACCTAGGTTATGGTGGCAAGACCAACTCCCTACAAATCCACTCTCCTAGCCTACATAATATGAAAATGAATTGAAATTACTTGTATTACACCAAGGGGCATCAATTTCCCATGGTGGAATGTGCCTAAACAATCAAGCCCTATCTCCAATCCTGATTTTAAGCCTTAATCCTAGGCACTGTCACAAAAGTTTTGATATCTTCCCAACCAATTCGAATTAGCACATGAGACCAACTACAACAAAAAGAAGATTCAAATAATCAACCTCTGGGATCACTCTCACATGCCCCAATGTCCATACCTATCTGTACAATGCTCTGAAACTTAGAATTTGTAGAGAATAGATGGTTTTTATTGATAAAAATGCCAATTACAAGTTGTATATCCTATCACTTGCCTGTGAGGGCTTTTATAGGATTCTCCCAATACTTAAAAGTGAGGTTTAAACCATTTATCCATTTTGGAGGGTCTTTTACAAGTTTTTAACAACTTTTTAAAGTTGCTCTAAAGTTGCTTGACAACTTTTGAGCAATTTTGACAATTTGCTATTCTAATGACCAAAATTGGTCTTATCCCTAATGGATCCAAACATAGAAAACATGAAAACTACCTATGCCTATGGTATTATATCATAAATGACCAATAGTTAAACCAAGGGCTCATAAAATGCCAACTTGGAACTATGGCCTTACAATGAGATCTCAATACTAATTTCTATCCTAAGCATGACTAGAGGTCTCAAGGACCTTAGTGTGAAACCTTAGGCTTCATGAGAATTCTTGTTGAATCTAGAGTAGGAGTAGGTTCTCTTGCACCACATATGCTAAACCTTCTAAAGGTAATGCACATAAGTTGCTAAATCTTCCGAAGGTAATGCACATAAGTTGCTAAATCTTCCGAAGGTAATGCACATAAGTTGCTAAATCCTAAGGAGACACGCATTTCATACTCGGTGATACAAGAAGGTGGATCTATGAGTATTCCACAAGCTATCAAAAGATACATTACAATTTCAAGCAAATTTTATGTGTGAACCTATTGGGCTCTCCCTCCAGGGTGATTCATGGTAAGGTTGGCATCTTACTAGGTGAGGTAATCACTCTTTTTCCCTTTCTCTCTTTTCGCTTTCATGCTAGTAGGACTGGATCATGAAGCTATGTCATTTATAGTGTTTTTCTTATCTTTCTTATGTAAACATTAATGCTTTTATGATAGCTTTCCAAATATGATGTTAGTATAAGAAATGTTTCTTAGCAAGGTTTCTTATGCTAGTTGATTTGGGTTTGTTTTAGTACTAACCCCTCTTTTGTGTCCTGTCATTTTTCGCACCCTCATGCGCATATGTTGAGTTAGAATCCTTAGCTTGGGAGCTTGTGTACCTAACTAAGTGTCATTCTATCTCATTTTGAATCCACTAGGATCTCTTCTTCCTTCTCCTTTACCAAGATTTTGCATCGAATCCATACTCTTGCTAAAGTGGGGGCTTAATGTATCATCTTAAAATGGAAGCACTTCCATGTTAAGACCATTTAGCCCTCTGAGTGAGTGGTCTAGGTCATGCCAAGCACCTAGAATCAACTCTTTTCTTAGATCATATTTTTTCTCCTCATTCTGCTTCTATTTGTCCCTGATTTTCACTTCATATATGCATTTCCTAGCATTCTGGGTCAGGATCCTGAGGTTTTTGACCACAAGGTCAAAGTCAACCTTATGGGGTCAAAGTTGACCTCGAGCCTAACCTAGTCAGGATCAACCTCGACCTTGACCTAGTTAGATTCAAGCTCATCCTTGATCCCTGTCTAGATTTCAAATTTCCTTGATTTCCTAGTGTCGGGTTTCAGGGATATTTGTTTTCCCGCCTCTGAGTCAGCCATTTCGGGTTTCAGAATGGTAAATCCCCAAATTTCATTTAATCTAGGTATATTTTCTAAAGGTTAGGACCTAATTGGGATTTAATTCTCCAAGGTGGCCCCTTTAGAGGATTGTGCCCTAGCTCACTATAAAAGGAGGCCTTCCTCTCTCATTTTCACATCTCATCTCTCATCTTCTTTTGCCATCAAGAAATCAAGTTTTTCAATCTCCTCTCTCAAGCTCTCAAGGTGATCAAGCAAGCATTCCATTCAAGTCCTCTTTTCCATCCAAGTTCTCCATTGAAGATCAAGGATTCAAGCATTCAAGCCATTAAAGGGATTTGGTTCAAGCATTCAAGATTCATCATTCAAACCCTAGATCTAGCCACCATGATGGTTTGATCTTCCTCCAAGATCCTTTTGTTCATCTTCAAGATCCATTCATTCTCCTATCAAGGTGGATTCCAAGCATACAAGCATGGAGGTTTTGTATTTACTTTCATGGTTTTGATTTACATTTACCATTGTGTTCAAGCTTTCATATCAATATACTTGTTTACATTCGAAATACATTTACATATCTATTGAATTGCATAGATTCATTGCTAGATCTATTTCTACTACTTGCTAGCATTCTTATTTCAATTTCAATATTAAGGTTGATTCCAAACCAGGGTTTGACCAAGGCAAACCCCTCAAACAAACAACAAAAACTCTCTTTTTCTTGTAGGTACAGGTGTAGAATTTTAGATCTAAGAATAGATTTGGATACCCTTTTCGGCGAACTTCTAGGATCTACAAACAAAGTTAGAATCAACCTTCAAATAAAGAATGTAGCCTTTGACCTTTTATGAGGGTCAAAGACTACCTGTCGTCGGAAAGAAAAAAGATTTTTGGGTTTTCTTCGTCTCAGTGTTTCCAATCTGAAATAGGTTGCAGAATTGCCCAAAAGTACACACAGACATCAAAAATTGGCATTTTCCAAATTTGCCCTGATTTGAGGTTAGTATTTATATTTCAATTATTTTAGATTTCAAGCACAATTATACCATAGGGAAATATAGGGTTTTTCTCTCTCTTTCATATTCTCCATAAGATCGATTCGATTGTGTACTATTAACCTTTAGGTTGATCAAATTGGATCTCTCCTTTGGGAATTTGGATTTAGGAGTGGATCTCATATTTCCCCCATACATTACACTTAATAGAGGTGATTCCATTTTACCTCTATTCACTTCTTTTCTTCAATTTTGTAAAGCTGGAAGACTTGAAATGCAATCTGTAAAGTTCACCTTCAAGTTTTCAATTTCCTTGTCCCATGTCTTCTTAATAAATTCAGATACACTAAGTAGTGCACATAGCCCATAGGATGTTATCTCACCTGCTCTAAGATTTGGATAAGAAAATTTACCATATGATGTCTTTGATGAAAGACATTCTTCTATTTGATTCTGCACATTACTGATTTTCAAGGTTAGGTGCTCTCTGAGTAATACAAACCTCTTCAATTTTGTTTCCTTCTCATTTTCTAGTAGTCTTATTTCATCATGAATTTTACTCACTTTCTTCTCATTATCAGTGATCTTCATGCTAGGATTATGTAGCTCTTTCACTATGACCTATAATTCTACTTCTTTATTCTTCAACTTTTTTGAAATGTATGAGATGTGTTTGTGTGACAAAGCACAATAATTGTATAATTCCCTTCCTTTCTCTAAAAATCTCCTTAATTAATTAATGCAAACATCAAGGTTTTCTAAATCATTCTTGATATTTTGACAAGTGGTCTAAAGTAATTGTGCATCATGAAGTGTTTGTGCTTTCACTGGTGTAATATTAGTTAAAGTGGTGAACTCACTGTCAAAAACTTTCAGTACCTCTCTTTCTTTTATTTGTGGATCAATTTCACTGACTTGAGTAGATATAACTCCTTGAAGGTTGTTTATTACCTCAAGTAGTGATCCTTCTAGACTCTTTACTTTCTTAATCTTTCCAATAATTTTATTCATAGATGAGATGAACTTTATTTGATCATCATCATCGACTTCAACTCCTAAATTTTCTAGTATTGATTCAATTGGTGATTTTGATGAGCTTTCTATTATGACCTTTTGTGGTGTAACAATTTGAATTTGTTGGGGTATAGTCTCTATAGGTTTTATCTCCTTACCTATACCTTGTTCCTCTTGCACTTCTTCCACATCATCTTCCTCATTTTCTACCTCATCTTCTTGTTCATTAACCATTACTTTGAAATTGCCAAAATCCTCTCCTTGGTCTTAAAAGGGATTTTCTTCTCGATCAATGATAATGTTGGTGCCTTCTACATGCATTGATTCTTCATCAATATGAAATGTGGGTGGTGGAATTGGTGTTTCTTTTATTTTTTAATCTACTTCTGTTGTTTGAGTGTCATGTCCTGATTCACTCAAAGTTTCTCCCGATACTGATGTCATTACCTTCACAACTTCTTCCTCAGTTTCTTTATTTACTTCCTCATAATTTTCTCTCATGATTAGAACTATTCTTTTTCTTCACAGATGGGTACTGAGACTCTTCATAATTTCTTTGAAATGATCTTCATCTTTTATTACACATAATTTTCTTACAAATCTTTCTCTAATTCCTTTTTCCTCTTCTATTTCTCTCTTATTTCTGTTGACTAATTTTTCATAGAGATAACTTGGTATCTTATCTCTAATGTTCTCAAATTTATTTTCATTAAGAATGATATGTCTGAAAACTATGTTTTCAAGTTTCATCTTCTCAAATTTATTATCCATGTGATAGTATTTGTGTAACTTAGTGAAGTCTCCTTCATTTATGATCAAAGGATTTACTTTCTCCATTTTTGGCTTCCATTGTTTCCTTTTGTTGCTACCTGCCTCTTCTTCTCCTTGTGATTCAATTGAAATTTTACCTCTTATTTTCTTTCTAGGTGGTGATACTTCTTCTTGTGTCCTTGTCCTTTCTACTGGAGAAAAGATGGTCTTTTGTGTTTTACCTGGTCCACTAGCCATCTCTTTTACTCTCTTAGTTGATGTAGTGGAGGTCGATCTAGTATATTTTCTCTAAATTTTTGGATTTTCCAATGACACATTCAACTTAGTAGGCTCAACGATAGCCTCATCAATATTTTAAACATCTACAACAGGGATTGCTTGAGATGCCAAAGGTGGAACTATCAACACTTCTTTCTGTCCAATATCTCTTATTGTTGTTGCATTCTATTTCACAATGAGAATTCATGTTCAGTCATACATGTATCCTTTAGTATCTTCTTTATTGTATTGTCAACTCTTTTCTTTGCTAACTTTTGTACCTGTGATTTTTGTGTTGTACTGAAAATTTCCTCAAATGTCCCAAATCTAGGACTCAGAATCTAGTCTACACTTCAGTATTCTTCTCACATATCCTTTAGCTTCCTCTTTAGATATTTCATATTCTATAGGGTCTATGAGTTTAGTCATTGGTTCTACTACTTCAACATATGTAAAATCTATGTCAACTAAGAAACATATCTCATTCTTGTATTTTTCCACAATTGAAGGTGAAATTATTGATCTTTTATTCATCTCATTCTGAAAGGTTTTGATTACAAGTGTAGCACTCTCATTTAATTTATCAATTGGGTGTCTGAGATACACCTTGTTGATTCTTTCCATTGAACTTCTATCATCATTCCAATTAGCTCCTATAGTATAAGGAAATCTTCTTAAAATATGGAAAAACATATCGGTGATTAGGGATGGGAATCTAAATTGGGAATTCCTTATTTTCTTAATCTTTTCATGATTTTCAATCAATTGAATTCTCAGAATTTCACTCATGTCCACTTCAACTTTGTCAACACACTTGAGATAGGTTTCTTGAACCATACATTCTACCATATCATCTTCTCTAGAGCTAGCACAAAACTTTGTAGTCACTATCTTGCACACATACCTCACATTATTCTGCTCAATCTTACTAATTACAATGCCTCTTCCATTAGATGAAGATTTAGTGTTGTCTAGCACGGTTTTCTTCACATTCGTTTCATTTATAAGAATTGCACCTTTGTTACATAGTCTTGTTACCTCATGTATCAAATCAGCTATAATGTATATTACTCTATCATCAAACCAAAACTTCACATTATGAATTCTACTTAAAATGATCTTAGTCCATTCATCATTCTAAAATTCATAGTGAAATATGTATTTAATGATGTCCAGTTGACCTAAATGTTCATTGTGTGTGTGAAAATTGTACTTGTTTAGAAGGGAGAACACATCAGTAAAACATTATTGATTAATGACAAGAAAATATGTAGTAAAGAAATATATCATTAACCAGGAGATTTACTACCTTCTAGTAGATGTGAGTATGGTATTCTCATAATTTGATCGAGATCAGTGACAATGCAACGCCTAAACGAAGGATTTGAATGCAAAAGCTATGAAATGGATGCAAGATTAATCTGTATTTTTGGATTTTCTATGCAATAAGAATGATATAAACTATATGAAATTGATCTAAAAACTTGATGAAAGTGAATTGAAAACTAGCTATGAATGCAAAAACAAAAAAACAATGTTAGCAATGGATCTCCAAAACTTGCACAATCTCAAGAATTTGATAGTATAGCACTGTTATTCTCCAAATTGCACATGGTATTTTTTGTGAAGGATTGAGGCCTGTTTATATAGAAATCCAAGGTTTGAGAACTCATGGAAAGCCAAAAATCACTCCTTGATCAACTCAAATTGATTGGTGAGTTATCAAGAAATTAGAAACAATTATCTTAGTAAAATCATGCAAATCAACTTTTTAACTCAAAATTGGAAGTTGAGATCACTCCCATCTAATTTTTAACTCACAATCACATGTTGAGTTTAGAAAGTTAACAAATTGAATTCAATAGTTGATTTTGAGTTTAACTGCTTTTCTGATTTTTGCATAGATAATTATGAGTTTATTTAATTTTTCATGTGTTTTATTCTCAACTTAACTGATTTAATCAATTAAATAACTAATTTATGGGTTAATCAATTATTTTAATCAAACTTTATCCAAAATTACATTATTAAATTTGACAATTTGATTTTAATCAATTAAATAAATATTCAATCGATTATTTTTAGAAATTTGAATTATTGTCAAATAAACAATATTAATTAAGGAATAATTCTAATTAAATCTAATTAAAATAATTAAGTGGCTAAATAAAGTTTAATTAATTAAATATTTAACATATTCAATTAATTGACTTTGGATAAATAAAATAATATCATTTATCACCAAATAATATTTAATTAGAGATAATTAGGATAAATTAGGAATATTCCCTGATGCAGAATTAGAATAGGATCGATTAGGGTTTTGATGATTTGATGTGTAGATGTGCCTTAGGTTAGGACCTTGAGGGTTAATTTTGATTGATTTGTTGATGTAGGAGGTCAATGATATTGAAGCCCATTTTGGGGGTATTAAATTTTGCCCCTCTTTGAATTACTATGTGAAGCGTAGTGGTTCAAAGATAAATTTGTTTTGATTGAGATTCAGACTCAGTTATGTGATGGAGAAACTAATCCTGATTGACTAACTGATTTCGAGATAGAAATTGATTGAAAGATTTGAAGATACTAATTCAGGTTCTGATTGACCAAAGAATCGAGATGATGTTAACGGTAACAAAAATGAACTTGTGATTGTGAAGAAGTGATAAAATGCTTGATTCTAAACCTATGATTACAAGGAATTGACTATCCTAACTCCAGACCTAATTGTCCAAAGGAATCGAAAGGATGTCAATCTGAACCCTTCAGTTATGAATAATCAAGGAAATAACACATCTGAACCAATGCTTACAAAGAGTTGATACAGTTTAGAAGATTAGGAGAACACCAGATTGATATAGATTTTGATGAATGTGATATGCCCCAAGCGACGGGGACTTTTGATGAGTGGAAAATTAGACATGGTTGTTGTCTTGATTGTTGGAGAAGATTTGAAAAAGAATAGATTTAATTAATGGTTAAATGATATAGAATACCATGCCCCCTTCAGGATTAAAACTGAAATCTGGCGAGAAAGCCAGCGTGAATGAGTAGAAGTAGTGTAATTGATTGGAGAAGTAGTTGTACACGTCTAGGGACACATTCTACATTATTTAGAGGTCCTGTTGACCAAGTTTGAATAGGTTTGACCATGAGTTGACCATGGTTGACCAAGTTGAAATTTGAAAGTTTGATGTTAGATAATCAGTTAAGTTGAATTTTGGATTTCTATGATGTCATGAAGGTCAATGATATAAGCAGTCAGCCGTACTGGGTCCAAAATTTTAAATTGCATTTTTGACAAAGTAAATGATCTATATTTTGATTTTGATCCTGAAAATGGATTTAGAACGTCGAAATTAGCTAGGGTTGCAATTGTTGACTTTTGAGATTTCGTGGAGCCCTTTGAGAGCTAAAATGGTGGTCGCTATGTCTTCTCACCAATTCGAGTGATCTAGGCAATACCATTGACTGCGGCAGTACAGGAACCCAAAAAGTGGACCTTTGAGCCTCGTTTTGAATCATTTAAACAAGTTTTTAATTGCATTTTTAGGATTTTTAGAAGTTTTTACACGTTTTCAACTTTTTCTCCACGGAGTGTCATGTGACAACTGGTAGAATGTCCTACAAAATTCCAAGTCCAATTCAGTTGTCATCTCTGTTGTAGTATAGTGTCCTATAAGACTCACCCAAGTGTCATACAACATTTCATTGCATCCCTCAGTTATCATACGACAACTGATGGATTGTCGTATGAGAGCCAAATATCATATGGATTGTCATATAGTGTCTTATGACACTTGACACCAATTTTTAATTTATAAAATGTTGTATGGAAAAAAATGAGAAAATTTAAGGTCTTTAATGAATTTTTCCAAAAAATATAGCTGCTCAACTAGATTCTATGGTTTTTAATGCACTTTGTGATATGTTCATTTTCTTGTTTTGTGAGCATTTATTATCGATTTGGATGAAGTTACTGATATTGCTCTCTTTTTTATGTGTTTGCAGATGACGTACCTAGATATTCATGTTCATGTGTTGCATCCAACCACTCAGAGGTTGTTTCTATCATTGTCGATCCCTTTAGGGTTCATCTAGCTCCATGTGGCTTTGAGTACTTGATCAGTTTACTTGATATTCAGGTAAATCATGGACTTGTCACAACTTTGATCGAGCGGTTTCATTCTGAGCCCTAGACCTTCCATCTTCCTACTAGGAAGATCACCATCACACTAGAGGATGTGTATCGCATCCTTCGGATACCTTTCCATGGTCCCCACCTAGACAACCTAAGTTCTGGGAACACGGGTCTACACGCTTTCAAGACACTATTTGGAGCTGATGAGTAGATATCCTAGTAGATCACCTAGGAGGTACTTATTCAGTGATATGGGTAGACACATTGCCAAGAGTGCACCCTATCAAGGATGATAGGTGGGATCATTATGTCAGACCGTCAACAAAATGATTTCCTGATGGGGTGGGTACTCATGGTGTAGCGTCTGATGGCACAACCTGTTGAGTATGAATGGGGTCAATGCCTCCTGGCACATATTTTCTATGAGATGTATGAGGCCATCTACCACAAGGGTAAGATGTTTGCCTCTAGATTCATAGTATTTCATATCTCAGTGTGGGAGCATATCCCCATTTGTAGGCCCATATGTGGTGATGAGCGGCAGGTATAGGAGCCAGTGATTTACAGATATGCAGGTTATATCACACAGGTTTGGATGGGTAGTACAGAGTACTGGAGGAGGGTTCTAGATGACATGATCATATTCATCTAGCACCCTTACTTATAGGTTGAGGCATGGCCAATGGTGAGAACTTAGTTCAGTTATTTTTGTCAGAGCGGGGTTCTGATCGACTGCTCTACTAGTGTGTTTGAGAGTTTTTTTATTACCTAGGTCTGGAGGTAGTATAGCCTCATATAGGGTGTACCCTAGGAGTTTTCCTCCTATGCATGGTAGGTTAGAGAGATTGTACTAGGGTGGGATCCCATATTATCATACTTTGTGTGCAATTTGGAGTACAGTGGGTTGTAGAGTGGGGATTGGAACTACCGAGTGTAGGTAGTAGATGCAGGTGTGATAGATGCCTATATAGCACATATAGCAGAGCACCCATTTAGGCATTTATTTGACCTAAGAGAGCCAATCCCAATGATGGAGGAGGTGGATGATGTTACAGGGGCACCTAGGGGTAGGGGACAGTGGAGGAGAGAGGTACTGACACAGCCGATCCCTCCAATTCATAGAGCAATAGGGGCTCCACCCCGACCAAAGGTAGATATTCATCCTTCTCCTATCCTGCAAGAAATTCCATTGGCACGATCATTAGATTTGAAGAGATGGTATGCTAGAGGTGGGAGTGTAGTACTGGGCACCATGGGTAGCACTATAGCATCAGAGGAGGTTTTGGGTGCACACTAGGATGTGCAGATGGATGAGGCATAGGAGGTGCCTGATTTTGACCTATGTGCTGAGATTTGACATCATAAGGTGTAGGAAGATACAGGTGGTGGTGGTGATGAGATGATGGCACAAGAGGAGGCAATTGAGGAGGTAGATCCTGGACTTAGAAAGACTCCACATGATTTCATAAGTTGACTACGCCACCAAATTAGGGACCTGAGATCCCAGAGGTTGTCTTTGGAGATCTAGCTAGTAGAGTAGGACAAACAGCTTCATGAGTCTCAGGCGGAGGCTCCATGGCTACAAGTGGAGGTGATACATCAAACTGGTAGGGTAGCATATTATGTGTCTTCTTACTTTTCATTTGTGCCACCTAGATAGTGGGTGACTTCTTATTCTCAGTACATGTTGGGATTGGAGCGAGTCAGAGCACTACGAGCTGATCCACCACTAGATGTTCCAGTAGGAGGAGGTGCAGGACCTAATGCAAAGGATCAAGAAAATAGTTGATAATGTAGTTGATTCCTCATTTTTGACATTTGTTGCACTTGATAGCTCATTGGAGCTCATTCTTTTGTATTGTATGCACATTGTGCACCCCATGTATTATATCGATATTATATATATATGAGATCATTTTTTGTTTGACTTCATAGCACTTGTCATTTTAGATTATGATGTTATTATCATGTGATGAAAATGTATGCAATGTTGAGTGTTTACTTTGAATGTATGATTATGCAATGTGAAATGCAATGATAGATCTTAGATGAGTAATAAAAATGTATGGCTTCATTTATGTTTTATGGATGCAAATGTATGTATGCAATGATTATATGAGTTGAGTATCAAATGTAAATGATTTTATATGTAATTGCAATAATACACGTGATGTTTTTGTAAGTACCTAAAGAGTTCAAGTGCTCAGTCATTGTAAAAAAAAAAAGATGTTTAACCCAGAATGATAACTGCTTGTTGATTAGTTGAAGAGACCTTCATGTGATGCTCAGTCCTTGTGATGTTTTTAGTACAAAATTGAGAATATAAAACACCATGCTGAATTCAAATCATAAAAGAGATGCAACCAGACTTAATGTAAAATGCAAATAAAATGCAAACCTAGGACTTAGTCACTAATCATTTGTTGGTCTTAATCATCACTGAATATTTTAGGTAACACCAGATAGTCTATACAATGTCCACTAATTAGGCAATCATGAAAATATGAATATTGACTTTTAGTCAGAAATGCCGAATTAGATATAAGCACCAAGACACAAAAGCCAGGATGACCTGAATATCATGTCCATTTTGATTTAGCAATTTGTATAAGCATCAGAGCATAAATGTTGTGATGACCTGAATATGCCTTGCATACAAACACACCAAGCAGTGGAGAGGTCATTCTTGTTCCCATGTGGATTTACCCACAATGACCCTTTTGATGGAATATGGATGAAGTGACTGAGAGGGGGGGGGTGAATCAGTCAACCATAAAACACTTCATAATTAATTCTTTCCAGATCCCTTAGGATATCTTAACAATGTTATCTGTTTTAGCACTCGGTAAATAGATTGCAGTAACTTTGAAGATGCAGAAAGTATTAACAAAATTATCTTTTAGATATTCATCAGCACTGGTGTATGATTAAGATAGCAATTAAGAACACAAGAGACACAAGATTTAACGTGGAAACCCAATATGGGAAAAACCACCAATGTATCTAGATACTGATTTTCACTTTTCTGAAGTGATGCCCGGTTAGAAGCTAACCCGGTAAAAGGTTACAAAACACACTGTTAGGTGTGACCTTGTTAGAGGATTTAAAACACCCTGCTAGGAGTGGCCTGGTAAGAGGTCTTGAAAACAATTCAATGGAATTGTCACCTTGTTAGAGGATTTACAATATGGTTGTTAAACCAACTCGGTTAAGAGATTTAGAATTCACTGTTACAATGATAAGAAGGTAACAATGAAAAATGACCTGTATAATAATGCAACTGTCTTGCTGATTACAGATCTCTGTTCTGCATATGTATGATCCTTCCTGATCGAATAAATCTATGCTGCACCTCAAGGATATCTGAACATCCTTCACAAATTCGCACACACCTTTTCTGTCTTTCTTCTGTAAATCTTCTGCTATATTTCTTGTTTATTTTTCACATTTGACCTTTTATTTATATGAATTTAGATTTGTCAAATTGACATTATTTAGTATAACAGTCGGCTGAATTAAGCAAACTCTATTTGCAAAAATCCTTCAAGGGCCGACAGTGCTCAGTGACCATAACTTTCTATAATCTTTCGGAGACCGAGGGAACTCGGTAAACACCGACAATCCTTTACCTTCAATAACCGACTGAACTTGGTAAACACTGAATTTCCTTTGATGACCGACTGAACTCAGTAAACACTGAATTTCCTTCGACAACCGACTGAACTCGGTAAACACTAACTTTTCTTCGACAACCGACTGAACTCGGTAAACACTAACTTTTCTTCGACAACCGACTAAACTCGGTAAATGCTGAATTTCCTTTGGTAACCGAGTGGACTCGGTAGACACTGATTTTCTTTGATAATCGAGTGGACTCGGTAAGCACTAATATTCCTGTCTGGCAGACCGACTGAGCTCGGTAGGAACTGATTGCTGCAGACTATGACATTGTGTGACATCAAAGACAATACATAATTTGAGTAGCAATTTCCTTCAGACAATTGTTTCCAACAATCTCCCTCTTTGGCATTGATGGGAACACAATATGTCATAGCATAAGAAATTTGAAAGAGTTAGCTCGGTTCAGATTCAAATCTCCCTCTGTCAGCAAACTTCCTGTATCCTAAAAATTCTTCCTTCTCACTATTGAAAATTTCTTGAAGTAATAGCAAAGACATAACAAACACTCCCTCTTTGAAAACACATGCCAAAGATAATTCACATATTACCGGTGAAAATTAATGTACCTCAAGTACTGATTCATATGCAATGATTCCTTGAATATGCTGCATCAACAGGTTGATTTTCAATCATGTTCTGGTTGCTGCATCACTAAAACTATATTTAGTGAGCCTCGGATAGGGGAATGACCCCTAACTTACCTCTTAGATACACAAATGCATCCTTAGGTAATGGTTTGGTAAAAATGTCTGCAATCTATTCTTTTGTATGAATGTATTCTAATCTAATTTCCTTGTCCTGCACCAATTCTCTGACAAAGTGATATTTAATAGCAATGTGCTTGGTTTTGGAATGCATCACTGGATTCTTTGAAATGTTTATTGCACTGGTATTGTCACAAAATATAACAACTGGTTCTTTGATTTCAACCTTCATACCTTCTAATAACTGTTTAAACCAAACAATATTTGAACAATTTACTGCAGCAGCAACATATTCTGCTTCAGCTGTGGATTGAGATGTGCAATTCTGCTTTTTACTAGTCCAGGATACCAGTCTTTTTCCAAGAAAAAATGCTCCATCACTTGTGCTTTTTCTGTCATCAATGTTTCCTGCCCAATCAGCATCAGTAAACACTTTCAAGTCTATATTGCCTCTAAATTTATACCACAAACCATATTCTTCAGTTCCTCTTAAGTATCTTAAGATTCTTTTGATTGCCATCATGTGATTTTCCTTAGGTTTTGCTGAGAATCTAGCTACTATACCGACTGCTAAGGCAATATCAGGTCTTGTATGTACTACATACTGCAATTTTCCAATCATAGATCGGTATAGGGTCTGATCAACTTCTTTTGAATCATCATTTTTGGTAAGTTTCAGTCCAGTACACATGGGTGTACCAACTGGTTTTGAATCCTCCATACCAAACTTCTTAAGTATTTTCTTAATGTATTTTGATTGAGTAATGTATATACCATTCTTGCTTTGCTGAATTTGAAGACCAACAAAGAATTTTATTAAACCAAACATAGACATTTCAAATTCTTTGTTCATTTGCTCTGAAAATTCTTTGCACTGATCCTCATTCCTTGTAAATATAGTATCATCCACAAATATTTCTACCAATACAATTTTGTCATCCGGTCCTTCTTTAATATACAGATTGCTATTATCATTGGCTCTTTTGAAATTAATCTGAATCAAATAGTTATGGAGTCTTTCATACCATGCTCTAGGAGCTTGTTTCAGACCATACAATGCTTTGTGTAACCTGCAGACCATGTCCTTTTTATCTGGATCAACAAAACCTTTAGGTTGTTCAATGTAGACTTCTTCATCAAGAATTCCATTGAGAAATGCAAATTTTATATCCATCTGATATACCTTAAATCCTTTGTGTGCTGCATAAGCAAGTAGAGTTCTTACACCTTCTAATCTTGCAACAGGAGCGAAAGTTTCTCCATAATCTATACCTTCTTCTTGAGAATAACCTTTACATACCAGTCTAGCTTTGTTTCTAGATACTTGACCATCTTCATTCAGCTTATTCCTGAATACCCATTTTGTTCCAATTACATTCTTATCTTTAGGTCTAGGTACAAGAGTCCATGTTTTGTTCTTTTGTATTTGTTCTAATTCTTCATTCATTGCTTCAATCCAACTTTCATTTTTCAATGCATCTTTGATATTTCTAGGTTCAAAATCAGTAAACAGACATGTACCTTTTAGCTTGCTTCTTGTCATAGTACCATCTGATTTGTTTCCAATGATTTGATCTGGTGTATGATGTCTTCTGACATATTTGGCTAGCATAGGTTCCTTGCTTTTTGAATGATTCATGCTATTGTCTTCTAGGATCTCTTCTTCAGGTTGCTCAGGCTCGGTAGATATTTGCTCGGTAACTTCAGGCTGAGACTCAGTCTGAATTTCTTCCTGTGACTCGGTTTGAACTTCTTCCTGTGACTCGGTTTGTGACTCGGTAACTGTGCTCGGCTCGGTAGATACAGTTTCCTTATTGATAGTTGTGCTTGCCAATGTTTCAGGTTCAATGTAAATGAATCTTCTGTAGTTCTCAGGTTCCCTTTTGCTTTCTTCTTCAGTCTTTTTTGCAAACTCATCAAATTTTACATGTATACTTTCTATGACTTTGTGAGTAGATAAGTTCAGACATTTGTATGCCTTGCTTTTGCTAGAATATCCTAGAAATATTCCTTCATCACTTTTCACATCAAATTTATTTCTTCTAGATTCTTTTAAGATATAACACTTGCTACCAAATATTTTCATGTAACTTACATTGGGTTTATAGCCATACCATAATTCATAAGGAGTTTTGAATGTGTCTTTCTTCAATTGTACTCAGTTCATGGTATGAACTGCAGTGCTGATAGCTTCCTTCCAGTACTTTATAGCGATGTTCTTTTCTATCATTAGAGTCCTTGCACAATCCATAATAGATCTGTTTCTTCTTTCTGCTATTCCATTCTGCTCAGGAGTTCTAGGAGCTGATACCTGTCTTTTGATTCCTCTTTCAATGCAAAAGTTGTTAAAATCATGGGAGACGAATTCACCACCTCTGTCTGATCTTAAGCATTTCAATCTTTTCCCTGTTTCCTTTTCCACTCTTGCTAAGTACCATTTGAACTTTTCAAATGCTTCTGATTTTTCTCTTAAATACATAACAGTCATCATTCTAGAATAATCATCAATGAAAAGAATAAAGAATTTATCTCTAGTATAGCTTTGTATTCCAATAGGTCCACATAAATCAGTATGCACAATTTCCAAAATTTCTTTAGACTGATAGTTCTTGCTCTTGAAACTAGTTTTACTCATTTTGCCAATCTGACAATTCTTACATAGACCAGTATCAGGTTTCTTCAAAGTAGGAATGCCTCTAACCTTCTTGAATTTGCTTATTTTTATCATGTTATCAAAATTCACATGACATAACCTTTTGTGCCATAGCCAACTTTCTTCTATTTGAGCAATAAAGCATGAATATTCACTGAGATCAAGATAAAATAAGTTACCTTTTGTTTGTTTGCCTGATCCAATGAGTTTTCCTTTTTCATCCAGCAGTCTTGCTTGACCATTCATGAATTCAACCTTGAAACCAGTGTTGATTAGCTATGCTACACTTAGAAGATTATGTTTTAGTCCTTCAACCCAATAAGCATTATCACATATGAGTTCTTTGGTTAATGAGATTCTTCCTTTTCCTTTTATACAACAAGGTTCATTGTTTCCAAATCTTACATTACCACTATCACAGTCTTCTAGATATTCAAATTTTGTCTTGTCACCAGTCATGTGGTGTGAACATCCGCTGTCTATTATCCAAATATCATCTTTGCTTATATGAGAAATAAGTGCCATCTTATCTTTATCATCATCAGATTCATCTTTTATAGCAATAAAGACAATTTCTTCTTCACTATCATCAGAATCTTTAGCCATAAAACATGATTTCTTACCTTTATCCTTGTATGATTTGAAATTCTTTTTGCCATAGTACTTGTGACTTCTCTTCTCTTCCTTGACTTGCTTGTTTGGGCACCTAGCTACAATATGTCCAATTTCTTCACATGAAAAATAGATTAAAGGAGTTTTACCTTTATATTTACCTTTCCCTCTAGAGTACTTCTTTGCAAGTAATGCTTCTACAATTTCAAGATCACTATCAGAACTTTCTTCTGATACTTCTTCACTTTCTGACTGAACTTCTTTAATTTTCTTGTTCTTCTTTAGTGAAACCTTGGCCTCAAATGCTGATTCAATATTTTTGGAACTAGGAACATATTTGTCATAGTTGTCTAATTCAAAGGTTGTCAATCTTCCAACTAAAGCATCCAAAGTTATATTGTGGTTTGTTTCACATCTTCTTTCTTGAATAGCTGATACTTTTATTGCATAGATAGGGAGTAATGTTCTGAGTACCTTACTTATAACAGTTTCATCTGAGATTGTTCCTCCAGAAGCTCTAATTGCACTTACACTTGCTTTGATTCTTTCAACATATTTTGCAATGTTTTCATCTTCCTTCATATTCATCTTGTCAAACTGTCCTCTTAGGCTTTCTGCTTTGGCTCTTTTCACATTTGCATCACCACCATATATTTTCTTCAGTGCCATCCACATTTCATATGTAGTAGTGCAGTCTTTAATATCATCAAATTATTCATAGCTGAGAGCAGATGCAATGTCTATCATCATGGTGTTGTGAGTCTTTTTATCTGCAATGTCTTCAACAGTTAATGCGCCATTAGGAATTGTGTATTCTTCATCAATGTATTTGCATCCTGAATCACCAATGGGAGCCAGATGAAGTCGCATGAGACCTTGCCATGCTGAAAATTTATCTCTGTTGAGCTTTGGAATTTCCCTCTTGTAAGACATCCTGATCTTTAGCTTAGGTCCTTGAAACCCTTCCTACAAGCACCAAAAGCTCTGATACCAATTGATGGAATATGGATGAAGTGACTGAGAGGAGGGGGGGTGAATCAATCAACCATAAAACACTTCATAATTAATTCTTTCCAGATCCCTTAGGATATCTTAACAATGTTATCTGTTTTAGCACTCGGTAAATAGATTGCAGTAACTTTGAAGATGCAGAAAGTATTAACAAAATTATCTTTTAGATATTCATCAGCACTGGTGTATGATTAAGATAGCAATTAAGAACACAAGAGACACAAGATTTAATGTGGAAACCCAATATGGGAAAAACCACCAATGTATCTAGATACTGATTTTCACTTTTCTGAAGTGATGCCCGGTTAGAAGCCAACCCGGTAAAAGGTTACAAAACACACTGTTAGGTGTGACCTTGTTAGAGGATTTAAAACACCCTGCTAGGAGTGGCCTGGTAAGAGGTCTTGAAAACAATTCAATGGAATTGTCACCCTGTTAGAGGATTTACAATATGGTTGTTAAACCAACTCGGTTAAGAGATTTAGAATTCACTGTTACAATGATAAGAAGGTAACAATGAAAAATGACCTGTATAATAATGCAACTGTCTTGCTAATTACAGATCTCTGTTCTGCATATGTATGATCCTTCCTGATCGAATAAATCTGTGTTGCACCTCAAGGATATCTGAACATCCTTCACAAATTCGCACACACCTTTTCTTTCTTTCTTCTGTAAATCTTCTGCTATATTTCTTGTTTATTTTTCACATTTGACCTTTTATTTATATGAATTTAGATTTGTCAAATCGACATTATTTAGTATAACAGTCGGCTGAATTAAGCAAACTCTATTTGCAAAAATCCTTCAAGGGCCAACAATGCTCGGTGACCATAACTTTCTATAATCTTTCAGAGACCGAGGGAACTCGGTAAACACTGACAATCCTTTACCTTTGATAACCGACTAAACTCGATAAACACTAAATTTCCTTTGATGACCGACTGAACTCGGTAAACACTAAATTTCTTTCGACAACCGACTGAACTCGGTAAACACTAACTTTTCTTTGACAACCGACTGAACTCGGTAAACACTAACTTTTCTTCGACAACCAACTGAACTCGGTAAATGCTGAATTTCCTTTGGTAACTGAGTGGACTCGGTAGACACTGATTTTCTTTGATAACCGAGTGGACTCGGTAAGCACTAATATTCCTGTCTGGCAGACTGACTAAGCTCGATAGGAATTGATTGCTGCGGACTATGACATTGTGTGACATCAAAGACAATACATAATTTGAGTAGCAATTTCCTTCAGACAATTGTTTCCAACACCTTTATTGTTCATGTCCTTGGGTAATATCACGTTTCATAGTAGGAATAAGAAATCACTCAAAAAGAAATTTTTTTACCTAATTTCCCTAAAACATCTAGGTATCAAAGGTCAAGGTACATGTGGCCATCCAATCATGATGGAGGCACTTATAGTGGACACCAATTCAATCTAGAGTTTCTAGAGTAATTTGATTTGCACTTACAAATAGAAAACAAATAAAAGATTATGCCCCTAGTCATCGCTCTCTAAATCCTATGAAAGGACATCATTAATGAGCTCAAAGGGACATAATACACAAAAATCTCAATGTGAATCAATCATCATAAACAAAGATTAAAGCATGTTGCAGAGATTTTTTTGTTGTAGCTGTGTGTTTGTTTTTGTTGGTGTCAGTTGCAAAACCCTTTTCTAGTAGGGAGACTGACTGACTGACTCAGAAAGAGCATTGAAGGACATTGATTGGATATAACTCATCTGAGATATAGAGGACCATAGAATATGAAACTGATTGTCCCCAAGTTAGAAATGTTAATAGGATGGTGATGCTTGTTGTATGGTGCACAGACCGAATTTATTGAATTACAAGATATATACAAACTAAAGCAGTAGAGAAAGCTACAAAAATACCAAGATTTCTTTGATAGATGGAGCATTTTATACAAGTGGTCCCATTTGCCAAGTTTTCACCATCTTGGTAGAGATTCTATTTTTGCTACCAAGGTGTCTATTTACCATGTTTTCACCAAGGCACTTTTTCTTTTTCTTCTTTTTTTTTTTGTATTTTTCATCTTTTCAATTTTTTTTGTATTTTTTATTTTTTTGTATTTTTTTTTTGTTGAATCACCGAGGCACCTATTGCTAGGTTTTCACCAGGATGATCATTTTTTCAAGACTTTTTCCAATTTTTAACTTTTTTTCAAGACATTTTCCACATACTGAATGTCTTAAGTGTAGAATTTCTTCAGATGAAGAACGTTGACTAGTTCTCAGAGCTGTTCTCCTTCAGTCATTGAGAGTTGATAGGCTCCTGAGCCAAAAGTAGTAGTGATAACAAAGGGACCCAGCTAGTTGGGTTCAAACTTCCCCTTACATTCTCAATGGGATTGATTTTTAGTATTCTCTCTCAAGACTAGATTGCCAACCTGGAATTATCGGTGTCTGACCTTCTTGTTGTAGCCTCTAGACATTTGTTTCTGTTATACTCTAAGATGATCATACGTTTCTTGTATGCACTCATCTAGTAGTTCAAGTTCTTGTAACCTGGATACTCTATAATCATCATCGGTTTCCAGACATGCATTCTGATTCTAAGTGATGGGACTTCAACCTCAATAGGTAGTACCACTTCAATCCCATATACTAAAGCGAAGGGAGTATCCCTAGTGGGTGTTCTAATACTTTTTATGTAAGCCCAAAGAGATGGATTTATCATTAGATCCCAACCTCGCCCTATTTTGTTGACTATGCAGTGCAAGATTTTCAATAGGTTCTTATTAGATGCTTCAGCTTCTCCATTCCTTTTTGGATAGTAAATGGATGACCAATGTTGAGTTATCTTAAATTTAGAACATAGGGATTCTAGGTCCTTGTTCTTGAATTGGCCTCTATTATCAGTGATGATGGAGTGTGGAATACCATACCCATAAATTATGTAGTTCAGAATGAACATTGAGATCTATTTGTTGGTTGCCTATGTCAATGGAACTACTTCAACCCATTTTGTGAAGTAATCTATTGTATTAATTATATGGGTATGATCATTTGACGAATGTGGATATATGGTTCCTATGAGATCAAATTCCCATTGTTGAAAAGATCATTATCTTGTAAAGGAATCAAATCTCTTCCTAGCACACGAATCAAATTTCTATGGACCTAGTATTTTTGACAATTCTTAACATATTTCACAGCCTCTTTCTCCATATCTAGCCAATAGTACCTTGCCCTAATGATTTTTTGAGATAACATGAGACCATTGGAATGTGATCCAAAAATACCTTCATGGACTTCTGCTAATGTGCATTGTGACTCGTCATGTTCTAAACATCTAAAAAGTGTACCATCCAGACTCCGTTTGTATAGATCATTACCAATGATGACATACCACGATGCATTTTAGATAAGGTAACATTTTTTAGGGTGGTTAATGATATCAGGAATGATTTGGTCTCAAAGGTATGAGTATATCTTTTTGTAGCGAGATGAATCATAACCAACAACATTGTAGATCATGTGGGTTTTTGGGCAATCATAGGCAGGGAATGACAGTTCTTCCACTAGGAACATGTAGCATAGCTCATGTTCAAGTTGTTGTAGAAGAGATGATAGCATTTCCATGGCATCAAGTGCCTTGTTCTCCATTCTAGGTATCTATTCAAATGTTATAGAAATGAAGTACTTCTTAAGATCATCTACCATGCACTTGTATGGAATGATCTTTCCATCTTTTGTTTGATACACATCATTGACTTGGTGAATGACCAATTGTGAGTCTCCATGAATGTATAGTTTTGTTACTCTCCATTTGATTGCTATTTTTTCATTTAACAAAGCTTCATATTCCTCTATGTTGTTGGTGTAAGGGAACTTGATTCTGAATGCTTTTGGAATGGAGTAACCCTAAGGTGTGATGAACAATATACCAACTCCGAATCCATTTTGTGTATAAGATCCATCAAAGAATAAAGCACCATGTTCTGGAAGATAGATGCATGATAGAGGAATCGGGAAATTTCATCTACATCAGTTGATTATCAAACATTGGAGCTTCCACCAGTTGATCTCTGATGAGTTGTCCTTTGATGGATTTTTTTTCAACATACTCAATGTCAAACTCACTCAGTAGCATCACCTATTTTGCTAATCTACCTGTGAGAGCATCTTTTCTTAAAAAATTATGTACAAGGAAATGTACCTTCATAGAATTAGTATTGAGCAATAAATGAAATAGAAACTAAATAAACCAGAATGTTGCAACTATTTAGCAAATGAAATATCAATTGAGCATCATCTAGCTCTCTATCTAAGAGTGTTAATAGAAGCTCTCAGCAAGCTACCATTAATGATAGTCCTAGAATGAGAAATGATAAATATTAAGCTAAAGCTAACAACTATATTCAAATTGAATTCTAATTAAGCTCTTAAAATGCCTTTCTAGCTATAAAATGCAAGAGGTTCTATGCAATTCTCAGATTTGTGGTTATGAATTATGAGGATTTTGGTCTTCCTTTTATAGATTTATGCAAGGGTAGGGGTGTAGTTGTGTTGATCATGATTAAGCTTGAGTTGAGTCTCTTGTTCCACCCTTTGAAGACAATGCAAATTTTATGTCCTCAAAGCTTGGGACAAGTAGACAAGATCAATCGACAAGATTCTCTTTCACTTTGAGTGATTGAGATTGAATTTGGCTTGATCCATGTGAATGCATTTTCTTAAATCCTATTGGTTCATTGAATTCCCTCTCCTTTTGAGTTGTTGAGATAAATTAGGATTTATTAATTGATTTTAATTCATTTATTTAGCCATGTACTCCTTGAATGGGTTGAATTTGATTTAATTCAAAACTATACAATTAATAGAATTAATGGCACTTTGATTTGATTTAACTTCATTAAAATGCTCTCAATTTTAATTTGTCTTGAATTAAGACTTTATTTTAATTTTGGTTGGCTAAATGTTCATTGTGATTCAATTGCCTTGGTCTTGTCCTCAATTTTCTTTGATTTATCTTGATTTATTACTTAATTGTCTTTGTCCATTTTCAGGTGATTACAAATTACCCTCTTTGAGTTGACATGCAAAGCATGTTGATTCAAAGAATACTCTGATTTTGTTGATGAAAGGTCCTGATTCTATCAATGGTCAATCTTTGATGTGTGTTTGATGTCTTTCAATGGTCGATCTTATATATCTAATATGAGATTGATGCAAATTTGATGATGTTCCTTCAATTGATGTGATACTCTGATGGTCATTTTGATGATTGTTCTGATGATGGATCCTTGATATGATGTAAGATTCTGATGTAAAATTCTGATTTGATGATTGATTCCGATGTGATGCCCCAGTTGATTGATTTACAAAAAAAAATTTGATAAAAGCTTTCACTTTGATTTGATGATCGGTCTCTCCATTGTTGATGATGATCTTGTTGATGCTTATTATTATCCGATGGTATGCCCCCTCGGAAATGAAATAAAATTTGATCGATGTTTGAATATTTTAATATTCTTGGTTAAATCACGTTGATTTCATTCAATTTTTAATGAATTTTAATTACATTTTTTATATTGATTTTATGTCTATTTGATTACGAATGCCCTTGTTTTGGCTGATTTGATGTAAAATTCAAGTCCCTAGGTCAATTTTGGTGAAAGATTCCCTTTTTAGGTCATAGATACCCTTTTTTAGGTCAAAAGGATATATAAAGGGGTCAAAATTCCTTTTTCACTATTCATTTTTTATTTTACTTTTCCACTTTTTTCTCTTTGACTTCTTCTACCTTTCAAAATGTCTATCCTCATCTGTGAGCATAGATTTCATTGATATCAGTGTCTACCTGGCTCTGGACCTCCGGTGAGTGCCTATACTTCCTTGTTTTGTCAATTTTTGTATTTAATTTCAAGATTTTAAGATTTTTCCTGTAAATACCCTCATTTTTTTTTTGTATTCAATTCAAAGAGCGCTTTTTCCCAATTAAACGATGCTTTCACCCTCCAAGTTGTGCTTCTGCAATTTTAAGGTGCACTTTCACATTCCGATTGTGCGCTTTTGCTCACTAGATTTTGGCCCTAATCCACCTTTACCTTGTTAATGAGCACTTTTGCTCTTATTTTTGCTTTTACCATTTTAAACAGCACTTCCGATATTTTTAATAGCGCTTTTGAATTCTTTGGGCACTTTTGCCTATTTTTCTGCTTTTAATCCATTAAGTAATGCTTTTACATACTTAAAATAATGCTTTTGCATTTGTGCACTTTTAAAACCTGAAATAACACTTTCACTCAGCAAAAATAATTTCAATTTGATTAAGTCCACTTTGCATTTCTTCCGACATCATCGATCAATTGATAGGTTAAGTTCCCAAACTTGATGTCTTTAGCAAGTTGTAATATGTCAGTATGAGTTAGTTATCATTTGAATATTTCTCCTCAATCTAGATTCTGATGGTGGGTGATGATAAATTTTCCATTCTATCTAAGTAGAAACATGAAAACTGATTATGGTTGGATATTTTGAAAATTTTTGATTGACTTTGAATGATCCAAATAATAATTGATTTCAATTCTAATGTGATTAAACTTTCTTTTATAGGAGATCCTTGGGTCCTTGCGTGTTCATGGTTCTTATCCTCTATCATGGAGCATGAGTCCTGATCTCAGTGCAGTGAATCATCGCCATATCAGTTCTTGTGGCTGATCTTTCCTTCTCCATCTTCCTCAATTCTGAGTGAATTGGGGTCTTCTCACTGCTATGGTTGAGCATTGGCACTCAGACCATAATACCTTCCATTTTCCATTAGGGGAGATGACTATTACTCCTAAGGATGTTTATCAGATCCTTTTCTTACCTACTCATGGTGAGCTAGTTTATTACAACTCTTTGTATGATGGAGCAGCATGTCAAGTATTTGGTGATCATACTATTGGTGATGCACACATTCAGTGGGCTTAATTCATTTCCTTTCCTGTATTGCCAGTTGTTCTGGGTACTTTGATTAGAGGTTTCCTTCTTCCTGACAGATATAGGCATGGGTTTTTTATCATTTGGGGTCCCATTCTTGAGGATTTGATGGCACATCCTCATCACTTTGACTGAGGTTCTTATGTTCTGGCCCAATTATATCATGAGTTGCATACAGTGGTCTATAGGCATTCTACTACACTTACTACAGGTGCGATCCTTCTTCAGCTGTGGACCTGGGAGCATATCCCAATGACATGTCCTATTATTGTGCAAGATCATCAACTAGGTTGGCCATTTGGTTGGATGTATGATGGTATTATTATCCAGACCCATATGGGTAAGCTGGATTGCTGACGATGATTCATTGATGACATAGACACTCTTGTATGGAGGTCGTATCTTGGTTGTGAGGCTTGGCCAAAGGATGATGGTGAGCTACCTTACATGTTCTGCCCCCGATGGATGATCAGGTGTTCCACTTATACTATTGAGATATTATGCTTTCGATGAGTTTTCCATCAATATGGATGTACTCAGGATATGCCATAGGGAGTAGCCATGTATGCTCATATATAGGCTAAGAGATTGTTATGGGGCCCATGTAAAAATTATAGGACAGTTGTCTGGGAGATACGAGAGATTGGGTATCATCCTTGGTCTCCTATATCACATGTGATGGATGCCGGTATTATTGATGATTATGGTGCTTGGCTTCTGCGTTATCCCTTTCCTAGATTTATTGATCCTACGGAGAGAGTTCTTGTTGACTTGGTGGTCAGCACCTCCTTGGAGATTCATGACATGGCTTAACCGCCTCCCATGGATCAGGTTAAATCTAACATTTGTATTGGTCATTGATAGTTTGATCTTTTGGTGCAACAGAAAATGATTGCAACAATTGGTATCAGAGCCTTGGGTCATGGGTTCGAGTCTCCCTTCAGTGGGTGCTAAAGGCTCAATCAGTGCTGAGGGGGAGATTGTTGATTTGGTGGTCAACACCTCCTTGGAGATTCATGACATGGCTTAACCACCTCCCATGGATCGGGTTAAATATGACATTTGTATCGGGCATTGATAGTTCAAGCTTTTGGTGCAACGACAAATGATTCCAAGAGTTCCTACCATTGATGAGTTATCAGATGGAGATGATGGTGGTGTGGGAGATGATGCTAGTGGTGATGATGGGGATGATGGTGGAGATGGTGGTGGTGTTTGTAGGATCAGGGGATAGCATGGACAATGGGGTCTTTGAGGGTCTAGAGCAGGTAGAGTTTATATGCCAATGATTGATGCTACTCCTATTCCTCCTAGGGGTAATGATCAAGTGAGGGATCATCAGGTTGACAGAGTATTACATCATGTTGCCATGGATCTAGTAGATAGACCTAGAGTCAAGCATCAGAGGGATGTTGATGCAGATATTTCATAGGTGTTACTTGATCAAGCACAAGGTGCTCCTTCTTAGTAGGTTATTCCTTTGGTTGTTCCATAGGCTACCTCATCTCAGGCACATGTTTCTACTTCGATGTCTTCATCTTCTTCACATCCATCATCTTCTCATTTCATTCCATCTTTGGGTGATCCATCTTCTTTGATGTCATCTTCTTCTATTCCTCCTCCATAGTCTTTTGCAGCACAGACTCCTACCCTAGCCTTATCATCGGATGTTGTATCCCTACAGACTCATATTCAACAGTGCAACAATAGGTTTCTTAGTTGAGCTTGATGATGCAGACTTTCATGGCTACTATGAGTCAACATGGTTTACAAGCTAGTTCTAGTCGGCCTCCAAATAGTGCTCCTGGTCCTTATGGTACCGATGGTGCTAGTGATTCAACTGTTTGAGATATCTATGATTTATATGATTTGATATACATGATCTTTCTCTTTGTTGTTATCAAGACATTGGACTCTTGTTGTATCATTTTTGATTGATTGATGTTTCTTATGTTGATACTCTGATAGTTTGATGGACATTAATATTTGGATATTTCTTTTATGATCATTCATTTAGACTTTGATATCTTGTTGATTTCATGATGATGGTACCATGGACTCTGATACTCTCTTTGATAGATTTCACTATATATGATGTCATCATGTGTTGGATCTCTTTTTCAAGTATTTTGCATGATATGCGGATCTATATGACTCTATCTCCTATATGCTTTGTTTTATGGTTTTTAGAATGCAATTTTTCAAATGTATGCATATGTTCTATTGATGCTTAAATGATTGTCTTATGTATGACATAGAATAGATGAATGCAATGTTGATTTAATGATGAATGATATTATGTGTATGCAATAGATACATGTAGGATTTTAGATGGATAATGAATATTTGATCTAATGGATGCAAATGTGAAGAATATATGGAATGTTGTAATGATCATGAGCTTTTAATGATTAATGATAAATGTGTAGACACTCAAAAATGGGCAAGTTCTTTAAAATCATCAAAATGCACTAATTCTCATTAAAAAGGATCAAATCACCTTAAATTGACATTTATTAAATCAAAGTTGGACAAAATCAATAAAAGTAAAGGAAAAATCAAATAATGACATTAAATAATTAAATCAAAGCTTAAAGGGGTGAAAAGCACTACATAATTGATTTTAATCAATTAATTGTATAGTTGTTTAAATCAAAAATCAAAATGAACCTATTCCCTTACATGGCTAAATTTAATTAATTAACTGAATTTAATAAATCCTAATATCTTTCAACAAAGTTGAGCAACCAATGAGAATTGAGGACAAAAAGACACAAATCACTCAAAAAGAAATGAATCTTGATCACTCATTTTAAAGTTTCAATCTCAACCACTCAATTTTGTCCTTTTGTCCAAAGCTTTGAGACAAGCATTTAAATTGTCCCCCCATTTATGAACATTGTAATTTTTTTGACTCAACCAAAGGTAAATCATGGTTAATTCACTCTACCACCTACCCTTGGAAATTTACTATAAGTATGAGGCATTTTGAGAGCAATAATCATCTTAGAAATTCATTTACAAAGCATCCTTATTATAGTCATTTTTCATAGAAATCAAGAGCATTTGAGAGCATTTAAATTATCTTTGTATCAATTTGAGAGTTAGTGAGCTAGAATAAGCATTTGTAGTATCATATTTCTCATTTTAGAAGTGTCACTAGTGGAGATTAAGCTAAGAGCTCTACTTACCACATCTAATTAGAGAACCATGACATGTTATGGATTCTTATGCAATTCTTAGTTTAAATTTTCATTGTATTTGCTAAGATTGTTAGATATTAATCCTAATTTCATGAAGGTGCAAAGCATTCACACACAAATGGCACCCACCGTGGGGCTCTAAGCCTCATTTCTAACATTTTTATCATTTTTTTGTGTGTTGTATCTTCACTTTTATGTGAAATTTTTGTAGAAAATAGGTAAAATGATGCCTACAAACCATTAACTGATGCTTCTACCTACTGTTCTGCTACTTCGTAGAAGTCATCTAATGCCTGATAGATAAATTGTTGCACCTGAGAGATAAAGTGTCACACTCAGGACTGCAAAGCAATGCCTAGTACCAGAGAAGTGTCGCGTGTTAGCTGACTTCTACCGCCTGTCATAGCCTTTATGACACAATTTGCATAGAAAGTCACACCTAGTATCTTCTAACCGACGCTTAATTTTTGTGAATTACCGCTCTTAATATCTTATCTTACATGGATTACATTAATTGTTATGCCTAGTAAATAAATTTTCATGCCTGAGTAACTTTAAATAATGCTTGAGCCACTGGAAAGTGACGCTCGCTATTGTTAAAGTTACACTTGCTAACAATTTAATTACACGTATTAGCTAGACAATGACGCCTGCTGTCTGTTGTTTTCACATGCTGTTAGATTGATAAATTTGATTATCTTACACTCTGTTTGTATGTTTTTACTATAAATGAGCAGGCACAGAAAGGCTCAAAAGCCAGAGAGAAAATTCAATCATGAAGGCAAGGCTTTGGCTAGGAAGATCAAGAAGGAAAACTTTGAGCACATCAAATTTGTCCTTGAGGAGTCACAAGAAGAAGAAAATAAGGTATATCAGAATTATCTCAGAATTGTAGAAGCTTACAAAAATAAATTTGTATCTCTCAATTGGATTTTCTCTCCTTAGTTCAAGTTTTCATCAAAATTTGCAAATAAGGTTTTAAGATTCAACATAAAAGTTTGTTTCTTCAAATTTGATTTGGTTTTCTTCATTGTGATTGTTTGTTTTGACTAACTTTCTGGTGGATAAGCACATTTGGAAAGGAAAGCTATTGCTAAGGTAAGGTGAAAAATGACAAAATCACTCAAAAATGCCCCTAGCTTATGCTAGCTACAAGAAGAGGTAAGCCTTAAAACTAGTCAATATTTTCCCTTAGATTGTGGCATTGAAGCATTTCCAAAAATCTAGTAATTACAAATGGCCTTTCTTTGTTTGGAAAGTTTAGCAATTAGGCCTATGCTCTTCACTTCTTCTAGTGAATCAAAATGCCAAAGGTGTTGAACTTTTTTATTAATAAGAAAGGTTGAGGAATCAAACACATAAAAATCAAAGCCCCTTTGTTTGTGGAGGAGAGTAGAAATACTCAAATCCCTATAGTTAGTGGGTGAAAGAAATTGAACATTGCTAATTGTGTTTGGGAAATTAAGGAAAGTTAGGGATATGCTCTTCACCTTTTGGTGAACCAAATTCCCAAAAGCTTGACCTTAACTCCATTTTCCTTTCTTTAACATGAACATGCTAGAACATTAGTGGGCTCACCTCCCAAGTTTGCCTTAACAAGGCCAGTGAGAGGGACAACCCAAAGTGGGATACGCTCGCTTTTTCTGCGGGAATCCAACCCACTATAAAATGAAATGCATACATCCTTAATGGATTGTGTGACAAACGGATTTTAAATTTTTCAAAATTCCTCTAGTAGTCCTCACGGATTGCACCAAATCATATTTTTATGCATGTGGGAAGCCCCTTAACATACTTGGGGGATGAAAGTTTAAGATATATTTGAATGGAATCTACATTAAATCATTGATAAATAGCAAGCTACCTCATAGAGCCAAAATGTTAAAAAGCCAAAATTGACTATAGGTAGGCTGCTTGGAATTCTTTCTTGTGCTATACTTGTGGAAAATGATCGAGAATATACACTTTAGTGTGTCTTAGGGATACGGTTAAAAATTGATGTGTGTGTTGCGATTGTGTTCCATTTTCAAATGAGAAAATTCTAGAAAATTGATCTTGCAATTTTTAAAATCCAAAATTTACAACCTGGTTAGCAAAGTGCCACCTATGCACAAATAAATAATGCCTATCAGTAGTAAAGTCACACTTGTGACTGTTTAGAAAATGCATATCAACCATAAATTCATGCCTCAAATATATTAAGTGATACCTGAAAACACTGGAAAAATGCCTACCAATAGTAAAGTGTCGCCTACATACCTACAGTGTGCCGCCTAATTCAATTCAATTTCACGTGTACGATATTTTAAGTAATGCCTACACTCAGGTAAGTGATGCCCAAAAATATAAAAGGGAAAATAGTGAGTACTTACCGAGGGGTTAAAAAATGTTTGATCACATATTTAGATACCCTTTTTCATGTTCTTACTATTCCAACATCTAGCCTAGTCGTAAATCCTAGTTCTACACAATTTTTTTAAATTTCACAAGGATTTGACCACAGGAAAGATTGACTCTTATTCTCCAAGTGGTTTGTTCATGCCTATTTTTACTAGATCCTACTACGTCAAGCAAACCTTGCAAGCAGACAGCAGTTATTTGAGGCAAGATCTCCCTTACCCAAGTGACACTTCTACCACCCCAGGAGTACCCCAAAAATCACCTGAGCAAGAAGTAGAAGACAACATGATGTACTATGGTGGCATGGGTAATAACAGCAATATTTTTATTGACCCAAACAACCAAGGTGATGCAAATAATGGAGGTATTGACATGAATAATCAAGGTAATACCAATAGTGGAGGGACAGATCAAAACACTCAAGGGATTGATACCACTAACCAAATAACTAATACCAAACCAACTACTGATGATGCAACCGATGACAAGGTTGATGAAGCCATTTAGTGCCCCTATTTCATAAGACTCATGGAAAAATCAATGGCAAGAGATAAAGAGAAGTATTTCATGGACCTAGCTCGAGCAGGTCTTAAGCTTCCCTGAGATTATGATGTGAATCAACTTAGACCACCAGAAGTTGAAGAGAGTACCATTGACATCATGAACAAGAAGTTTAAGATATTTCAAATGTAATTGGATACAATCAAGCAAAGTGGGGCTCCAAAACCCTTTTCTATCAAAGCATTGTGTCCATTCCCATTTGATAAAAGTCTAGTAATGGCACCATTCCTGATCAATGTAGTGTTTCCCAAGTATGAAAAGTACAAAGGAACATCGGATCCACAAGATCACCTATGGAAGTTTTGTGCATTGAGCTTGGAGTTCATGCATGATACCACCTATTTAATGAGACTATTCCCAAGAAGCTTAGGAGGTATGGCCATGGAGTGGTTTTCTAAATTACCATCCAACATAAAAACCTTTGAAGAACTAGCTTCAAAATTTGTTGCCCATTACTCATACAACATCAAGCATGAGTTCATGATGATAATGTTATATAATACTAAACAAAAGGATGGAGAAGCATTCCTCACTTTCTTACAAAGATGGAGGACAATATTTGCTAGGTATCCTAGGAGTGTACTTGAAAAGGAGAAAATGGATATATTCATAAATAGCCTGAGCAACGAGATGAACTACCGATTGAGAATGCACTACCCCAAGACCTTCCAAGACCTCATAGAGAATGGAGTAATGATAGAAGAAGTGTTGGTTAAGAGTGGAGAATTGAAATTGTATAAAGATAACAAGAATAACTCCAACAACAATAACTCCAATAGCTATAATCGGTATGGATTAAAGAATAATAATAAGTGAGTAGTCAATGACAGGGTTGTGGATTCTAGTAATTTGAAGGTGACTCCATTTTCTCTTACAAGAACACCTAATCAGATGAACAATGCAAACCAGGCCTCCAAGGCACCTTTCAACAATAATGCTAATAGTGGCAACCAAGGAAATAATCAAAGGAGTAAAAAATCTAATAAATTCTTAGTACCAACTCCTCAGAGGAACTTCACACCTTTGGGTGAACCCCTTGAAAAAGAATTAAAGACCCTCATGGCTAATAACATCATTAATATACCTAGCATTCAACCTTATGAGCCACACAACAAACCTAGGTGGTGGAGTGCAAATAGCCATTGTGAATACCATAGAATTTGAGGGCACATGACAAATGATTGCTTGTAGCTAAAGAATGTGGGGCAAGACTTGATTGATAGTGGTGTGATCACCATTGATGGACCTCAGAGCAATGAAGAGCACACAACTTTCAAGAAACCCTTCTATAAACATGACAAAGGGGAATCATCCAATGGAAAGAAACAAAGTAGTAATAACATCAATTTTGCACCACCCTATGATAATGTTGTGAATGCTATAGTGATCAAAGAAAAGCCCCAAAAAGAGACATCTAATGTTATCACTAGGGGGTAGACTTCAAGGATTACCCTACAAGGGGTCGATCCTAAACCTATTAGCCCTCTGTAATCCAACATCATGATCAAGAAATCTTCTACAGTAGTAAAATCATATAGCTTGGTAGATCAGCTACAAAGGACTCCAACACAAATCTCTATCTTGGAGCTATTAAAGCTATCTCCCAATCATAAGGAAATTTTAGAGAAAGCTCTAGTAGAGATGAATGTTCCTACCAACTTAGAAGAGGAGAAGTTTCAAAACATGGTAGGTCATCTCATTGCACCTCATTGCCTTTCATTTTCAAACTAGGATGACATGTCTGTTACCCATCCCCAAAATCTACCATTGCATAAAGAGGTCTTGATTGAAAGACATAGGGTCAAAAGAGCTCTCATAGATGGGGGAGTTGGTCTTAACATCTGCACATTGAGTCTTGTCAAATCCCTAAGATTATCTGAGTCCTGCATTGATTCTACAAAAAGAATCACCATAAAGGCCTATGATGAAGCTGAAAGAGCCTCCAAAGGCATGATCGTATTGCCCATTCAAGTGGGACCTATCAGAAAGGACACAAATTGCCAAGTGTTGGACATGAAACTAACTTATAATATTTTATTGGGGAGACCATGGATCCACGAGATGCAAGTGGTTCCATCCACGTACCACCAATGCATAAAATTTCTGTACATGGGTGAGGAAATCATGATTGGAGGAGACTCAAATCTGTTCCAATATTGTAATGCCCTTAAACCCCTTCATGAGCTATTTATTCCCCATAACCAAGAAGGAATTATCCAAAGAGCCACCATTGAAGATATCAAAATGGATGATCCCATGTTAACATTAAGTGCTACTTCAAACCCTTCTCAAGCTAGCTCAACGACATCAACTAAAGGAAAGGAAAAAGTGAGCTACGAGGGTCCAACTCCAAATGAAGATTTGGATCAAGCATCTAAATTAGAGATAGTACTTTACAAACCCACCAAAGAAGAAAAGGAAAAATCTAAAAAGGATGACTACAAGAAAATGAGTGAGATGATGGATACATTTGAAAAACAATGTAAAATCAGTTCCAAAGGAGTAGGGGAATACTCTATTTCCTTATTCGACTTGCCCACATCTCTAAGAATGCATGGTAAACCATCAAAAGAACACCTACCTCATAAGTATAACTCTTACTTCGTGAGAGAAAGTGACAAAGAAACATTCGACAAGGAAGAAGATGAAGTCCTTCAATGGCTTTATCATGATGAAGATGATACCTCAAGTACTCTTGTAGAAAGAATCCAGCATATTAACATTCAAACTGATCAATATGGCAAAGGATTTGAGATGCAGAAAATGGGGTACAAGGGAAGAGGACCCTTAGGTCAAAGAAATAGAGGTTTACTAGAGCCCATTGAACTTGCTTGGAGAGAAAAAGAAGAAATATCAGGAGTAGGCTACCAATACAAAGGATAAAGCTCCAACCCAATGCATGATTCATATCCTCAAGTGAACACATTGGAATCCGATGTAGATAGTGATGACTCCCAGGATTATGAATGGGATACTTTATCCAATGAATCATGTCATGATAAAGAAGTAATCACCATACATACTTATGCTAAGGTTCCAAAGCAACAAGCTTCAAGGCGTGAAGATCCCATCATACAAGAACTCAACATAGGACAAGCATCCGTTAATCGACCATGGATAGAGGAATTTTGGGACCCCTTAGAGGAAGATGATTCGAACATTAGGATTGATCTATGGGTTGTATTTCCCCTATTATTTCTCATAGAAGTCATTGAGGAATCAAGTGAAGAGGACTTTGATCCTTCTTCCATGGACCATCTCAAGGAAGCTCATGTTATAGATCTCAATGATACAATGTAAGAACCCTCCAATGAAGTCATGTCCATAAACCCAATTGATGACACTTTTCCAAATGAAACCTTATCCTTGATAAACCTCAACCTTATTGATTGGGACCTAAACAAACCAAGTGACTTACTCTATTTCCCAAATGACCAAGCAATTAACCAATACCTTAATGCGGTTGAGCCCTCTTTCACCAATGAATTCAAACCGAACATGATAGAAGCAGTGGGGGTCCAATCTCTTAATCCAAAGAAAAAAATGAAAAAAAATAAAAAAATGAAAAGTTCTAGTGATGAAAACCACTATGTGGCAGCACTAGAACCAAAAAAAGTAAAGATAAAGGATGTTTCCTATGGTGAAAACCCAACTATGGCACCAGAGGAAGAGAGATTGGATGCCCTACCCGAGCATGAGGAAGAAAGGTCACCTATTCTCATAGAGTTGATAGAAAAGGTCAACATTGGGACTGAATTGGATCCAAAATTTATACACTTGGCCACATCACTTACACCTTTAGAAAGAAAGGATTTTATCAAGTTATTCCAAGAACAACAAGTGAAATTTGCATGGTCCTATGCCGACATGCCTAGATTGGATCCCAACTTCATTATGCACCATTTGAATGTCAAACCAGGGGTTAAGCCCATCAAGCAAAAATTGAGAAAAATGCACCCACATATAGCTCTCTTAGTCAAGGTAGAATTAGAAAAATTGTTGAAAGTGGGATTTATAAGAGCAATAGCCTATGTTGAATGGATATCTAATATTGTATTGGTCACTAAGCATGACAAATTCATTCGTGTATGCACAGATTTTAGAGACTTGAATCTTGCATTTCCTAAGGACGACTTCCCACTTTCGAGCATTGATGCAATAGTTGACTTGACAATGGGTCATTCCATGTACTCATTAATGGATGGTTTCAGTGGATATAATCAGATAAAAATTGCACCCGAAGACCAAGAGAAGACAACCTTTACATGTGCTTGGGGCACCTTTTGTTGGAACGTCATGCCATTTGGCATTAAAAATGCCATAGCCACATATCAAAGGGAAATGACAACTATCTTCCACGATATAATGCACACATTTCTAGAAGATTATGTGGATGACATATTGGAAAAATCACACAAAAGAGAAGATCACCTACAAATTCTAAAAAATATATTCACCCGGTTGGAACAATTTAAAGTGAGGCTTAATCCAAAAAAATGTGCCTTTGGTGTCCAATCCAACAAATTGTTAGGTTATATAGTTTCAATAAAAGGAATTGAAGTGGATCCAAAAAAAGTACAAGAAATAATGGATATGGAAATTCCAAAGAACATAAGTCAAATGAGGTCTCTACAAGGCAAGATACAATCCATAAGAAGGTTCATTTATCAATTGGCTGAAAAATGTCATTCATTCACAAGGTTGCTACACAAAGATACTATTTTCAGGTGGGATGAAGAATGTGATCAAACCTTCACTTTATTGAAGACTTATCTAATAAATTCACCTATCCTAATGCCACCAATCAAGGGAAAACCATTACTATTGTACATATCCGCTACCAAAAGGTCTCTAGGAGTGCTTTTGGTGCAAGAAGATGAGCAAGGAAAAGAAAGAGCAATCTACTATTTGAGTAGGACATTGATCAAATACGGACTTAACTATACATTCATGGAAAGAGCATGTTTAGCAATGGTTTTTGCATCTCAAAAATTGAGACATTATATGTTGATGCACAAGGTGAAGCTAATTGCCAAAATTGATCCTCTAAAATATTTGCTAAGCAAAACTGCCTTAACAGGTAGGATAGAAAAATGGGTCATGATATTAAGTGAGTTCAATATTGAGTATGTGGATAGAAAGGCAATAAAAGGAAAAGTGATAGCAGATCACTTAGCTGAAAATCCATTGACTTCTACACAAACCATTCAAGTGGAATTTCTGGATTCCTCAATTGTAAACATAGAAGCAAAGACATGGAAGTTGTACTTCGATGGCTTGTACACACAAGGAGGTTCTAGGGCTGGCATATTATTGATTACCCCTCAAGGGTACAGTATTCCCAAGTCCTACAAGTTTTTTTTCCCATGCACAAACAATATAGTAGAATATGAGGCTTTAGTCATTGGTATCAAGATGGCTTTAGAATGGAACATCACTGAGCTACAAGTATATGGAGATTCTCAACTAATAATCAATCAAGTCAATGATGAATACAATCCAAAAGATGAAAAATTAATGCCATACAAGGCTATGATTGATGCTCATAAAAATTACTTTTCTTTGATAACATTTGAGAGAATTCCAAGAGAGAAGAACAAAGCAGCTCATGCAATGGAAACCTTGTCTTCTTTACTTCAAAAACTAGATCAAAATGAGAAGTACGAATTCTTGGTGGAAGAGTTAGCACAACTGACATTTGACCTTTCCAAAACCCAAATTGTTGCCCTACTTCATGGACATGACTCACCTTGGTACGGCCCTATATATACCTATCTCAAAGACCAAGTGCTACCCTTTAGACCAATCTTGAGCCCAAAAATTAAATTTCATATGCCAATCAGCCCGTTACATAATCCTTTAAGAAACACTATATCACAAG
Source organism: Chamaecyparis obtusa (assembly GCA_027943335.1). Classification (NCBI taxonomy): domain Eukaryota; kingdom Viridiplantae; phylum Streptophyta; class Pinopsida; order Cupressales; family Cupressaceae; genus Chamaecyparis; species Chamaecyparis obtusa. The sequence goes on from BSBK01001033.1 coordinate 2,253,851, forward strand.
GGTCTTGAGGGGATGTTACTTAGATGTCTAGAGGAAGAGGAGTCTAAGTTAGCTTGACATGAGGTTCACGAGGGCATTTTTGGGTCGCACTCAAGCGGGTTAAACCTAGCCAAGAAAATTCTTCGCTTAGGGTATTTTTGGAAAACCTTAGAGAAAGATGCTTGTCACTTCGTCAAAATATGCAGCAAATGTCAATATCATGGCAACATGATACTGCACCGGCACAAGAATTGCACCCATTTTTTACACCATGGCCATTCTACCAATGGGGATTTGACTTGATTGGCGTCATATATCCACCATCTTCCAATAGGCACAAGTACATTATCACCGCAACGGAGTATTTCACTAAGTGGGTAGAAGCGGTTCCTTTGATCATGGCTTGTTGGGTCCTAAAATCACTGGATTTCTTCTGAGTGGTTTTGGGATGCCAATTGATAGATTCGAAGCCTTTTCTCTAACTTGAATCCCTGCACTTTAGGTTAGAAACCAGGGCGGGTGTACCCAATAACTGAAAACTTGCAAATAACTTATGACTATAGATTCTAACAATTAACAAATCTAAGTTAGGATTAAAAACTAAATGTGAAATAAATGAGCTATACTGAACTAAGAAAATTGAAATCTAGGACCTAATGCTAGTTAGGGTTAGAATGTTAGAAAATCAATGTAATAACTAATCAATGAAATATGAATTTGAAAACTTATAAACTAAAACACAAAGATTAATTGAAATGCTTTAGAATTGAAATGAGGGCAAAACCTAGAAACTAATAAATGAAACAATCAAAAATGTAAAATGTAATACTGTATACGAGATCAGTGCCTATAACATTGGGCATCAGAGTCTTGACAATCAAAATGGGTTAGGAGACAGAAATGAATTACAAATTATCAATATAGACAACTTTATTGAATTTAACTCCAATGTTTATAGGCCTACCAATCGCGCAATTTGGAAGAGTTTAACTAAAAACATATCCTGGGAGACCAATATTTTCATCAAATATACTGATAACAAAATTCAGATCGATCACATTAAAGGAACTCGAAAGAATTCATCCACACATAAATAACATCAAAATCACTAAATTATAACATTGAAGAATTTAAACTTATCTCATTCCGACAGCATTACAATACTGATCAAATTTCATATACTAGCCCTCCAGATTCGCCCATAAAAATTTAGTCCATAATATGTGTATATGCCATCACAAAATTGTTTCAAATATTTTAATGTTGATAAAAATGATGATGTCTCTCGTATCAAATGTTTCCCTATAAATGTAATTACCAAAGGTTTTATGTGAAAAGACATAACCTTTCATAAAGCCTAATCTTGGCAACTAACCCTAAAATATACCTAATAAACTATTACAATGATTGTTCGGGAAAATCTTCCCTAACTTAATTTCATTCCGGTATCCTGTGCATAATAATTTATCTATTAGTTTCTTGCACACAAAAATAATCAACATTAGATAGTCCTTTAAAAATTTAAATGATTATATTAATAAAAATACGATCCTTACAAAATTATCCATTTATAATCAATAATTTATTAATGCCACAATTTTATAAATATATTTGATGATAAAAATGGAGCATAAAAGATTAAATATTTATTTCTATGTCATCCTCATATGTTATAAGCAATCACTTTAATTGTCAAATCATAAAGCATTATATTAATGAGACAATATTCAAAATTAATAAATGAAATAACATTATGCTTTTAGCATTTTATTTTTATTTTTCTAAGATAAAACATAATGCATTTATATTCATATCCTTTTAAAATATATCTACAATTATAATGCAATGTAATATTAAAACATTAGGGTTAAAAGATTTTACAATTTATCCTTAGAAAGTGGCACTTATCCTATTACATTTCATTTACATAGTTTTATCATGCACTTTCAACAACAACCCTAATACTAATAATACTTGTAATACAAACCATATAGAACCAGTTTAAGCTTTTTTTAAACATAAACCCTAAACAAGAAAGTGAGAAATTAATTCATTACAGTAATAATGTAACTCACTTAAACTTTTTCTCACCCTAAAGAAAAATTGATTACATTAAGAAATAATATAGAGTGAAAGATATTAACTAAATTTAAGGAAATGAAAAAATCAATATCAATATCAAAGTATATCAAAACCCTAAATAAGAATAATATTCATCAAATTATATCTTTATTTTTGAAACATATGATTTTATTTTTAGGGTTGTCGGGATAGAATAAAATAATCGTTAGTGACCATGACACATGAAATTCCATTTTATAAACGGAACCTATTTATTTTGAACAAGATAAGAATTTCTTTAATATATATATTCATTTACATATCCATTCTTGAAGAATAACATAGAACAACTGGTTAGGGGGTAGGAGGGTAGGTAAGTAGGAAAAGGGGATTGGCTTGAGAGGTTGAGTGTTCAACTCACTCTCGCCGTCTTTTTGGCCTAATTATATATACATATTTCTTATTTTTCAAAATTATCAATATTAAATAACAAAAATGCATAAGATGAAACATTTACAACCTAATATATGGGAGTAAGAAACAATAAACGAATACATCCTTTATCTATTTCAAAATTTTAATAAAAGATTTACAAAATATACCCAGTACGCATTATACTTCCTTGACATTTGATCTCTTTTGGAGCCGAAATTTTAGGTGCCAACACGGCTACGGGTAAACAAATTTCCATGTTCATCTTGAACCACATCATTTGTAGATATGGCATCCCTCATGCCATAATCACAAACAATGGAAAGAAATTCAAAAACAAAGATGTGGATGAACTTTGTGGCACATTCCATATCACACTTCACTCTTCATCCATTTATTATCCTCAAGGAAATGGACAAGCTGAAGCTACAAATAAGAACATTTTGAAAATTTTGAAGAGATCTCTAAATAAGTCAGGATGAGATTGGCATGTGCAAATTAATACAGCATTATGGGCCTATAGAACTAGCCTTCAGACACCTATAGGAGCCACACCATTTTCATTAGTCTATAGAGCCGAAGTTGTTCTACCATTAGAGGTTGAGATCCCATCTTTACAAGTGTCATTGCAAGGGTTGATAACAGATGAAGACTATAGAGTTTCTAGACTTCAACAATTAGAGTTGTTAGAAGAACACCAAACACAAGCCTATGAACACCTGAAAGTATATCAAAACAAAATCTCAAGGAACTACAATAAGCATATCAAACTGAGAGTCTTTAAGGTAGGAGACTTAGTGTTAAGAGAAAACCCAAAGAATCAAGTTGAAAGAGAGAAGAAAGGAAAATGGGAGCCTGATTGGCTTGGTCCATTCATCATTGTTTCTTCATTTGGGACAGGAACCTATAAGTTAGTAGATTGTGAAGGAGATGAGTTACAAGAGCCTATAAATAGCATACATCTAAAGAGGTTCTATACATGAGGTAGATGAAAGATTATAAAGAGTATCAGATGAGGAGCATCATATTTATTGTACCTAGTCAAAGAGATCTTGAAAATACCAAAAACATTTGAAAAAAGAAAAAACACAAAAAAATACAAAAAAAAAATTGAAAAAGAAAAAAGTGTCTTGGTGAAAACCTAGCAATAGGTGCCTTGGTAGAAAAAAAGAGAAAAAGACCCAAAAGGTGAAAACTTGGCAATCAAGTGCCTTTTGTTCCCTTAAGTTTTTCCTAGTCGCATGTACATATTGCATTTCCATCATCCCACTTGTAAACCTTTACTGCATCTGTCATTTGTGCATAGTCATAATAAAGCCTTTCAGTTGCGTCATTGCATTGCCTATTTTCCCTAAGTTCATCGCACGATCACATTTATCACTTGGGGGTATAAGAGGATTGGAAATTTGGTACCAAATGGATTCAATAGTGCTACATTCAGTCACACCAGAGAGAGAAACTTATCAGAGCTTCAGAGAGAGATATTTTCATGAACCTTTGATGGATATCATTGTTCACACCTAAGTATTTGATCCTACAACTTGATCCTTGAGCCTTCATTGACTTTATTATTCAGGATTAAAAATTGACAAACACTTTAAAGATCAGAATACTTGGAAATACCTTTTGAAAATCATGAAACATTGCAAAACACTTGAAGTTTCTTTTTGATAATCTTTATGGAATTGAATTTTATCACATCTTTTTAGCTAATCGATGATGTTTCGACTAGATTGGTGATGATAGAGACATGATATTTTCTTTCCTTTGAGTGACTATTTTAAGGAAGATTCATCAACCTATGAGAATTCATCTAATGACATGGTCATCAAAGAACCATCAAGGACTATTCCATATGATGAAGGATTAACCTTTTCTTGTTTACGCAAATGGATACCTTGGCTATTTAGATCTTCTATATCTTAATACCAAAATCCACTTGCAACATTGAATCTGTTGAAACCGGTATTCATACTCCCATAGTTTGGTTGTCCAACTAGAGAGGGTTGTACTTGTTTCCAAAGAGGTTACCAAAAGTGCAAAAAGTGGTATTCATATCCTCATGATGTGGTCAGTGATCATTGTACTTGCTTTTCAGTCCCAAATTTCTCAATGATGAAAATTTATCTCTATGGCATTTCTTTGCTAAAAGCTAGTGACACTTAGTTGCATTGCATTGCATTATCATGTTAGATTAATTTCATTATCATGGTAGATTAATTGCATGTACTTATGGTTATTTTTCCAAGGACAAGGGAGTATATTAATAATCTTGGTTAGTCAAAACATTAAAGAAACGGGGGGTTCAAATGAAATGTCTTTTTCCTTGAAAATCAATCAATAAAAAGTGAGGATATCTTTTGCATTCATGCATAGCATTAATCATTATTCATTATCCATATATCAAAAAAGCATGAAAAAAGTAAAAGATCATTACTCATCCATCATTTGCATACATACAATTAAGGATAGAATTGCATACATTCAAAAAACAAAAACATAGGGGCGTTCATATTCATATCTTCATAAAATAGTTTGCATTCATACATTGAAAAACCATAGAAAAAACATATCAAAAGTCATTCATCAATGCATCCATCTATCTATATCATAAATGAGATACACTGCATCCATACATAATCAAAAGTAAATGCATCATAAACATCATATAGCTGCATACAAAGATAATCTCATAACAAACTCATCAAGAGAATCAAGGAAGTATATCATCATATAAAGTGTTCATCAACATCAAATGATCCAGTTCATCAGCATATCAAGATACAATATCATGAAAGTGGTACATCAATGTTCTGATCAACAATACAACATCAACATCATGAAATGTGATACAAGAGACATCAACAAATGATCAAATCTATAATCAAATAATCAAGAACCCATAGCAGCACCTGATCCATCCCTAGCACCTAATCCATATGGACCTCTACCATCCTATCCATCCTATGAAGGAGGAGCCTGAGAAGTGCTTGCTAGGCTAGGTCTCTAAATCACATGAGTCATAAAATGTTGCATCAAAAGAGCTACCTGATCTAGTCTACCCACAACAGTAGATATATCTATCCTCAATGACTGAACATCACATGCTACACTGTCAATACTAGGGGCATTATGTGAACTCTGGCCCATATCTTGTGACTGCTAAACTTGTGGAGGCACCTACTGTGCCAGAACCTGATCCTGATCCTACCGTGCTAAGGCAACTCTCTGTAACTGAACTAATGGATCCATACCACTAGGAATCTATCTAGCAACCTCTAGATGAACCTATATCTTCTACCTTTGATGTCTCTAGTGTCTCTGCTGTCTATCACCTACTACTTCTCTAGGGCATACAATCTCAGCTGCATGATCATCCCTAGCATGTCCACCTATCACTCATGGCCCATCTCATCCTTGCCCAATGACCTAAGGAGATCTCTGTCCTCTCTATGCTCATCACCTCTGACATCTCCTCCTACCACCACCCCACCATCCCCACCATCATCTCCATCATCATCATCACCCTCAGATCTCTCATCATGACCTGGGATAGGCTCTACTAGATCTATAAATCTAGGAAATATATTCTGAGCCCACCAGTCTTGAAACTCATGAGACACACCAGCATCAACAATACCCCCAAGCATATCCCATCTGCAGTAAGCCAACTGAGCAATCTTATCACAAGAAAACTGATAATCAATCTGAGGACCCCACATGGATCTCTCTACCTGGACTCTAGCATATAGTGTTGTACCCTGAGGCATATCTTGTACTCTATCGTACTGATGAGAAACTCGACCAAAGAAAAAATGCTCAATAATAGTAGTAGCCCTACCAATCATCCATCGAGGCACAAACATATAGGGGAGCTCATCATCATCCTCCCTCCAGTGATTACATCTTATGTATGGCTGCCACTGAACCTAATCAAGATCATCAATCTACTGGCACCAATACTTAGTCTTGCCCAGATGATGTTGGACAACCATACTGCTATATAGAAAAGCATAAGGGAAACCACACTGCCGAATCCTGTCTAAAATAGGCCTAGTAATGAGAAGATGCTCCCATACCCACAACTAAAAAATCACTACACCTACCGATAATGAAGCACTCTCTCTATAAACAACCTCATGTAAATCATGGTAAAGTTGTGCCAACACACATGAGCCCCAATCAAAGCGTCAAGGCTATGCAAGAAGATCCTCGAGTATCCTACCCCATCCAACTGAGAAGCCACGACCTCGATGATCGGGAAGTAGTAAACCGTCGATTAAAGCACCAAGTATTGCTGGCAATGTGGGGAAAGAAGAAAACTAAGCCCAAGTAATAGTATCATGATCAATAGTGTTGTCTCCAAACACTCATCTGTAGACTGTGCTATCATAGATAGAATCATAATACACCATCTCACCATGGCAAGGAATCCGTAATAATCTGTATACATCCTCTAGAGTAATAGTCATCTCTCTGAATGGAAGGTGGAATGTGTTGTGGTCAGAGTGCCATCGCTCTGCCACTGTGGTAAGTAAACCACGGTTCAGCTAAAACCGAAGAATGTAAAGGAGGAAACTAAGACTGCACAACTCAATAACTTGAAACTTTGTGCAAGTCAGAACCTGACCTAAATCAATCACCCAAGAAGCGACGGTCCATATATATAACCTATGGAAATGTGCCTATTTTGCAAATCAAAGGAATCATATCAATCTACCATATCAATGAGTTATCCTAAGTCAATCAGTCTATCAGAATCAAAGTAATCAAACCCAGTACCATTTGTTCATGTCTCTGTATCCTGAGAACAAAGCATTAATCCTACCTATCAATATCAGTTTTCACACTGATTAATCAAGTCCTACCTATCAGTATCCTTGATGCAGGAGCATCCTGGGTGTAAGAGCAATCTTGCATCACCCAAAAATATTTATGTTTTCTTTTCAATAAGGGCTATCTTGTGCAAAGTTGTTATTTATGGAAACTTACTATTTTTAGTAAGTTGGTCATATGATCTCAAAATGTTTTGATTTCACAGTTGGAGGTTCATCCTAGTCATTTCAGCCTACCAGTTGAGTTTCATTGCCACATCATCAGTATTGGTGAAGTTATTGAGGTTTTTCAGTATGAAATCTTTCAGGTCAATTTTGAAGGCCTTAGAGGCTCTAGATCACAATTGACCCCCAGTTGACTGGTGCTAGCACGTGTCAGCACTGTAGATCTCGTCATGGCATTTCTGAAAAGTGGCTACAATAGAAAAATAGAGTTACGGTTAAAAATTTATGGCCTCTGGAAGTTGGGCTACTTAAAAGCATATTTTGTATTTATTTTGAGCCGACCCTATTGTAAAAATTGTGAAAATAAAATAATTATATGTATAGTCGGCCTTAAGGGCTAAATTTTTGGAACCTTCTCGAGCGGTGGAAATTGCCTATATAAAGAAGGCCCGTAGTGTTGTCTAGGTAGTTTTGGGTAGTAGATCTGGATATTGATTCGAGGCTTTGTCCTACAGAATATTGTAAGGGAATGCCCATGTGGCTTTGCATATTGTAATTCTAAAAGTTTGTAATTCCACATTTGTGGAGATAATAAGAAGTCCATTTTCTGTTCTTGCATATTGTTGTTGTTTCTATGTTTCTGTTATGTGTTTGTGGTATTAAGGGGAGCAACCTTCATCAATCTCACTATCAGATCTTTCCTACCAGATTGACGTAATCAAACATTCATTGGTACCACTTGTTGGTGCTCGAAAATGCTGATCATTTTGAGACTAACTAACAGGCACAATAGATGCCTCTGTAATTCTGGTTCGATTGAACCAAGGCTGGTAGGCCTAAATTGAATATATTGTCTAACTGCACAAACTACGTGTGTAAACAACAAAATCTCTTCCAAAGGGGTTACTGATCCTTGGAAGATAAAGTAACCTAATATCCTAATATTCAGATAGCTAGATATTTAAACTAATGCTATGAATTAATGCTAAACCTAATTTACTATTTTGAAATAGGATAACAGATAAGATATAAAATGTAAGTCATAGAGGAATAAAAATGACAATTTCAAATAAATGAATAGACCAGTGCCTGATACCAAATTGAAAATAGAGTCAAACACATTCAATACTACATGTAACTGGAGATGATTTTAAGATAACTCATTTCTGCAAAACGAGACCATCACCCTACAAGCTTCTATTAAAACAAAATTTACAACAATTTATACAATAGGTCCTATGGTTTTTAACTCAACTTAAGAGCCCAAAGGAAACAGTAACAAGTTCCCAGACCATGCTACCATTATTCAAATTGTAAAAATTAGTCATAAATTAATGCATAAAATAGACAACACAATAGGATACCCTGGCTAAAGAGTAATCCAAGAAACCAATTGAACATAAAAACTATATAATCAATAAGGCATGAGTACTTATCAGATATCCATGCATAAGATCTTGAGACATTAAATTCCAATTCGTGAGAAGTAGCTTTTTTGTCATGATAGAATTGTTATTTTTTCCTTACATTTGAGTGGATATAAGTATAAATTCCAATGGTTCCCTGTGAAAGGACATGTCCTTTCATAGGACCTAATTATTCAACTACCCTAAAAACAAACCATTAAATATGGTTGTTAAATATTTCTCGTAATTGATTACTTGTAGTTTAGGTATCCCATGCATAATAATCCAATTTTTAAGCTCTTGCACAAAACACCTTAACATTAGATAGTATTGAAGAAAAAATTATTACATTCATACTATATAAACATGATCTTTAAAAATATTTAATTATTAATTTACGACATAACAACTAAACATTAATAAAATCATAACATAATTTGCACAAATGTTTTTTGATAAATAAAAATAATGCCAATAAAGTCAAATAAATAAATTAATATTCAACCATAGATATTTACCCCATTTAATCAACACATATGAAAACGTATTCACTTCAAACACAGTGTAAGATAAATTATAATATGGAAATATTTCAAAAGAAACAGTAGGGTAAAAAATTTATATTCCACCCTAACGAGGAGAGGAAAATGATCACCCTAATAATCAAATCATTTCACTTAGGGTTAATATATTGATTCTCACAAAATAACCATTTTAATGCTTATAAGTATTTCTAATACAAAATAATATTATAACCATAAAAATACATATAGTTTTGAGAATCTAAAAAATCTCACTTTCTAAAAGAAACTCTAAAATATACATACTAATAAATAACTAATTCATAAAAGCTAAAATCAATTTAAAGTAGGGTAAAATTATCAATACCCACTTTACCCTAAAATCAAAATAAAAGGAAAAGGTGAAAAAGTTACATTTAGGGATTTGAAACTAAAAAGTAAATATCAATTAATCACTATTCAAACCCTAAATATATATGAAAAATCAACTTACATTATACATAACTAAAATTCAATAATAATGCAATAACACTAAAAAATTTTCACCTTAAAAATATTAATGTTAAAAATATAACCAAGGTGAAAATATTAATTGCATGTAAGGATATGAAAATTAGAAAGTGATATGAAATTACATCAAAACCCTAAATAAATAAATATCTATCAAATAATACATTTACTTCATCATATATTTTTAACTTTTAGGGTAAAACAAAAATTAGGAATAAAAATAAATATTAGTGATTACAACATACAAAAATTCTCTCTAATAAACAATATTTATTTTAATAATTTATTTTAAAGGAAATAGGATTATCTTAAATTTATACATTTATTTACATACACACTCTTGAAGAATAATATAGAGCAATTGGTAGGGGTAGGGTCGGGTAGTTAGGTAGGAAAAGGAATGGGTCGAGAGGTCGAGTGTTCAACTCCCTCTCCCCATTCTTTTTCCTAAAATTAGAAAAATTAGATAAATACATAAATAAAGTAATAATCACATTATTTAATTTAAAAAGATAATTAGGGAAGAGATAACTCCCTATGTAAGAGGTTGCCTTTATTTCTCACCTGCACATAAACAAACATAAATAAGTATTTTCTCCTAACCCTCTCGAAGAAAACAAGTAGACTAACTGGTTAGGGGGTAGGAGGGTAGATAGGTAGGAAAAAGGTCGGCTTGAGAGGTTGTGTTCAACTCCCTCTCGCTGCCTTTTGTTCAACCTATTTATTTTTATTTCTAGAATTATTATTATCTAAAACAAATATGCATAAAATAAAACAATTTACAACCTAAAAATAAAAAACACACTTGCCTTTTATCCATTTTAAATTTTTATCAAAGGAAATCTATAAAATATGACAAATATGTATTATACTTCCCTGACGTCCTGTTCCTTTAGGAGCTAAAATTTTTGGTGTCAACACCACTATCCTGATATCCTAATCAATTGTTTTGCTAAACTACAACAGACCTAAACTATCTTGGAATTCAAATGATTAGTCGATGACATCAAAATTTTAATCAGAAAATCAAGTCAAAAATTTAAAAAAAATTTGAAAACCTACAAGCGTCATTTGCCCATTACCAGGCGACATTTTACCTTACGCGGTGCAGAAAATCTATCACATGAAACTTTATTCTTACCACACATCATTTCATGATTTATGCATCACTTCATCACGCTAAGAGAAATTTAACAGAGCCTAGGCATCATTTAAAAACTAGGGTTTCCTACGTGGAAAACTATATGGAAATTGGCAAAAAAATTATACTGCTATGCGGAAAAAGATTTTTAGCAAGCAAGAGTTTATTATGGTTAAGCGACACTTTACTACGCGGAGGCATGAGTAAAAAGTGTGGATGTGATACTTTAAAGGCTAACGCGGCACTTAACTATTCCTAGGCATGATTTTGCAAAATAAAAAATGCAACATGAAAAAAGTTCAATAAATGCTCTAAACGAGCAATAAATGCAAAAAGGAAGTTAGCAATAACTCACAGGAGCTCCATAGTCAGGTGGTCTCTGATACCGATGACTCCTCTTGAACCAATGCTTTCTGATAGGCACAACCATCATGAAAATCCAAGTAGCATCAGAGCAAAATCTCAAAAGTCACAAGTGAAAATGAATAGTAAATCAAGGTTTTTCAACCTATTTAAGCTAATTTTGACCTAATTTAGAGGTGAAATTTGGACTTTGACCTATATTAACCTATCAAATCAACCAGGGCAAATTGCTAAATCATGGCATATCATCAATGTTTTTCAGAAATGAAAACATATTGACATCAACTAAATCAACATCATCAAAATCTTTCAAATCAAGTAATCAATATGTTTTATTTCTAAGGGGGCATCAGAGTATCAAAATTGACATGAAATATCAATGAATTTGGCGCATAAATTTTTTTGGAATCATTATCAGGGGCACATATCAGTTTTATCAAATCAGATCAGAGGCATATCATATCAAGCAGCATATCAATTTTTTCATATCAGTGGTAAATCAGAAAATCAGTAAATCAGGACCTAAAAAGGAATTAGGACTAAAAGAATCTTTGAATCAATGTTCTTCACACATCAATTCAAAGAGGGGCATTTGTAGACACTCAAAAATAGGCAAGTGCTTTAAAATCATCAAAATGCACTAATTCTCATTAAAAAGGATCAAATCACATTAAATCAACATTTATTAAATCAAAGTTGGACAAAATCAATAAAAGTAAAGGAAAAATCAAATAATGACATTAAATAATTAAATCAAAGCTTAAAGGGGTGAAAAGCACTACATCATTGATTTTAATCAATTAATTGTATAGTTGTTTAAATCAAAAATCAAAATGAACCTATTCCCTTACATGGCTACATTTAATTAATTAACTGAATTTAATAAATCATAATATCTTTCAACAAAGTTGAGCAACCAATGAGAATTGAGGACAAAAAGACACAAATCACTCAAAAAGAAATGAATCTTGATCACTCATTTTAAAATTTCAATCTCAACCACTCAATTTTGTCCTTTTGTCCAAAGCTTTGAGACAAGCATTTAAATTGTCCCCCCATTTATGAACATTGTAAAATTTTTGACTCAACCAAAGGTAAATCATGGTTAATTCACTCTACCCCCTACCCTTGGGAATTTACTATAAGTATGAGGCATTTTGAGAGCAATAATCATCTTAGAAATTCATTTGCAAAACATCCTTACTATAGTCATTTTTCATAGCAATCAAGAGCATTTGAGAGAATTTGAATTATCTTTGTATCAATTTGAGAGTTAGTGAGCTAGAATAAGCATTTTTAGTATCATATTTCTCATTTTAGAAGTGTCACTAGTGGAGACTAAGTTGAGAGCTCTACTTACCACATCTAATTAGAGAACCATGAGATGTTATTGATTCTTATGCAATTCTTAGTTTAAATTTTCATTGTATTTGCTAAGATTGTTAGATATTAATCCTAATTTCATGAAGGTGCAAAGCATTCACACACAATATGCAATATGGTTGAATGATACTATCATGGATGATATGCATTTAATGTTGAATGATCCTAATATATGCAAAGAATGATTAACTACATAATGTAATGCACTTAATGGATTGATATTTAAGAATGCACCTTAAATGAGATGAATGCAATCTAATGATTATGCAACTTAATGAAATTTAAATCTTGGACACATTTAAACGTATGCACAATTTAATGAAGATGACTTAATGCAACTTAACCAATGCAAGAGAACTAATGAAATGCACTTTGTTTTTTATTTGTTTTTAATTTCCAACACACTCAATCCGATAAAGTTATTTTTGATAATCCTTTGATTTTTGGTTTGAGTACACCCCCTTTTTATTTTCCTCTTACAAATTAAGCTAATAGAGGCAAAACAATATACAATGCACTTAATCTAAGATGTATGCAACTAACTGTCATTATTCAAAATTTTGAGCTTATAATCATCATTGAGCATTTTTGGAATCCTATCTTAGTACAACCATCACTAGTTCAACTATGATGATATGAATACTTTCTGCACCTCTTTCTTTGCTTTCCCTTCTCTCTTTGGTACGACTATCACTGATTGAAGCCAATCATGAGAGTGCGAATACCGATTTTGTTGGATTCTATGTTGCAAGTGGATTTAGGTATTATGATATTAAAGATTAAAATAGCCAAGGTAGCATTTTGCGTAAACAAGCAAAAATCTCAGTTTTATCCTATGTACCAGTCCTCGATGATTCTTTGATGATCACGTCCTTAGACAAATAATACATGATTTAAAACTTTGATTTTAAAACAGTCATTCAGAAATCAACAAAAATATCATCCTTTCATCATAGCTTGTCTAGTCTAAGACTTTCATCGATTCGCTAGAAAGACATAATTTCATCAATTTAGTCAACACTTGGAAAAATTTCTTGCAATGTTTTTTAAATCCATATTTCAAGTGTAGTTCCATCCATTTCATACTTTTAATCCTGATAAAGATAAAGTCATGTAAGATCTTGGATCAAATTTTGCGTTTGGCTCAAATTGGATTAGAATGTAGATTTGATTAAGTGTTCCTCTTTCGAATTTGATGAATTGATTCCATGATTGAATAAAGCTTTATTTTGATGAATCATTTCTCCTTTTGAGTAGATTGCCCCCAGTTTGATATGATTTTATTTGTGGGAATTAGGACAATTTGCAGATTAGGTGATCAAAATCTTAAGGTACTTGTAAATGCAACTGTGGGGGTTTATTATGCAGTATATACAAATGTTGGCGAATGCAATATTTACAAGGTGACATTTTAGGCATGCGACTGACATGGACTTTCAATGGCACCTATTTACCAGGTTTTCAACGATTGAATAGATCTTGCTCTTTTTTATGTTTTTAAAGCTTTTCTCTTTTTTTTCCTACCAAGGTGCCTATTTGGTAGGTTTTCACTAAGGCACTTTTTCTCTTTTTTCTCTTTTTTTGTATTTTTTATTTTTTTTCATATTATCGAGGCACCTATTTGCTAGGTTTTCACCAAGACAACATTTTTTTGAGGATCATATATGAATGTTTTTGGTATTTCTTCATGCTCAATTTTCCACTATTTTTTATCTTTTCTACTTTTTAATTTGTTTGTTCTTTTCTGCTTTTCAAATGTTTTTGGTATTTTCAAGATCTATTTTGACTATGTACAATAAATATGATGTTTTCCATCTGATACTCTTTATACTCTTTCATCTACCTCATGTATAGAACCTCTTTAGATGTATGCTATTAATAGGTTCTTGCAGCTCTTCTCCATCACAATCTACTAATTTGTATGTGTCAGTCCCAAAAGAAGAAGTAATGATAAAAGGTCCTAACCAGTTTGCTTCCCATTTTCCTTTCTTTTCTCTTTCTACTTGATTTTTTGGATTCTCTTGCAAAACTAGGTCACCTATTTGAAATGTTCTTGACTTGATGAGCTTGTTATAAGTTTTTGATATTCTATTTTGGTATACCTTCCAATGATCAAATGCTTGCTTCTGTTTCTCATCTAGGAGTTCTAGTTCTTGCAGCCTAGAACCTCTATAGTATTCCTCACTTATCAAACCATGAAGAGATACCCTTAAAGATGGAAGTCCTACCTCCAAAGGAAAAACTCCTTATGTTCCAAAGACTAAGGAGAACAGTGTAGCTCATGTTGGCATTCTTATACTTGTTCTATAAGCCCATAAGGTCAAGTTTATTTTGATGTGCCAATCTCTACCTGAATTGTCCACCATTCTCTTCAATATCTTCAAGATGTTTTTATTTGTTGTCTCAGCTTGTCCATTACCTTAAGGGTAATAGATGGATGAAGAATGATGAATCATGTGAAACTTTGTGCATAATTCCTTTAATTCTTTATTTTTTAAATGCTTTGCATTATCAGTTATGATAGCATGAGGTATGCCATATCTACAAATGATGTGATTTAGGATAAACAAAGATATCTTATTTCCCATTGTAGTTGATAAGGGTACAACTTCCACCCACTTGGTAAAGTATTCTATTGTCATGATGATGAATTTATGACCATTCGAGGATGGTGGATTAATTTTCCCTATTAAATCTAGACCCCATTGATAGAACAGGCAAGGTGTTATCATTGGATGAAGCTCTTGTGTGGGTACATGTATCAAGTTTCCATGAAATTAACACTTTCTACAAGTTTTGGCAAAGTTACAAGCGTATTTCTCCATCTTAGGCCAAAAATATCCTATCCTAAGAAGTTTCTTAGCTAGAGTTAATCCGTTCGAATGTGATCCACAAATTTATTCATGGATTTCTCATAAGGCTATGTTTGATTCCTCTTCTTCTATTTGATTCCTCTTCTGTTAGACATCTAAGGATAATTCTGTCTAAACTCTTGCAATACAATGTTTCAAAAATTATAGTATATCGGGCAGCTTGGCAAATGAAGCTTTTCTTTTGATTCCTAGTTTGGTCTATGGGAATAATTTGATCTTTTAACTAAGTGTAAATAGGTCCATACCAAGGTGATTCGTGTGTAGTTAGCAAGAAAATGGTATAAGGGTGGGTAGGGTCAAATGCAAGTTGATCCACTTCTTCTACCAGGAATTCACATCTAGCACTCTGATCAGGCATTTGTAGAAGCGAAGCCAAAGTTTCCATTGCATCTGCTGCTTTGTTCTTTTCTCTTGGCACTTGCTCAAATGTAATAAGAATGAAATACTTCTTAAGACTTTCCACCATGTTTTTATAGGGTACCAATTTTTCATCTTTTGTTTGATATTCTTCATTAACTTGATTAATGACTAATTGTGAATCTCCATAAACCTTTAGTTTTGTCACTTTCCATTCTAGTGCCAACTTGATTCCAATAACCAAGGCTTCATATTCTGCTATATTATTGGTGCATGGAAATAACAATTTATAGGACTTAGGAATACTATATCCTTGAGGAGTGATTAGAAGTATGCCTCCTCTTGACCCATGTTGAGTGTATGAACCATCAAAATATAGTTGCCATGTTTTTGCCTCAACATTCACAATCTCTGAATCTGGGAATTTCACTTGGATGGGATGATCATCTTGAAGTGATGCTTCTACCAATTGGTCAGCAATGACTTTCCCTTTGATTGATTTTCTATCAACATTTTCAATGTCGAATTCACTTAACACCATAACCCACTTTTCTAGCCTTCCATTTAATGTTGTTTTACTAAGTAGATACTTCAAAGGATCAATTTTGGCAATGAGCCTTATCTTGTGGGCTAGCATATAATGGCTTAATTTTTGTGAAGAAAAAACCATGGCCAAGCATACTCTTTCCATGAATGTATAGTTCACCTCGTATTTGACTAGAGTCCTACTTATGTAGTAAATTGCCTTTTCTTTGCCTGTTTCATCTTCTTGTGCTAGAAGTGCCCCTAATGAATTCTCTGTTGCTGAAATATATAGGATTAAGGGCTTGCCTCTGATAGGGGGCATCAAGATTGGAGGGTTCATGAGGTATTTTTTCAATAGATTAAAGGCTTCTTCACACTTTTCATCCCATTTGAAAATTGTATCTTTATGCAGAAGTTGGGTGAAATTATGGCATTTTTCAGCTAATTGGGAGATAAATCTTTTGATGGATTGTATCCTTCCTTGTAGAGATCTCATTTGGCTAATGTTTTTAGGTGCTTCCATTTCCATAATGGCCTTAAATTTAGTGGGATCCACCTCTATTCCCTTTGCAGATACAATGTAGCCTAGTAGTTTGTCGGATTAGACTCCAAATGCACATTTTTTTGGATTAAGCCTTACTTTGAATTGCTCTAATCTTTCAAAAAAATTCATCAGAATTGGTAAGTGCTCTTTTCTTGAGTGAGATTTGGCTAATATGTTGTCCACATAGTCCTCCATAAACTTATGCATCATATCATGAAATATTGTGGTCATCACTCGTTGATAGGTCACTCCGGCATTCTTCAAACCAAAAGGCTTGACATTCCAGCAAAAAGCACCCCATGCACATGTAAAAGTTATCTTATCTTGGTCCTCTGGTGATATCTTTATCTAGTTATATCCGCTAAATCCATCCATGAGTGAAAACATAGAGTGTCCTCATGTTAGGTCCACATTGGCATCTATACTTGTGTTGTGGTCCCACAACCACGCTCCCCTTTTTTTTGGCCTCTTGGCCTCAGGGCCCCCCCTTGTTTCTTTCTGCTTGTTTTGTTTCTTGTTCTTAGTCTCTCTTGTCCTTAGTTGTTTGTCATTTTTTGGCCTTTTTGGCCTTTTCAAGCTTTCGCACTTTCAGATGTTTGAAAGTGTGAAAAGGCCAAAGGAGTGAGGAGTTAAAACACCACCCTATATTTGACCTTTTCAGTCTTGGCACCACTTTCAAACTTGTCAAAGGTCTGGAAATTCAGAGGTCCGACCCCTTATGGGAGTCAACCTTTCATATTTTTAGCCTTTTCGGTGGTCTGACACCCCCGAAAGGCTGAAAGGCCGATCACCTAGGGTGATGATGTCAGCCACTGGGGTAGCCTACATAAGGATCAAAAGGTTTTAAAGCCCTCACTTTTGCGCTCACTCCTCTGCCTCTAGCTAGTTTTCTCACCGCTCATCCCTTTTTCATCATCTTGGTCTCCTATTTTTGCTAGTTGTCCTTGAGTTTGTCATTTTTGAGGTTGGTCATCTTCTCTTCCTTCTTCCTTTTTTTTGTTTTTGGGTCTTAACTTAGGGTTTTGGTCCTTTCAACCTTTTTAGCCTTGTCTTTGAGTCTAGATTGTTTGGAGTCATCCTTTTGGGCCTTGGGGATCGTCAAGGTAGTTGCCTTACATCCCCTTGAGGAGTTTGTGGTCAAACTCATCGTCAAACTCATTTTCAAGTTCGACTGAGAAACC
Source organism: Chamaecyparis obtusa (assembly GCA_027943335.1). Taxonomy (NCBI): domain Eukaryota; kingdom Viridiplantae; phylum Streptophyta; class Pinopsida; order Cupressales; family Cupressaceae; genus Chamaecyparis; species Chamaecyparis obtusa. The sequence goes on from BSBK01001033.1 coordinate 2,272,127, forward strand.
CTAGTTTTGGACCTTTGGGGTCTAAAAATTTCAAGAAACTTGAAATAGGAATTCTCCAAGTACTGAGAATACCTTTCAGCATTTCATTGTTTTCGCACACCAAAACATTCATACCTCTGAAATGCTAAAAGTAGACCATCTTGCCCAAAACACTCAAAGTGCACCTTCAACATTTTTTGGCCTTTTCAACCTTATCGCACGCTGAAGATGTATCGATCCCGGATCGTCAAACTCTTCAAGATGCTACTAGAAACCCTTCCTCGGCATTTTCTACCTTTTTGGCCTTTTCGGCCTTGTCGGCCTATGGGGTTTCCTCACCTCCAATTCACCGAAAGAGCTAAGTATTGTCAGCATAGCCTCTTTCAGTGTTTTTGACCTTTTTAGACTTTTGGAGGTCTGACACCCCCAAAGTCCGAAAAGCTAAAATCACCTTTTGTAGCCCCCTTTTGAGTTTAATTTGGTAATGTGCTTTTCTTTCTAAGTTTCTTTTCTCCTACTATGTTGATGATTCATGTCTTGTCCTCTCTGCAGATATGGTCGAAAGGGTAGTAGCATCACCAGCAATGAAATATCAATTCAAAGGCTACCATCCACCTTCCAAGGTGACAAACTTGCATGCAGGCATAACGGACACCAATACTGGGAACGTAAGCTAGAATGACTACCTGAATAAATGTGCTTAGCTAGTAGGACATTCAGAGGACTGCACTTCATTAGTCCACTGCTCTCTAGTGAATGCAGCAACTCACCCAATTTCCATCCAATCTATGGACCTAATCAATACACTGGCTAGTAACTACATGTCCGATGAGGACATGGTAAAGAACAGCATTGGTGAAGTGGTCTTGGACCCAAAGCCCAACAACATTGAGCATGTTTTCCATTTGCCCAAAGGGGTGGACAAGTTCTTTAATTTCAACATCAACAAGGGAATGGAATTCTATAATAAGGACATACAGAGGGCTCACAACATTGTCAATAATGAGTACCTGATGCAGTCGTTACCCAAGAACAAATTGGATAGGATTGATATGAGAAGAGGGTATATGCAAGAAGATATCTAGGCAGCCATAACAATGATTAGTAGGGTGTATGGGCTGCCTAAGTCCTCTTAGCTGGAGCCATGGATGATTTTCTTGATCCAAAAGATAAGAGAAAGGCAAGAAAGGTTTGATTGGGCTGCCATCCTAAGTGACCAACTTGATGAACAACTAATTCAGGTTAAGATAGACCCCCATTTCTACATGACATCTTATGTCATGTATCTGCTAGCTAGATGGGCAGTGTACCTAGGATTGACTAAAGTTGGGGTGATGGGTGAACAGAATACATGGCCATTTACCTGGTATCCTCAACTGGTGAGGAAGGACTTCTATACGCATAATAGCTTGGACTTCAGAATAGTCATTGATGCCTTCATTTTCATGATCATACACTCCATTGAGGGAGACTATGCTAAAAGATTGTCCACTAAAGCAGCAACTAAAGTAAAGGCCCTGGGGGCATTCTATATACAATTCTAGACCTTCACTTACATACGAGTGGCAGGAAGCACCCTGGCACCAAAGAAGTTACCAAGGTACCCATCTGATAGGGTAGTCCTCTTAGAGATCGCAAGGTAGCTATCTAACACACATGAACACATTAAGCATAAGAAGAAGAATTGCTCAAATTTTCCCATTTCCATTGGCCCCCACTGCATGCCGGATATGAAGGTCTGCAAGTCTTTGACTTGGGAGTGGGATGAATTCTCACTGTTAACTTACAACCTGGTGAGGCCTCACTTTGATCCCATTGGTACATATAGCCACATAATGGGGAGGCATTATGTTCATGAGCCACACGTAGAAGACCATTGGGCTAACTATGTTGATGATTATGAAGTAAGGGTTCATGATTATTGTTGGATGAGTCTAGAGCTGGCGCAGGGTGCCCTTTTGTTGAAGATTCTATAGAAGGTGATAGATGCTGACTTAGATAAAGTTTTGGATTCTATATATAATACAAACAAGGTGTTCACAAGGGCCATCTTGAATGTAGAAGTGGATTGAGATGAGAATGATAGTATGGATTTTAGAACCCAACATGTGATTAAACTCACTAAATCATGGATCACTTGTCCCTTCCAAATGCAGCCGATTCTGATGAAACAACTCCCAGAGAAGCCCTCTTGAGAAAAGAAGAAGAAGGGAGAAAAGGTTTTGAAACCAAAGTTCAAAGAGGTTGCTCCTCTAAAGCCAGAAACTATATATCGGCATGAGCACCCCACTGCATATGGTCCAGCCACGCACTCCAAAAAGGTAAAGACCAAGATGACCGGAAGCAACACGCCACCAGATATACCTTCATCCAGTAGCCATGACTCTCCCAACACGGCCAAGAAGACAAAGTTCAAAATCATAGGGACCAATCCATCCAGAGTAATCAAGGGTCATGTGTACAAGAGAAAGAGAGGCTCAATGCCCACACAAATGGATACCTTGGTGGAAGATGATGAAGATGAATTGGATGAAATTCCCCTCGGTAGGAGGACCCAGTCTGTGGGATTTTTGAAGAAAAGAAGGATAATGGACAATGATCCTGAGAACATGGAAGGGGCTACTGAGGATGAGCCAGTGAACCTAGATGTTCTCAGTGATGATGAGTTTGACCTCATAGATTTTGCAGGGCTACATGGTTTTAAAGACTCTGAGCAGCAAGTTCCTATGTAGTTTACAAGTCTTTTTAGTGGCATAGGAGAGGACACCCAATGGGAATCTCAAGAGCAAGTTGCTGTTGAGATGGCCAAGGCCCAAAAAGAAACTGTAGAGCCAGAAAAGGAATTCTATTGGAGTCACCTCAAAAGAAGATGTAGCTGCATAGGTCCCATGGGATTCATTTGTTCCACCTCTACCTCCACCTCAGCATCCAACTCCACCTATGGTTCCACTTCAAGAGCCTCCCACTACCCCACTTTCCACTCTAGTATGAACCACTCTGTTGCCTCAGCAACCTTATTCATCCCATGTTCCCCTTTCAACGCCACCTCCACCAGCCCATTCAACCACTCCCCTTGTGTCTCCTATGCCTCCCTCACTCAATATTCCCCCCCAAGTTCACATGCCCTTACCATAGGTCCATAGTGAATTAGTGCCTTAGAGCTCGCATGAGCTAGAGAAAGAAGCATAAGTCACTAGTGAAGAGATGATGGAAGAAGCTCATACAAGATCTGAGGAGCTAGATGACAAGGGAGAATCATAGGTAGAAGAAGAGCCACATACTAAAGAAGAGAAGTAGCAAACAGATACTGAGGAACAAATGGCTGATGAGAAGTAGATAGCTGATGATGAGGAACACACATAGGAAGAGGGTAGACAAAATACTGAAGATGAATAGGAAATAGAGAAAGAAGAGGAGAGTAAAGAGGAAATAGAAACAAGGCACCCGACAATTTCTTCCACATTCACTACTCCCTATGAGCCATTGAATGCATTCTCAAAGCCCACATGGTTCACCAAGGAAATAAAGCCAAGGGTTAGGGTGCATATAGATGATGAGGCTGACATAACCGCGCTAGGGCATGAATTCTACCAAACAACACCAATTCCCCAAGAAAGGACAATGTCTTATGTAACACAAGACCAAATTGGTAGGTGGAAAGCACAAGTGGCTATTCCTATAATGGATGTTAGTGCAAATGAGATCACTCTAGATGAGTATGTGTTGGAGGAGGTAGACTTGGGGGAGCCCACCAGAGAAGGTAGAAAAACCTTGGCTACATTGGGATTGAAGCATGCTCTGGGCTTCATGGATAAGGATGGAGAGAGGATAAAGTCTCTAGTAGAGTAGAATGAACCTATGAAGAGCTTCATTTTGAAAACAGCAGGTCCAATTGACCTAGATAACCCCGAGGCCTCATTAGAGGAAATTTTGGAAAAGAAGGGGGATATAGATACAAATGTTCTAAATTATTTTGTATAGGCTTGTGCTGAGTGGAAGTTTGATTTTGAACAGTTTGCTATCCTTTCTCTTAGGAGGATTCTAAGGCCCTTTCAGAACATTTTGGCAGGAATAACTTCTTTAATAGAAATTATGAGTGAGGAAAATGGTGTAGAGGAAACCATCCTTAATTGGCCAAAGGTGTTGGATGAGCTGATAATGATAAGGAAGTAGCGCTTCCAGGTTTTGATGAAGATATATGAAGGATCAGAATTGGATAATTTTGAAGAGTGGATCCAAGAGATAGCTACGGCATTGGCCATATTCAAAAAGGTTCTCAAGAGGTTGAACAAGAGAAGGGATGACAACATGCTTTTTGCAAAGGAGCTATAGGAGTTCTTCGAAGGCCTAGACCTAGATCTATTTGATGAGGATGATGAGAAGACCATGTACATGGTAAATGATATCATCAATCATTACTTAGGGATATTCTGAGAGGTGAAGACTAAAGAAGACCTCCAATAGATGTTTTACCAGAAGGAGGAAATTTAGAAAGTCCTATCTTGTGAAGAAGAAATAAAAGCTTTTACACAAGAACTGACTGACTTCTGAGATAGGCAGCAAGAGATCCTTCAAGGGATCTGTTGGTACTCTAAAATTTGACTCAAATTTAGAGTGACCAATTGAATGTTTTCTCTAAGACAAAATGAGTATTCCTAAAAAAAAATTGTGAGAAGGCACATTTTGAGCATGTAAAGAGAAGCTAGCATGTGATGCAGGAATGTTTTAAAGAAGGGAGGATGCTAGACCATTGCTCAGAAAAGATGAATCAATGGATTTTGCATACACGGATTTGTAGAAGACAGAAAAACATAGTCATATTGCAAGGGGCATAACTCTTTATTCAACTATTGGATCGAGCTTGTTTTTAGATATGTTGTCGCAAACCTAGTTCTCCACATTCTCACCAGAGTGATTTTAAAAATTCATCCTGGTTCGTGAGATACAGGTGTCTGAGTGTGACACTGTCAAAACTACCCAAAAAAAATTTCATAGCATTTATCCCACATTCGCCCCAAATTATGAAAATATAATGTTTATATACAAGAACACAAACTTATGAAGTAAATCAAATGGAGGAAACTATGCTTGCCCATGCTTGTGCATCCACCTTGATTTTCGTGCTAATGGGCCCTTTTTGTAGAAAAATGCTGGTGAAAAATGCTAGTGGTTAAGTCACTAACATTCAGAGATCTAGAGACTAGTTAGTCTCTAGATCTCCAAATGCTAGTGGTTAAGTCACTAACATTCAAAGATCTAGAGACTAGTTAGTCTCTAGATCTCCAAATGCTAGTGGTTAAGTCACTAACATTCAGAGATCTAGAGACTAGTTAGTCTCCAGATCTCCAAATGCTAGTGGTTAAGTCACTAACATTCAGAGATCTAGAGACTAGTTAGTCTCCAGATCTCCAAATGCTAGTGGTTAAGTCACTAACATTCAGAGATCTAGAGACTAAAGGAAGTTTCCAAATCTCATAATGAGAAAAAGTGATTATGAGACTTGGAGACTTAGTCTCCAAATCTCCAAATGACTATTCAGAGATCTAGAGACTAAAGTTAGTCTCCAAATCTCCAGATGACTATTCAGAGATCTAGAGACTAAAGGGATGTCTCCAAGTCATTAAATGAAACCATGGTCAAGGAAATTATTCAAAGACTTAGAGATTCATGTAGTCTCCAGATCTCCAGATGGACTGGGGTTAGAAGTGAGTTTGTCTAAGGATCCAATGAGAAGATGACAAGTGGCAAGTTCTGGTGGCATGTGCAGATTTTAAAGAAATAAAAGATTTAAAAAGTTATAAAAATTCAGACTTTGGAGAATTTTGAAATTTTTAATGACAGAGCTACTCACGGGAAAATATTTGGGAGATTCATTTTTTATCCAAATATGGCAGTATAATATGTTTCCAGAAACGCTAGAAGATGATGGATGCAATGATGGCATTTAGAACCAGATCAGATCAAGTTGCTAAGAGCAGTAAAGGCTCTTAATCTGTGACTAGATTTTGGGGAGATTTTTCTTCTTCTAAAATTGATTGATTTTGCAGATCTGGCGGGAAGAATGATTCAGATTTTTAGCGCATGAAAATATCAGAGGGTACAGAGGGTTAAATTTCAAGGAAGAGTAAAGGACAAAGAAATTAGATTTCCATGTAGATGAGCAGAATTTATGCAAAAAATGACAGATGTTTTCAGATTTTGGAGATGCCCGAGAAGATCAGATTTTTAGAGAAGAGAGAAGGCTATGAGATTAGATTGCAGAATGGCCAAGTGTTGGTCAAGTACAAATTTTAGGGTTTCTTCTTCTTCTTTTTATTCTCTTCTCTTCTCAGTTTAAAGGGTTCTTGGTTCCTGTTCCTTTTGGGTTCTAGTTCATGTGGCTACTCTGTTGTGAGTAGGCCCCTAAATGATGAAATTTGAAATTCTTTGTATAACAAATTTCTAGTTTTATGTCTAAATTCCTGAACTTTGAAGCTTTGTATGTATTGAGACAGGCTCATTTTCAATAAGATATAGTGCAATTTCTATCTTATATGTTTATTGTCTCTTTACTTTGTGTTCTGCTCTTGTATGTTTTATTTGTAAAGCATCTGAAAACATACCAACTACAAGGTAGTTTGTTTAATTATTTGTGAGTTTCTCTCAAGGAGAGGATTAAATTTCATAAATAGTTTCAGAGAGTAGACATATTTGTTAGGATTTGATGATAACACCATAAGATTGACAGAATAGTTTGTAAGGCATCCTATCTAGATTGCATCTAGTTTGTAAGACATTCTACTATATTTCCTTGAAATCTTCCTGTGGATTTATATTTAGACTCTTTTTCCCAATGGAATAGGCACTGGCTGGATGTTTGTTATACAGTCATCTTTCTATCATCAAACACAAAATATCATTACCAGTTCTTTTCATTTTCTTTAGTTCATGCATATTATGAAAGGACTGTATCCTGGTGATATAGTTCAGATTGTTGATTCCTTCGAGAGAGAATTAGAGGTTAACCTTCCTTGAGTTGTACTCATAAAAAGAAGAAGGATTTACATCCTTATCCCATTGTCTATGCTGTCACATTTATAGTTTCTATTGTCAAGCTCTGTATCAGGAGATTCTCAGCTGTCTACAGAGTGATCTTTTGTTTAAATAATCTGAAGCCTAGATAGCATGATAGTGAAGACCAAATCCACTAATCAAAAGCTTACTTGAAATATAGTAACCTATTCATAGACAATACTTGCCTAAGTCTTGTGGAGCTCAAAGCAGAAGGAGGATCTTATCCAATCCTCATCAATTAGGCTTTTCTTACAAGCTTGGAGTCCTTTTAAACTGAGAATCAAGCCCATATCTTGCCAAGTTTGAACCTACAAGAAAAATCCCTAACAAATTGGTGACTCTGCTGGGGATATGTTAAAGTGAAGATAGAATAATGTGAGTACAAGTAGAGTTAGACTCCTGGTCGACTTATTCATTTATCCAGTGGTCTCCATTGAAGTGTGTAAGAGTCAGTTTTAGAATTTTTAAATCATCTCACCAAGTTGTGAGTGGTGGCTCTGAAGTTCTTTATTCGATCAGTGCATAATGACATACTTTCAGTCCTGATAAACAACAGATGTACCATCTTGAAGTTTGTTGTGAAATGATACTTTCAGTATTTTCCTCTACACAGAGGTGGCGGCTCTACCAGTGTTTGAAGAGTGATTTGGAGAAGCTTTAGATTAGTGTGTGGGTGGCAATCACAACATCTCCAGGTATTTGATTTTCATACCAAATTATTTCATGAAAATCATGTAAAAAATTATCTCCCTATTAAGTGATTTTAAAGAACTAAGATGGAAGGGAGGAGTTAATGTATTTTGCATACAAGATTTTGAGTACATTTAGTTGTTGTGTCTTAGTGTATGCAAATAATTTTCCAAGGGGATATGTTAGTTTCACTATGGATGAAATCTGCATAATATGTATGCTTGAGTTTGCATATACAAGGTTGTGATTGATTGAAGAAAGAAAGTAAAATGTATTTTAGAGTTTTCTCAGCCTTGTGTATCTCCAAATGTTGTCATGTCTCAAAGAGTATCCCAATCAGGAGATAGAAGAGGTTATAAGTGTTATTCACCTCTAGACTTTGAGGGTATTCTTGGTTACCCAAATGTAATGCCCCCGAAAATTAGGAAATTCTTGCCCAAATTCAATGGGGGAAAAGATGAATCAGCTAAAAAGCATTTGAGTATATTCATGGACCTAATTGAGGATTTTGATGTTAGCCATGAAGATGTGATTATGAGATTTTTTGTGCAGTCACTGGCGGAAAGTGCTAGGGAGTGGTTTTCATTTCAATCCCACCCTTCTATCCATTCTTGGAAGGATTTTGAATCAGCATTCATTGAGACATATGGAGAATTTATTTGTGAGTACAGTCTATTAGTTGATCTTATTGGCATCAAAATAGAAGAAAATGAGTTAGTTAATGATTTCAATCTCAAATTTAGGAAAGCATTATGAAGAATTCCTGAGAAATGTAGGCCACATGATGCATTGTCCTTAGTCATTTACTTGGCTGCATTTGATAGTAAAATGGGTTATTTGTTCAGAGACAAGGAACCACAAAGTCTTCATCATGCTTTTCAACTAGCATCGGATATAGAAAGAATGAAAAGGTTCGGATTGCCAAAGCTCCATGGTGCTGAGAATACAGGATTACATTAGATGGCTTACCCAAGTGTTGATACTAACTCAATGATTCAAATGAGTAGTGAAAGTCAAGATGAATGTTATGATCCAGTCGGTGTTATGTCAACAAATGGAAATCAGATTGGGCTTTCAAAACTATTTCAGAATTTTGAGCCTAATATTGCTTGTAATTCTCATAGTCAGCCCCAGGTTCAGAGTAATGATCAGTCAATTGATTTGGGGGAAAATGAATTCTCAGTGATGATAGTACAAGAGCAGCAATATGATGATTACTTGAGAAATCTTACAAGAGATCTTTGTAATCACTTATCTGATAAACCTATTGATTCTTATGAGCTAGAATTGATGCCTTCTCTTTCTGATTTGCAGCAAGAGGTTTTCTATTTAAATGGTTTTCATTTTTCAGATTTAGAGACATTGGATGTTTGTGAAAGTGATAGTGTCAAGTCTGAGATACATTCAATTTATGATGATGAGTCATTCTCAGCATTTCCAAACTCTTCCATTGACTTGGCAAGTTCTGAATATGAAAATGAAAGTTGTTTAAGTGATGACATGACTAAGAGTGTTCACGTAGGTTTGCTTTCAGATTTTTGTGAACCGGTTTATGAAGGTTTTCAGGAAGGTTTCTCTTTTGGTTTGGACACTGACTTTGATTCTTCACCAAAAATGGAAATTAACTTATTGATGTTGACATTGATGTTTGTGATATTGTTAATAAAATTGAGGCAATGTCTTGTCAAACTAAGATTAGCATTGCTAACAGTGCTCCTTATGATAGTGATGTGTGTTTGGAAAACATGTGTCAGGATGAGGATATATGTAATGGACTGTTGATTGATCTATTTATGCCATGTTTTGAAATGTTTGATGAAGAAATGGATGAAGTTTCAGGTCTAACAAATGATTCCCTTTTTCAGCCAGAGGTATGTGTGTTCCTTCAAGAACTTGATGAAATGAATAAAGATGTTATGTTTTCAAAAGAGGCTGAAAAGAATCAAGAAGAATGCATGAATTATCAGGAAAATTTTGAATCTTTTATTTTCCTGATTTAGCATGTTAATGTTTCTCAAAGTGAGTTAGATTTGGAGCCACAAGTTGTGGTCAGAGGTGATTTGTTTGAGCATTCACATGATGTACAAGAGGTTGATTTTCAAAACTTTTATTTTGATGTTCAAGTCATCTTTGAAGACAGAAAGCATATGTCCAGCTGTATGTTTAAATCGGAGTGTTTTCTTCCTCAGCTGATTATGAGTTTTGAAGGGTGTGACATTTCTATGTTGCACATTGATCAGTACTTTCAGATTTTTAGCGACTTTCAAGTGCTTCATGATAGAGAAGATACTAATTATTTTCTTTATGGTATGCTGAAATTGTATGTTAGTATGCTAGGTCTTGTCAGCAAAAGAAGTGTTTTCAAGTTACCTTGGATTCGTGCAAATGAGAATCGAACATTTGACAGAGGTAAATGATGATCCCAATTTTGTGATTGTGGGCCTTTTTGTAAATAAGGTGATCCATTGTACAGTTGCTTTGCTTTTAGTTGTGTGTTTGCTTTTAGTAGTGGTTTCTATTTTTTGAGAGAAAGTGTCAGGAGGGAAAGGTGAAAAGAGAAGAAAGAGAAAGTTTGATTCCTATTTTTGGGGTGGTTTGCTTCTACCATGAGATTCTAAGGTTCTCTACATGCCCGCATGGGGCATACGTCCATAGTCAGAGCCATTGTTGGTACTCTAAAATTTGACTCAAATTTAGAGTGACCAATTGAATGTTTTCTCTAAGACAAAATGAGTATTCCTAAAAAAAATTTGTGAGAAGGCACATTTCGAGCATGTAAAGGGAAGCTAGCATGTGATGGAGGAATGTTTTAAAGAAGGGAGGATGCTAGACCATTGCTTAGAAATGATGAATCAATGGATTTTGCATACATGGATTTGTAGAAGACAGAAAAACATAGTCATATTGTGATGGGCATAACTTTTTATTCAACTATTGGATCAAGCTTGTTTTTGGATATGTTGTCACAAACCTAGTTCTCCACATTATCACTGGAGAGATTTTAAAAATTCATCTTGGTTCATGAGATACAGGTGTCTGAATGCGGCACTATCAAAACTGCCGAAAAAAAATTTCATAGCATTTATCCCACATTCACCCCAGATTGTGAAAATATAATGTTTATATACAAGAACACAAACTTATGAAGTAAATCAAATGGAGGAAGCTATGCTTGCCCATGCTTGTGCATAAACCTCAGTTTCCATGTCAATGGGCCCAGAAGAAATTTTGTACAAAAATGATGGCGAAAAATGCTAGTGGTTAAGTCACTAACATTCAGAGATCTAGAGACTAGTTAGTCTCTAGATCTCCAAATGCTAGTGGTTAAGTCACTAACATTCAGAGATCTAGAGACTAGTTAGTCTCCAGATCTCCAAATGCTAGTGGTTAAGTCACTAACATTCAGAGATCTAGGGACTAGTTAGTCTCTAGATCTCCAAATGCTAGAGGTTAAGTCACTAACATTCAGAGATCTAGAGACTAGTTAGTCTCCAGATCTCCAAATGCTAGCGGTTAAGTCACTAACATTCAGAGATCTAGAGACTAGTTAGTCTCCAAATCTCCAAATGCTAGTGGTTAAGTCACTAACATTCAGAGATCTAGAGACTAAAGGAAGTCTCCAAATCTCATAATGAGAAAAAGTGATTATGAGACTTGGAGACTTAGTCTCCAAATCTCCAAATGACTATTCAGAGATCTAGAGACTAAAGTTAGTCTCCAAATCTCATAAAGAAATATAAAAAGAAGAAATGATTATGAGATTTGGAGACTAGTCTCTAAATCTCCAAATGACTATTCAGAGATCTAGAGACTAAAGGGATGTCTCCAAGTCTCTAAATGAAACCATGGTCAAGGAAATTATTCAGAGACTTAGAGATTCATGTAGTCTCTAGATCTCTAGATGGACTGGGGTTAGAAGTGAGTTTGTCTGAGCATCCAATGAGAAGATGATAAGTGGCAAGTTCTGGTGGCATGTGCAGATTTTAAAGAAATAAAAGATTTAAAAGATTATAAAAGTTCAGACTTTGGAGAATTTTGAAATTTTTAATGACAGAGCTGCTCACGGGAAAATGTCTGGGAGATTCATTTTTTATCCAAATATGGCAATATAATATATTTCCAGAAATGCCAGAAGATGACAAATGCAATGATGGCAGTTAGAACTAGATCAGATCAAGTTGCTAAGAGTAGTAAAGGCTTTTAATCCATGACCAGATTTTGGGGAGATTTTTCTTCTTCTAAAATTGATTGATTTTGCAGATTTGGCGGGAAGAATGATTCAGATTTTCAGTGGATGCAAAGATCAGAGGGTACAGAGGATTAAATTTCAAGGAAGAGTAAAGGACAAAGAAATTAGATTTCCATGTAGATGAGCAGATTTTATGCAAAAAAGGACAGATGTTTTCAGATTTTGGAGATGCCTGAGAAGATCAGATTTTCAGAGAAGAGAGAAGGCTATGAGATTAGATTGCAGAATGGACAAGTGTTGGTCAAGTATAGATTTTAGGGTTTCTTCTTCTTCTTCTTTTTATTCTCTTCTCTTCTCAATTTGAAGGGTTCTTGGTTCCTATTCCTTTTGGGTTCTAGTTCTTGTAGCTGCTCTGTTGTGAGCAGGCCCCTAAATGATGAAATTTGAGATTCTTTGTATAACAGATTTCTAATTTTGTGTCTAAATTCTTGAACTTTGAAGCTTTGTATGTATTGAGATAGGCTCATTTTCAATAAGATATAGTGCAATTTCTATCTTACATGGTTATTATCTCTTTACTTTGTGTTCTTCTCTTGTATGTTTTATTTGTAAGGCATCTGAAAACATACCAACTACAAGGTAGTTTGTTTAATTATTTGTGAGTTTCTCTCAAGGAGAGGATTAAATTTCATAAATAGTTTCAGAGAGTAGACATATGTGTTAGGATTTGATGATAACACCATAAGATTGACAGGATAGTTTTTAAGGCATCCTATCCAGATTGCATGTAGTTTGTATGGCATTCTACTATATTTCCTTGAAATCTTCCTGTGGATTTATATTCAGACTCTTTTGCCCAATGGAATAGGCACTGGCTGGATGTTTTTTATACAGTCATCTTTCTATCATCAAACACAAAATATCATTACCAGTTCTTTTCATTTTCTTTAGTTCATGCATATTGTGAAAGGACTGTATCCTGGTGATATAATTCAGATTGTCGATTCCTTGGAGAGAGAATCAGAGATTAACCTTCCTTGAGTTGTACTCATAAAAAGAAGAAGGATTTACATCCTTATCCCATTGTCTATGTTATCACATTTATAGTTTCTATTGTCAAGCTCTGTATCAGGAGATTCTCAACTGTCTACAGAGTGATCTTTTGTTTAAATAATCTGAAGCCTAGATAGCATGATAGTGAAGACCAAATCCACTAATCAAAAGCTTACTTGAAATATAGTAACCTATTCATAGGAAATACCCACCTAAGTCCTATGGAGCTTGAAGCAGAAGGAGGATCTTATCCAATCCTCATCAATTAGGCTTTTCTTGCAAGCTTGGAGTCCTTTTAAACTGAGAATCAAGCCCATATCCTGCCAAGTTTGACCCTACAAGAAAAATCCCTAACAGGATCAAGACGTCAGACTTTGATGAGGTGCTAGAGATAGTGGATAGGTTCAAGAAAGCACATCCAGAAGTGTCTCCTAGCCAGTAAGCCTCTAGTCCAAGATCTGCTAAATTTTGTGTACAGAAAATCCAGTTTTGACACTTAGTCATTTTTGCAGAGCCTGATTTTCAGCATTTCGGTCATGTGAGTTTTTCGGCCTTTGACAAGTCTGCAAGTCTGAAATTTTGGGGATGAAGGACTTGGTACTTAGTTAATTTTGGATCTTGAGTTTTTCAGACCAACTATTAGGATTTGGGCATTTTTTGGCACGTCCGAAAGTTAACTCTTGTTATCTCATAGATCATTTTCCAGTCATCTGGGCTTTCTTTTTGGGATCATTTGTGCATGATTTTGGGATCTCTTCCAGTTGAATCTACATGGAGAAGCCAGAGCCAAAGATCAAGGGTAGGAACATGGATATTATCAAGTGCATGCACGAGTTTCAGCTCCATTTTTGAGTTCTCTAATGAATATTTTAGTCAAATCTTTGTAATGCATGATGATTAATTATGTGCTAGGATAGTTTAGCTAAGCTTTAGAAGTAGTTTCTTTAATGCAAGCTATAGTTAGATTTACTTTCAAGTTTTAGTTGCCGTAAAACCCTAGATGTAAAAATAAGATCCCAGCTCTATAAATTGTAATAAAATAATGTAATGAGAGTCGATTGATGATTAGTACAATAGATACAATTTGTGCTTCATTCATGGTGTGATTTATCTATTGTCTATGCGAAATTTATGAATGTGTGAATTGCTCATTCTTTTATTTCAAAGAGCCAATTGGTTGTTTAATGATTTTAAGTCTGTGATCTTTTAACTCGGTGTTTTCTGGTATTGTATTGCTGTGTTGTGACAAATTTCTGAGAAGATTATTCTTTGGTTCTTGAAGATTAACTTGTCTCACGTGTGTGCACATCTAGGGTGGCTTCATGATCTGATGAATTTTGGCTTATCATATGTCTGCATTTGTTCTATTCCATTAATGATTTCATCCATTTAGTGGAAGATTGTGACATGATCCGATCTCTATTTTGTGGGGTTCTTCATCTTCTTGGTTATTTAATTCGCATGGTGGTGTGATGCTAGCATATGACCATTAGGTTTCTTTTCAGCAATTTCATTTAAAATCTCTTGTTACCCTACATCTTCTAACCCTTCTTTGCAAGTTATTTTTTAGTAGATTAATTAAACTATCATTTCTTTATTCTTAAATTTGAAAAATCATATCAAAAAAGAGAGAACTTTGGTTTCCTAAAGATTGTTTTGTAGTTTCCCTTGAGAGAAGAACTAACAAAGGCCTCCTTGTTAAAAAATTCACATTTGTCTTCCCTTGAGCTATCCAAGAAGTTGAGACCCAGCCAGAAGGAACCTTGAGATTGATTCAATCAATCTTCCAAGAGGGGAAGTTGCTCACGCAAATTCCTAGCCGTTGTCTTCGTGTAAAAATGACCCTCAGCAACTTGGAAGTGGGAAGTCATCTTTAGGACATGCCAAGTTTAAGTCTCTAAAATCCATGCAGATTCTGATGGATTTATCTACTTTTGATAATGGCACTATATTTGAGATCCATTGTGCATAATCAATGGCCCTTATAAATCCCACTTTCAATATTTTTTCTAATTCCACTTTGACAAGTAGTGCTACATGTGGATGCATCTTCCTTAACTTTTTCTTAACGGGTTTGGCTCCTTCCTTGATATTTAGATGATGCATTATCAGATTTGGATCTAATCCTAGCATATCATCATAAGACCATGCAAAGTTAAAAAAAATTTCCTTAAAGAACTTGATGAATTCTGTTCTTTCTTCACTGGATAGGGATGTCACTAGGTGGATGATCTTCGGCTCAGTTTCTGACCCAATATTTATCTTTTATGTGGGCTCAATTAAGATTGGAGATATTTCTTCATAATTTTCTGGTAGAACATCCAAAATCCCTTCCTTAGGTGCCTCGGTTGGGTTTTCACCTTTGGAAACATCCTTTATTTCTTTATTTCTTTCTTTTTGATCTAATATTGCCACAATGTGGTTTTCAACACTTGATTCTTTTCCTTTTTTATTTTTTATTTTTTCTTCAATTTTTCTCGGATTGAAAGTTTGGATGCTCCCCTTGATCAATTCTTCCTGATATTCCATGATAGAAGATGGTTCAACCGCATTAAGGTATTGGGACACCGCATTGTCATTCAAGAAGATTTGAAGGGTAGTTGGTTCAATGGAATTCCATTCAATTAGTTCTAGATGTATGAGAGTTAATGGGTCAATACCTGGGTTTGTTTCAATGGGGTTTAAGGCTAATACCTCGTTAGATGGTTCATACATTGTATTGTGCAAGTCTATAACATGGGCCTCTTCTAAATGTTCTAAAGAATTAGAATCAAAGTCCTCCTTGTGTGTGTGAATTTTGTACCTATATGTACACACAACACTTCAATAAAATATTAAAGGTTAGCAAAAACCAAAATTTGCAAGTAATTGAAACTACGCTAATTAGGCGATTTACTACCTTCTAGTAGATGCGAGTATAATATTCTCATATTAGACCAAGATCAGTAACAATGCAACACCTAAACAAAGGATTTGAATGCAAAATATGAAAAACTATGAATGCAAATTAAGCTATATTTTTTCATTTTCTATGCAATAAAATGAAAGAAACTGTATGAATCTAAGTTAAATAAATGAAATTGAATGCAGATTTAATTTAAGATGATATGGATGAATATGAAAACTATGAATGCTCAAAACAATAAATGAAAATCTCACAATAGCCTTGATTCACAAAAGATCGATTCTTCAGTCACCAATTCACCAACGTGAGGATGCAATTTCATGGATTCTTTTAGAAGAGCTGAAGCCTTGATTTTATAGAAATCTAGGGCTTTGAGCGTGCATGAGAAAAGTCATAAATCACTCTTGATAAACTCAGGTTGATTTTTGAGTTATCAAGAAATCAGAGACAGTTAACTCACAAAAATCATGCAAAAGCAGTGTTTAACTCAAAATAGAGTTTAGATCAAATTTCAACTCATCATCAGATGTTGAGTTTCAATTTTAAAATTGATTGCTAATTTCTAGTTTCCTGCTTTTCTGATTGTGCATGATTTAATTATAAGTTAATTTAATAAATAAAGTGATTTATTCTCAACTTAACTGATTTTTGAAATTAAAACAATTGATTTATGGGCTAATCAATTATTAAATCAATTTTTTATTCAAAAGCTATATTATTAAATTTGACAATTGACTTTAATTAATTAAATAAGAATTTAATCAATTAGTCATGAGATTTTTTATTTATTGTCAAAATTAAATAATACAATTTAGGAATAAATAGAATTAAATTTAATTAAATAATTAAGTGGCAATATTAAATCTAATTAATTAAATATTCAAAATATTCAATTAATCAAACTTTAGGATAAATTAGCTTTATCACCAAATAATCATTAAATTAAAGATAATTAGGATAAATAGGAATATTGCTAGGAATATTCCCCAATGCAGAATTTAGGATAAAATCAATTAAATTCGATAATGTGCAGATGTGCCTTAGGTTAGGACTTCGATGTTGATTTTGTTCGAATTGAAGATGTAGGAGGTTAATGAACCTATAGCCCATTTTTGGGGTATTACATTTTGCCCCTCTTTGAATCATTGTGCAAAGCGTAGTGGTTTAAGTCTGTGTATGATAAAGATGTATGAAACTGATTTGAAAGATTAATCAATTCTGAGACAGAAACTAATTGAAAGATTTAAAGATTCAAGATTTAAGATTTAGGTCCTGAGTGATCAAAGATACTATCAACTATAGCAACAATGAACCGATGATTACGAAAAAGTGCCAAAACGCCTGATTCTGAACCTTATGATTGTGAAGAAGTGAGTGACCGATTCCAGACCTTAATGTCCTTGTATGAATCATATTGGTATCACATCCTGAACCCATCAGTTACGAAGAACCAAGGAAATAACACTAATGAACCAATGGTTATGAAAAGTTAATACAGTTTACAAGATAGATTGGGATACCAGATTGATATGGATCTTGATGAATCTGATATGCCCCAAGAGATGATAGATTTTCCCCAAGCGACAAGGACTTTTGATGAGTTAGCAACTAGACGTGGTTGTTGTCTTGATTACTAAGGAAAGATTTGATTATAGATTTAGATTTACAAACTTGAATGATGTGCAATACCGTGCCCCCTTCGGGATTAAAATTAAAATCTGATAAGAAAAGTTAGCGTTATAGTTTAGAAGCATGTTAACTGATTTGAGAAGTGGTTATACACATTTGAGAACATTTTTTGCATCATTTAGAGGTCCTGGAGACCAAGTTTGACTAGGTTAAACCATGAGTTGACCATAGTTGACCAAGTTGAAATTTTGATAGTTTGATGTAAGATAATCAGTTAAATTGAATTCTAGATTTCTATGAAGATTGAAGGTCGATTATGCAAGTAGTTAATAATATGAATGATCTCAAATTTTGATTTTGATCTTGAAAAAGGATTCTACTTGTTGTTTCATTGGAGGAACCTTCATACAATGCTTAGTCCTTGTGTCATGTTTAGCATTTTTGGTTTTGAAGAATCATTTAAGTATTGAAGTTTATCCAACCATTGTGAGATCATGCAAACATGTAAAATGCAAAGAGACATGCAGAATGAAATGCAACCTAAGACCTAGGACCTAGTCATTGATCATGTGTTGTGTTAGAAAGTAAAGTCCACCAAGATAACTGAGAAGGGGGGGGGGTGAATCAGTTATTTGACAATTATAATTTTTATCAACTTCAATAGCATTAAACCATGTAAGCAATATAATTACCAACCATAGAAAGATATTCATACACAATAACATGATGACACAAGATATGTTGACTAGGGAACCTCTTGATCAAAGAGTAAACCCTGGTGGGAATGATGCCCATAAAAGATGCACTAATATGAATATTCCTTGTGAAAGGATGGACTCTATTAGGAGTCTTATGAAATACATTTAGTACATATGAATCCCTGTTAGGAGATTTTGAATCCCTGTTAAAAGATTCTAACCCTATTAAGAGTTATGGAAGACAGATGGACCCACTACCCAAACAACTTCAATGGAAAGATCACTGAACACACTGTCCAACTGATCTTTGGATTATTCAACAAAATAATATCAAATATGTTACCTCCTTCCTTACTGTGCCAAATCGCACTCTCTGCTTCACCAGATCTCAATCTCGCGTGTCTTCCTTCACAAATTTGCTTTCACAACTGCATTAGCTCTTTTCTTCACTTCATGTGTAGATCAACACATCCAACCATATTAAAACAAGGAAAAACATTCCTTCCTTTATACCACACTCAAGTAATTACAAATGAGTTAGCATACAATTACAAAATAAAAGTTTCCACACGCTTCAACAAAATTACACAAAATTATCGGCTTCCAAATATAATAAGTCTTCACTCATGTGACCTCAAAGTTTATGCTATCATCCACATCACTAATAATGTGTCATCAACTTCCCTTTAACTATGCAAAACCAGATTCTATCCCGATTAGGAGATATCATCTGATTTCCACAAACCGCTACTCAGGAACACTGCCTGAATATTGCTTCCACCAAAATGCTCATAACTTTCATGAATAAATGAATTACTGTATGCGCTCTTAACCATAAACATATAACATATCAATGAGTATATCCTCAACATCGCATAGCTCCAACTACAATATCCCACATGCGCTAATCCAAACACTATCTGCTTCTTTGCAAGTCTCTGGTAGATCACTGTGTTGACATCAATGACAATCACAGTCATGAATGCAACAAAAAATGCTATAGAATGGCTGCCAAACATTCAGCATTCATTCCTAACAATCTTCCCCATTGGCATTGATGGCAACATAGATGAAAAAATATCCAATGTTCCAAAAATCCAATATTGCAATACTGCTGCTCTAGAAAAATATTTCAAATCCTCTTCATCAATCAAATCTTGCTTCATTTTCCTGTTCAGATAGTAAAAATAGTTTTTTCATGTACACTTCTCCCCCATTGACATCAATGACAGAAATCCCATCATTATGTCAACAACAACTCCAATTTCAAAAGACACTATTCATAAAATACATTCACTAGAGTCCTCATGACTTAGCTCAAATACACATACTCCCCCATAGAGGAAGTACCAACATCCAGTCTAGAAGAAAGATAAGGCTCATATACCACTAGACGGATGCAATCAACTACATCAATTCTCAATAGTAGGCTGGGGCATAACCCCAAGCATACCTCTTAGATACTCAAATGTATCCTTAGGCAAAGGCTTTGTAAATATGTTTGCTATCTGTTCCTTTTTACTTATGTACTCAAGTCTGACTTCTTTCTCAACAACTTTCTCTCTTACTACATGATACTTAATCTCTATATTTTTTGTCTTAGAATGTAATATAGGGTTCTTAGACATACTAACTGTGATGGTGTTGTCACAATGTATGACAATAGGTTCAACAAACTTTATTCCAATATCCTTCAACATTTACTTCATCCAAATTATCTGGTTACAATTGTTTGCTGTTGCTACATATTCTACTTCTGTTGTGCTCCGTGAGATACAATTCTGCTTCTTGCTTAGCCAAGAAACCAATCTTCCTCCAAGGAAAAATGCTCCACCACTAGTGCTCTTCTTATCATCAACACTGCCTCCCCAATCAGCATCTATATATGCACATAGGGTAAAATCATCAAATTTTTCATACCACAATCCATAGTCCATTGTTCCTCTTAAATATCTAAGTATCCTCTTTACTGTTGCATAATGTGATTCTCTAGGTTCAGCTTGAAATCTTGCTACAATTCCAACTGAATGTGCTATATCAGGTCTTGTATGAGTCAAGTACTGCAATCCTCCAATCATAGATTTGTATTTCTTCTGTTCAACTGTCAATGTTTCATCTGTGCTAGATAATTTATGTCCAGTTACCATAGGTGTTCCAACTGGTTTACAATTCTCCATTCCAAATCTTTTCAACAAGTCATTCAAGTACTTTGTCTAACTTATAAAGATACCATCATTGTTCTGTGTTATCTGTAATCCCAAAAAGTATTTCATTTCACCAATCATACTCATTTCAAATTCAGTCTTCATTTCATTAGCAAATTTGTCACTAGCTTCATCTTCTCCTCCAAAAATAATGTCATCAACAAAAATAACTATAATCAACAAACCATTTTCAATTTCTTTTGTGTACAGATTTTTATCAGCCATTCCTTTTGTAAATCCTAACTTTAACAAATACTTGTCCAATCTTGCATACCAAGTTCTAGGTGCTTGTTTTAGTCCATATAAAGCTTTCTTCAATTTACATACCATGTCTCCTTCTTGAGTCAAAGGAAAACCTTCAGGATGCTCAATGTAGACTTCTTCTTCCAATTCTCCATTTAGAAATGCTGACTTTACATCCATTTGATATACTTTGAATTTTTTGTAAGTTGCATAAGCCAAAAAAATTCTTACTGCTTCAATTCTTGCTACAAGTGCAAACGTTTCTTCATAGTTAATTCCTTCTTGCTGTGAGTATCCCTTACATACCAATCTTGCTTTGTTTCTTACTACTTATCCTTGTTCATTCATCTTGTTTCTGAATGCCCATTTAGTTCCAATAACATTCTTGTCTTTAGGTCTAGGGACCAATTCCCATGTCTTGTTCTTTTCAATCTGATCAAGTTCTTCTTTCATAGCATTAATCCAACTTTCATCTTCACAAGCTTCACTAGTAGTTTTAGGTTCAATTTGAGAAATCAAATATAACTATTCTTGTAACTTATTTTGAGTTAGAAATCCTCTTTTAATCCTTCCAATAATTTTCCCAATAGGATGATTTCTTGATAAAATCTTGTTAGGTGTCACTATCTTAGATCTCACTTTAGGTGTAGGTTCTTCAATGACTTGACTGTGGTTTTCATTCAACAAATCACTGTCAATCTCATAAAATAATTAAATAGATCCAGTGTTAGGCTTAGGATTAGCTTCTTCATCTGATTCATAATCAAGCATTCTTTCCTAAATTTTGAACTTTTCATCAACTTTAACATTTTCTTTTCTACAATAGTCTTAGTTCTTTTATTGTAACATCTATAGGCTTTTCTTTTCAAAGAATATCCAAGAAATATACCTTCATCACTTCTAGGATCAAACTTTCCAATATCATCATCTTTTTTTATATAACATTTGCTTCCAAAAATTCTAAAATACTTAAATGAGCGTGCATGTCCAAACCATAATGCATAGGGTGTCTTGTCTGTGTTTGCTCTGATTTGTACTCTGTTCATTGTATACACTTCTATGTTCACTGCTTCTCTCCAGAATATCTTCACCAAATCATTCTCAAATAACATAGCTCTTGCTGCTTTAGTCACTGATCTATTTCTTCTTTCTACAATACCATTTTGTTCAGGTGTCCTAGGGGCTGAAAATTGTCTCTTAATGCCATTTTCTTCACAAAAGGTGTTAAACTCTCTAGAAGTAAATTCTCCACCTCTATTAGATCTCAAATATTTAATCTTCATTCCAGATTCATTCTCAACTTTATTCTTAATGATCTTAAACTTATCAAATGCTTCAAACTTTTCTTTAAGAAATGCAATCCACATCATTCTTGTAAAATCATCAACAAGAATCATAAAATACCTTTCTCCATAGAATCCTCTAGTCCTAGTAGGACCGCTCAATTCTGTACGAACAATCTCCAACTTTTTTGCAGATGTAAAATTCTTACTAGGAAAAGAACTTCTCTTATGTTTAGCCATCACACATTCTTTGCAAATCATGTTAGTAAGCTTCATAATTCTAGGCAAATCCCTTATTGCAAGTGTAGTACTTACTTTCACAATGTTATCAAAGTTTATATGACAAAACCTTCTATGCCATAACCAACTATCATCAATTTTAGTAATCAAACATGTCATCTCAGTAGGATTCAACTGAAATACATTACCTCTGGTTCTAGATCCAGTTCCAATCAGATCTCCATCTTTATCCTTTATCACACAAGTTTTATCAGTAAACCAAACTTGATATCCCTTATCAACTAACCATCCAACACTTAATAGATTATGTTTCAATCCATCCACAAAATAAACATCATCAGTATTAGTCTTTCCATCAAGAGTAATAGATCCTATACCTTTGATCAAGCAAGGTACATTATTTCCAACTCTAACAACTCCTCCATCATAATCGTTAAACTTTATGAAATTTTTTGTGTCTCCAGTCATATGATGTGAACAACCACTATCTATAATCTAATCAGCTTTCTTTTCAACTTGGAAAACTAAGGCTTTTTCTTCCTTAACATCAGTTTTAGGATTCTCTTCTTTAATTGCTACAAATCCTATGTCATCATTATTCTCAGTATCACTTTCACTTAGAGTTCTCCCTATACTAGTTTCAAGATCTTCATCATTAGCATAATAAAGTTTCTTTGATCTTCTATGTTTGAAATTGTTTCTATATTTTTTAACTCTCTTAGGGCACTTAGATGCAAAATGACCATATTCTTGACAAGTCCAACATTTAAAAAATTTCTTACCATCTGGTTCTCTCTTCACAATCAAGGCAATACCTTCTTCAATCTTCTTGTCTTCTTCATTTCTAGATCTGTTGCTACCAACATAATCACCACTCACACTAATGCTTCTTGACAAAGTAGGGTGAACACTAAGAGCACTGAATGTTGTCTTCATTCTAGGCAAGTCTCTTGATAACCTCAGGTTCATCTCTGCTGCTTCCAATCTTCCAAGAAGAGTCTCTCTTATAAATTTTGTAGTACAAGGTATAACTTGTTCAATCATCTATGTTGTTTGCTTAAATATAGGAGTCAATGTCCTCAGAATTTTCCATATCACTTCATTTTCTGTCTTTGTTCCTCCACAAGATTTTATGCCTGTAATAATTTCTGACATTCTACCAATATAGCTTCTAATAGATTCATCTTCCATCATTCTTATATCTTCAAATGCACATATCCAATTATGTAATCTAACTCTTTTTGCATGTTCATCACCTTCAAAAGTAGAGTGTAAAGCATTCCAAATTTCATGAGATTTTTTTAAACATTTTACCTAACTGTACTCATTCTCCAGAAGGGCTATCAAAAGTGCTTCTCTTGCAAGTATGTTACACATGAATAGATCTCTCTCATCACCAGTACATGTTTCAAGATTGTCCTCTTCAATGATAGTCTTATCATTCTTTGTAATCAAGCAATAACCTGGTCCTAAACATAGTAGGTGTGTCTTCATCTTTTCTTTCCAGCTATCAAAATTTACTCCATCAAACTTAGGGCTTTCTTTTCTGAAATTCACCATGGATCTCCTTAAGCTGTTAAACTTCTTTTTCAAGCACCTGTTGCTCTAATACCAATTATTAGAAAGTAAATTCCACCAAGATAATTGAGATGGGGGGGTGAATAACTTATCTAATAATTATAACTTTTATCAACTTCAACAACATTAAACCATGTAAGCAATATAATTACCAACCATAGAAAGATATTCATACACAATAACATGATGACACAAGATATGTTGACTAGGGAACCTCTTGATCAAAGAGTAAACCCCGGTGGGAATGATGCCCAAAAAAGATGCACTAATATGAATATTCCTTGTGAAAGGATGGACTCTGTTAGGAGTCTTATGAAATACATTCAGTACATATGAATCCCTATTAGGAGATTTTGAATCTCTGTTAAAAGATTCTAACCCTATTAAGAGTTATGAAAGACAGATGGACCCACTGCCCAAACAGATTCAATGGAAAGATCACTGAACACACTGTCCAACTGATCTCTAGATTATTCAATGGAATAATAGAAAATATGTTACCTCCTTCCTTACTATGCCAAACCGCACTCTCTACTTCACAAGATCTCAATCTTAGATCTTCGCATGTCTTCCTTCACAAATTTGATTTCACAACTGAATTAGCTCTTTTCTTCACTTCATGCGTACATAAACACATCCAAACATATTAAAAAGAGGAAAAACATTCCTTCCTTTATACCACACTCAAGTAATTACAAATGAGTTGGCATACAATTACAAAATAAAAGTTTCCACATGCTTCATCAAAATTACACAAAACTGTCAGCTTCCAAATACAATAATTCTTCACTCGTGTGACCTTAAAATTTGTGCTATCATCCATGTCACTAAGAATGTGTCTTCAACTTCCCTTTAACTGCAAAAAACCAAATTCCATCTCGATTAGGAGATATCATCCGATTTCCACAAACCACTACTCAGGAACACTGCCTAATACTACTTCCACCAAAATGCTCATAACTTTCATGAATAAATGAATTATTGTCTGTGCCCTTAACCATAAACATATAACATATCAATGAGTATATCATCAACATCACATAGCTCCAACTACAATATCCCATGTGCACTAATCCAAACACTATCTGCTTCTCTACAAGTCTCTGGTAGATTACTGTGTTGACATTAATGACAATCACAGTCATGAATGCAACAACTGCTACAGAATGGCTGCCAAACATTTAGAATTTATTCCTAACATGTCAGTCATTTGTTATCATTGAATTTTTAGGTAACCGAATAAATCAATACAATGTCCACTAGTTATGAAACCATAGACATATGAATATCAATTTGTATGTGCAGGAATCAATACAACACCCACTAGTTAGGCAACCATGGACATATGAATATTGATTTTATTTTTGGAATGTCAGATTAGATATAAGCACCAAGGCACAAAGGCTAGGATGACCTGAATATCATGTCCATTTTGATATAGCAATTTGTATAAGCATCATAACATAAACATCATGATGACCTGAATATGCCTTGCAATCAAACACATCAAATAGTCAAGAGATCATTCTAAATCTATTGTGAATTACCCATAGTGACCCTTTATCATTCACATCCTTAGGAAAGATCATGTTTCACAGTAGGAGAAAGAACTCACTCAAAAAGACAATAGTTAGATCAAACTTCTTTGAATTTTCTGAGTATCAATGGTCGAGGTATGCATGGCCATCCAATTTGAGATAAAGGCTCTTACAGATGGACACCATTTCAATCCAAAATTTCCAAAGTTGTTAGATTTTCACATACAATCAGAAGACAAAGAAAAGATTATGCCCCCAATCATCACTCTCTAAATCCTGTAAAGGATAGCATTGAAGAGCTCAAAGGACACAATATGCAAAAATCTCAATGCGAATTAGTAAGCATACAAGGAGATAAAAGCATGAAAAAAGCATAGATTGTTTTCAATTTATGGTTGATTGTGTTGTTGTAGATGCAAAATCCTTTCTGGAGAGGAGACTGACTGACTGACTAGGATGAAGCTTCAAAGGACTCTAACTAGATATGACTCATCTAAGATGTACTAGAGGCCATAGGATATGACATTGATTGTACCCAAGTGTTAAGCATTGATAGGATATAGACGCTTGAGCTGATTGGTGTACAGACCGACTTATTGAAAATAGGAATGCGGGAACAAACCAAGAGATATGTACAAACTAAAGAAAGACTGAAATCTGGGAAAGACCAAGATTGCACTGATAGATGGAGCATTTTGAACAAGTGGTGACCATTTGCTGGGTTTTCACCATCTTGGTAGAGATTCTATTTTTTCTACCAAGGCTCCTATTTATAGGTTTTCACCAAGGCACTTTTTTTTTTTCTCAATTTTTTGTATTTTTCATCTTTTCAATTTTTTTGTACTTTTTCATATTTTTATTTTTTCACGAATCATCGAGGTGCCTATTGCTAGGTTTTCACCAAGATGTTCATTTTTTCAGGACATTTTACCATAGACTGAATGCCTTAGGCATAGAATTTCTTCAGATGGAGAACGTTGATTGGTTCTCAGAGCTGTTCTCCTTCAGTCGTTAAGATTTGATAGGCTCCAAAGCCAAAATTAGCAATGATAACAAAGGGTCCCAGCCAGTTGGGTTCAAACTTCCCCTTGCACTCTCTATGTGATTCATTTTTAGGATTCTCTCTCAAGACTAGATCACCAACCTGAAATTCTCTGTGTCTGACTTTCTTGTTGTAGCCTCTAGACATTCTTTTCTGATATACTCTGAGATGATCATATGCTGCTTGTCTGCACTCATCTAGTAGTTCAATTTCTTGTAACCTAGACACTCTGTAGTCATCATCAGTTACTAGACCATGCATTCTGATTCTTAGTGATGGGATTTCAACCTCAATAGGTAGTACCGCTTCAAACCCATAAACTAAAGAGAAAGTTGTAGCCCCAGTGGGCATTTTTATACTTGTTCTATAGGCCCAGAGAGCTGGATTGATCATGAGATGTTGTTAGAATAACTGAGAGGGGGGGTGAATCAGTTATCCAGTGTCCCAAAACAAAATGTATAATCCAAAATAATTTCTTCTATTTCTACTCGTCAGTAAGCAATAATAACTCTTACTGTTTGTGCTTTTACCGATTACCAGTCTAATACTTATAACTTTTTACCAATCAAATCTAATATGTAACATGCAAAGTATGATAACAAAAAAATATCACAATCAACACATAACACAAGAGATTTAACATGGAAACCCTATAAAGGGAAAAACCACCTGGGACCGGCAACCCAAAATTGTTCACTCTTCTGAAGTGAGGTCGGTTAAGACCCAACCCTATTAAAGGTTACAAACACACTGTCAGGTGTGACCTTGTTAGAGGATTTTAGACTAGAAGTTATCCTCCAACCAGCATTCACTATGGGGTTGACAGGATAACAATGTTCATTCTATGAATGATACATCATAAAACTTTCAGAGTCCACTCGGTTAAGAGATTTAGACTGTATACAATGGTTAAATATGTAACAGTAAAATGACCTACCTTAGTACAACTTCAATTGCAGATTACAGATCAATATTTAGTTCATTCAAATCCTTCTGATCAATAATTCACTTCAGATTCAATACTGTATCAACTTACTGTCTATCGATAACTGCTCTCTGTAGCTTGGTAATTACTCTATAGCTCGGTTCTTAGTAACCAGTATGATCAGAATGCATGAAACCTTATTCACGCAATAATCCTATAGCTTCTCCTTCTTCCTGGCATTTTCATAAAGAGATTATGTTCTCTTATATAGACGAGTAAATCATTTTCTTCTCCACCATCAGATTTTGTCGCTTAATCATATTCATAGATTTTGCTGCTTAAACTTTCTTAGTACTTGTGTCAATAACACATTTCAATCTACTTCGTTAGATCTTCTTTGAATTTTGTCAGCTGTTGATCTGCATAACAAACATTATCTGTCACCTCAATGTTATACTCTTGCCAGCTCATCAATCTTATTGGCTAAACTAAACATTTAATTCATTCTGTTCTACTCGGTTAACAAAGAAATGCATCGGTGAACACTTCTCGATTAATACTATGGTCGGTATACACTACACTCCATCGGTGATACTAGAAATGCTTCATTTACCGACAACACTGCTTTGTGTCTTTCAGCTCTATACTTCATTATAGATGAATGTAATATAATGAAGTCAATATCATCAAGTCATAGACTCATCAAAAAGTTACTCAATGTGTTCCTTATCCTCATCTATCATGTACATCTTTCCTCATGTAGATTTCTTTATTCTTCATCTCTTTTCCACTTTTCTTCAAATGTCTCGGTGTAGTAACTTACAAGATAAGTGTTGTCAAACTAGTTGACATCAATGACAACATAATACTGATTTAATCATACTACATATCTAATCAGCAACTTCTTAGTGATCTTGTAATCATAGATCCTTCAATCAGATTCCAAATCAGTTGTAGTCCAACAGATGCCAGTCTCTTCCTCTCTTATTAACTGTATGGTGCAAGATTTTCAATAGATTCTTGTTAGAAGCCTATGCTTGTCCATTCCCTTGAGGATAGTAGATTGATGACCAATGTTGTGTAATCTTGAATTTGGCACATATATCATCTAAGTCTCTATTTTTGAATTGTCCACCATTATCTATGACTATAGAATGTGGAATACCATACCGACATATGATGTAGTTCAAGATGAACATAGATATTTGTTTTCCAGTTGCTTGTGTCAAAGGGACTACTTCTACCCATTTTGTGAAATAATTTGTAGCTATGATTATATGGGTATGCCCATTAGAAGAATGAGGATGTATGGCTCCTATAAGATCAAATGCCCATTGGTGAAAAGGCCATTGTGTAGTAAAGGGAATTAAATCTCTCCCTAGAGCATGAATTAAATTACCATGCACTTGACACTTTTGACAGTTCTTAGCAAACTTGATAGACTCTTTCTCCATTTTCAGCCAATAGTATCCAGCCCTAATAATTTTTTGAGCTAGTGTTAAACCATTCAAGTGTGACCCACAAATACCATCATGGACTTCCTCTAATGCATGTTGAGACTCTTCCCATTCTAAACATCTAAGTAGTGTACCATCTAGACCTCATTTGTACAGATCGTGACCAATGATAACATATCAAAAGGCATTTCATATAAGGTATCTCTTTTCATGATAGTTAAAGGTATCAGGAATGATTTGGTCTTTGAGATAGGAGAATAGGTTTTTATATCTGGATGAATCATGACCTACAACAGTGCAAATCATGTGGGTTTTAGGGGAATCATATGTAGGATAAGATAGTGCTTCCACCAGGAACTCATAGGGTAGCTCATGTTCAGGCTGCTGCAATAAAGTAGACAATGTTGCCATTGCATCGGCAACCTTGTTCTCTGTTCTAGGTATTTTCTCAAAGGTGATAGATATGAAATATTTCTTTAGATCATCTACCATTCTTTTGTATGGAATGAGCTTTACATCCTTTTTTTGGTACACATCATTGACTTGATGGATTACAAGTTGTGAGTCTCCATGAATGTGTAATTTTGTTACTCTCCACTCAATTGCTATTTTCATACCATTTAAAAGGGCTTCATATTCAGCAATATTATTTGTGCAAGGAAACTTTAATCTGAAAGCTCTAGGTATGGAGTATCCTTGAGGTGTGATGAATAATATGCCTACTTTAGATCCATTCTATGTATAGGAGCCATCAAAGAACAATTTCCATTTTCTAGAAGAAAGATTCATGATAGAAGAATCTAGAAATTTCATTTGCATTGGTGTATCATCAAACATAGGTGCATCTGCTAATTGATCAGCAATAACTTGGCCTTTAATAGCTTTTCTTTCAACATATTCAATATCAAATTCACTTAAGAGCATGACCCATTTGGCTAATCTACTCGTGAGGGCAGCTTTGCTTAGCAGGTACTTTAGTGGATCAATTTTACCTACTAAATGTATGGTATGAGCCAACATATAATGTCTCAGTTTCTATGATGCAAAGATCACAGCTATAAAATCCTTTTCAATCATAAAATAGTTCTTTTCTTATTCCACCAATGTTCTAATGATATAGTATATAGCTCTTTCCTTCTTATTCTCATCATGTTGTGCTAGCAATGCCTCCAGTGATGTATCTGTGGTGGAGACATACAGGATCAATGGCTTCCCTTGTGTAGGAGGCATCAAGATAGGAGGGTTTGATAGATATTTCTTGATATGGTCAAATTTCTTTTCACATTCCTCATTCCATGAAAAAGTCACACCTTTATGCAAAGTTTTTGTAAAAGTCTGTGAGATATCTGCAAGTTGAGACATGAAGCATCTAATAGATTGAACTCTCCCTTGCAATGTTCTCATTTGACTAATGTTCTTGGGAGGTTTCATCTTGATGATAGCTTTAACTTTTTCTACATCCACTTCAATTCCTTTCTTTGAAACTATGTAGCCTAAGAGCTTTCCAAAAGTGACACCAAAAGCACACTTCTTAGGGTTCAGTCTGAGACTAAATTTTTCCATTATGTCTAGTATCTTGCTCAAGTCATTTAGATGTTCAGCTCTAATCATAGATTTTGCTAAAGTATCATCAACATAATCCTCCATGGTTTGATGCATCATGTCATGAAAAATAGATGTCATAGCTCTCTGATATGTAGCACCAGCATTTTTAAGCCCAAATGGCATGACATTCCAACAGAATGTACCCCATGCACATGTAAAAGCAATTTTCTCTTGATCCTCTCGAGCAATTTTTATTTGATTATATCCAGAAAAAACCGTCCATTAAAGAATACATCTCAAAGCCCGTAGGCATGTCCACAATCATATCAATGTTAGGTAGTGGAAAATTATCATTAGGGCATGCTTTATTCACATCTCTAAAATCTGTGCATACTCTTATTAATTTATCTAGTTTGGAAATAGGTACAATATTAGAGATCCATTCAACATAATCAATAACACAGATGAATCTAGATTTTAGTAGCTTCTCTAATTCAACTTTTACCAAGAGTGCAACATGAGGATGCATCTTTCTCAATTTTTGCTTAATAGGTTTAACATTTGGAGCTATAGATAAATGGTGCATTATAAGATTAGGATCCAATCCTCCAATATCTGAGTATTTCCATGCAAAGTTGATCTTCTTTTCTATTTGGAATGTTGTAAATCTTTGCTTCTCTTCTTCTGATAAAGATTGTGCTACATGGATCAACTGTGGTTCCTCTACTGTTCCCAAGTTGATAGATTGAGTGGGATCAATTATAACTGGAGATCTATCCTATAAATGACTTAGAAGGACATCAAATATCTCATCCTTAGGCACCTCAGAGAGGTTTTCACCTTTGGATACATCTTTTATTTTTACTTTTATGGATTTTGAGACTGCCACAAAGTGGTTTTCACCCTTAGAACTCCTTTTCTTTTTATTCTTATTCTTATTTTTCTGACTAAGATACTTGATGTCCAAATCCGTCATGCTAATGCTTGGTTCACTAATGTAAGTCCTCATAGGCTCAACTGTAATGAGGTAGCAAGCAATGGCATATTCATTGGGAAAGGTATAAATACCTTGGCTCATATTTGTAGAGGTTTGGTCAAGAAGTTCAGGATCTTGGATAGTCAAAGTCGTGAAAGATTGGGAAAGAGTGTTTACGGATATGGATCTTTCATCATTGGTCCTAACCTGATGCTCAAGTTCAAAGGTGATATTACAACTTAAGACATTCAATTCATGAATAGGCTCAAGGTCATTGTGGAAGTCCACTTCAGCCATCGGTGGATCAGAATTTATAAGTTCATCATTTCACTCTAGACTTATGTTGGGTTTAGGTGCATATTGGTGAATAACATCAACATGTTTTTCTGTAATAAGCTCATCTTCTTCTAGAATGGCTCACCATTCATAGTCATTAGATTCTTCATCTATGCCTCTAGGAAATCTAAGAACATGAGTAAAGTCAGGATGAATACCCCAAGAAGGGTTACCCTCATATTCTAATTTGAATTCATACTCATGAGAATTTGTCTTAGAATAGCTACCACCTTCTTCTTTGTTTGTTTGATTGCCTTCGAGATCAGTTGGTTCTTGTGGTGCAACTGTCTCTTATTCTATAGTAGGTTCTTGTGTTTCTACTACATTAATCCTTTTGATTGGATCATCCTTTGCTTCAAGAAGGTCTTTAATTTCTTTAGGAAAATGTTCATAAGGAATAAGATCTTCAGTGGTGTCTGAATCATCACTATCAGATTGTTCTATTGTTTCTCCCTTTAGTTGATTTGTTGTGGATGGAGTAATCTATTCTAAGACATGTGGGGAGTTCTTGCTAAGACATAAAGGCTTCTTCTTATATCCTAGACCTATTATATTCTTGTTGGTTTGACCATGATGGTCAAGAGGTGATAAAAGACCTTTACCCTATAGTCCTAGAGGTCCTTTTCTAGTATATCCCATTTTTGTGATCAATTTGTCTCCTGGGCCATATGACTTAGAAGGGATATTCACTATTTTAGCATCACATTTTTGAACCACTTGAGATTTGGGTTCATCTTTGTATAGCCATGCAAGCACAGCTTCATCCTCTTCAAACTCCTATTTAGATACTTGTTCTACAACAAAATTTCCTTTATATGCTTCAAGAGGTTCTTTAGACTCTAGTTTGGACTGTTTCAAAGTTTGTCCATAAGACTTAGGTGAGATAGGGAGAGATGTCAAAGATAAGACTAGCTCTATAGTATATTCTCCCATACCATTTTCTTTGATTTTAACCTCTTTAGAAATGTCTTCCATCTTGGATGTTGAAGCAACATCTAGCTACTTAGTGGAAGATTCTTTGTTATTAGGAACAAGTTTATCAGCGCTTTCCTTCAATGCATTGCAAGTTGTATATAGATCAGATGGAATTGTCACCTCTACTCCTTCATAAGGAAATTTCAAAAATTGATGATATGTAGAAGGCATAGCTTTCATCTCATGTATCCAGGGTTGTCCTAGAAGGATGTTGTAAGCCAAAGGTAGATCAAGAACTTGACATATAGTATCTCTGATGACAGGACCTGCTCTGATAGGTAGGAAAATTGTTCCTTTGGAAGATCTTTCTTGCTCATTATATGCCTTGATAGTTATTTTCTTTCTAGGATCAATAGCCATTTCTAAAAATCCCAATTGTGTAATCAAGCTGAAAGAACAAATGTTTAGACCAGCGCCCCCATCTATCAACACATGTTTAACATGACAGTTTTGGATCAAGACTTCAATATGCAAGGGCTGGTTATGTGGATGAATCAAGGAGTTATCATCTTCCTCGAAAAAGGAAATATACTATGGAGACATAAGATGACCAACCATAGTCTAGAATCTATCTAAATCAAGGTTATTAGGGACATTGGATCCAAGCAGAGCTTTGTCTAGAATGGTTCTATGAGCTAGAGATATCCAAAGCAACTCAAACATGGAGATTTTTGCATTTGTGTGCTGGAGTTATTGGACAATACTGTATGAAGT
The DNA here is from genome assembly GCA_027943335.1 of Chamaecyparis obtusa. NCBI lineage: Eukaryota > Viridiplantae > Streptophyta > Pinopsida > Cupressales > Cupressaceae > Chamaecyparis > Chamaecyparis obtusa. The sequence goes on from BSBK01001033.1 coordinate 2,305,379, forward strand.
AGGCCTTGTGTCTTTAGGATTTGGAGATTTATATGTAACCTTCTATTTAGAAGCAGATGAAAGATTGAAAGGCACCTTAGGGACATTGGATGAATCTAGTATTTGTCCTTGTAGGTGTGCCTGAGCTTGTGATCAAGTAACTGCATTAGCTAATTGATTTTCTCTATCTTTTCTAACAAATGTGATGACATTTCAATGCTCAAATAGACATGGTTCAACCATATTGATGATAGCATTGTTTCTAGAGTATACATAATTGACTTTAGCACCCATATTAGGCTGAGAAGAAGAATATTCTTTACCATGTTTAGGAAATGGTTCTGTGAATGTTGTATGATCATTATTTCTCTTATGATTGTCAATCATGATTTCTCCATTATCAATTTTATCTTGTATGATGTGCTTCAAGTGAACGAATTAGTCTTATGACCTTTATTGCGATGGAATTCATAGAAATCAATCTCTTTCCACCATTTTAGTTTAGGTTTAGGATCAAAAACTTTTATCTCAGGCAAGTAGATGATCTTGTTTGCCAACAAAGTTTTCATGGAAAATTCCAAGGATTCTCCAAGAGGAGTGAATTTGCAGTTACGATTTGTAGCCCAAGGTTTGTAATCAGATGAATTTTTCTTGGACTCTATTGCTTTAGCTTTGGAAGCTTTGATGGCTTGGGTACCAACAGTGAGATTGAAGGAAAGTGCCTTATATGGGGCATGGATATTATCAACAACACCATCTATGACAACACCTTTATTCTTGTTCCAATTTTTGTTCTTTTCCTTAGAACTAGATCCAAATTCATACTTGTCCTTTTGAAGTGTGATGTCTCCTTTTTTCACAAGTACTTTCTCAATTTTGATTGCATTATCCACCATCTTATCAAAAGATGTATGATTTTTCATTTGTAAAGGGTAGTTGATTTTTGGAACAAGATTATTGATGAAGATTTCCAGCTTCTCAGTTTCTGGAATGGGTCTAGCATATAGAGAAAATTTCTTCCTCCATCTCTTGAGAAATGTCAGGAATGGCTCACCTGGATATTGTTTCAAATTGTAGATATCGATCATGGTGACCGGATGTTGAATATTGTAGGAGTATTGTTGATAAAATAGTTTGATTAACTCCTCAAAATTTTTGATAGTAGGAGGCATTCTAGAGAACCAATGAATGGTTGACCCTCCTAGATATCGAGGGAAAAGATGCATTAAGTAAGTTGGCTCATGCATGAACTCCATGGATTGAGTATAGAATTCTCTGACATGATCTTGAGGATTAGAGTTTCCATCATACTTATCATACTTTGGCATCTCCAATTTTTTAGGGAATGGTGGCATGTACAAGTCTTTATCGAATGGAAAAGGGCATAGAGCTTCCATTGAGAACTCCTTAGGTTCCTTTTCTTTTTCAAGTTTGTTAAGTTTGACTTGCATGGCATGCATATGTTTCATCATAGCTATGATTGGAGTTTCTTCCTCATGCATAATGATATCTTCAACATTAAATTTGGGAGGAAGTTTAGCTCCTTGATGAGCTAACTCTAGAAATATGCCTCTCTATCTTCTTTCAAGAAATGCCTCATCATTTTCTTGAAGTCATCATTGTTTTTATATCGAGCAATTTCAGAAGGTGTAGGTTCTTTATCCATACCATGTTGAGAGTGATGTCCTTGAGACCCATGATGTGTCCCTCCATGAGACACGTTAGGATTTTTAGGACTCCCTGGATTAGATTGAGGTGGAGTTTGTTGATTACCTCCGTAAGTTGATGGAGGGGGTATATAACTAGTTTTCAATCAAAAATTGCCAAGACTGTCATCTTCATAAAGACCAAAACTATAGAGTCGCTCAAGATTTGGACCTATGTGAGTAGAAAAAGTTGTGGTGCTAAGTTCTTCTCCAGATTTCTTATGTGAGGAAGCTCTAGTTTCCACCATTAACCTTTTGGTGAAGCAAGAAAGCAAGATGAAGACAACTAAAGAATGACTTGATTCAATAAGATCAAATCACGCAACCTTGTCAAGCTTGAATTGATTAAAGGTTAGATCAAACGTAAATGAAGGATATTGTGCCATAGTAGTGTCATTAGATTCCCAACAGATGGTGGGCACGAGCTCACAACACTTAGCCGTTTTAGTAACAAGACTGAATTTGAAGATAATTTTGACAAGGTTTTGACACAAGATGAAAAAGACTCAAATCGATAAATCAAAAGACAAAATCAGACTCAAGAGCTCACTTGAGGAAAATGAATGAATTTTTTCTAGTTTCTACTCTATTCCTGACACAGTGATTTGTTCGACAGATTCTGGAAACAGGCTGTAAAAACTAGATCTGTGACAATTTTGACCACTTTCTACCAATTTTTCAAAGTTTCTCAAATGACTTTCTATAGGATCGTATGACAGTGGGTATTCTCTGAAATGACAGTTGACAAAACTCATATGATAATTACAAATCTCACATGACAGTTTATAGCAGGATTTTGACTTTTTTTCTTTTGACTAGTGGCAAAACTCGTACGACACTATACAAGCTTTCATACGACAATACAGTGGTTCTGAAATGGAAATTACCAAAACTCGTACAACTTTCTGACCTTGTGGGATGACTTTTGACTCTAGAAAGGAATTTTACTTCAGATTTTGCAAATTTTAGGTTTTTAGTTTCAGATTGTTCACAAATTCTTCTGTCCAGGTTTGAAGATTATTTTGGGATTGTTCATTTTCAATAACCAAATAGATAAATAAGCACGCAAAAAATAAAGCAAGTGATTCCAAGCACATCTAAAAATAATGAACAGGGGACAAAGCAACCCTGGGCATGACCAATCAAGTGACTGAATGTGCTAATCCCTAGGAGTGCTAATTGTGTATGTTCTAAAAAAAAATTCAATAACGCACATATTCCTAGAAAAATGAAAATTTGGCCTCACTAGGGTTTTTAGTAATGGTCTAACTCTGCAACTTTTGTGATCTCAAGAGGGTGAACTCCAATCCAGGTGCATTGGGGTTTTGACACAGTCTAAGAATTTAATCAATCAGGAGCTACTAGGGAGATCTGACAGCCCAATAAGAGACCACACCTGTGACGATTTCCTCCACAAGGACATTTATATAGTGGTTGTTGCTACCATGGTGAAAATGGCTATTACCGCTTGAGGTTCCATCCATGTGGTTGACCCAATTAAGTGAATGTTCACTATGGTTAACCCTCTCTAAAGGTGACTCACAAAAGATACCACATGGAGACTAGTTCCAGATTCAAGGATCTGAGTTTCTGATACTACCCAAAAAGGGAGTAGAGCATAGTCCTCTAGCCTTTTCACTTTTAACCAAAACAAAGCAGACAAATTAATCTGACACACTAAGACCAAGATTATCTCACAAAGATCTATGATGTCAACCGCTCATGATCTATCAACCTCTCCGGGGAGAGAATTTATCACTCAAAAGTTGAAGACGCACAAATCTAGTAGAACGTGAGACTCTCTCAGTAACCTCCCTACCTACAAGGGGATCCTTCATCAAGAAGAGCTTTGCATGCATGAACAAGAGGAAGAAGCCCACTCTCTCAAGATCATCCACAAATAGTGTTCATAGGGCTTATTTACTATGTGTAACAGATATGGAGAAAGAAAATCTATGTTTGTTTTATAGCCCAAAATGAAGTTTGTGATATGAAAGCAAGAAAAAGTCACACAAGCTTGACACATGAGAGTTCATTTTAATTCAAATCAAAATGTTATCAATTAGAGAAGAATACCTGAATTCCTCGCAACATGCTTAGTAGATTTTTACCTATTTTAGAAATTTAGTTGCACTTTTTCCAATGAGATTCAGCAAATATCAGTCAAAAAATAGAAGATTTCAATTGTTAGGGTTAGCTGTTAGTCCAAATCTGAAAATCAAATCTGAAAAACTACCAAAAATTTTGAAACGACAATTGAATTCTGGTGTCAAAACTTGTACGACAGTGGGTTACCTTCCAGATGACAATCAGGAAACTCATATGATAGTAGGTGTCTTCTCATACAACAATAGATCTCCAAAATGACAATGTGTACCTTCTGATATGAGCCTTGATAGAATCAACTATTGTACGATAGTGGGTACTTCCTAGCACGACTTTTGTCAGAAAGTCGTAGGAAAAATGTATGGATAGAAAATAAAAGATCACAGTTTGAACTAGAAAATGATAAGAAATTGATAGAAATTGATAGAAATTGAATGGAAACCCATTTCAAGGCTCCACGGTGGGTGCCAAAAATGTGTGGGTGAATTTTGTACCTAGTTGTAGACACAACACTTCAGTAAAATATTAGAGGTTAAAAAAAATTGAAATCTGCAAGTAATTAAAACTACGCTAACCAGGTGATTTACTGCCTTCTAGTAGATGTGAGTATGATATTCTCATATTAGACCAAGATTAGTGACAATGCAACACCTAAATGAAGGATTTGAATGCAAAATATGAAAAACTATGAATGCAGATTAAGCTATATTTTTGTATTTTCTATGTAATAAGAATGAAAGAAACTGTATGAATCTAAGTTAAATAAATGAAATTGAATGAAAATTTAATTTAAGATGATATGGATGAATATGAAAAATGTGATATGAAACTATGAATGCTCAAAACAATAAATGAAAATCTCACAATAGCCTTGATTCGCAAAAGATTGATTCTTCAGTCATGAATTTGCCAACGTGAGGATGCAATTTCATGGATTCTTTTAGAAGAGATGAAGCCTTGATTTTATAGAAATCTAGGGCTTTGAGGGTGCATGATGTTGGTGTTTGAAAATGCTTATGCCATCTAGGGCTGCCAATATGCCTTGAGACTGATGTTAGGAGTGGTTAGCTCCAAGTGTGAAAGCTCTGCAAGACAACTGGACCAACTATAGGGACAAGACTGCCCTCTTCACTTCTGGCTCTGCAAAACCATGGTGGGTGCACCTAATCCAGTAACTTATGGCATTTTAGGACTTTAGACTGGATTAAGCAAAGCAGATGATAGCAAGAGACTACTAAATGTTAACCAAACATTCATTGAATCTCAATTGCTATTGGGTATAAAATGGCCTTGTGACCTCAAGACTATGAGGGATTTTAGGATTGGAGTTATTAAATATAATTGGGTTTCTTGCAGGATGAAAACAACCATGCAACACTTTGCATCAACATAGGGATACTAGCTTAAGATCAGTGCCTTATCCATTGGGCATCATACCTGAAGTGAACATGGAACACAAGGACAACTACTAGATTCATCTAAGAATTCAAGCCATAAACATAGTTAAACATCTCTTACACTACTTACAAGTATCCTTACTGATTGAACCAAATGAATCTATGCTTCACTCAAAGACTTTTAACCTGATTCTAAATCAAGGCTGAGAGATGAAACATATACATAAGCAACCAAATGCAATGAGCCAAAAAACTCAGAATTCATTAAGAACAACTAAAGGAGAGATCCAAGAATGAGAAACTGTATTAAGTATGTGGATTCAAATCCCTGTATTACAAGTTGATTCAGAAAACACCATAGACAATATGCAAAAGATACATGAGGTTTTTCCCTAATGTTGATACAACCAAGATGAAAATGTTTACATGAAGAAACCACTCATGGAACCAGAAATTGGAACCACTGGAACTGATGAAATTCAGAACCCCTAGAACTGATCAAAATTTGAACCATTTATACCACTAGCTGCCTTGGAATCCCAAAGATAGGATGCAAAAAGCTTCAGATAGCTAGGGTATAGGTTACAACAGCTAAATCTGAAAACTCACTCAAGGGAAAACCAACACCAATCTGTCAGAAACAAGAATGATCCACAAGAAAGATAAAATCTTCAAATCTGGACCCAGGATCACAAATTCATCATGAATAATAGTCTAACTAGACCATCAAAACACCTGAAGCCAACAAAAATTGTCCTCCCCCACACGGAAAAACATCTACAAGCAATCACCCAACTCACTGGACCACATTGCAACAATCAATGCCACCAACTAAATCAAGAAACGGCCAGAAAACCATAAATTCTGGTACTTCCTGTCATGAAAACCATCTGCAAGTTTGAATTTGAATTCCAACAATCAAGTCTTTGGTGCCCAGCTCATTTTAAAACATGGCCATTGATGATCCATCCTTCCTGGCAAATCAGGTGGCCCCTAAAGGAATCCTGATTTACATTTATGCCTGGTCGCATGATCGCAAGACACCCTACTCACCCTTATGATCATGCGACCGCAATCACTTAGCCACATAATGTCGATCACAAACCCACTCAAAAGTTTGAATTTGAAATGCAACAGTCATCCTCAGGGCGCCAGCAATCTATCAACGGTCAACATTTGAACTGAGATTAACTTTATATCACCACCGTTCGATTCATTTACTTTTCTCGGGCTGGCGCACTTTATATTTCTTTAAACAAAATTGACGGTCATCGTTACACCACAATGCTAAAAGTCAAGCATCTCACCTCAGTGGTATAGCGACAAACACAAGATCTTCACAGACTTGCAGATGCTCCACATTCTTTAAAAACTACGGCCCCATTGACAACATCTAGCTCATCACCCCGTCGACCAATCAGAACTGAGCACATCACCGAGCAAGTGGCCCTAGTTTATCTGGAAAACTGGTGACCGAAGAAATTTTTCCAGTTTGCGAAATACTTTCCACCATCACTAAAAAACTTAGCGATCACATGACCACTATTCGCTGAATCGCCAAATAAACTAGGGCATCGCCAAAACATTACACAAACTAGCGAATAAGAAGAAAATTTGTTAGGCCACCATACACTTATCGGGACCACCAAACTGCTCAGACCCCACAAATGGGCCTGCTTAAGATGAAATCTATGGCTTTCGCAAAATCTCAAGGGATAAACATTGCACAACTTTTCCATGTGAACTTACGCTAACCACTGATCCTATTCAAACTTTAACCGTGCTGGAAGCATGAAGAATCGGGTCCCACCAATGAACTACCACCTCACCACCGCAGACACATGTCAACTAGTCACATGATCGCATAGCCAAAAATTAGGCTATGCGATCATGTGACAGCCAACCAAAGGCCGCCACATGACTGCCAGCAGGACCACACCCTTTCCACCAACCGGCCCCATGGGCAAGAAGTAACCGGTCGGATGGTCGCATATCAGAAAAATGTGATATGTGATCATGTGACAACCAATCATTTTGAAACCTTTGAAGACCTAGGCCCACCATCCATCACACTTGCGTAGTTAGGGAATGCCAGCAAACAGGAAACTGTGAGGTCGAAAACACACAGGGTTTTCGACGAAAAAGATCGAAAACACACAAGGTTTCTGACACCAAAAGATAAGTGCACAAAAGCTGGAAGGCACAAGGTTGAAAACAACAAGATTTTTCACACAAACTGAAAACATCATGGATTTTCAAAAACACTATGGGTTTTCGACATTGTGGCAGATTCTGAAATTGTTTCCTGCAGACCTTAAAACTTGAATTTCTCCCTAATTTTTATGAATTAGCTTATGCGATCTGGACTGGAGCTAGGTGACACCATAAACTACTAGGGGCTAAGGGCACACACCATGAAACACTATGGATTTTCAATGCAAGATGAAATTGTGCAACAAGGTGGGATAACTTCAAAATTTGTAGGGAAAAGGCCATTTTCTCAGGATTTTGCATTGACAGGAAAATGGACCAACACATGAGAAAAGCCATAAATCACTCTTGATAAACTCAGGTTGATTTTTGAGTTATCAGGAAATCAAAGACAATTAACTCACAAAAATCATGCAAAAGCAGTGTTTAACTCAAAATAGAGTTTAGATCAAATTTCAACTCATCATCAGATGTTGAGTTTCAATTTTAAAATTGATTGTTAATTTCTAGTTGCCTCCTTTTATGATTGTGCATGATTTAATTATAAGTTAATTTAATAAATAAAGTGATTTATTCGCAACTTAACTGATTTTTGAAATTAAAATAATTGATTTATGGGTTAATCAATTATTAAATCAAACTTTTATTCAAAAGCTATATTATTAAATTTGACAATTGACTTTAATTAATTAAATAAGAATTTAATCAATTAGTCATGAGATTTTTGATTTATTGTCAAAATTAAATAATTCAATTTAGGAATAAATAGAGTTAAATTTAATTAAATAATTAAGTGGCAGTATTAAATCTAATTAATTAAATATTCAGAATATTCAATTAATCAAACTTTAGGATAAATTAGCTTTATCGCCAAGTAATCATTAAATTAAAGATAATTAGGATAAACAAGAATATTCCCCGATGCAGAATTTAGAATAAAATCAATTAAATTCAATAACGTGCAGATATGCCTTAGGTTAGGATTTCGATGTTGATTTCATTTGAATTGAAGATGTAGGAGGTTAATGAACCTATAGCCCATTTTTGGGGTATTACACTCCTCACTAGACTCCTCTAAGGTTTTCATTGGATAAAAATCATGTGGATTAAACCTAACATTTTATTCCTCCATAGTAGGTCTCCATGAAGGTACGTAGGGTTCACCTACCTATTGATTTATCTCTATTTCTATGCTTGGCACATCATTTAGAACCACTTGTTTTGAACTAGATGCTTGATTTGAACTTGATTCTGCTATTGGTCCTTTATCCTTGGTAGAAGTATAGGTATGAATAACATCAATACCCTTATCATGGCATGACTCATCAAATAATGTCTCCCATTCCCACTCATTAGAATCTTCATCACTATGAGAATCTAATTGCAATAGTTGACCATGGAGTTTGGGACAATGTTTTTGAGTGTATCCTTCTTCAAGATACCCTAATCATGTTTTCTCCTTGGTATCTTGCAATGTTTCTATGGGGTCAATGAGCCCTTCATTCTTTGTGCCCAAAGGTCCTTGACCTTTGTATCCCATCTTTTGCATGATTTGAAACCCTTTCCCATATTGATGTGTGGGAATGGTTATATTTTGAATATGTTTGACATGTGCACTTGATTCTTCATCTTTATATAACCAGTTTACGATCTCATTGTCTTCTTCATCCATGGTAGATGATGTACTTGCCCTCACAAAATTATCATTATATCTATGGGGTATATTTGAGGGTCTTCCATAGGACTTGGGTGATAAGGGTAAGTCCATCATAGATAAGGAGTATTCACCTATGCCTTTTTTCTTGATCTTGCATTGCTTATCAAAATTCTTCATCATTTGGTCCATTTTTTTATAATGAGCCTCTTTGGTGCACACTTGGATAGCTTTGGTATGGTCTTCTTTTGATTCTTTAATAATATTATCCTCACTAACCTTCTCTTTTCCTTTAGTTGATGTAGTTAGGTTAGTGAGTTTTGGTGTGTCTTCAATAAAAATTTCCTCTTCCATTTGTGTGTTTGAATTTTGTACCTAGCTGTAGACACAACACTTCAGTAAAACATTAGGGGTTAGCAAAAACTGAAATCTGCAATGAAATGGAAACTAAACTAACCCGGTGATTTACTGCCTTCTAGTAGATGTGAGTATGATACTCTCAGATCAGACCGAGATCAGTGACAATGCAACACCTAAATGAAGGATTTGAATGCAAAATATGAAAGACTATGAATGCAGATTAAGTTATATTTTTTTGGATTTTCTATGCAATAATAATGAAAAACTATATGAATCTAAGCTAATATGAATGAAATTGAGAGTGAATGCAGATTTAATCTAAGAATGCTATGAATGATATGAAGCTATGCAAAAACTATGAAATATTATGATCAACTATGAAAGATCTCACAAATCGCTTGTCGCAAGTGCTCAATTCTTCAACCGCCAATTCACCAAAGTAATTGTGCAAATTTGAGTGATGATAAAAATGAAGAGCTGAGCCTTGATTTTATAGAAATCCAGGGCTTTGAGGATGCAAGAGAAAAGCTATGAATCACTCTTGATAAACTCAGATTGATTTTTGAGTTATCAAGAAATTAGAGATAATTAACTCACAAAAATCATGCAAAAGAAGAGTTTTACTCAAAATAGAGTTTAGATCAAATTTTAACTCATCATCAGATGTTGAGTTTCAATTTTAAAATTGATTGTTAATTTCTAGTTGCCTGCTTTTCTGATTGTGCATAATTTATTTTGAGTTAATTTTAAAATAAAGTGATTTATTCTCAACTTAATAGATTTTTGAAATAAAACAATTGATTTATGGGTTAATCAATTATTAAATCAAATTTTTATTCAAAAACTATATTATTAAATATTGACAACTGACTTTAATTAATTAAATAGGAATTTAATCAGTTAGTCATAAATTTTTTGATTTATTGTCAAAATTAAATAATATAATTTAGGAATAAATATAATTAAATTCAATTAAATAATTAAGTGGCAGTATTAAATCTAATCAATTAAACATTCAGAATATTCAATTAATCAAACTTTACGATAAATAGGATATCGCCAAATAATTATTAAATTAAAGATAATTACGATAAATAGGAATATTGCTAGGAATATTCCCCAATGCATAATTTAGGATAAAATCAATTAGGATTTGAGAATGTGCAGATGTGCCTTAGGTTAGGACTTTGATGTCGATTTCGTTCAAATTGAAGATGTAGGAGGTTAATGAACCTATAGCCCATTTTTGGGGTATTACATTTTGCCCCTCTTTGAATCACTGTGCAAAGCATAGTGGTTGAAAGAATAGTCTATGTATGATAAAGATGTATGAAACTAATTTGAAAGATTTGAAAGATTAACCGATTCTGAGACAGAAGCTGATTGAAAGATTTAAAGATTCAAGATTTAAGATTTAGGTCCTGAGTGACCAAAGATACTGTCAACTATAGCAGCAATGAACCGATGATTATGAAAAAGTGCCAAAATGCCTAATTCTGAACCTTTTGATTGCAAAGAAGTGAGTGACTGATTCTAGACCTCAATGTCCTTGTATGAATTATATTGGTATCACATCCTGAACCCATTAGTTACGAAGAAACAAGGAAATGACGCTAATGAACCGATAGTTACAAAAAGTTGATATAGTTTACAAGAAAGATTTAGGATACCAGATTGATATGGATCTCAATAAATCTGATATGCCCCAAGAATCACTAGATTTTCCCTAAGTGACGAGGACTTTTGATGAGTCAACAACTAGACGTGGTTGTTGTCTTGATTATTGAGGAAAGATTGATTTTCAAATTTGAGTTACAGACTTGAATGATGTGCAATACCATGCCCCCTTTGGGATGAAAATTGAAATCTGACAAGAAAATTCAGCGTTGAATGGTTTAGAAGCATGTTAATTGATTTGAGAAGTGGTTATACACATTCGAGAACGCATTCTACATCATTTAGAGGTCCTGGAGACCAAGTTTGACTAGGTTAAACCATGAGTTGACCATAGTTGACCAAGTTAAAATTTTGATAGTTTGATGTAAGATAATTAGTTAAGTTGAATTCTAGATTTCTGTGATGATTGAAGGTCGATTATGCAAGCAGTCAGACATCCTAGGTCTAAAAAAATTTTAAATCATGATTTTGACATAGCAAATGATCTCAAATTTCAATTTTGATCCTAAAAATAGGTTCAGAATGTTGAAATTAGACAGGGGTGCAATTTTCATGAAAAATGGAGCACTTTTGAAAATTAAGTCAAAAGCTATATAAAGGCTGGAAGGGTCATTTTCAATTCATTTTCACCATTGACTTTTGAAAACCTTGTGGAGCACTCTGAGAGAGAAAATGGTCAAAATGAAGGTACCTATTAGTTCCCATCAATTTGAGCACAGTCGTAGACATCAGAGACCTTGACAGTATGGACATCCGGTAGGTGGACCTTTGTGCCTCTCTGAAAATTCCATTTTTGCATGTTTGTAGCATGTTTAGGTTATTTTTCGTACGTTTGTAATTTTGAATTTTCACATGCATGAAAACTCGTACGACTGTCCTTCGTGACTCGTACGACTTTCCAATTTAATTTCCTTTGTCGTATGGGAACCCCCCAAGACTCATATGAGAGGGACCCAAGAGTCGTACAAAATTTCATCAGGTCCCTCCTCTGTCATATGGGAAGCCTTATAAAGTCGTATCACTATGCTGTGTCGTATGATACTTTGTAGAAACTCGTACGAGTTTCAGTGCCAGTCTGAATTGTCATATGGGAAACAATGAGCTTAAAACTCCATCTTAGGTCAAGATTTTTGATTTTTTTATTTCTTAGGCCAATTGTTGAGCTTTGAATGTACCTTCTAAGATAGTTAACTATTCAATTTCTATACTGTTAGCCTATTTTTCAACCAAATTACTAATAGGATTCCATGTTTCTATGTTGTGTAGGTTATATATCCCAATGTTCATGTGCCCATTTCTCATCCTGCCACTCAGATACTCTGCATATCACTACCTGACCCTATGAGGATACATCTTACTTCTTGCAGTTTTGAGTATCTGATCCGGTTACCCAAGATTAGGGTAAACCATGGACTATTGACTGCCTTGATAAAGAGGTTTCATTCTGAGATCCAGACTTTCCACTGCTGACTAGAGAGATTACTGTCATAGCTGAGGATGTGTATAGGATTCTGCACATACCATTCCATGGTCAGCATCCTGATTATGTGAGTTTGGGGAACTCAGGTCTACTAGCATTCAGAAATCTTTTCAAAGATGATACACAGTTGACCGGATCTATTTCTTGGGAGACCTTGGTATAGTGCTATGGGCAAAATGGTCTATTGATGGGCTGGGCCCTGATGGTGGCACGGTTGATGGCTACTCATTCTGAGTTAGCTTGGGGTCAGTGCATGCTTGCACATATGTTCTCTAAGATGCACAAGATCATGTATCAGGATGGCAAGTATTTTTCCTCTGGTGATTTAGTCCTTCAAATATGGGTCTAGGAGCACATCCCAATGTGTAGACCAATTTGTCAGTCACAGCGCTAGCCATAGGAGCTGATGATTTATACTTATTTAGGTTATGTTACATAGGTTTGCATGGGCCACATAGAGTACTTTAGATGGTGCCTTGATGATATGACATTTGTAGTATGGAGACCATACCTACTTATAGAGGCTTGGCCTACTGCCAAAGAGCAGTTCAGTTATTTTTGTTAGAGCTTTGTATTGATTGGATGATCCACATCTGTCATAGAGCACTTTCTTATTACCAGGGTATGGAGGTAGTATGGCATCATCCACGATGCACCATAGGAGCATGTTGCCTATGCACGGATTCTGAGAGAGCTCAAATTAGGATGGGGCCCTCAGCTTTCATATGCTCTATGCACACAAGAGTATAGTGGTATAGTCAGTAGAGACTGGGATTATAGAGAAGATGTGGTTGATGCTAGTGTCACAAATGGTTTCATTGGATGGCTTGGCGAGAACCTAATTTATAGGTTCTCAGATCCAACAAAGTTGATTCCATCCATGGAGGAGGCCATGGATGTTATAGGTGCCCCAACAAGTTGAGGATAGAGGCATACACAGGCATAGATACCCCATCTGACACCTCCTAGGCCGAGAGCAGTGGTGACACCACAGAGACCAACTGGACATGCTAGACCACCTCCTCAACCTACTAGTTCTTCATCAGGCTAACTTGTAGGTACTTCAAGGAGACATACTAGAGGAGAGAGTGGCACTTTGGGTAGTGTGGGCATAGCGGATGATGTACTTGCAGCTGAGCAGGTTGTAGGTGGTGATGGTCCTAATCCATTACAAGAGGATACTAGTTTTGATTTAGGTGCTAAGGTGAGATGTCATAAGGTACAAAGGGCAGAGACCACAGAGCAGCTAGCTACTGATACTGAGATGCCAACAGCCAATACTGATCCTAGTGTACCACTTACTCCATAGGAGGTTGTGAGGAGACTCAGATTATAGGTCAGGGAACTGAAGGTGCACAGTGCTCACTGGGAGGATAGGTTTCTTGAGGCGGATAGACATCATTCTGAGCTTCATGGTGAGGTTCAAAGATTATAGGCATAGGTTATTGATCAGACCTCTCGAGCCGCATATTATGTGTCTACTTACTATACTGTTGTCCCACTTGCTCAGAGAGTTCCTTCATACTCTCAGTCTATGTTAGCATCAGAGGGAGCTAGGGAACCCAGAGCCGAGGCAGTGCCAGATGCACCACCACCACCTCCACCACATGTAGAGGAGCATGCAGATAGCTGATATGTTGATATATTTTGATATTTTTTCTCTTTTGATTTTGATACTATTCTGACTTCTGATAGCTCACATGAGCTCATTATTTCATACACTGTGCTAGTAGTGCACCCCTGACTATTTTGAGTTTTATGATATATATATATGAGATCAAGATTTTTGGTTGTGACTTCATGTGTACTTGTCATGTTTTTTATTTATGATGATATCATGTGATGTAAATGTCATGAATAGAGTAGAATGTATGTATTGATTTATGCAATGCAATGGTTTCTTTTAAATGTATGAATGTTATGCAAATGTGAATGATTATGGAAAGTGTATGTATGGAAATGTATGTAATGCACATGAATGTAATGTAATGCAACAGATGGAATGATTTATGAAATAAAATGCAACGATACACATGATATGTTTTGTAGGTATTTGATGAAGACAAGTACTCAGTCTTATGTCAAAAAGGATGTCTAACCCAAGATAGTAACTGCTTGCGGTTTGATAAAGAGACCTTCATGTTAGGTTTTAGCTCTTTGTTAGATTTGAAGATGTGATTGAAGAATCATTTAAGCATTGAATTTTATCCAACCATTGTGAGATCATGCAAACATGTAAAATGTAAAGAGACATGTAGAATGAAATACAACCTAAGATCTAGGACCTAGTCACTGATCATATGTCGGTCATTTGTCATCATTGAAGTTTTAGGTAACTAGATAAATCAATACAATGCCCACTAGTTAGGAAACCATAGACATATGAATATTGATTTGTATGTGTAGGAATCAATACAACACCCATTGGTTAGGCAACCATGGACATATGAATATTGATTTTATTTTTGGAATGTCAGATTAGATATAAGCACCAAGGCACCAACACCAGGATGACCTAAATATCATGTCCATTTTGATATAGCAATTTGTATAAGCATCAAAACATAAACATTGTAATGACCTGAAAATGCATTGCATTCAAACACATCAAATAGTCAAGAGATCATTCTAAATCTAGTGTGAATAACCCATAGTGACCCTTTATTGTTCACATCCTGAGGCAAGATCACATTTTACAAGAGGAGAAAGAACTCACTTAAAAAGACAATAGTTAGATCAAACTTCCTTGAATTTTTTGGGTATCAATGGTTGAGGTACTCGTGGCCATCCAATTCGAGATAGAGGCTCTTACAGACGAACACCATTTCAATCCAAAATTTCCAAAGTTGTTATATTTTCACATACAAGAAGAAGACAAAGAAAAGATTATGCCCCCAGTCATCACTCTCTAAATCCTGTAAAGGAAATCATCAAAGAGCTCGAAGGGACACAATATGCAAAAATCTCAATGTGAATCAGTAAGCATACAAGGAGATAAAAGCATGAAAGCACAGATTGTTTTCAATTTGTGTTGATGTTTGATTGCATTGTTGTAGATGCAAAATCCTTTTTGGAGAGGAGACTAACTGACTGACTCAAATGTAGCTTCAAAGGACTTTGACTAGATATGATACGTCTAAGATGTACTGGAGGCCATAGGATATGACATTGATTTCCCCCAAGTGTTAAACATTGATAGGATACAGACGCTTGAGCTGATTGGTGTACATACTGACTTTATTGAAACAAGCATATGCGGAAACAAACTGGGAAATATGTACAAACTAAACAAAGACTAAAAGTTGGGAAAGACCAAGATTGTGTTGATAGATGGAGTGTTTTGAAACAAGTGGCACCTGTTTGCTAGGTTTTCACCATCTTGGCAGAGATTCTATTTTCTCTACCAAGGCGCCTATTTCCAGGTTTTCACCAAGGCACTATTTCTTTTTCTCATTTTTTTGCATTTTTCATTTTTCCAATTTTTTTGATATTTTTGGTATTTTTTATTTTTTTTTGTGAATCATCAAGGTGCCTATTGCTAGGTTTTCACCAAGATGGTCATTTTTTAGGACTTTTTCAAATTTTTAAGATTTTTTCAGGACATTTTACCATACACTGAATGCCTTAGGCATAGAATTTCTTCAGATGGAGAACATTGATTCATTCTTAGAGCTATTCTCCTTCAGTCATTGAGAGTTGATAGGCTCCAGAACCAAAAGTAGTAGTGATAACAAAGGGACCCAGCCAGTTGGGTTCAAACTTCCCCTTGCGCTCTCTATGTGATTGATTTTTAGGATTCTCTCTCAAGCCTAGATCGCCAACCTAAAATTCTCTATGTTTGACATTCTTATTGTAGCCTCTAGATAGTCTTTTCTGATACACTCTAAGATGATCATATGCTGCTTGTCTACGCTCATCTAGTAGTTCAAGTTCTTGCAACCTAGACACTCTGTAGTCATCATCAGTTACTAGACCATGCATTCTAATTCTTAGTGATGGGATTTCAACCTCAATAGGTAGTACCGCTTCAGACCCATAAACTAAAGAGAATGGAGTAGCTCTACTAGGTGTTTTGATACTTGTTCTATAGGCCCAGAGAGCTGGATTGATCATAAGATGTTAGTCTCTTCCTGTATTATTAACTGTAGGGTGTAATATTTTCAATAGATTCTTGTTTGAAGCCTCTGATTGTCCATTCCCTTGAGGATAGTAGATAGATGAACAATGTTGTGTAATCTTGAATTTGGCACATAGATCATCTAGGTCTTTGTTTTTGAATTGTCCACCATTATCTGTGACTATACAATGTGGGATACTATACCGACATATGATGTAGTTCAAGATGAACATAGATATTTGTTTTCTAGTTGCTTGTGTCAAAGGGACTGCTTCTACCCATTTTGTAAAATACTCTTTAGCTGTTATGATATGGGTATGTCCATTAGGAGAATGAGGATGTATGGATCCTATAAGATCAAATGCCCATTGGTGAAAAGGCCATTGTGTAGTAAAGGGAATTAAATCTCTCCCTAGAGCATGAATTAAATTACCATGTACTTGGCACTTTTGATAGTTCTTAGCAAACTTGATAGCCTCTTTTTCCATTTTTGGCCAATAGTACCCAACCCTAATAAGTTTTCAGGCTAGTGTTAAATCGTTCGAGTGTAACCCACAAATACCATCATGGACTTCCTCTAATGCATATTGAGACTCTTCCTGTTCTAAACATCGAAGTAGCGTACCATTTAGACCTTGTTTGTATAGATCGTGACCAATGATAACATATCGAGAGGCATTTCAAATAAGGTATCTCTTTTCATGGCGGTTAAAGGCATCGGGAATGATTTGGTCTTTGAGATAAGAGAATAATTTTTTATATCTGGATGAATCATGACCCATAATAGTGCAAATCATGTCGGTTTTAGGGGAATCATATGCAGGATAAGATAGTGCTTCCACCAGGAACTCGTAGCATAGCTCATGTTCAGGCTACTACAAAAAAGTAGACAGTGTTGCCATTGCATCGACAGCCTTGTTCTCTGTTCTAGGAATTTGCTCAAATGTGATAGATATGAAATATTTATTTAGATCATCTACCATTCTCTTGTATGGAACAAGCTTTTCATCTTTCATTTGGTACACATCATTGACTTGATGGATAACAAGTTGGGAGTCCCCATGAATGTATAATTCTGTTACTCTCCACTCAATTGCTATTTTCATACCATTTAAAAGGGCTTCATATTCAGCAATATTGTTCGTACAAGGAAATTTGATTCTAAATGCCTTGGGAATAGAGTATCCTTGATGAGTGATAAACAAGATGCCTGCTCCAGATCCATTTTGTGTATAGGAGCCATCAAAGAACAATTGCCATTCTCTAGAAGAAAGATTCATGATAGAGGAATCTAGAAATTCCATTTGCATTGGTGTGTCATCAAACAAAGGTGCATCTGCTAACTGATCATAAATAACTTGGCCTTTAATAGCTTTTCTTTCAACATATTCAATGTCAAATTCACTTAAGAGCATGACCCATTTGGCTAATCTACCCGTGAGGGCAGCCTTGCTTAGTAGGTACTTTAGTGGATCAATCTTAGCTACTAAATGCATGGTATGAGCCAACATATAATGTCTTAGTTTCTGTGATGCAAAGATCATAGCTAGACAATCCTTTTCAATCATATAATAATTCTTTTTTTATGCCACCAATGTTCTACTAATATAGTATATAGCTCTTTCCTTCTTGTTCTCATCATTTTGTGCAAGCAATGCCCCCAGTGATGTATCTATAGCGGAGACATAATATCAAAGGCTTCCATTGAATAGGAGGCATCAAGATAGGAGGATTTGATAGATATTTCTTAATATGATTAAAATTCTTTTCACATTCCTCATTCCATGCAAAGGTCACACCTTTATGTAATGTCTTTGTAAAAGGTTATGATATGTCCGCTAGCTGAGATATGAAGTGTCTAATAGATTGTACTCTTCCTTGTAATGTTCTCATTTGACTGATGTTCTTGGGAGGTTGCATCTCCATGATAGCTTTAACTTTTTCTAGATCAACTTCAATACCCTTCTTTGAAACTATGTATCCTAACAGCTTTCTAGAAGTGACACCAAAAGCACACTTCTTAGGGTTCAGTCTGAGACTAAACTTTTCCATTATGTCTAGTATCTTTCTCAAATCATTTAGATGTTCAGCTCTAATCATAGATTTTGCTAAAGTATCATCAACATAATCCTCCATAGTTTGATGCATCATGTCATGAAAAATAGATGGCATAGCTCTCTGATATGTAGCACCAGCATTCTTAAGACCAAATGGCATGACATTCCAACAGAAGGTACCCCACACACAATTGAAAGTAGTTTTCTCTTGATCCTCTGGAGCAATTTTTATTTGATTATATCCAGAAAAACCATCCATTAAAGAATACATCTCAAAGCCTACAGTCATGTCCACTATCATATCAATGTTAGGTAATGGAAAATCATCCTTACGGAATGCTATGTTCACATCTCTAAAGTTTGTGCACACCCTGATTGATTTATCTGGTTTAGAAATAGGTACAATATTAGAGATCCATTCAACATAGTCAATAACATGGATGAATCCAACATTTAGTAGCTTCTCTAATTCAGCTTTCACCAAGATTGCAACATGTGGATGCATCTTTCTTAATTTCTGCTTAACAGGTTTGACATTTGGAGCTATAGACAAATGGTCCATTATAAGATCAGGATCCAACCCTGGCATATCTGAATATTTCCATGCAAATTTGATCTTTTCTATTAGGAATGTAGTAATTTCTTTCTTTTCTTCTTTTGATAAGGATTGTGCTACATGGATCAACTGTGGTTCCTCTGTTGTTCCCAAGTTTATAGATTGAGTGGGCTCAATTAGAACTGGAGATTTTTCCTATAAATTACTTGAAAGGACATCAAATATCTCATCCTTAGGCACCTCAGAGAGGTTTTCACCTTCGGATACATATTTTATTTTTACTTTTGTAGGTTCTGAGACTTCCACAAAGTGTTTTTCACCCTCGGAACTCCTTTTCTTTTTATTTTTATTCTTATTCTTTTGACTAAATAGTTGATGTATGACTCCATCATGCTAACACCTGGTTCACTGATGGAAGTCCTCATAGGCTCAACTGCACTAAGGTAGCAAGCAAGGGCATAGTTATTTGGGAAGGTATAAATACCATAGCTTGGGTTTGTGGAAGTTTGGTTAAGAAGGTCAGGGCATTGGATAGTCAAAGCAGGGAAAGATTGGGAGATAGTGTTCACGAATATGGATCTGTCATCATTGGTCCTAACCTAATGCTCAAGTTCGAAAGTGATATTACAACTTAAGATATTCAATTCATGAATAGGCTCAATGTCATTGTGGAGGTCCACTTTAGCCATCGGTGGATCAGACTCTATAAGTTCATCATTTCACTCTAGACTTACGTTGGGTTTAGGTGCATATTGGTTTATAACATCAACATGTTTCTCTATAATAAGCTCATCTTCCTCTAGAATGGCTCCCCATTCATAGTCATTAGATTCTTCATCCATGCCTCTAGGAAATCTAAGAACATGAGTAAAGTCAGGGCGAATACCCCAAGAAGGGTTACCCTTAGATTCTAATTTGAATTCATACTCATGGGAATCTATTTGAGAATCACTGGAATGCTCCAAGTGCTCAGATATAGTGATAGGCATATCTTCCCTTTTGTCTATTTGATTACCTTCGAGATTAGTTGGTTCTTGTGTTTCTACTACATTGATTCTCTTTATTGGATCATCTTCAGCATCAAGGAGGTCTTTTATTTCTTTAGGAAAATGTTCATAAGGGATAAGATCTTTAGTGGTGTCTGAATCATCACTATCAGATTGTTCTGTTGTTTCTCCCTTTAGTTGATTTGTTGTGGATGGCTCAATCTATTCTAAGACATGTGGGGAGTTCTTGCTAAGATAGAAAGGATTCTTCGTGTATCCTAGACCTGTTGTATTCTTATTTTCTCGACCACGATGATCAAGAGGTGACAAAAGACCTTTACCCTATAGTCCTAGAGGTCCTTTTCCTTTATATCCCATTTTTGTGATCAATTTGTCCCTTGGGCCATATGACTTAGAAGGGATCTTAGGATCTTCAACATCACATTTTTGAACAACTTGAGATTTAGGTTAATCTTTTTATACCCATGCAAGCACAGCTTCATCTTCTTCAAACTCTTGTTTGGATACTTGTTCTGCAACAAAATTTCCTTTATATGCCTCAAGAGGTTCTTTAGACTCTATTTTGGATTGTTTCAGAGTTTGTCCATAATACTTAGGCAAGATAGGGAGAGATGTCAAAGATAAGACTGGCTTTATAGTATATTCTCCAATACCTTTTTCTTTGATTGTGACCTCTTTAGCAGTGTCTTCCATTTTAGATGTTGAAGCAATGTTAGACTATTTAGTTGAACATTCTCTATTATTAGGAACAAGTTTATCAGTGCTTTCTTTCAATGCATTGCAAGTTCTATATAGATCATATGGAATCATCACCTCTACTCCTTCATAAGGAAATTTCAAACACTCATGGTATGTAGAAGGAATAGCTTTCATTTCATGTATCTAGGGTCTCCCTAGAAGGATGTTGTAAGCCAAAGGTAGATCAAGAACTTGACATATAGTATCTCTGATGATAGGACCTACTCTGATAGGTAGGACAATTGTTCCTTTGGAAGATCTTTCTTTCTCATCATATGCATTGATAGTTATCTTCTTTCTAGGATCAATGGCCGTTTCTAAAAATCCCAATTGTGTAATCAAGCTGAAAGAACAAATGTTTAGACCAGCGCCCCCATCTATCAACACATGTTTGACATGATGTTTTTGGATCAAGACTTCAATATGCAAGGGTTGGTTATGTGGATGACTCAATGAATTATCATCTTCCTCTGAAAAGGAAATATACTGTGGAGATGTAAGATGACCAACCATAGTCTGGAATTTGTCTAAATCAAGGTTATCAGGAACATTGAATCTGAGCAGAGCTTTATATAGAATGGTTCTATGAGTGGGAGACATCCAAAGAAACTCAAACATGGAGATTTTTGCATTTGTTATGTTGGAATTTTTGGACAATACTATATGAAGTAGGCCTTGTGTCTTTAGGATTTGGAGATTTAGATGTATCCTTTTGTTTAGAAGCAGATGAAAGATTGAAAGGCACCTTATGGACATTGGATGAATCTGGTATTTGTCCTTGTAGGTGTTCCTGAGCTTGTGATCGAGTAATTGCATTAGCTAATTGATTTTCTCTATCTTTTCTTACAATTGTGATGACATTGCAATGCTCAAATAGACATGGTTCAACCATATTGATGACAACATTGTTTCCAGAGTAGGAATAATTGACTTTAGCACCCATATTAGGCTGAGAAGAAGAATATTCTTTACCATGTTTAGGAAATGGTTATGTGAATGCTATATGATCATTATTTCTCTTATGATTGTCAATCATGATTTCTCCATTATCAATTTTATCTTGTATGATGTGCTTCAAGCGAACATAGTTATTAGTCTTATGACCTTTATTGCAATGGAATTCAATGAAATCATTCTCTCTCCACCATTTTGGTTTAGGTTCAGAATCAAAGACTTTTATCTCAGGCAAGTAGATGATTTTTTTTTCCAATAGAGTTTTCATGGCAGATTCCAAGGATTCTCCAAGAGGAGTGAATTTTCAATTAGGATCTGTAGCCCAAGGTTTGTAATCAGATGACTTTTTGTTGGACTTTATTGCTTTAGCTTTGGAAGCTTTGATGGCTTGGGTACCAATAGTGAGATTGAAAGTGGGTTCCTTAGATGGGGCATGGATATTATCAACAATGCCATCTATGACAACGCCTTTATTCTTGTTCCAGTTTTTGTTCTTGTCCTTAGAACTAGATCCAGATTCATACTTGTCCTTTTAAAGTGTGATGTCTCCTTTTTTCACAAGTACTTTCTCAATTTTGATCACATTATCTACCATCTTATCAAAAGATGTATGATTTTGCATTTGTAAAGGGTAGTTGATTTCTGGAACAAGATTATTGATGAAGATTTCTAGCTTCTCAGTTTTTGGAATGGGTCTAGCATATAGAGAAAATTTCTTCCTCCATCTCTTGAGAAATGTTAGGAATGGTTCACCTGGATATTGTTTTAGATTGTAGATGTCGATCATGGTGACTGGATGTTGAATATTGTAGGAGTATTTTTGATAGAACAGTTTTATTAACTCCTCAAAAGTTTTGATAGTAGGAGGCATTCTAGAGAACCAATGAATGGCTGACCCTCCCAGAGATCGAGGGAAAAGATGCATTAAGTAAGTTGGTTTGTGTATGAACTCCATAGATTGAGTACATAATTCTCTGACATGATATTGAGGATCAAAGTTTCCATCATACTTATCATATTTAGGCATCTCCACTCTTTTAGGGAATGGCGGCATGTACAAGTCTTTATCAAATGGAAAAGGGCATAGAGCTTCCATGGAGAACTCCTTAGGTTCCTTTTCTTTTTCAAGTTTGTTAAGTTTGACTTGCATGGCATGCATCTGTTTCATCATAGCCATGATAGGAGTGTCTTCCTCCTGTGTAATGATATCTTCAACATTAAAGTTTGAGGAAGTTTAGCTCCTTGATGAGCTAACTCTAGAAAGTATGCTTCTCTATCTTCCTTCAAGAAATGCCTCATCATTCTCTTAAAGTCATCATCATTTTGGTATCGAGCAATTTCAGAAGGTGTAGGTTCTTGATCCATACTTTGTTGAGAGTGATGTCCTTGGGGCCTGTGATGTGTCCCTCTGTGAGACATGTTAGGAGTTTTAGGACTCCCTGGATTAGATTGAGGTGGAGTTTGTTGATTACCTCTGTGAGTTGATGGAGGGGGTATATAACCAGTTTTCAATCAAAAATTGCCACGACCGTCATCTTTGTAAAGACCAAAATTGTAGATTTTCTCAAGAGTTGGACCTATGTGAATAGACAAAGTTATGGTGTTAAGTGCTTCTCCAGATTTCTTTTGTGAGGAAGCTCTAGTTTCCACCATTAACCTTGGGTGAAGCAAGAAAGCAAGATGAAGACAACTGAAGAATGACTTGATTCAATAAGATTGAATGACGCAACCTTGTCAAGATTGAATTGATTGAAGATTAGATTGGACATGAATGAAGGATACTATGCCATAGTAGTGTGGGTAGACACCCAATAGATGGCGAGCACGAGCTCACAACACTTAGTCATTTTAGTAACAACACTGAATTTCAAGACACTAGTACATTTGAGACCTTTTTTCGACGGCTGAGTGTCTGAATTTGGACAGTAAACTATCACTTAAGCGACACCACCTAACGTCGCAATTTTGTAGTAAAAAAACTGACAGTTCTGTCAGGCATCGTAATTATGACAACCTTGGCCATCGCTAAAAGAGGGTGCCAACACAACGAGAATGTCATCGGACATATTTTTGGCCTTGCAATTGGGATGCCTACCTATCACAAAAAATAACAAACGATGGCCACCCGTCAAAAGATGTCGACAGGTTGCTGTCATTCGTAACATGTTCACCGATGGAAATGCTTTTAATGTGATGAATTTCCATTGGAAGTTTAAAATGCATATCCATCATTTGTGGTTTGTAAAGATGACTATGTTGTACGTGTGATGGACATGTTGTACGTGCGATGGACATCTGTCATTTATGGTTGTTTTCTAACAGTGATGCATTTAATGTGACAGATGGATGTCAGATATTTGCGATGGGAAACTGTTGCTATTTTTAAGCCTTTGTAGTTATGAAGACAGTGAGTTTGTTTAAAAATATATATATTTTTTACAATCAAGTTGGTATCGATTCAGAATGGTGTTCTTGCAAATCTAGTTCCTACTCGTGATTTGGTTATGTATCATTCGGAGATAACTTTGCAGTAGATTCGGTAGTGGCTCATGGATTATTGTGTCAAATCTAGAGACTTGGATTTGGAATGGATCCTACTGAATCAAGACTTGTGACAGTGACTACTCCAACACAATTTGGAGATAAATTTGTATTAGATTTAGTAGTGGCTCATGGATTATTGAGTCGAGTCTAGAGACTTGGATTTGGAATGGATCCTATTGAATCAAGACTTGTGACAGTGACTGCTCTAGCACAAGAAGCTAGTGTGGTGATCAGAGATGCATTCTTCATGATGTGTTCATGGGATATATGTGGACCTAATTGCATTCAGATCTGATTCGAGTGACTTCTTGACTTCTTTGGTCTAAATTTGATGTGTGGGTTCGCGGTGCAGTCAATATATATTTGTCGTACGTGGATTGAGATCTTAAATTACTGAGCTTCTCTTTGTTTCAAGAATAGCTTAACATTCTCTACTTAACAGGGCCAACCACGTGAAGGTGGAAGCTCATCTGACCCCTCCTAGGAGCCTCTTATGACCTTTATGACATTTTAAGATCTCTAAGATGTATTCGTAGGGGATCGTAAAGGGTCATAAGGGGTCCTAGGACACAACAGTTGAGAAACATAAATGTAGGCATCATGGTCACAATTTTTTGGAAACACAACATAATTGAGTGGTATACCTAGATGATGCAACACAACTACTCCTCCAGTTCCATGTCTACACTGTGTAAACAAAACCCAAAGATGAATAAATTTAGAGAGTGCAGGAGGAGAGCAATAATGACCAAAATAATATAGTGACTTGTATTACTTTTTTCATTCTCACTCTCCTCCTGCGCTCTCTAAATTTATTTTTTATCTATGGATTTTGTTTACCACAGTGTAAACTTGGAACTGGGTAAGTCCACAAAGATGGGGGACCAAAAAGGGGGTATAAGTTGCCACTTTTTTCTTGAAATCAGCAAAACTCTAACTTCAACAAGAAATTGAAGATAGTTAGACTCAAAATTTTGAGATGTGACAAAAACAAGAGTTGTAATACTCTAAATCTAGTTCCTAAACTACTAACTTATTTTCAAAATGGTGCAGATTAAGGCCCTCAAAAAGGGGGAGGCACAAAAAGTGGTCCTATTTTTTGTCAAAAAAACATAACATAGCATCTGGTGTGCTCCCCCTAAAATGTTAACTTTTTTTTTGAATTTTTTTAACCGCTCTAGTGAGAAGTTAGCTAACACCATGTAGTTTATCCTGGATTTTTTTGGTAATTTTTTTATGAATGTATAATTTTTTATGAATTTACAAAGTGCACACATCCTGAAAACATGAAATTTCTATGTGCTCCCCTAGAAATCATTTAAAACCAATTGAAAATTAAATTTTCTTTTCTTTAAAGTGTGTAGAATGGAGTCTAGTTTCTAAAAATGTAACTTATTGCAAAATTTGATGAACGAGCCAAAATCTATGCCCAAAATACTGCATGTTGGTTTTTTACAAAAATGGACATACACACAAAAGAAATTAGAGTTGAAAAACTTAACATAATCAGAATTCAAAATAAATTATATGCTTAGATAGCTAACAAAGAGATCTACAATATCACGTCATCTGATTTTTACGTTCTTGAGCCACGCGTAAACCTTATGAGGAGCACACAAAAAAAGATGTCATTTTTTTGTATGTCTACTGAAAAACACGTCTCAGGGCCTATTTCAATTGTCCAAGCCTTTGGGTTGGATCTCCAAGGCAAATCCAAGCCTTAGGATTGGTAAATTCAAATCCTTTACAAAGCGCACATGCCCTATATGGCATGCGCCCTATGTAAAAAATCATAATTTACATAGGGCGTGCCCCCTATAGGGCGTGCACCCTATGTAAGTTTATAAATTTATATAGTGAGAGAGAGAGGGGGGGGCGGTAATTTATACAAAGAGGGGGGGGGGTAATTTATACAAATATAACATTTAAGTATAAGTTTGATCATTTTAATTTAACTTATACTTTAAGTTATATTTGTATAAATTATAAAATATAATGCTTTCAGGATGTTTGGGATAGGTTCCAGCTTCATAGGAGCTAACATGTAGATTCTAGATTTCAAAAATTCTAGACTTAGCCAAATTTTAGGATTCAGCAAGGCTTCAGTAGGCTTACCTCCCACAAATCCATCATGGATTTCTAAGGTCAAATTGAAGCTGGAAAAAGGATTCCCAAAGGGTTTTAAATCATTTTATCACAAATCACTTGGTTTCGACCCCATCTCCATGACAGACTTAGCATAGCTCTCACCCAAAT